>CM052722.1:20395082-20452058 GCA_028551405.1 Uromys caudimaculatus | reverse complement strand
GAACTGGGACAAACAATGACTTAGAATTAATGCAGAAGGCTTACTATGCTATTAAGTCCAGTTTCAGACATGTCAAACATCACTGTGATAGGCTTCCCATTTTCTCTCTTGGCATATCGTTCCAACCAGAATGCTATGAGCTTCTTCTTGTCCATTATGGTTTTCTGGTCTTTTATGTGATACTTCACTCTAATCCAGACTTTAAGCAGAAAAACAGATAAAAATAAGCAAAAAAAATTATGGCATTTTCATATACATATACACACACACACACACACACACACACACTTTCCTTTGACATATTCCTTTATCTATAAATCATCTTGTTTTGAATAAAAACATCTCTCCCCTCTTTAAAATGAGAAACAGTTGCACTTGGTACCTTTAAATGAAAGAGTAGAAGAGAGGCAACCTATTTCTCTCTCCTTTAGGAAATACAGACTTTCCATTTAAGTGGCGTTCTCTCTGAAAAGAGAACTGCAGGTGAACAAACACAGAATAACCGAGAAGTGCTCTTCAATGTGCTCAAGAGGAACGCCAATGCTTTGATAAATTGCTAGAAAACACATTCCACCCAGAGGAGAGACACAGCCAGGCAGGCAGGAGGCCTGGGAGAGTGTGGTGCAGGGGAGCGGACCATGCAAATGCTTCAGGTGCTGGCAGCTAAGACTAAACTGGGATGCATGGCAAGAAGTGAAGTAGAAAAGAGACAGGGAATAGCTAAATGACTCTGAAGTCCTCCCTTCAGTTTGGTTTTCCTATTTCAAAATCTAGCTTGGGCAGTGCTGGTAGAGGTTGGAGAGGAAGAGGTTAGGGAGGAAACCTATCTGGTCACAACCAGGGAAGGAGCTGACAATAGCGGAACAAGGCAGGCAGGACAGAACTGCGGAGTGGCTGCTGAAGAGAAAGGGGGCCAAAATGAAGCTGAATTGCAGGGCGAGCCAACACATGGGCCAGAGCTGAACAACAGAGAAGGACCACAAACAGTAAGAATCGGGTGTGAGCCATAGACCACGATGAAGGCAGATCAGTCAAGAGACACCAGTTGGGTGCGTGCCAGTAGCTTGGGAATTATATAGGATTTGCCCTATGAGTTGGGAAGTTGGCAAGGCTGATGTGTTTAAGACAACCCCACAGGACATTATCAGCTAGAACAGGCTTTGGGAAACATGTTTCAGGAGCAAATCACAGAAGAGCTATGAGAGAAAAAGAGACTAAGAAAGAAGAGGCAGAGAAATAAGAAGACAGTGCAGCATGCTGTCAAAATACAGTGCAATCCACAAGCTAAGCAAAAGGCAAGCAGGATGCGCATAAGCCCCCTTCAGTAGCACAAACTCAAGCGGGATTTGGGTAAGTGGGAGAGGGGATAAGAGGGGCATCGGAACAACGGACAGCTGCTGCCCTCAGCTCCCATCACTACACATATTTCAGAAACAGTAAGAGGAGGCCAGGGGAGACTTAGAAGTCTGTTTTGGGTATTTCGCAATGGTCAAAAGAGTCTCTGTAAAAAGAAATACTAGGTGGAGCACTAGCAACAAGTGAGAAGAAGATAATGGCTGACTAAAATGACTGTGACTGTTACTACTGCTCCAGTGCCATGCCTGCCTGCCAACTACCATACTCCCAGCCATCGCGGTTGTGAACACTAAACCTCTGAAACCGTAAGCCCCAAATAAACTCTTCTATATGTTTCTTGGTCATAGTGTCTTATCATAGAGATAGACAAGAAACTAAAGCACAGCATTTGTGTTTACTGCTTAGTTTATAATAATGCAAACTAGGCCTTGATAGTATTTGACAGGGGTAAAGATTGCCACATATCTCTAGTTGCAGGGAATTTGTTATATATGCATATGGAAAACTTCTGATTATTAATTGAGACACAGATGTATATTTCAAAGTCTTGAAAGTCTAGAGTATGAATTACATATACTTACGTAATTTGTTACCTTCTTTGTCATAACCATGGAGATAAATACCACCAAGTTCTAATAACCATCTTGGAATAGAGGATTCACTAAGGTCTAGAAAGTGATAAACTTTGATTAGTAATAGTAGTAATTCATGGATCTAAAAAGAAAACCCACATTGTTAAAGGTAAAGTTACATAGTAGTTCTTCTCACTCAAACTTGAACAAGATACAGTTTACTTAAATCTTGAATAAAATGTAACTTATGCCTGGTCTGGCCTCTGAGAGAAGATGTGCCTGAATCCTTTAGAGACTTGAAGCCCCAGTGAGGGGAGAGGCTTGGTGGTCGGGGAGGATCCTCTCAGGGACAGGGGGAAGAGGAATGGGCTGAGGAACTTTGGGAGGGGATACTGGGAGGGAGGGCAACGGTTGGATTGTAAATTAAAAAACAATCCTAGAAAGAGTTGCTGGCACTACAAAAGGCTACTTCCTGCTGAGAAAAAAAATGGACAAAAGATTTACAGAGAAAACAAGCAACAAAAGATTTACAGATGATGCAAAGAGTTGGAAAGACTCTTATTTTTATGGCTGCCTCTGTAGATTCTGGGTGGGTTTCAAATAACGACTTGACTTGTCAACACATGTTAACACTAAGCAACTATTCAATTTAATCCTGTGTGCCTGCTGGGTGTAGGCTAGTGGTAGGGTGCAAGGTTAGCACACACAACGTCCTGAATTCTATCCCTGGATTCCCCCCAAAACAAACAAAAGCCACATGAAGAAATATTCACACAACCTCAGAACTGGAGGGGAAAAAATCACTGTTTTATTTTGCAAGATGCCATTTTTCTGTCTCTTCTTCCTCTCTAGATCCCTGCATATTCTCATTCGCACCCCCCCCCCCCATCTGTGTATATAGACTAGGCACTGATGTTGGATGTCTTCCTCTATAACTCTCACCTTACTTTTGGGACAGAGTCTCTCACTGAATTTAGAGCTGGCTGAATTGATTTGGTTATACTGTTATACTAGCTGGACAGCAAAGCCCCCTGGGATCCTCCCACCTCCACCCACCACTCCCTAGCCCCAGCACCCAGATTACAAGCACATGTTGCCATCCCTAGCTTTTGAAGTGAGTGCTTGTCAGTCATGCTTGTGCAGGAAGTGTTTCACCTACTGTGCAATCTCCCTACCCCCAAGATGGTATTTTCCTTCAAAGTTTTAGATACAGTAAAGTCTAATGTTTTAAAGAGGGTGGAACATAACTTAAGAAAAACATAACATTCTTTAGCAGGAAACAGCAGACCTAACTGGTCTCTAAGGGAGGATGAGAACCACCCAGCAAGGCAGCACACTTCCCAGAGAACTCTCAAGGTTTCGCTCCCATTCCCTCTGCCTGTCTCATATCTTTGTTGTGTGTCAACAGAAACCAGCAGCATGTGCAAGAATACATCTTGTTGAATTTAGTATTAGAATCTCAGTAAGCTAAACACACATACACCCCCCCCAAACTTTACTCTGAATAAAAGTTTATTTTGTATATGATTTAAAAACGGCATATGTGAATTTCTTGCTTGCCTAACACACACATTCCTTTGTTTAATCTGCCTACTGTTTTCACATGGGCCGTTGTTCTACTTCTTAAGATTTTAGACACGCCCTTTCTTGTGGACTCTCGCATAAAGAATGGGGAGAAAATTAGCTCTAGTTTGTTGACTATTTTGTATTTCAGGCTTTAGAGCTAGTCACTCTAGAGTTCATAATCTTCTATGACAGCTGATGCTTTATAGGGCTGGGCAGTTGTGCCTGCTTCCTCCTGTTACTTTTTAGAGGAAGACAATAGGTAACCTTTCTTGCAGAGTTCTTCACATATCTGAAAACTACTGTAAAACTCTATCTGAGATTTGAAAAACCCATGTTGATGACAAATTTCAATCTAGTAGTGTCTTTAAAAGTTTAGAGAAGGCTGCCATGGTATCCTTGGGGATAAATTTTCTTTCTAGGGGTTCCCATTCAGTTTTAGAATAATCAGTAAGCATAAGGTACTCTGGGAATATGGAAACACATGAGGAACAACTGGAAAAAAAAAAGAAAACCAGCACAGCATTAAGTTTTTACTTTTAGGTCTAAGATGGAAGACTATCTTACTGTTTTTTATTTAATGGAATCGTTCCAAACACAGAGTAGGCAACCATGTTTTTAGTGACAATGTGCGACTCAGTTCCCTGTGATCTGATTTTCTTATGAGTGATTCCCCTTCTAAGATTTTGTCATAAACTGTCCCTTTGAAAGTATGATTAGGCCTCTAAAGGTAATATTCTAGTGTTTATGATGACTTCTAAGAGTGTGTGCAAATCCAGACAAACATCTAATGATAACATTTATACAGATGCTATTGCCCTGTCAAGGTTAAGTCGAGCAGCTTACCATTGACAGAGAATTCTTTCCTCCACTGAAAACTCTCATCAAGCATCTTCAGTGTTTCATCCACAACGTTATGTCTCCAATATAAGTAACTTTCAACCCAGTTATCATCTTGCTGGAGCCTTTCAACATCACGTGGATCGTATTTCTCTGACTTTTCTAGGGGAAACCAGTGAAGAACATCTAAATCAGGTTAATTCCACTGGAGGAAAAAAATAAGCAACATAATGGCATAGGAGAAGAAAGATCTGGAAGACCAATCCAAGCTTCTCCAAGACACACATAGGGATGTTTCCAGGTGAAAACGCACTCAAAAGAATTGGCTGAA
The DNA here is from genome assembly GCA_028551405.1 of Uromys caudimaculatus. Taxonomy (NCBI): domain Eukaryota; kingdom Metazoa; phylum Chordata; class Mammalia; order Rodentia; family Muridae; genus Uromys; species Uromys caudimaculatus. The sequence continues at coordinate 20,447,396 of CM052722.1, read as the reverse complement.
TTTCTAAGTGAGAGCAGACTAAAGTTATAACAAGGCTACAGATTTGGGAAGATGTCTGACTGTGCTGTCCAGGGTGTCTTGGAATTCTTGGGGGCTCAACTGATCCTCCTGCCTCAGTCTAAGTAGCTGGAACTACAGTCATGCACTTCTATACCTGGCACACAGCATCATTTTTTTTTTTTTAAAAAGTCAAATGGAAAACTGTCCGTCTCTAGAGTGTATTTATTAGCTAATACTTCGTTCCTGTAACAAAATTAACCAAGAAAGAAAGGATTTTTTTGTTGAATACAGGATGTTTTCTAACTTGTGATCCTTCATCCTCAGTCTACTAAGTCCTAGGATTATAGGCATGCACCAACAAGAGCAGCTGAGGAAGCATTGATTTTGGCTCACAGTTTCAGAGGTACTAGTCTGTGCCAACTGTCTCTAGCATTCCTCTGCCTAGGATGAGGTAGGAAACCATGGCAGAATGGTACTAGGGAAGAGAACTGTTCCTAGCATGGCAGACAGGAAGCAGAGAGGCAGCCATCAAGGGGTCAGGAAATGGGGATACTATTCAAATGCATGCCCCCAGAGACCGACTTCTTTCAGCAAGGCTCTGTCTCCTAAGAGACCCTTCATCTATTCATCAATGGATTTGTCTCCTGATGAAGCAAGTGCTCTCCTGATCCAGTCACTTTTCAGCTGTTACCAGCAGGGGATCAGGCCTTCAACACACATGCTTTTTCAGGGACTACTTCACATCTAAACCACAACGTGCAACATTATCACATTTGCAGATTCTGAGGGAACATTTCCAACAATTTAGTGGAGTAATTATATTCAATTATAATTGTGTGTCATTTTCATATACATGTCATATTCTCTACTAGCTTCTATACCAGATATTCCGCCTTATATACTATTCTCACTAGTTTATAGTGGTGAACTCTTCTTGTTTCCATGGAATCACCCTTACACACTCAAATTCAACCATTTGGCAACACTCTTTTCAGATACTTCCTTTTTTCACAAATATTTCCTGTGACCAAATATAATTTTTTGGTGAGCAGCAACAGAATTTCAGTTAAGCTTTTTTTTTAAGGCATGGAACAATTTTTACCGTGAGTTAGTGTTGTAGTAAACGTTTAATCTCAATCTGGGGTTTCTAGCCCACCTTTGGTCATTCGGTTCCCAGATAAAAGATGTAAAACTTAAGCCTTTAAAGCACTAGAGCTGGGGATTGTTCCTGTCTAAAAGAACTGCAGGGACAAAAATGGAGCAGAGACTGAAGGAAAGGTGGTCCAACAGCCGGACCAACTTGAGAGTCATCTCATGAGGGGGCCCCAAGGTCTAACACTATTACTGATGCTGTGAGGTGCTTACAGGTGGGGGCCTGGCATGGCTGTCTCCTGAGAGGCCCTACCAGCAGCTGACTGAGACAGATGCAGATACTTACACCCAACCATTGGACAGAAGTCTGGGACCCCTATTTTTGAATTAGGAGAATGACTGAAGGAGCTAAAGGGGAAGGCGACCCCATAGGAAGACCAGCAGTCTCAACGAACCCAGACGCCAGGGAGCTCCCAGAGACTGAGCTACCAACCAGGCAGCATAAAGAGGCTGGTGTGGCCTCAGTGGGAAAAGATACACCTAATCCTTGGGAGACTTGAGGGCCCAGGGAAGGGGCAGATCTGGTGGGAGCTAGCACCCTTTTGGAGGCAAAGGGGAGGAGGAATGGGATGAGGAACTGTAGGATGGGGGGGGGACCAAGAGGAGGGGCAGTGGCTAGAATGTAAATAATAATGATAATAAAGAATTTAATATGAAAAAAAGCACTAGAGCTGGGCAGATATCTAACTTCTATGCTATTATGTCTACTTCCTTGTCAATAACCCCGAGATGTAATTTGGCATGGTCCACCTGGGATGCTTTTATCCCAACTGGCTAGCCTTCATGGCCAATTCTCAGGATCCATTACTCTATGGCGTCTTTTCTCTCCATCTTCTCCCTCGTGGTCCTATCTTAGACCCCAAGCTCAGGAACCAAAATCTGGCCTACTTCTTTTCTGCCCAGGTTGTAGGCTTCTTTATTCAAACAATAGTTTTAAAATAAGGAGCAAGGTTACATAGTAAGTGAGGATCTCCTCCTCCTTGGGGTAGACCTTAGGGGCCAGTATTTAACATTCCAATACAGAGTAACAGACCAAACCTCAACAAATTTGAGTTACTTGTATGCAGGCTATCTCTCCCCAAAACACAAAAGGCTCAGAGTCTGTACATCTAAAAACTCTCCAAAGCAGATGACACAATATTTATTGAATGACTCTATTCTGTTTGTATTTTTAGTTTCTCAACTATCCATTACCCTCCAAGTGCTACAGCAGCAGTTTCAGGAATTTCCCTGGCTTCTCCATTTTCTTTTCTTTCACAAGTATTTCATTGCTAAGTTGTACAATGTCCACCTCCTCTACATTTGCACTACCTTTAGTTCTGGGCCTTGAGCTAATAGAGGAAAGAGAAGCAAGTAGAAAGTGCTTTGGGACAATGAACCTCTTTGAGTCTCCACTTTCTTAATCTTTACACTGAGGCCTGTGTGAGGTCAGATAAAAAAGAATGCCAGAAAGTGCCTTAAACGCCACAAAATAGGAGTCCATAAATCATCCATTTGTGAAATGGTATCTGGGGTATAGTTTTTGTTTGTTTGTTTGTTTGTTTTTTGTTTTGTTTTTTTGGTTTTTCAAGACAGGGTTTCTCTGTGAAGCCCTGGCTGTCCTGGAACTCACTCTGTAGACCAGGCTGGCCTCCAACTCAGAAATCCACCTGCCTCTGCTTCCCAAGTGCTGGGAAGGGGTATAGTTTTTAATATATGGGCTCTATTTTTCTAACTCAAAAAGTGAGTGGGTCCATACTATACAAACCTTGGAAAATAGTTTTAGCTCTATAATTTGAAAATTCATTTGTATTCCAAGTACATTTTCCCTTTAATTATAAATGACATTTGAGAGCATAAAATGGCTTTAAAAGAGTTAACATAGCCTTCTGTTTCATCAAGGAGGGATCATTTAGTTTGGCCATTGTACCAGGAGGATACTTTCCTTACAATTACAGTTGACTTCATCCTCTTCCAGAAAAATGTCTGTCATGTACCCAAGTCTGCATAAGCACAGTTTACTAGTTCTTCTTTCCAATAAAAGTGGTAGTCAGTGAAAAAGGCGAATAAGTAGGCTCCCAAGTCAAAGACACTTAGCATGTAGAAATATTCTATGGCTACATCCTCATGTTTTCACATAAGACATAAAAAGGACATGTCTTCAAAGGTCAAGGTTTAATAAAATTTGCTCTATCATTAGAAACTTTCTAAATAAATCTGGCCTTTTCTGTCCCCCTTTTTCCATGAATACGACAAACACTACAATAATGCCTTGCCTTGGCTTGGGTCATAGAGTCAGCAGTTTCACCTCCCGTTGCTTTTGTATAACCAGTACAAATGTTAGCACAATGAAAGAAGCAAATGATATTTAGGATTATGATGAGAATTTTGACCTCCCTGGCTCCTGGAAGAGTCTTGGATATCCACTAGGGTCCCAGAGTACATTGAAATATACTTTCTTAGAATGATATTTGGCAAGTGATACAAGCTCAGTAAAAATTAACCACAATAAAAAAGGAAAACATTATTGTTAACATGACTGCTGCTGGTAGCCCTATCCTTAACAAGACACAGACCACTACTAGAAATGTAAAGCCTGGTTCCTTCTGCAGTTGTCATGGACACAGGCTTCTGAAATCAGAAACTTCCACTGAGCATGGTTATTATTAATAGGCACGTATTTCCATGGGAAATTCCGTTGTTGCTGTTTTAGCCCTTTAATGCTGTGCAAACAAAAATGAAATCAGAGAAGGAGAAAGAAATGAGCAGACAGAGCTGGAGAGGAGAAGGGGAAGAGTGTGGCAGAGAGACAGGAGAAATGCAGCAACAAGAGGAAAGAGGGGAAAGGCTAAGAGAGGGAAGTGGGAGAGAACACAAGACAGCAGCAGAGGAAAGAGATGGACAAGGGACACAAGGCAGACAGAAGAAGAATGAGACCAGAGAAGAAAGTGAAAGGTCAGCATCCCATGGCTTAGGATGGACAGCAGGGAGAAGGGACGCTATTAACTGTGCTTAGTACAACCAAATCTACCTTTCTGTTTTTAAAAAAGTCATTACAAGTTCTTATTTATTTGAATTATTTATAGTGTGCATGTGTGGTGGTCAGTCCTTTCCTTCTGCTGTGTGTATTCCAGGAATGGAACTCAGCTTGTCAGACTTGGTGGTGGGCACCTTTACCCACTGAAACATCCTCTTAGCCCCAAATCTGTTGTTTACATAGCTCTTAGGCTCTTCCATGAATCTTTAGTATAGATCAGATGAAAGGCCTGATAAGGTTTTGGGAGAGAACTGTGAATGTGTTAAGAATGGAAGTCATTGGGCAAAACCAAAACCAAACCAAACCAAACCAAACCAAACCAAACCAAACCAAACCAAACCAAACCAAACCAAACCAAACCAAACCAAACCCACTCCCTTAGCACTTGGCCACAGTCTACTCCAAATCTCTCTGTATCTGTCAAGCTATCTGGAAGACTGAGTAAAAGGTGAACTTCTAGGACAGAATATGTATCAGAGTCACAAGAAGATGTTAACACAGGCATTCTTGGGTTCTGTGTCTAGATCATGAATTTTGGGGAGAAATCCAAAACTGGCATAAGGAATTTATTTAGTGAACCTCTGTCCTACTTCAAGACCTGGCAATCCCTACCACCTTACCCCATGTAAGATTAGATAAAAATACGTCATACCTTGAGGGAAGTAGATATCCTCTGTTGCTGATACATTGTATGCTTATTTAAAAATCCTTTAAAACACAAACTGAACAAAAACTTCTCAGGCAAGGGCTGTGTAGAAATAGGCCTTGGATGATCTCGAGTCAGCTGCATAGAAAGGTGGAACTTTCTATTTCAGTTGCTTTGCTTCAAGAGCACAAGGGCTAAATTTTAACCAGTCACCAGCTAATTACCAAGGCTAAACAGACTTAATGGATTTTGGTCATTCCTACATATTATGGACTGGGTCCAGGCCTCCTTATGGGCTCACTGTGTACAATCTTGTGTTTGTTCTTTTTAGCCCCAGTCAAATGGGAGAGTGTGGGGCCTATTTCATTAAAAATCCAGGCCTGGCAACACAAGCCTGTAATTCCAGTTACTCAGGAAGTCAAGGTAGGAATATCACCAGTGACACAGTGAATTCAATGAGAGCCAGGAAACTTAAGGAGATACTTTTTTAAACTAAGAAATGAGAAAAGAAAGGCTGAGCTTTATAACTCAATGGCAGTGTGGTAGCCTAGCATGTGTGAAGCCATGCATTCAATCTCCAATACATACACACACACACACACACACACACACACACACACACACACACACACCATATGGAAATATTGTTCATGAAAACTGAGCAGGAAGCACTCATTTTAAGGGAACAGCTCCTTAAATCACACTTACAGAGTCCCTGTGTAATGAGGGAGGAGGCACAAGGCCAGTATGGCTAATGCTGACCTACTTTGCTGAGCTCCAAGAGGTCAGGGAGTTTGGAAAGTCACTTTCCAACCCTCCTAATCCTTACCAACAATAGACGCACATTACATTTTTGATATAGAATGATTATCTCCATGAAAGTCTGGCCCCCACCAACTCTGACATTCCTCATAGCCCAGATCGTCAATAAGAGATTACATTGTTCTTGCACTTTTGAACAGTTAAAAATTTACAGAAAATAAAGTTATCAGATACCTAGCCAACAAAGATCCCAAAGTAAAGAAAAAAAACCAAAAAAGCCCATACAGGCAACAAACAAACAAACTCTAGCTTAATGACTTCAGCTAAAATTACCTTTGATCTTTCCATATAAGATTTCTATTAGTTTTAACTTTTTTTTTGGTAATTTTCATTGTGATACCCTCATTAAACTATGGGTTATTTAGCAGACGTAATAATTACACACATTGCTGCGAAGTTATTAATCCAGAGAGATATGTTGTTTTGGCTTCCTAAAATTTAATTTACTTTTAAGTACCTGTTTATTATGACTCCAAATATAGTTACCTAATGGTGTGAGAACCTGGTCTTTATGATCTAACTGCTTTAGATTTTCTGAGACTTTTTATTATTGATCACATGATGAGTTTTTGTAAATGTGCCAAAAGTAGAAAGATATATTTTAAAAGTATCTATTTTCTATTTGTTTGGTACAAAACTTATACACATAAATACACACACACACACACACACACACACACACACACACACACACTTCTATTCATACATATGCATGTCTACAATCAAGTTTGTTCACTGTGGTGTTAAAATATAAAATCTTAAGTGTGCTTTGTTCTAGTTGTGAAAGAAATTTACTGGAATAGATTTCTTCACATGTGTATGGATTTCTTAAGTTTCCTTTATAATTCTGGGAATTTAGCATTTTTAAGGCTACATAATTAGCTTTTGAGTTGTTGAATGCCTTGTTCCCTGAGAATATACAGCAGTACAATAAAACAAGAACCAAAGCCAACTAGAAAAGGTTAATAATATAAATAACAAGTTCTACAATGAAGATAATTTTTGTAACATTGTTTACTAAAACGTAACAAATTTATATCCTTTCATTGTTTGTAAAATGGTGAAAGAAGAAGAAAAGTCCTTTGGGGATTCTTCTTATTCTATTTAATCTTGGAGGGATCTTCTGTTGTTGTTTCTTTTTATTTATTTATTTATTTTGAGACAGGGATCCATCCCAACATGGCCTCAGATACAATATGGAGCTGAGGCTGGCCTTCAACTCCTGATCTTCACTTCAAGTGCTGGGATAATCAACCTGAACTATCATCCTCGGTTCTTCTAGATACTTTATTATTATGAGTAGCTTTAATTGTCATCTTAATACTAGCTAGAGTCATCTAGGAAGAGTTTTGATGAAGGACCCTCTACATTGGGTCGGACTGTGGCATGTTTGTGGAGGACTGTCTTAATAAGTTGATTGATGTGGCAATGCCCAACCCACTGCAGGCAGCACTCTATTCCCTTGGCAAGGAGTCCACAACTATCTAAGAGTGGAGGAACTGAGCAACTGGAAGCAAGCAAATAAGCCTGTATGCATACATTTCTCTCCTCTCTTGTTTGCAAATGTAATGTGACTGGCTATTTGAAGTTCCTGTCTCCATTTACCTATAATATTGGCTTGTAAGTGAAATAAATCTGTTTTTCCCCCTCTGTTGTCTTCTGGTCAGGGTGTTTTATTATAGTAATAGAAAGAAACTAAAACACTTACCAAATCAGAATTATTGTTAAGAGATTAAATTTTCATTAGTGAAAAATCTCTCCTTATACCCTATTGTTAAGAACACATGTTAAGTTTGGAGATGCCGTTTATTGGTACTGCACTTGTCTAGCCCAAGTAAGGGCCGGAGCTCCCTAGTACCACAAAAAATGAAGAGTACACTGAAAATTAGATAAAGATACAGTACTCTTCTTCTCCAAGCTTCTAAAATAATTGTGACTCAAACAAAAATCACCATCCTAGAAGTGACACTTTTTCATTATCAGATAGTTTAAAACTGAAAATGTCACTAAACATTAAAAACTGAATAGGGATAAGTGACATGGATGGATGTATTTTTAAAAGCCCACAGAAACCCACATGAAGAGCAAGCTGCACATCTGCTACATATATACAGGGGCCTAGGTCCAGTCCGTGTATGCTCTTTGGTTCGCGGTTTAGACTCTGAGAGTCCCCAAGGGTCCAGGTTAGTTGAATCTGTTTTTCTTTCTATGGAGTTCCTATCACCTCTGGGACTCACAATCCTTCCCCCAACTCTTCCATGAGAGTCCCCAACCTCTATCCACTGTTTGGCTGTGGGTGTCTATATCTGTCTGAGTCCACTGCTGAGTGGAACCACTCAGAGGACAGTGCCAGGGTAGGGGGATACCCAGGGAAGCCTCCATCCTGAGAGAAGGGGATGGGTGGAGTGAGGGATTATGGGAGGGGGTGACCAGGAAGGGGAGGTAGCTATCCGGAAGTAAAGTGAATGAAAAAAAAAAAAACCCTCAGAAAGATAAAAGAATATTGCTAAGCAATGTAAAGCATTATTACTGAGACTGAAGATTAAAACATAAGCAGGTCTACCAATTCTTTAGTCTCATCTAAGTTTACAACTCAAACTTGGTAATTTAAGATCTATCATAAGGATAAAAATTGATCCTTTTTCAAAAACTGACTTTAGCTTTTATATAAAGGTTAAAAAAAAAGGCAAAAATCTAATAAAGTGTTGGTGGAGGAAACTTCATAGGTGATCAGTCTGATACAAAGCAAGAGAATGAGCAAGACCAAAGTCAGGAAAAGTGTCTCTCAAATGTCACAGTACATGGAAAGCATCGATGACAGTGGATCTAGACCTAAGGCTGAACATCCTTTCATGCTTCGGATATTCTGTCCATTAAAAAATCAGCATTCAATTAAAGGAAAATAAAAATTAAAAGAGCAGAATCATCCCTGGATGAGAGCAATCAATTTAAATAACAATGGAAGAAACCACAAAACAATGGGTAACTCTGAATACATCAAAAAATTGCCCAAATAGGTAATGGTGGTGTAAACTAAAAAAGGTATATAAATGAATATAAGCATATGAAGAGAAGTTTCAGCAAACCAGCATCAAATGCAAACTAAAAAACTGCCAGTTATGGAGTTCTGACACTAAATGTGGATAAGATGGGGTTAGACAAACGTTATTTTACAGGGCCAGTAGCAATGAACTCTTGCAGCTTATATGACCTATATGATGGAAGTTGGTATAGATTATCAAATGAGTCCCAAGTATTTATTTGTGAACCCAATAATTTGATTTCAAGACATGAATCCAAAGGAAGTCATTTTAACTGCTTCATAAAGTTGTACTAACAAAAACATGGATGCAATCTAAATGTCCAAAAAGTGATTATCTAAATTAAACAGTAACTGTCTTTTATTAATGATCCAAATATTAAAAATAGACGATGATACCCAAATAAAAATGTAACATACAAGTCATAAACAGGATGGTCATTTAACTTTACTTTCATAAGCATATAGAGAAAAGATTAGGAAAAAATCCATCTAGTATTGGTAGAACTATTTCTGGAGGGTATGGAGGCTTTTGATTTTTCTGCTATCAAATAAATTCATTTAAAAAGATTCATATGCTAGACGGGCCGTGGTGGCGCACGCCTTTAATCCCAGCACTTGGGAGCAGAGGCAGGCGGATTTCTGAGTTCAAGGCCAGCCTGGTCTACAGAGTGAGTTCCAAGACAGCCAAGGCTATACAGTGAAACCCTGCCCCCCCCCCCCAAAAAAAAAATTCATATGCCTGTAAAAAGCAGACAAACTCGTTGAGGTCAGCTGCCTCTTCACATGTCCTGAGTACAAACACATCACCTAGACATCCAAGGTCCCCTACCCTGTATTCCTACTGTTTTCATCCATGTGTGTACCTCTCACAAAAGCTTCTTATTGCTTCCTTAACGAGCTGCATACCTTTTCACCTCAGTGCCTTTCCTCAGACTCTCTGACCCACCTAGATCACCTTCTCTACCTGGCCAAGTTCTGCCTACGTTCCTAAGAAATACCACCTGGGTTAGTCAGCTTCCTGCCATCACACCAAATCTCTGAGATTAAGAGAGTAAAGGTTTATTTTGTCTCAGACATTCGGTTTGCGATCCGTTGGCCTATAAGCCGTTGGACCTGGAATGAAGAGGGACAGGAGGCAGTGGGCATGTAGCAAGCTCAGACTGTGAACACCACAGCCAGGGGAGCAACAGGAAAAGAAAGGAACCAGGGTACCATAATCACCTTTAAAGGCACCGTTCCCAATAATGTAAGACTCCCTTACTCGGTGAACAGCTCTTAAAGATTCTGCCATTTCCCAATAGCGCAGTTCGGGAGCTGCCAAGCTTTTCCATGAAGTTGCTTCTAAGTCAGTACTAAGCTGATCACCAAGAGGTATCTCTCCTTAGCACTCACTCAAAGAGTTCTTTGAGAAAAGGTTTCATGGATCTTAGGCTGGAGTGCAAATCACTAGGTAGTCAAGGATAATTAACTTCTTTGAATTCCCGACCCTCCCACTTTCGAGGATTACAGGTGTATACTGGCACACCAAGGGGCTTCTTTGGTTCTTATTTCTTGTAATTGAGTTCCCCTTATTTAGTAGATTGTCTTTGTTCTAATACTTTCACTAGATTGTACAAGTTAGAAAAATGGCTCTATCATTCAACTTTCTCTGGTACTGACAAACTGCCTTATAGAATTAAACAGATAATGAGTACTTTCAGACTTGAATAAATTATTGTCACAAAGAGAAAGAAGAAAGCAGAAAATGTTTCTCATTTGAGCCTCAGCATGGAATTTCTTACAGTTACAATGAAGGAGAAAAATAATTATGAACCTGTATTTTCTTCTTTTTGTCTGCTCAAAAAAAATCTATCCATATTTGGTAATATTTTCTACAGGTATGAAAAAAATGAGCTTGGCATTCCCAAGAACCTGTTTTCAACTGAATGTCTGAAGAGATATCCTTGTGGATAATAAATACTTTTATTTAAGAAAAACATCATTATGACTTATTTGCCTTAAACCTAAAACAAAATATTATTAATGAAAATAGAGACTGCAAAACAAGTGCATGTTCTAAACATAGTTACCTTTTCTTATTTTATCTATCTATCTATCTATCTATCTATCTATCTATCTATCTATCTATCTAACTGGAACTCACTATCATAGACCCTATTACCCTGGAACTTAAATGCACTCCTCCCTCAGCCTCTTCAGTTCTAAGATTACATGCAGGAATGAACCCCATCAGCTTTACCAAAGTTAATTTCTATAAACCAAACTTATAAGGGAGAAAACATATAAACTAAAAAGCCTTATCATAGTTCAGAGTACAAACGCAGCTTTCAGGAGAGGAAGGCCTTTCATGGTTTCTACTTTCCTTGCCAATAGAAGTCTTTAACAGTTATAACTGCTGTGGAGATAACTCAGTTATACCTCAATGTGTGTATCTAAGGGTAAAGCCATCCCAATACTTAATGCCATACACAGTGCCTGAATCTGAAAAAAATGCTCGTCTTTATAGTATATACTATGAAGGCTGGTTTTTGGTTGTTGTCGTCTTGTTTTGGTTTTCTTTGTGCCAGACTTTTGGCAGTTAAGGGGAATTGGTTAGGGATAGTTCTTAATTTAAAATGTCTATTCTTCCAATGATCTTCTAATTCGTACCTTTAAGTAGGGCTATATGCACTTAAAGGGTACTGAGCATTGTGCACTGAGTATTGAGGAGTAAGATAAACACAAAGCTTCCACCTCCAACTTCTCTAGGCCACTACTAACCAAACCCATCTATTATCTACTGGAGGAAATGAACAATAAACAAAGCAGACAATTACAGGCTAGGAGGGAAAGTAAGCAGGGCAGGAAGCTACTTAATAACCAGTGAAGGCCTCTCAGATACATTTAAACCCTGAAAAGATTAAAAAAAAAAAAAAAAAAAAAAAAAAAAAGAGGCCTAGCCTTACATACTAACTGGGGAAAAACATCCCAGGCGAAGAGAAATGGAAATGTCCCAAGATACAAACAGACTCATTTTGTTTGAAGCACACAAATGAGGCAGTGTGTTTATATTTTTCAAACTGTGGGTCATGTTTTGGATTGTGATGTCAACTTTGTAGGTCACTGCATTTAAAAAAAAGGAAGTCGAATAGAAAAGACATCAGACACATGTTTTTAGACTAAGTTTTCAGGTTTTGCTTTGTGTGTATGTGCGTGTGTGTGCTGGGCTGCTATTTGTATGTTCCTTAATGCAGGAAGTGGTCAAATCTGCACTAAGCAAAGAGAGAAATAACAGGTAAGGAAGTAACAGGTAGCTAGGAGCTACAAGACATATGGTTTCCCATTTGTAGGCCATGGAGAAGACTGGGACTTTATTCTAAATACATCCAGTGGGAAGACACTGAAGGGTTTCAAGCTGGGGAGTGACATGATCTAATTTGACATCACAATGTTGATGAAAGATTACTAAAGTTGAAACCCGAAAGGCTTGAGTAGCCAGCCAAGCTAAGACTCTAACACCAGAGATTCTGAGCGAATTGCTTAATCTTACTACCCATCACTTCCCTCATTTAAAGAGGAGACGGTTTAATCAAGATGACCTTTAAGACCTCGAAGATTGCATAATTTATCTATTTTCTACTTACTCCCTTGAGCATAAGTAAATGTCTAGTATAGAACCGCCGATTCATTAGTTACTAGTTATATCTCAACTTAACTATCAACTACAGAATGATGAAGTATACTCCTATAGAAAGCTATTTCACAAGTACCTCTTTACTGTAACCAGCTATGATAATAGACATGAATAAGATCTTGTGCTAAAAGTGAAGAGAGTGCTTTTGCAACTCTCTGATACAACATTTGGTACATGAAGAAAATTGGCCAGGAGGCAAAGATTTCCTGACCAAGATACTTGGAACAGATTTACTTATTTGTTCTAGGTCATGAACTGATGTACAATACAGAACAGTATAAAGGTGTATGAATCTTCTGCTAAGCACTACCATCAAAATACAACAGTTTGATTCTTTCCACAGTAACCAAATGACTGAGGCAAAATCTAAATTGACCACCTACTGGGTTTTAGTTCCACAGTGGACGATCTGATACAGGTTTCTTCACTTAATTCTCTAACATTATTTGCATTTCACAGATATGGAAACAGGAACTCAGAACATGGAAGTAAGCTCTTTTGTGGAAGGGGGCTACATTAGCATCAATCAAAGTAGACAGCAAACAACCGGAGTCTTTTACATTCCGTATTTATAACTTATTCTAAATGTTTAATAAACACTGTACAAGCACTAAGTCATCAGATTAAGGACTTAACAACTCAAGTATCTATGACATTGAACAGAATGTTCAACCAATAAGCCAGTTCTGCACTTACAGAAACTTTCAAGTACAGAGTGTGAAGAGATAACTTATGAGTAGCACTTTTGGTTTTCAGAAGCAGAATTAAGCAAAATAAAAGGAACTGGATTACCAAATTATGTACAAAGTATATGACAACAGTACAATGGCAGTTTCAAGGTTCGTTTTCTGGTGAAAGGCCAGCAAGGGAGCCACGAACTGCACAGTGTCACCTATGTCACTGGTCACCAAATAGCCTGCCAGGCCCATGAACATAAGGAGATGTTAAACATTCTGATTTCTAACTTACACTAACTGTTTAAAGGAAGAAAGAAGCAAGCACACCATCTGCCCAAGTGAAGTAGAGCACACAGTATGGCAAAACCTTTGAAACACGTACAGCATCTTTCCAGTGAAGGTTGAAAAGGTCTCTTAACATCTCCCGGCAAAACCACCCACAAACACCCCAGTAAAAGTTGGAAATGCTCACTGCACACCCCACTTTAAGTCACAGAGAGCATGCTCACCTGTCACATACTCAGCTTCGAATCTCCGCCGGGTCTCAGAGATTAGCTTGGCTTTATTCTGAGCGTTATTCTGGATAGGAGACACAACAAAACCTTAGATGCTTATGGTCCTTATCCAGATTACTCCCAACACAGCTCACCTGCACCAGAGGGCAGGGGCCCAGGGCCTGGAAGCTGTTTTTCAGGCCCACGTCCCCAGCAGCGACGCGGTGCTGCTCACCTCGGCCATGATCACAGTTGCGGAATCGATTGTAGTTGTAGCCCTCGCTCCTTCCACAGCCGGCAGACAAGTGTCTCATCACCAGCCAGCCCAGCCCAAAGGTAGACCAAGAAGGGGGGGGGGGGAGGGAGTCGCGTGACACCGGAACGTAGAAGGAAGTGCCTTCACACTGTCCAATCCCATAGTGTTGTCCAGGGGTAGAGGCGGGAATAAGTGCTCTGCTGGGCTCCCACTTGCTTCTCTAAGGAAAAATCCCGCCTTCCGACGGCCTCCTGGCACTGCTGTCCCGCCCCCCAGTAGCCTGGAGCACTCTGATGCTTTTCCTGAAGCTCAGCCCCTACAGCTCAGCTAGCCATTTGCTCCAACCTCTCGGAGGCCCCGCCCCTCTCAGGTCCCCTCTGGCCACCACCTCCAGCAGGCTTTGCCGCCGGAGTTTTTCAGACAACTATTGGGCCGGCTGTCCCAGCGTGCAATGCGCGGGCGGGAGGTTTGGAGTCATTTGGTGCATCTGGAACGTGGCGATTTGACTGCCTTGGAGAACTGGTTTTGTTTTGTTTTGTTTTTTCTCCTGACCGGTCGCAGATAATTTGCATTGTGAGTATTCGCTATATTCAGCGATTATTTCTGTTAAGGCTTTTTGCTGTAGTGTCTCGCTTTACAGTGCTGGCAGACCTGCAACTTGGTCTGTAGCCTAGGTTGGCCTCCACTCTCAGACATGAGTTTCCTGTGTCTTGTCTCTCTGATCGAGATTTACAGGTATAGCCACCACAGTTGTGGACCGTGAGACGCTCCCAAGGCAGCTGTCTTTGAACTCCGAGTTCAAGTGGCTATAGAAAGTTAAGAAAAGATGTTATATTGAGGTGCTTGTTCTTAACGAAGTGGGAGTAGGACTCTTGTGTCTGCCATGTGGCATTTGTGATTTTCACAGCTCGAGAACGGGAGTGTGTTTGACTTTTAATGGGTAAAAGCCAAGGATGCTGCCAAACATGCAGGACAAGTCACAATACATATCCAGGGTAAAATGCAAACATTGCCAAGGCTGGTAAAAGCTTAGATTTATATAGTACTGGAACAAACTTTAATAGCTTTGGTGGTTAAGTTGAACATAACAATGCTGCCTTACTTAAAAATTGACTGATACTGAAGACTACTTGCATTGTAAATTGTAGAAAACGATTTCCCAGGGACTGGGGATGTAGCTCACTGGTACAGTGCGTGCTAGAGATCTGAAGTTTAGTCCTCAGCGGCCTTTCCCCTCCACCAAAAAAGTCAACCCAAGTCTTACCTCATATGTCTCTCATCTGTAGCTGGTTCACCATAAAAAGGCATTTAGCATCTTTCCCCAGAGTGTTTTCAATATTTATGCTTTTATGGGAAAAATTGAACACATTGTTTAAAACTTGTTTGAAAACATTCATAAAAATATTTGAGTAAGTAAAAGCTCCCCTAGACTCCATTTCCCTACATTGATACCCATATTCTTTATTAAAATTCAACCATCATGATAATGATTACATTCCTTACTGTGATATTCCATCTGTTTCTTTTCTTACTGGTAATCATTCGAATTTTCAATTTTTATATTGCAAATAGAGGAGTGCAGTATGTATTTCCGGGTAGTAGTATTGTTTCATATGTGGGTCCATTTCTCTGGGGTCAGGTTGGATATGCAGTTGCCAAAGATACACATTTCAGTTCATTGCCAGGTTAAATTCTGTAGTCATCTCTCTCTTTTGTAAATTACTGATTAATTGCATACGTGTGTGTGTGTGTGTGTGTGTGTGTGTGTGTGTGTGTGTGTGTGTGTGTCCACGACACATTTGAATTTCACAGGCTACTTTTCTGGAGTTGTTCTTACCTTTTACCCTACTGAAACAGGGTCTTTCTAGTTTCTGCTGCTGCTTTGCATATTCCAGATTGATTCCTGTGGGCTTTCAGGAAGGTCTGTCTCTGTCTCCATCTCATAAAAGGAATGTGGCGATTGCAGGGCATATCACTACCTCAGTGTGGGTTTTTTCTTAGTGAACTCTGCTCCTCCCACTTGTTCAGGCTTGTATGGCTAGCACCTCCCCCCATTTCTCTGACAGAAGGCATTTTAAATAGAACGTGTAAATAAAGCTTTCCCTGATGCTACCACATTCAAGTATCTTAGTTATTCTGTCCTAGAATGTTTTTAAAGTAAGTATGACTTTGTCATCAGGTGCATGCTACATACGTGCAATCGCAGCACTTCAGAAGCCGGGGAAGGAGACTCCTGAGGCTAAGGTCAGCATAGATGTACAAAATATGTTTTGTACTGTTGTGCCTGTTCTATTCAGTCTTTCTCTCTTTTTTTTTTCTTTAGGACTAAAGGCCTCAACTGGAATCCATTTGCATTTGGAACTGGATCAGCCCAGAGACTTGATGCATTAGAGTGGCTGGCAAACAAGCAATGCCATTTAATGAGCAAGCAAAGTTCTTGTGCTATAATGGGGAAATCCTTGTTTTTCAATTGTCGGGAGGAGAATCTGCAGATTTAGAAATGCCTACAGATCCATCTGTCTTATGTGTCAAGAGGATGATATTCGACAGAAAAACTAGTACATTCCTTCTGATATCTACTAGTTTTTTAAACATCAATGAGAAAGAGTCTAGTTTAAAAATTCTGTGTTGTAACTGTGTGTCAGATTTCAGAACTCGAATTAACCTTCCTTGCATCTTGATACAATGTAGAAAATACAATAGTAAAGCTTTCAAATATTATATACTGTTTCTTCACAATCCCAACAGACTGGAAAAACTTTTGAGTTTTGAACTAAACAATGCATTGGATGAGAACGCAAAGATCTTTGATGGCCCTATAGTTTTTTGGCAATATCTCAATCAATTCTTCTATATCTCTTCCGAAATTGGGAAAGTTACTAATATATCAGTTAAGCTCTCCTCTATTGAGTGGCTAGGGGAAATTGAAAATTTCGGCTTAGGTTTCTTGGGGCTAGCAGAACCATCTGAAGATAAATGTACCCACAAGCTTTCAGAATCAGATTATGAATTTTCCAATTCCAACCTTTGTGCATATGCTCTTAAAAGTCAAGAAATATTAAGCAATAGTTACCTCATCCCTCTTGCTTACAGTAGTGTGGTAACGCATGTGCACGTCTGTGCAGCTGAGATGGTGGACAACCAGTTAAGAATGTCTCTGATTGCCCTGACTCGAAAGAATCAGCTCATTTTGTTCCAGAATGGCATTCCTGTAAGAGCATGTCAGCTTCCATTTCTAGATCCCCATTCAGTTCAAATTCTAGATGCAGGAAAAAGAAACCGATTTTTCATCGTGTCATTCCAGTCCAAGGCTTGTGCTGTTTCGGAAAAGAAATTTAAGGTACAGGGGCTTAATCTCAATCTTCTAATAATTCCGTTGGTAATCTTGGGCTTTTCTTTTTGTCTGTTTTGCTTCATCTTGGTTTTTTTTTGTTGTTTTTTTGTCTTTTTTTTTTTTTTTTGAAACAGAACTGAGTCTTAACATGTATAGTTCAGGCTGGCTTTAAATTTTCCGTTCTGCTTTCTTGGCCTCCTGAGTCTTAGGATTATAGCCTTGTGCTACCATCATGGCCAGCGCTTTTAAGACTTTCTAAGCATTCCTGTTTTGTAAGTCAGTTTTTAATCATTATTAGTCTTTGAAGGTGGTTCATTTTTTTATGTTTTTCAATTTTTTTTTTCAATGTGTAGGAGTGCATTGTAGCTGTCTTCAGACACACTAGAAGAGGGCATCAGATCCCATTACAGGTGGTTATGAGTCACCATGTGGGTGCTAGGAATTGAACTCAGGGCCTCTAGAAGATCAGTCAGTGCTCTTAACCACTGAGCCATCTCTCCAGCCTGCTCTTTGTTTTTGTTTTTGTTTTTGTTTTGTTTGTTTTTATTTGTTTCTTTCTTTCTTAAAGTTGTCTGTATTCTATCTGATAGTGGTTTTGGGCTTTGGTGTTTGAAGTCATAAAGGCTTTTGAGTTTGGATGCATAAACGTATACCTTTAATTATATTTATTTGTCTTTTTATTATAACTATTTATAATTTTTATTAATGTAACCATATTGGAATGCCTAAGTTAGAGGAAGTACAGTAATTATATTTGAACAATTTACTTAGCAGTTAAGGCAAAACAATACATATGATGGGATTTAAAATGGAATGGAACATTTGCTAATATTGAATTCTGAGCCTTTACTATATATGGCCTGTGAGATGTTTTAGATAATAGAATGAATACTTTATTAAATGATAAAATTATATCTTTCATAGCTGTTTTGTCCCTATATAGAATCTTTCCTTGTGTTAGCCATGACTCTGTTCATTCTACTTTGTTCCAGGAAGGAATTGAGGTAGCTTACAAAAATACAAATGAGCATAAATTCAAGTAAATAATGAAAATCTAAGTCATCACATATTTTATTTGCTCCCAGATAAGCCCTTCATAAAAGCCCCAGAGATAATTAATTCAGTGATAGGACTACATTTTCTCTTAGGCTTTCTCTCAAGTGGAAACTGTCTCTGCAAGTTTTGACAAGAATCTGTTTAGTGAACATTTCAAATTTGAGCCCATTGTCAGGTATGCACAGAAATTTGTATTTTCAATAGAAGATTCATATGTTTTGTAGTTGTACTGTCTAATTTAGCCACTAGCCCTATGGAGTTATTGAGTATTTGAAATGTGAGTGCTCTGAATTAAAATGTATTAAAAATATGAACTCAAGCCGGGCAGTGGTGGCGCACACCTTTAATCCCAGCACTTGGGAGGTAGAGGTAGGTGGATTTCTGAGTTCGAGGCCAGCCTGGTCTACAGAGTGAGTTCCAGGACAGCCAGGGCTACACAGGGAAACCCTGTCTCGAAACACCAAAAAAAAAAAAAAAAAAAAAAAAAAAAAGAAATCAACCTGAGATTTCAGACTTAGTAAAGGGCTGGATATGGTGCCACATCTCAACAGTGGAGAAACCAAGGCTGAATTAATGCAACCCTGTCTTTGAAAAAAAAGGATTTTGTAAAAATGCAGTAAAAAATTGTGATTCTTAATTGATTATGTTGAGTTGAAATGGTAATGTTCTAGATTAAATAATCAGCCTTCCATATCTAAGTGTTCTATATACATTGATTCTGCCAACTGCAGACTTAAAACATTTGATACAAACTGGGGTTTTATTGAATATGTATAAACCCTTTCTTTGTCCCTATTCCCTAACTAGTACAGTAACTAGTACAACCACTGTAATGTTGAACTTTCATTGTTTTGACATTTTAAATAATCTAGATATGTTTTATAGTATATGGCAGAATATGGGAATTATTGTTACTATTTATTCTTATTGCTGATTTTTTTGAGGCAAAGTTTCTCTGTGTAGCCATGGCTATCCTGGAACACACTTTGTAGACCAGGCTGGCCTTGAACTCTGATAGCCACCTGCCTCTGCCTCCCAAGTGCTGGGATTAAAGTCATGCACCACCATGCTTGGCTGTAACTTATATACAAATACTATACCAATAAACATCCACAGATTTTTTTAGTCTACAGAGGGTTTAGGAGTTAATCTTCCACTTACACTGAGAGGTAACTATATTAAAATTACCTTTTTGCTGACAGTTTAAAACTATATGTGTGCTTCTCATTTTTGGTTCCATTTTATTTGTATTAAATAACAGTCCTTGAAAGATTCATTACAAATATGTATGCACATTCCTGGATAGTTCTTTGATGTTTAAATGCCCTAGGAGTCCTAGGAAAGTCAGTATCTACACCCATAAAATCTCACCAACATGACTGCCTACATATGAGCTGAGCACACAAAGCAAATTTTGATTGTCAGTGTCTCCTTTCTGTAGTTCACTATGGCCCATAATTGGGGGAAGGCATGTGGCTTTTCAGATCCGCTGCCTCCCATTACAAGTGAAGAATTACAGCTTTAGAAAGTAGTACTGTAGGACCAGGGTTGATATTTCATTTTGTAGATTGAAGTGCCTTATTTATTCTTCTGAAGCATAAGCCTCCTTCCTGTGTCATCTAGGTAACACCTTTATGTTTCTTGGATTCTGAGTGGGAAGTTGAGCTATTCTGCCAAAGGGAGGTGATCTGATACTTGTGTGAAAAGCCTTTAGCTCTATGGACCTTTAAAAAATCTATTTTAAACTCTGTGTCCTATTCTATTATAAATGTAACCGATCATTCTATTTAGGTAGAATGCTTCTAGGTGTCCTGCTGTTAAGGATCCATTCATTTCCTTTTTTGTTGCTGATAATAACAATGCCTTCTCCACCACCTGGGGGGGGGGTTAAGCTGTTAAGTTCATCACCTTTCAGTTAACCAGGCTACTGAATTCCTTGGGTAAATTGGTCTGATTGTAAACAGTTTATGGGAAATAGGCCATCCTTAAATTAGCCGTGCTATGAAAAGACTGGTTACTAGAGTTTCACTCATGCTAAATGTTAGGCTTCCCAAAGTTTTAGATATGGGAAGTGTTTGAATTTGTACATGGATCATAAGATTTTTAATATAGAAATTAGGACAATAAAAGTCTCTAGATAAGCTGTAATAAAATATGACATCAATAGCTTGGTATTTGGTTTTGGATCCTATACTAGCTTTCTCTTTAGCTTTTATATTGCTGCTTTCATCAGTCATTTGTAAGAATGAAGTTAACAGTTTAAAACTGCATGGAACAAAAGATGTATGAGTTGATTTACATTTCATTTTCTGTGTTCTTCCTGTAATGCTGCCTTTCTTTCAGGTTGTTGCTAAGTGGGAACAACTTAGCTTAGTACTGGTAAATGACTTTGCTGGAGTTGGAACTGAGCAAGTACTGGTCGTTTTTGAGGACTCTCTGGATGCAGATCAGCTGACCTCATTTACAATAACAGATTTTGTCAAAATATGGTATTCAGTAAGTTCTTTTTATGTAGTATGGTTTTTAGTATATGTATATAGATACTAATAAATAATATATTTTATATTGTTTATTTTAATATACTAAATATGTGAAACATTTAATATGATATATGTATATGTATATGTGTATATATATATATATATATATATATATATATATATATGAGTCATTTTAATACTTAAATGTTTGTTCCTCTATTGAAGTAGTTATGATTTCATACTTTAAAATTCTAAAATTATATCCCCTGAATCTTTTATATGTTATCCTTCTCAACAAATGTTATATAAACTGACCATGTTTTTTATATAAACTTGTATTACGGTATATCTAATGGCCACTCAAATGTCATTAGTGCTGTAAATGAACTTTATTTTGCTTCTGAAATTTCATGTTGTACTAGTAAGCAATATTGCATTGATGAAGGAATAAAAGAGCGTGAAAGTCCTGAAAAGTGGAAAGGAGTGACTGGGAGATGGCTTAGTGATGCAGGCACTGGTTGCCAACCCTGATGACCAGAGCCGTATGCCTGGATCCCACGTGGCAGAAGAAAGCTGACTCCCACGGGTTGTCCTCTGACTTCCACATACATGCCAAAACACACGCTGTGAAACCTGTTTATTTCCCCCAGAAGTAAACATGGAATGGATGCCATAAATGCTTTAAATACAAGGAAGAGTTGAAGCAACCTTGAAACCTTTATCATAAGACAGATTATTTTCCCTGACGTTTCAGATCTAAGCAGAATGGGATTCTCTCCAAATGGTTTTTTGTTTGTACAATGAAGATAATTGTTCTTTGCTCTAGGGCTTTCTAGAAAGTAATGAGCTGATACTTTGTGATACAGTATACAAATTTGAGGTGGGCCCATAGTGATACTTGCCTAATTATCAGATGCTGGAAATACATTATTTCTTTTTCATGAAGAACTGTCCTTTGGGTAAATAGGAATTGCATTTGTTTTGATCCTCTGAATTTTCAATTTATTTCACAATTTGTGTTGATCTTTTCTGTCATTAGACCAAACCATTGGATTGCTGTGAGGACCCTTTGGCTGAAGAGGAGCATGAAAATTATTATTTGGTGCTTCCAGCACTGGAAGCCCACTTAGACGTTAGTGTCTCTGTTCTCTGATTACCTCTGTGTTTTCACTAATGAGTTCTAACTGAAGCACACAGCATTGAAAGAAACGTGCATGCGGGATTAAGCAACTCTGTGTTTAGACAAAAGGGATATTTTAGAGAACTCTATGTTTGGGACACTGCCGTGAAAATGATTAATTCTATGACGGTAGATTGTGGAGTTTCAGGCCTATGATTTTAGCACTTTAAAGGGGAAGCAGGATAATTGTTAGTTTGAGTCCATTTTTTGTCTATACACAGTCCCAGGATAGCTGAGGCAACACAGCAAGACCTGTCTAAAAATTAACCCAAACTATTGTGATGTTACATATACGTATGTTGTCTAGAAATGATAACTTTTTGTTCTAGGATTTAGTAGGGTTGACAAGCTATATGAATGAAAATGAAAGTTTTGGAAGCATTCTGGTGCATATGTCACAGCATGTCTCTTAGAGGAGCGATGAATATAGTGACTTACAGCACATTAAAAGACACGTAGCAGTCTACTCTCCCTAATGAAATTCGCTACAAAAGCCAGGCATGTGGCACATGTCTATGGCCACAGCACTTGAGAGAAACAAGAGTTTAAGATTAGTACATGCCAAATTCCAAGCCAGCATAGATGAGACTCCATGAAAGTCCTGTAGAAGAATGATTGCTTTTAGCTAAATGTACCAGCTGTATTGCACTCTATTAGTTTTCATTACTGACAACATTCCTAACTTAATGTCCAAGGCAATGGTTCTCAATCTGTGGGGCGCAAAGCCTTTGGGTATTGCATATCAGATAACCCTGAATATCAGATTTTTTTCATTATGATTCCTAACAGTAGCAAAATTACAGTTATGAAATTACAACAAAATAATTTTATGGTTGGGGGTCACCAAAAACACGAGGAACTGTATTAAAGGGATGAAGCATTAAGAAGACTGAGAACCACTGCTCTAAGGAAAGGATCTTTTTGGATCCCTGTTTCAGAGAATTCAGTCTCTGCCCGGCCAGCAGCAGTTGCTAAGGGCTTCAGTTGAGGCAGCATATTGTGACAGTAGGGTTATGGGGGAACACAGCTGCACGTCTCATGATAGCCACGAAGCAGGGTATGCCTGGGTTAATGGGCTTCCTCTTTTTCCCTGTTTTAGCCTATGTGGTAATGCTCTGTCACATCCAGAATGTCTCGGGTCCCCTTTAGTTATTATTGTTGGAAATACCCTCACAGATCATGTGCTCATTAATTTTTTTTGTCAACTTGACAAAAGAAGCCAGGGTCATCTGGGAAGTGGAAAGTCTTAGTGACTGTTCCTCCCCCACTCCTCGTTTTATGCCTGATGAAATATACGGACCCAGAAAGATTAAATGCCTCAGAGGTAAAACTAGAGTCCGTTGCATCAACTTGATTGTTAGCAGGGAAGAATATGGAGAACCCAGACTGGGAAGAAATGAGTGAACATGTAGCAAGATGGTGATGTCATTGTTCGTGATGTCCCCCCAGTAGACGCAACACAAATGCTGGTCACCAGAAGTGGGGTGTAACCATAGGACGGAGTGCTGTAGGACACTGCTAAGGAAGCTCGACAGCTGTTAGGGACAACATGAGCACCCTCAAAATCTGATGGACACACCATGACCCAATTTAGGAAATGTTCAGAAACCATACAAGACTAAAACCATTCCTCAGGAACATGTAGAAAACGTGCTAAAAATCAGAAGCAAAGGAAAGAAGTTCTGGTAAGACTCCAGGGTAGTTTGCCCCCTAGAAAGAAAAAAAGAAATTAGGCCTCCCAGGCAGCTCCTAGAGTATATACATTTACTTGGATAAAGTTTTGTGGGTTCTGACTTCATTTTTAGACTTCAAACTTTTCCAAATTGTGCCATTTGGGGATTGTGTAGTAGAGTTCACAATAAGGAATATTAAAGCAAGGCTCTGTGTCAAATAGGGTAGTTTGTTCCTATATGGGGTTTTTGTTTGGATTTCTGGTTGAAAGGAGATGAAAGAAAACAGTTCTTAACATATGTGGGAAAATTCTGGAAAGGTAAGCCATCTATTGGCTAGAAGATTATGTGTCTACAAAAAGACGGTAAGGAATATTTTGATATTGATTAAATTTCTTACAGTGAGCTTGGTGTAGTTTTATAGTTCAATAACCAAGCTTCACAATATTTTAAACTAGAGATGTGCTATTTTTGTCCTGGAGCTCAAGGGGACAGGATGAGAAAAAAACTGATAGAGGCCATCTCCTCCCACCCAAATTACAAGTAACCAGGTATGTGAGCAATGGAGTATGCACAGTCTGAAGCCAGGAGAGCTAGACCAACATGAGATGCTTCAAAATATTAACTAGACACGTTACACACTTTGTAATGAGGTAAGAGAAATAAATCTGTCTCCCCTCCTCCAGTCATTGATTTAAAGAAAGTTTAGTTCAAAGGAAAGGAAGCCAAAAGTTTTTGAAATATGGTAAAACATTTCATTGGAAGTTGTATTAATATTTAAACAGTCTTGCATGTCTATCTAAATGAAACAACGTCAGTCAATCCAATGGCAAGACTGTTTTACTAACAGAGTATGACCCACGATTATTTTCATCCTTAGAGCTAAAATCTAATAATCTTGTGCAGTAAAAGAAATATATCGCTCTATGCCCTGTTCTGAGCTAAAGGTAGTTTCTTCAATAGTTTACAGCAGATATTTTTTGTCAGTAGTTGTGTACCAGGACAAAACCAAATACAGCAGATTATGAATATTATTATATCTTACTTTTAAATTTTTTGTTGTAAAAAGTATATGAACAGAATTTCAAACTTCAGATTAAATTTTCGTGATGTTTTTACACATCTGAACACTGTTTTTGAAATACATTATTTCAAAAAGCTAAAAAGGGGGTTTTGTTGTTTTGTAAATGTAACACTGTCGCTAGGCCTCAGTTTTACTCACAGTGGTACATGTTACTAACTCAGAGAGAAAATGGATACTGTTGTATGGAGACTCTCAGCTTGGTGACTAACTGTGTAGCAGTTACTTCTGGAATCTTACTGTGAACACAAAGTAACTCTTCTGTTAAGAGTAACGGTCTATAAACAAAAGAGCTTTTCTCTGCAAGTGTTCTTGCAGAGGTTATCTGGAGAAAGTACTTTCTGAACTCACCATGCGCCCTGTCTCAGTTGAAATTGTGGCTGACTTTTTTTTTTTCTTTTTGTTTTACAGAATTCTTTTATTTTTCTTAACAAATTCCAGCAGCATATCTCATTTAAGGATAAATTTATTGCAAACTCTTGGAAGGCTCTCTTAAACTCAGTTTATGGGAAAGTTGATAATATGCCAAGTGATGAGGAGGTAAAGTTAGAGCAGGTAAAGTTAATCATGTGATTTCTTTTTTTTATCATTTAATCAATTGACAGTGTAAGATTTGTGAAAGACTTTATTTAAATTAGAATAAAGTAGAAAATATTGCTTATTGGATTGAAAAGAAGAACAACAGAGCAATGTTCCTAATATTGAAAAACATTGGATTCAGGAGCCCAATATTTTATCAGTCTGTTTCAGTTCAAAGCCAGCTCTGTCACTTTGTAGCTGTGTGACTTCAAGCAAGTTATTTAACCTCTCTAGCTCATTTGTCTTATCTGTAAAATGTAGAGAATACTACAACTGGCAAAGGCTACTGTGTTTATTATGAGGGTTTAACGTATTGATGCACAGATGGTATTTAGACATCAAAGTAGTAGATTCAGTAAGTAATACAGTTATTTCTCCTAACTCTGTGATTTCTATTCTAACTGTAATCCTGTGTTTATGGAAATGACTTGAGAATGGTCTGGAGAGTAATGATAAAACTTCAGCAGAATTCTATAAACTACCTATAAAAGGATAATTTGGTCAGTTTTATTAATGCAGAAGTTCAGTGCAAATCACAGATTGGATTGTTTTCACCATACTTGTATATATTATCAAATTTTATTGAAATCCAGTTTTATGTCCCCACTGACTCTATATTGGATAAGTCCTCTTCCAGTCAGGTCATGATTCTTGACCTGAGTGTATAATTGTTTCATGAATTTTGTTTTAGTAAGTTAATGTGTAACCTATAACTTCTAAGTTATTTTATTATTTTCATTATTTATTATAATGCCATATTATAATTTATTTTAAATTGCTTCTGTGGTATCTAGCCTATTGACATTGCAGTATGGTGTAATCACCTACAAATATATTCATGGCTATGTTCGAAAGGATCTGGTCTATGGTTCTTAGGCCCGGCATGCTTCATCAAGCCATAAAGCTGCAAGGCTGATATGCCTTATATACATTTTGGGTTATTCAGTGCAATTTTTTTTGTAGTCATCTATTTTAACATTTTTCTTTAAGGGTGGTCTTGTTCCTTTCTGCGATGAAGATGAAAACAGTGTCCCTACCCCTGAGGAAAACTTACCAGACAATTTTCCAGAGCCAGAACATATTGTAGAGCAGACATGGTGCCGTGTACTAGATGATAACTTAGTTGTTGGCGCGAAAGTCACATCTTTGAAGCCGTAAGTAAATTTTAATGAAATAATGGCTACAGTAATGCTGCATACCAGCACCGCCTAATAGACATCAATACAAGGCATGTGCAATTTGAATTGTTCTAGTAGCCTTATTAAAAATTGAATCAAAGCAAGTGGAATTAATTTCAATATTTGATTGGCTCCCTTTGCTCAAAGTTGCATTTCAGCATATACTCAGGACAAAAAATAATAATGAGCTATGTGTTTTCATTCTGAGCTTTTGAAATGTGGTTTGTATAAGACATTGTAATTCACACGTGCTATGTCTCTGGTAAGTAACAGTCTCTGATAATAGAGGATTTTTCTCCTTTGGGCTAGAAATCATGAATAGGAAAATAATATCTCTGCTGTTTCTACCAAACTGGGGAACCACAAATGTGCACGCAGAGAAAGAACAAGTTGGAATGACTCTGCTAGTATGCATATTTAACTATCCTAACAGTAATGGAGTCCAAGCAACTTACCTAGTGATTGGAGTTTTCCACTAAATCTTGTTTTCTTGTTTCCGTGAGTTTCTTTTGGTTTCCTGAGACAAGATCTTACTGTGTAGCCTAAGTCAATCTAGAACCCTGTTTTACCCAGCCTGGCTTCAAACTCTTGATCCTCATGTCCCAGCCCCAGCTACAGGGTTCCAAGGTTACCATGCCTGCTTGTTCACTGCCTTCTAAGGTGTTTGAGGTGTTGGACCATATCAGGTTTGGGCTTTTTGTTTCATGTGGTGACTGAGGTGCACCTAATTTCTAGTATACAAGTTTTGCAAGCCTGAGTATGTATGTTGTTTTTTCTTGTAATATATATATTGAAACTCTGCCTTTCTCCCTGTTAAGTTTTATAGGCTAACTTTGCTGATTTCATCCTGTGGTATCCCTTTATGTGATTCCCGGTCACCTTTATTTCCTCTAAATCAGAAGTTAGGTCTAGAGGCTGAGCCAGAGGGATGTTTGGATTTGTGTTAAGAGTATAGTGCCTTCTGTCATCAGGAAGCATGGAAAAATGCTTTGGGATTTACCAGACAGAATAACCTTATAAAGAGAACCTCCTCGGTTGTTATATACTTACACCCTTAAATATTGTGATTTGTGATTAGGAATAGAAGCCTGGCCATAACATGGTGCTTGTTGGGACCTGGGTGGATTGATGTTTCTGAGTATTTTTTTATGTGTGGAGATCAGGGCTATCTTTGGTTGCTCAGTTGACTGTGGAGTTATTAGTAATAAAATCCAGCAGAAATCCATGCTGGTACTTTCAATTCAGACTAAAATCTTCATACTCATCACCTAACCATGACCAGTCTTGTATCTCCACTTCTCCCCGCCCCGCTTGCCGAAAATTTAGCTCTCCGTTATGCCAACAAAATGTCCATTTTCTTCATTGTACAATCTGTGTTCAGAGACTCATAATATCAAAAGTATGATTATTATAAATTGTTTCTTTAAATGTCTCTGCAAAAATTTTAGTATAGCTCCGTAGGCCATGCAGATTCTCTCTTTGCGGTGTTACCATTTCTGGATAATGTTGATAGAGTTGGAATGTGCCTAAATAAACCTACATCTTAGTTCTAAACTGTAAGAAATATGGATCAGAGAAGAACTTCTGAAAGATAAGAAATAATCTATATTTAAGTTAGATTTTCAATTACTTGGGAGAGTGTAAGACAGAAGTATTTTCATATTTTATGCTAAAGGTATTTGATTCTACATTATTACTAGAACTTAAAAATGACTAGTTTCTTCTCATTTATTTTAATTTCATTTTATTTATTCCTTGATAATTTCATACAATGTATTTTCATCATATTAACCCTCCTCCCTCAATTCCTCCCAGATCCACTTCCACTTCCCTCCCTACCCAACTTCATGTTATCTCCGCCCTCATTTTTTTTTAAACCAGCAAGCCTAGTTTATTATGGCCAGCTTCTCTTAAGTATGGGGTTGGGCCTACCCAGGACTATGGTCGATATAACCGAGGTCACAGGTTTTTTCAAATTTCTGTGGCTTTTACTCTCAATACTTTAAATATTTTGCCTTGAAATGATTTTTCCTAGGGAAGGAGAGAATTGCTGTTTTGTTGTTTTTGTAAACATTTAATCATCTATTTGATTTAAAAAAAAAAAAAAAGAACGTGTAGAATAAACCAAATTCTTTTTATTTCACAGATGTAATGGGATGACTTTATCACTGATAATGGATCAAGGCAACAGGTCCAGTTTTCATCTTATGAAGTGTCAAAGTCAGGTGATTAGTTTGAGTATGAATTCTTTTCCAGAAGCATGCTTGATGCCAAAAGAAACAGGACCAGAGACCAAAAGGATGAAGCTGACCTCTGGTAGCAAAGAAGAAGAAAGCTCTTTTTGTGGACACTCATCTAAGGCAGAATCTGCACACATAATTACTGCTATAACGTCGCTGTCACCACTTTTAGTATTCAACAAATTGTGTTGCACTGTGCTGCTAAACATTAGTGACAGAGAAAATCATAAAAATACCGTGCATGATTATATTGTCTGTGGCAACCTTGATTTTAATTTACAAGATCTTTTTAGTAAGAACCACCTACTGACATTCCCGAAGAAGCAATCGATAGGTAATTTGAGGGGTAATTTTTTTTTATTGTATGCTTACTTGAATCAGAAGATTTTGAAACCTGGTTGATAGTAGACAGAATTTAAGGCTAGCGCTTGTTATGTGTTTTTCTTGTAGAACATACGGAGGATCTTTTTTCACTTCTTGCCGTATTACCCAAGTACCCCTTCTGTGTCACGTCACCTACCCATGCCCCAAATTTTATGAAGGTATGGCTCTTGAAACACATGAAATGTGAAAGAATTCATGAATGTACAGAAATATACCTTTATAAGAAGCTACGAAATTGTGGAGCACTCTTCTCCTGGGAGCAGAGAACGGCATTTGAAGGAATTTTAACAATCTATTGCAGGTAATGCACATCCAGTTCAAACTGGTTCAGAGAAGTTCATGTGTCTCTGTGGTCTAATAACAGTCTCTCAAGGCCAGGTGGTGGCGGCGTGTGTCTTTATCCCAGCGCTTGGGGAGGCAGATGCAGGTGAACCTCTGTAAGTTTGAGGCCAGCCTGGTCAATAGAGTGAGTTCCAGGACAGCCAGAGCTACACAGAGAGACCCTGTGTTGAAAAAACAAAAAGACAACCAAACAACATCTCCGTAGAATTCTGTGCCAGGACATGTTACAGTCAGTATTGCATGAATGGATAGAAAATTAATGTCTATGTTTTAGTCTTTTGTGTTTTTGTTTTATTGAACCTAGTAATTATTTTAGAATTTACCCCTTGTCTATAGTGATTATTCAGTAAATACTATGCTGCTGTTGTTACTGAGCAAATGATACATAATCAGGCCAGTAGCTTGATTGATACTAAGTTAATTGGCATAGGACACGTGCATTAATATAACTAATATGTTATCAATGAAAGCATGCATTTTCATTCCATTGATCTTGTGTTTATGAATAAATATTAATTGATTGCTACTAGAGCATTTTGCATGTGACTATTGTGTGTTGTCACAGTTGTGTCACATTACTCTTGCCTTTCATTTCAGAAGCCAAGGAATTTTGTTCCAGTGTCTCGACCATCTCATGAAAGTTATTCCTGAAATATGTTCCTTCAAATATCTGAAGTTCGAAAATGAGGATTTCTTAGTTGATCATTTGTCGTCTACTTTGGAGGCTGAACTGGTTACCTTTTGTTCTGTTTCTACTTCTGCCTTCGAGTATGTTAGAGGTGGATGTATGTATAACTGTAGAACAAGGAAAACAGATCATAGGGCCACAACTTTTTCAGGGAGAAGGGCCAAAATCCGACAGTACAAGCGCAAAGTTCAGAGAGAAAGGATATTAAAGCACCTGAATATGACAATAAATGGCAGCAGCTATGCGGAGATGACTTTGGCATTAGCTGAAATTCAGTTGAAATCAGACCTCAT
Source organism: Uromys caudimaculatus (assembly GCA_028551405.1). Taxonomy (NCBI): domain Eukaryota; kingdom Metazoa; phylum Chordata; class Mammalia; order Rodentia; family Muridae; genus Uromys; species Uromys caudimaculatus. The sequence goes on along the minus strand of CM052722.1, from coordinate 20,417,112 downwards.
TGTAAAGACACTGGCCAATTTGTAATTGCACTTTAAAGATCGTGATTTAAAATATTTCATAATCATTTGCCTCACTTGTTATCTTTTGTTAATATAAAGATTAAAGCTTATTATAATCCCTAGGGTCTTGTTTTTGTTTTATGAAGGTTTTTTTGTATTTCTTTTGTGCGTGTATATGTATGTGTGTGTTTGATGTAGGGTTTCGTTCTGTAATCCAAGCTGTCCTAGAACTCATTATGAAGCCTGGACTTGTCTTATTTACGATTGAAGAAATCTTCCTGTCTCAGCTTCTTGAGTACCAAAATTGCAGGTATGGGCCACTATCCCAGCTCAGTTATGAGCTCTGATGACACAGTATAGTGTTTCTAATAGAGCAGCAGTTCGTATGTTGTCATTTTGCCTCTCCCTGCTTCTACTTTCTAATGCAAGGAACATTTGTCTATATTGGGATGCTTTTCTTTTTGTGTGTTAGAATTTGTCAGGTAGCATGTTATGTCTATGTAATCAGATAAACTGAGACAGGGTAACAATCCATGTTAGTGACACTTCGGACTGGCTGATTATCTGTTTTGGAGCTTTGTTTTGTGCTTAATTGGAGGTTTGGCAGCATCTTTGATCTCCTCTACCTACTAGATGCCCATGATGTCCCCAGCATACCTCTGAGGGATACTTACAGCCTTCTGCTATGCAAGGACAGCCCACACAGCAAATAACTAAAACCAATAATCCAAAGAACTGAAATGTGAATAATTTAGGTTGATAAAGCTTTTCTTAAACTTACCACTTAAATAAAAAATATTTTGTTCTATTAAAAAATTACTTGATAATTTTTTGTATATTTTACTGCTTAGTGGAACATAGTGCATAAAAACAGGCTTCAAATGGATGAAAATTCAATAAGATTGCCCAGAAGCCACAGTTTCTTTAAATACCTAGCTCTTCTGGAAAATTAAATATAGTGACAAGTGAGACCCGCATGTGAGGCCCTGGTTATATTGTATTAATCAGCTGCTCTGAAATTATATAGCTCTGTAGGAATGTAAAGAACTCGGGCCATTTTTCTTAGAAGTACATCTTTCTCAAAGGTTAAGTGTGTACCTCATGAGCTACTATTAAAAGGAAAACTGGGGCTAGGCAGAGAGCTTAGTGGGTAAAAGCCTTTGTCATGCGTGGTTGGGGACAGTTCTGAAGCCGAGATCCTACAGAAGCTGGATGCAGAAGCATGCACCTATAACTTAGCGCTTCATCTGCTCCTACTGTGAGAGGAGTAGAGACAGGAGAATTTCCATAAATTGACTAAGGATAACTTGATACATTAGTGGCAAACTAGAAGACTCCATCTCAAACAAGATGGAAGGTGCACCAAGCATGTCCTTGTGCTCACACACATTGTACATGCAAAGAAAAATTGAAAATGCTTTTAGATGCCTTCTGAAATCTCAACTATAGGCAAAAACTGAAATACTAAATTCTAACTAAACAAAATGCTATGGTTTTCAGTAAAGATAGAAATTTTCAAGTGAAAATTCATTAAGGAACTGATATATAAGATCTAGTGAAAGACATTTGAAAGAGAAAAATCCAACCTACTTTCTCTTTCTGAAAATAATTATAAGAAAATTTAGTATATGTTTGTCTGTGTGTACGTCTGTGTGTTAGTGTCTGTGTGTAAGTGCAATGGTATACATGTGGACTTCCGTGAACACTTTTGGGAGTCACTCTCCTTTCACCATGTGGGTCCTGGGCACTGGACTCAGGTCATCATCTTGGTGCCTAGTGCTTTTGCCCACTGAGCCATCCCTCTAACCCTGAAAAAGAATTCTTAATAACAAGAGTGTCTGGGAAAGAAAAGAAGGGGGTGGGGTATAGGCCAAAAGGAATCTTCATGGTCCTTTTTGTTCTTCAGTCCTTGAATAAGATGGTGATTGCCTTCTTAGTTGAAAGAGAGAAATCTTGTAGAAACAGTACTTTATGTTCATAATTGCTCTCTTCCTTCAGAATTCTCAGGACCTAATGATCTGGGCATGTGAATGGCCTGAAAAGAATATAGTTTATTTTTTTGACAACTGTCAGTTTGCCCAAATTCTTTAGAGAAAAAATTTCAAGATATCTTAATCAGGGTCTAGGTTTACAAATATATTTATTCACAGGTATTCACAAATAAATATATTCACATGCATATTTGTACATATATATGGTTAATTGGTTTTTCAGTATTAGGGATTAAGCCTCGATTCCCATACCAGCTAAGCAAATATTCTATCACTCAGCTATATATACCCAGCTCTTTTACTTTAAAAATTTAATATTTTTAATTAAAATATAATTACATCACTTACACCTTCTCTTTCTTCCCTCCAACCTCTCCCATGTCCCTTCTGTCCCACCCCTCCCATGTTTCCGTCCCTATCTTCCTCTCAAACTGATGGCCTCTTTTTTTAATTAATATTGTGTGTGCCCAAGAAAGATAGAGATACAGCCTGAGTCTATTTTTGTAGTTTGTGTATAGAAGAAATCCGGTCTATTTGGCATTATATAATAAATCGGGGGCTCATCCCTGGGGGGGGTACTTGCCTGGAGTTCTTTGTCTATGAGATTTTCCCCTTCCTGCATTAGTATATCTGTTGATATAACTGTTATTCTGGTCTTGTTTAGGTAATCATGTCTGGAAGACACAGCCTCCCAACAGACTTCTTGGTCCCCTGACTCTTTCGGCTTTTGTTCCCTGTCTTCTGTGATGTTCCCGGAGTCTTAGGTGTTTTGAAGTTGCATCTTTTGGGGCTGGGCTCCCCATGATCTTTTGATCTCTGCATTGTATCCAGTTGTTTTCTGTAATGGTCCTGTGACAGAATCTCACTAAGATATCCAAGCTGATCTTGATCTCATTCTGTACCTTAGCAGGCAGTGACACTTACACTCTTCCTGCCTCAGTTTCCCAAATAGCTTCAATTACAGGCTTGTGTTACCCTAGCCTGACTACAAAGGGTTAGTTCTGCACATGAACCTATTAAGTACAGTTATTAATATTGTCACCAACTTGGTGGGAAAATTTAAACCAAATTAGATGGAGGTACACAAACATCTTGAGCTTATACCCCTGTTGTAATCACTTTTAAAAATAGCAGGTACTTTAAAAACTCTAATTATGCAAGCGAATATTTTATTGTCTTGATAACATCCCTTTATACCATTTAGAATTGGCTAAGTATTTTTCCCCAGTGTTGGGAAAAACATATAATCAACTTCCATGTCCAGCTGTTCCCCCTAATAAAAATTTAAAAACTGAGTTGGCTAAGCTAGAAACCTATGCAAAGCCTTGATTTTTTTCCTTTGATTCCTCTCCTCCCCTTCTGCTTTCTTCTTGTACAGTACTAGACATAGAAAGAGATCATTTTTTCTTCCATGTCTAATTTTTATCTGTAAAAATATTACCTCCCATTTTCAGAAGTTGTGAATGTAGACTTTTTTTCTCCCTTCAGGCAACTCCATTTGTAAAACATTTCATTTGCATTAAAGGACAATTGGTGAAGTCAAGAGAATACTGAAACACAAACTATGTACTTCATTGAGTTCTTCAGAGGGCTTGTTCTGTTTACCATTTGGGGTTATCTGTATCTGTGATTTGACTTGGTTACTACCTGAACCACAGAAAGCCTTATTTTCCTTTGGTCCATATTCTTGGAACGCTTATAGTCTGGTCATGCTTTTAAAGTCCCTCTAACTTTTATTAGTATTAAAGAAAGGGCCTTAATTTATAACCCATAGATATTTTGCATTTTAGATGCTGACAGTGTACTGTATGATTGAAACAACAGTCTGATGGCGTGTTCATCCATTTTTTAGAATCTCTTTTCAGTATCTATCCTGCTTGCTGTATTCAGTAAATAGGTCCTGTTTAGATACTGGTTTTTGAGAAGGGTAGTAAAGCAAGCAAAACACCCACAGTGCTCTCATTGTTTGGATATTGGCCAATGGCTTTGCTGGATGAAAGTACTTACCTCTTGGAGGGGAGGTTGTGGTCAGGATATATTATGAGAGAAAAATGAGAGAGAGACAGAAAGACACAGAGACAGAAGAAAGAAAAGGAAAGAAAAAAGAAAAGAAGCAGAGAGAAAGAACTTATACCTCTAAGTAGCTCAACACCATGGCCCTGAGTTCAGCTAGGGAGTTCTTTACCCACTTTAACCTGAACTTTAATTATCTATTTCCTCATAGAAGTAGTCACTTAGGACAGAGTGTAAGTAGTGTCGTGGTCATTAAGGTTGTCACTTGGCATCAAAATGTTTAGCATTAGTCCTTACAAGTTCAGTCAGGAGTTACAAGTATCATGTGCTCTATTAATTACCTCTTGCATATCCATCTCCTCCTTTTTCTGAATCAGAACTTTCTTTTTGTTTAGAAAGATCCCTTTTCCCCCAGCTCAAGTCCAGGGAAATGGGGCAATGACTATTCATAACTACTTCCAGCTGAATATGGGCACTGAGATATTTTGAAGGGGGAAGAAGGGTAGGGAAAATGTTTTAGTCTGATGTCTGTGTCCTGACTGGATCTGGCTTAAAGTCCCTGAGATCAGGAGTTCAGGCAGGTCAGTTCAGCGAGACTCCAAGACACCAAGGCTGTATACTCTGTAATATACAAATCTCAAAACAAAATTTTTGTATCATCAAGATAACTTTTTTGTTTGATTCTCTGGAATCTACTTCTTCAGGGGGTCTTCCTTTGTCATATCTGATTGTCTTAGTCAGGGTTCCTGCACAAACATCATGACCAAGAAGCAAGTTGGGGAGGAAAGGGTTTATTCAGCTTACACTTCCATGTTGCTGTTCATCACCAAAGGAAGTCAGGACTGGAACTCAAGCAGGTCAGGAAGCAGGAGCTGATGCAGAGGCCATGGAGGGATGTTACTTACTGACTTGCTTCCCCTGGCTTGCTCAGCTTGCTCTCTTATAGAACCCAAGACTACCAGCCCACAGATGGTACCACCCACAAGGGGCCCTCCCCCCCTTGATCACTAACTGAGAAAATGCCTTACTGCTGGATCTCATGGAGGCATTTCCTCAACTGAAGCTCCTTTCTCTGTGACAACTCCAGCTTGTGTCAAGTTGACACACAAAACTAGCCAGTACACTGATCAATATAACTCTGGAACTAATCACCTTTTCTAAAAACGCAAAGACAAAACATTTCTCCCAAATCAGCATATCCTTCAGTCAGCAACCAGGAAAGATTGTATCCTGCCTTCTCTTCCAGAGGAATAATAAAACAACCATAAAAACTCATAATCCTACTCACTTTGAAAATCTGTATTCTCTCTAACTATAATAACAATTTAATCACACTTCTATTAATACCTGCTAATAAGAAGCAGGCAGCTAGTCAAACCAGGATTTTAACCCAAAATTACCATGGAGCCCATGGTCAAAGAATATGAGTTTCCTACATACTTTAATATACCATCTATCTGTTATGCTCTCTGCCTGGAGTCATAGACATTTATTTTATTAATACCTGTTATAACATTTATCTGTTGTGCTCTCTGCCTGGAGCCACAGACTTCTATTTATTAATACCTGTTCATAGTAGGCAATTATCACTGCTCTCTACTTGAAGTCAGTAATTTTCCCTATTCTAGTTCCAAACTTCGGGTGAAATTCCCCACATGATTCGGACAAAATCTGTATATAAATCTAACCTAAAAGCAAATAATCCCAATTTTATAAATTCACAGTTAAATCAATATCTGCAGCTTCCATTTTCCAGCTCTCTGACTCAGAGTAGCCATCTTGACTCTTTTCACAGCAGGGGACCTCAGAGCCCTCTTTCTTTGTTGCAAGGTTCCTGCGCTGGAGTCATCATGTGACTTGACTCTGCTCAGCTCACCAAACCTCCAAATTTCTAACTAAATTTCTAACTCATAGACTAAGAATCTAATTTCTAGTGGAGTCTAGCTTCCCACATTTGATCACCACCTTTAGCGATAAATATTAATAAAGCACCCTCGCTACCACTGGCAAGTCACCAGCAGACAGGCCAGCCAGGCACTGGTGGGCAGGCCAGCCTATTCTCATCTTGGTAGACTCTCTGACCTGAGCTCCAAAATCTCTCCACCCAGCTCGATAAGCTCCCATGGTGGCCCGCTGCCATGCCAGCTCCACGCCTCCAAATTCCCATGGCTGTCTGGGGTGCCTCACCACTATACCTGTTCTCGGGAACTTAGTTGAGTCGCCATGTGAAGGAAGACACCACACAATCTTAGCTTAGAATCATAAGGCAATACAATTGCTGGGTTCAGCAACTAGCATCCTAATTTGTAAGCCATTCTAAGTTAAATCCTCTGGTAGCGGATCCCAAGGGATCTGCCACTTGAACTGGGGACCTCCATCCACTACATACATTTTGGCCTCCATGCTCTTCTCCCATCCAACAGCCAACTCTCCTCTCCTCTTCCACAGTCCCTTTCTCTGACCCGGAAGTCCCACCTACTTGCCCAGTAATTGGTTCCTTGAAATCTTTATTCATTAGGGGAAGGTTCACCTGAAGTCATCTGAGTACATGATTCACTCCTTGTCCTAGGCAGCCTCTCTTGGGGAAGTCGAATTAGTATCAAAATACAAACATCACTAGGGCTATCCACAACACTTCATCACTGTTTCTAGAAGTTAGCCTTGATCTTTATAAGGTAGCAAATACAAGATCTTACCTTGGTAGTCATAGCTGATCTGGAACTGGCACAAGACTGTCCTCTTGGACTTAATCAGACTGAGAGAAAGGATTTGGTCCTCTGGAGGAAAGAACTCTGTCTAGATCCTGCTTGAAGTAGCTAGTCCTAATTTTAAAAGCTGAGAGTTATAATCACAGGAAATTAAGCCTTGGAATGAGATTAAAAGTAGATAACATTTTCTTGTTACACTAAGAGTCAAATCAAATTCAGTTTTCACTGCACTGCCAATTACTTCAGACAAAAATTATTTCTTGTGACGAAAATGAAAGGTTCTGTTATAGCTGAACTGTTTTTGGTTGCTAGCTTTGATACTAGCATATACTTGAAAAAAATTGTTTAAATTTTCCTCTCTGTCTCTCTGTCTGTTTCTCTGTCTGTATCTCTCTGTCTGTCTGTCTCTGCCTCTGCCTCTCTCTCTCTCTCTTTCTCTCTCTCTGACAGGGTCTTAATGTGTGGTCTAAACTGGCTGTATAGTCTAGGATGATTTTAAACTAAAAGGCAAGAATCCCTGCTTTAGCTTGAGTGCAGAGATCGCCTCAGGAATGTATGTGTGCTACCACCTCATAACCTCTGCTTCCCCTCTATTACATACAGCAGGCCAGTTTCCTTTACATCTTCTTCATTGAGGAGAGCTGTGTGCCAGACCATTTTAGTTGAATCTCAATATTTCCTATTGTATAATATGGAATGTTAAATGGAAGGACTATATCTGTCTAACATTTTTTTTCTGTCTTATGTGTTTCTTACATGTCTGAAGAGTTCAGACTTTCCATGATTTCTTATAGCAACAAGAATCTTACATTCTCAGCTGGGTCCTGTCTTGTAACAAGAGAAGAAACCTTGATTATTTTTTATTGTTCAGTGGGTCTTTCTACTGGAAAAGGAAAAGTGATTTGATGTCCTAGGACTGTTGGTAAAATAGAATGGTGTTGCTATATTGACATAGGCATAGGGTTATTTGAGCTTACACCCTTTCCCTGGTGTGAAATGTTAACCCTTTCTAACCTCTTCTAACCATCTTATAAAACAAGGTAAGTGTTAGTGTGATTTTTGAGAGCCTAATGAGATGTTTTAACGTTTAGAATGGTTGAGTAATTTACATCAAGTACAGTAATAAAATCTTATAAGTTCTTCAAATAAAATTCAGATAAAAGTAGCAAGAAACAAAACAAAATAAAACACAACAAAACAAACCATTGCTGTATTAGAATCTGAATGAATCTATTACTGGTGGGAAAAATCCTTTAAAATAGGCTAAGTATGCAGTACAGATATGTTGCCCCCCACCCCAAAGAAGATGGGGATAGCTGTACAAACTAGTCTGGTGTTTTCTGAAATTTATGCCATGTGCACAGGGGAAAATTTAGTGGGAAAATAAAAATATTAGGAAAAATTATTCATAAGTTTTAGGTAGAATAAGATTGACAGAAATTAAGCCATGCTTGTATACCACTTTTTTTGTGGTGTGAGCTTTGCTTGGTAGTATTTATGCCATTTATTGAACAAAAGCACCATGTGTTGCTACTCAAATTTACTTTTAAATTATTTAAAATAGAATTTAAAAATTAATTTGGGATTCTTACTTGCTATAAAAAGATTTTAAAAACCCCATGTGGCTAGTGGCTAACATTTGGTCTGTGCAGAATAGGACATAGTCACAGAATGTTTTCTTCTACAGTGCTACTTTAAGGTGTGCACTACTAAGACTTGTTTATTGACAGAAAAACTGACACTCACGCAGGTGAAATAATATACCCAAGGTCACATTGCCAGTAAGGAACAGAACCAAAATTTTAAGGCTACAGTAACTATAACCTTTGCTTTATTGATACTGTGTTTTTCAGCTTATAGTCAGTTTATTAATAAAATAGTCATGACCTGGTAGTTTTATATTGACAAATTACATTTAATAATTTTAAAATATAGAATTATAAATACACAATTTTGTTAAAGCTATAACTTTGTTAACACAATTGAAATATGAGGGGAAAGATTGGCCATATTTAAATTTTGCAATGGCTATATTCTCAGAGTCAAGTGATAGCATCAGCTGTGTTTTTTTTCCACTTAACTGCTTCCCTCCAGCAATAGCTATAACTCACTCTGTTTTCTATTTGCTCTTTTTGTTAATACTATCACTTTCCAGAATTTTTGTATTGCTATTGCTGGTTCATATTTGGGGATTTCTTAAACAAATGTCAGATTTTTAAAGCATCTTTTCTTTGTTTTGTCTCTTAAACCATTTACTTCTCCTGACCAGAAGGTTGGTATCACTATGGGTAGATGGACACAGAACACTGCATCCAGCAAGGTTCCAAGAACAGTGGTGCAGGTGAGGCCAGGACTCAAGTGAAGACAGCCACACTGACTGCGTTCATGTCTTGATCGTTGATATAGATCCCGTCTGCGCTGATGTGTAAGGGATTAGACAGCAGGCCATACAGCAGCTTGCTGTAGGTGCAGTTCTGGGTGCTGCCAATCTTGCCCATGCTGTGCAGGCTGCAGAGGGTGCAGTGGTCACTCGAGCCTCTTAAAGTTGTGATCTGGTCCGGGACCACATGCACTGCTATGTACTATGCCAGCTTGCCAGTGGCCTGGATTCTTTTTGAGACTCACCTAAGTCTTCTAGTAACTGAAGTATTTGTCATTATTTGGCCATAACAACAATAGAGGACTTGGAATTCTAGAATAAAAAATGTAAGCTGTCTAGGCTAGAAACCTTGTGCCTTTGTTTTGTTTAAGTACTCATTTGAGAAGAAAAGTGGTGGAAATCTGTTTTCTATTTACAGTTCCATCTTCTGTAATACTTCCAGATGATATTCCTGCTAAAAACAAAAATAACAAATGGCTCATGAAGTGGGCAATAAAGAGATCTGTCCATTCAGTCCTGTGCTTGCCTATGGTTTCACTGACTATTTTGTACGTCTAGTGGCTGAGGATGGAAAGAGGACTTTCTTGGCTCTTCAAAAAGCTTACACTCTCAACGGAGAGATAATGACACAGAGCAGTATCCCGGACAAAGTTAAACAAGTGTCCCTAGTGTTCCAAGGGGGTAACTGTAAAGGGCTATGCTCATAGAAACATGGTCTGAGAAAGGAAGTCTTCATTTTAAGAAAGAGGATATCTTTTGGGAATCTGATTATAAAGCCAAGAGTGTTCACGTTGGAAGTGGTTATAAGACTGAAGGTATTCTGGTGGTGTTTTACCTCATGATTAAGGAATAATGCCAGAAAAAAAGGAAAATCAGAGCTAGAGAGATGGTTCAGTGGTTAAGAGCACAGGCTACTCTTGACAGAGGTCCTGAGTTCAATTCCCAGCAACCACATGGTGGCTCACAACCAACTGTAATGAGATCTGATGCCCTCTTCTGGGGTGTCTGAAGATAGCTACAGTGTAGTCATATAAATAAACAAATAAATCTGAAAGAAAGAAAGAAAGAAAGAAAGAAAGAAAGAAAGAAGGAAGGAAGGAAGGAAGGAAGGAAGGAAAGAAAGAAAGAAAGAAAGAAAGAAAGAAAGAAAGAAAGAAAGAAAGAAAGAAAGAAGGAAAGACTGAACACATACAAGGAAATTCACACTAGAGCATTTTAAACATCATAAAGGAATTCAATATAAGTCATACCTTTGAGATAATATGATTTTTATGTGGTGCAAAAGGGTGTCATACATGTTAGGCAAACCTCCTGCTACAGAACTTTATCCCTAGCCCTGAAGCATTATTTTTATCGAAAGTTTGATTTGATTATATAGTTTGAACTCTGACTTTCATACATACACCTACACACATATGTGTGGACATACACACATATACAAAATACGATTCTGATGATTGCTGTGTGGTATAATAGATGATCAGTGAAAGGATATGGAGTAGACAAAAAAAGACTTCAGTTTATAATTTGGATAAAGTATATAAAGAAGTTTGGAAGAAAAGTACTTTGAACTCCCTTGATGAATCCATTTAACTTTGTGAGCATGTTTTTTCATTGAATGGTCTGCACTCAAGGAGAACAATATTTCTTCCTTCTGTGCTCAAACAGTAATTCTGGCTTATCTCAGGAGCTTCTTTGGCAGTTGCTATGTACTGGAGAGCAATCTCACTTTTATATATTAAAAAACTCAATCCAGTCTATTGTCTTCAAAATGAGACTATATAAGAAAGCAAATATTATAATTACAGTAGCAACAAAAAGTGCCCATAATAAGAAATGTTTATCAGCTGAATGAAGAACACATTTTAAAGGATTCCAAATAAGACTTAACAATAGCACATACCATATTCCTGAATTGGAAAGCAGATGACACTAATTTCAGTACTATGTTTACTTTAAAATATACTGAAATATCAGTGGAGTTTATAAGAAATAAATCAAGTTGATTCTAAAATTCTTGTGTAAAAATCTGCAATCCAGAAAGACCATGGGAACTTTCAAAAAACATGGAGGGGACAGCATCTCCCTACTAGATATTAACATGCAGAGTAAATTGTCAGTAAGTCAAAGTTTAGTTCTGTCATGCATTTAGACATACCACACTAGAATAGAAAGTTCATAAATAACACAAGATGAATGTGATAATTTGGTACTTGTTAAAACAACATTTCACCTAGGCAAAAAATGGGGGTGGGGGGAATTGGGGACATAGCACAAAGCTAAATGGCTATAGTTCTTGCCTAGCATATTCCAAAGCCTTGGGTCTACCTCCAGCATCATATAAAACTAAGTGTTGTGGTCCAGGCTTGTAATCTCAGTTGGAGAATTTGAAGTTCATGGTCCCCTTGATCTCCTTCAGTTTTCTTATTTCTCTGGCTAAGGCCTGTACTGTATTGGATAGGTTCATTGGAATTGCTTTTAATTTCTCTCTATTTAAGTTGATGTTGCCTATGGGCTTGCTGCAAACTGCCTTTATTATGTTTGTGTATGTCGCTTGAATCCCTAATCTCTTCAAGACTTTTATTATGAAGGGGTATTAGATTTTGCCAAAGGCCTTTTCTGCATCTAATGAGATGAACGATTGAATTTTGTCTTGCAGTGTGTTTATATGGTGGATTACATTTATCAATTTACCTGTGTTGAACCATCTCTGCATTGCTGGGATGAAGCCTACTTGATCATGATGGGTGATCTTTATTAGGTCTTTTTGGATTTGGTTTGTGAGTAATTTATTATTTTTACATCAACATTCATAAGGGAATTTGATCTGTAATCTTTCTTTACTGGATCTTAATGTGGTTTGGGTATCAGGCTAACTGTGGCCTCATAAAATGAACTGAGCAATATTCCTTCTGTTTCTATTTTGTGGAATAATTTAAGAAGTGTTGGAGTTAATCCTTTTTTGAAAGTGGATAGAATTCTGCATTAATACCATTTAGTGCTGGGCTTTTTTGGGTAGGAGACTTTTAATGTCTGCTTCTATTTCACTAGGGGTTATAGGCCTGTTTACATTGCTCATCTGATCTTGACTTAAATTTGGTAAGTGGTATCTATCAAGAAAATGATCGATTTCTTTTAGATTTTCCTATTTGTGAGAGTGCAGGTCTTCATGTTCTTATAATTTCTTGGATTTCCTCAGTGTCTACTCTTATGTCTGCCCTTTCTTTTCTGATTTTGTTAATTTGGATATTCTCTGCTATTCTTTTAGTTAACTTGGATGAGGGTTTGTCATCTTATTGGGTTTTTTTCCCCCAAAGAACAAACACTTTGTTTCATTGATTCTTTTTATTGCTCTCTTTGTTCCTATTTTATTGATTTCACCTTTGCGTTTGATTATTTCTTGACATCTCCTCCTTTTGTATGTCTTTGTTATTGTTCTTGTTATTATTTGTTGCTGCTGCTGCTGCTGCTCTAGAGCTTCCATGTGTGCTCTTTAGTTGCTAGAATGTGATTTCTCCTGTTCTTTTATGTAGGCACTTGGTGCTATCAACTTTCCTCTTAGCATTACTTTCATTGTGTCCCAAAAGTTTGGGTATGTTGTATATTCATTGTCATTCAATTCTAGAAAGTCTTTGATTTTTTGCTCAATTTCTGTCTTGACTTCTTTTTCATTCAGTAGAGAGTTGTTCAGTTTCCATGAGTTTGTAAACTTTATTGTCCCTTTGTTGTTGATACACAGCTTTTAATCCATGTTGTCTGATAGGATGCAGGGAGTTCTTTACATTTTAAAAAAAATCTATTGATACATGCATTGTGTCCAAGTATGCAGACAATTTTGAAGAAAGTCCCATGAGGTGAAGAGAAAAAGTTATATTCTTTTGTGTTTGGGTAAAATGTTCTGTTCATATCTGCTAGGTTCATTTGCTATATAATATCTGTTAGCTCCAGCATTTCTCTGCTTTGTTTTTGTCTGGATGATTTGTCTATTGGTGAGAGCTGGGTATTGAAGTATTCCACTATCAGTGTGTGAGCATCAATATGTGGTTTCAGCTGGAGTAGAGTTTCGTTTACACATTGGAAAAGAAGAAGTAGAAGTATCTTATGTGTTAATGATAGGATAGTAACCACAAGTGACCCTAAAAATTCTACAAGGGAACTTCTAAAGCTGACAAACCCTTTCAGCAAAGTAGCTGTCTACAAAAGTCACTCAGAAAAATCAGTAGCCCTCCTATATACAAATAATATATGGACTAAAAAAGAAATGGCCTCAAATAATATAAAATATCTTGGGGTGACTCTAGTCAAGTATCTTAGTTAAGCTTTCTATTACTGTGAAGAGACACCCTGACTATAGTGACTATTATAAAGAAAAGCATTTAGTTGAAGATGGCTTATATTCTAGAGGTTTAGTCCATTGTCATCATGGCAAAGAGAATGGCAACAGGCACACATACATGGTACTAGAGAGGTAGCCAAAAGTTTTCCCTCTGGATCAGCAGGAGGTAGGAAGAGATTGGGCCTGGCTTGAACATCTGAAACCTCAAATCCCACCCCCAGTGACATATTTCCTCCAACAAGGCCATACCTTTTGCAACAAAGCCACACCTCTTAATAAAGCCACTCCCATGAGCCTATAGTGGACCATTTTCATTCAAATGACCACACCAATCAAGTGGAAGACTAGTGTGATAAAAACTTCAAGTCTTGGAAGAAAGAAATTTAAAATATTAGAAGATGGAAAGATCTCCCAAACTCATGGATAAGTAGGATTAATGTAGTATAAATGGCCATCCTACCAAAACCAAACTACAGATTCAGTACAATCTCCAACAAAATTCCAACACAATTCTTCACATATCTTGAAAGGACAATTCTCAGCTTCACCTGGAAAAACAAAAACTAGAGGGTGGCTAAAAACAATCCTGAACAATGAAAGAACTGTGGGAGGTCTCTTCATCCTGAATTTCTGGTTGAACTACAAAGTTATAGTAATTAAATCCACATGTTATTGGCATAAAAAACAGATGCTGATCAATGGAATAGAACTGAAGACCCAGACATAAATCACCACACCTATTGACATATGGCCTTTTTATGAAGAATCCAGAAATACATTCTGAAAAAAGAAAGCATCTTCAACAAATGGTTCTGGTCAAACTGGATGTCGGCATGTTGAAGAAAATAAATCTGTATTTATCACCCTGCACAAAAGTCAAGTCCAAGTGGATCAAAGACCTCAACAGAAAATCAGACACACTGAACTTGACAGAAGAGAGAGTGGGTAATAGCCTTGAATTCATTGGCACAGAAAACAACTTTCTGAACAGAACATCCATTCATTGGTACAGGCACTAAGATTGACAATTAATAAATGGGACCTCTTTAAACTGAAAAGCTTCTGTAAGGCAAAGAACACCATCAATTGGAGAAAGAGGCCACCTATAGAATGGGAAAAGTTTTCCACCAATTCCACATCTGACAGAGAGCTAATATCCAAAATACATAAATAACTCAAGAAACTTAGATATCAACAAACCAAAGAATCCAATAAAAATGGGGTACAGATCTAAACAGAATTCTCAACAGAGAAATCTCAAATGGCTAAGAAACACTTAAAGAAACATCCAGTATCCCACCAGGGAAATGCAAATCAAAACTAATCTGAGATTCCATCTTATACCTGTTAGAATGGCGAAATTCAATAATACAGATGACAGCTCATACAACTGAGGATGTGCAATATGGGGAACATTTCTCCATTGCTAGTGGGAATGCAAACTTGTATAGCTTCTATGGAAATCAGTATGACAGTTGTTCAGGAATATGGAACTTGATCTACCTCAAGACCCAGCAATACCACTCTTGGGCATATACCGAAACAATGCTCGATCCTATCACATGGACACTTGCTCACCTATGTTCATAGCAGCTTTATTCATAATGGTCAGAAACTGTGAACAATCTAGATGTTCCCCAACCAAAGAATGGATAAACAAAATGTGGTACATTTATACAATGGAATACTACTCAGCTGCTAAGGCAATGACATCACAAAATGACATCCAAGTAGTGGATGGAAGTAGAAAAAAAGGCATCCTGAGTAAGGTAACCCAGACACAGACAGATAAGTATGGTATGTATCCACTTATATGTTCATATTAGCCTTTATGTAAAGGCTATAATCCATAGACCCAGAGAGGTCAGGTATAGAGGAAGGGACTAGAGGGGGATACATGGATCTCCCTGGGTGGGGGAAAATAGAGTTTGGGAGTAGACTGTTGGCAGAGTGGGGGAGATGAAAATTAGAGGATCAGGTAGAAAGGGAGAGGGGAGATGGGGTTAAGGGAAGGAATGCATGGAAAGACAGATAGAAATGAGGGCCTTTTGAGAGGTGGTATGGAAACCTAGTGCAGTGGAAACTTCCTTAAATATATGAAGGCAACCCTAATGAATTTTCCAAATCTCCCAATCTCCAATTGAGAGATGGAGTCCCAACTGGCCATCTCTTGTCACCAAATGAAACTTCCAATTCTGAGACTGGATTAAATCCAATTGAATTCTTGGTCATGTCAGGGTAAGTTGTTCTCTACAAATGGACAGTAAGGCTTGTTTGCTGAAGACAACATTGATTTAACTCACTGAATATGAAGTTGTCAAGTTGATGTCTTCATAGAACCTTCACCCCCATCTTCTAGTATCTTTGGTATGAGAAAGTACTGTGAAGGCTACCAAAGAGTAGTCACCCACCACACTAGCCCAGCCACAAAAACTTTGATGTACAATGCTGTCCTTCCTGAAAAATATGCTAGGGTAAGTATGGCACAAAAATTGCAGGACTAAGCAACCACTGATTTTACTTAAGGTCCACTCCACGAGATGGAACTCATACCTGACACTGCTTGGATAATCAAGAACCAGAGACCAAATAGCCCAGAGACCTGGGGTGAAATATAATACTACTAGTCTTTAAAAAAATATAATAGTGATAAAATGATTCTTTATGATATTCTACTACATTCATAGCTCAGTGCCTTATATAGCCATCATCAGAGAAGCTTCCTCCTTCAGCAGATGAAGACAAATACAGAGACATGAAGCCTGACATTGCGCACACACACACACACACACACACAGACGCACACACACACACAGAGAGAGAGAGAGAGAGAGAGAGAGAGAGAGAGAGAGAGAACTCTAAATGATATGATGCTATGTCTCCATCAAATACCTCCCCTCAGAGTTCAGAGAACCTTTGGAAGAGGAGGCAGAAAGAGTGTAAGAGCCAGAGGAGATGAAGGATACCAGGAGAACAATGTTCTCTAAATCAACTGAGTAAATCAACTGACCTCACAGAGACAGAAAGCAGCAAGCACGGGGCTTTCACAGGTGTGCCTCATGGTTCTCTCTCTCTCTCTCTCTCTCTCTCTCTCTCTCTCTCTCTCTCTCTCTCTCTCTCTCTCTCTCTCTCTCTCTCTCTCTCTCTCTCTCTCTCTCTCTCTCTCTCTCTCTGTCTCTCTCTGTCTCTCTGTCTCTCTGTCTCTCTCTCTCTCTCTGTCTCTCTCTCTGTCTCTCTCTCTCTCTGTATAATAGCTTTCGGTTTAGTATTTTTTGAGACTTCTGAGTGTGAGAACAAGTGGGTTTTCTTATGCCTGCTCTTGGGGCAATTTTTCTTCTGTTGGGGTGTCCTGTCCGACTTTGATGAGGTGGCTTTTACTTTATCTTATTATATTTCATTTCATTATATTTTGTGGCCATGTCTTAGAAGTCTGTTCTTTCCTAGTGAGAGACAGAAAGGCAGTGGATATGAATGGATTGGGAGGAACCGGGCAGATCAGAAAGAGGGGAAATGTGATCACAATATATTGTATGAGAGTAGAATCTATTTTTAGTAAAAGATGGAAAAAGGAAAAAATAAGTTCAAGGTCATCTCTGGCTACATATACAATTGAAGGCTAGCCTGGAATACATGAGACCCTGTCAAAAAATGAATGAAAGAAATGTTTTAGTAGGAAATTTAAATAAGGATTGTAAGAGAGAAAAATGATGGAATTAATAATAAATGAAGGGGGGAGGAAAAGTGAGAATTGTTCCCCAAATGACTTGTTGCTCCCTCTTTTTTTCTGTAGGGTAAGATTTCATATCAGTCTTAGAATCAAGACTTCTGTTTTGAGAAGGAAAGCAGCAGCCTTTTAGCAGTTGTATGGTATCATAATGAAAAATTAAAATATTAAGGCACGTACCTCCAGATAGTTTTCACCTTAGAATATTTTCATAGTTCTCTTACTACACAAGGAATGTGTCACTGAGCCCCCAGTTCTCTGAAAAACAGAACTCCCAAGGGGAGCTCTACCTAGAACACGTAGCTGGTTTCCCCGTCACCACCTTTGTCAAGGTTCCAAACTGAATGGAGCAGGAAAATAAAGACCTAAGCTGATATCCTTTGCACCGGAGATTCTCTCGTCTATCTCTGACAGGAGCCTGATATGGCTGACTCCTTAGAGGCTCTGCCAGAGCCTGACAAATACAGAGATGGATGCTCACAGCCAACCATTGGACTGAGCACGGGGTCCTGGATGGAGGAGTTGGAGAAGGGACTGAAGGAGCTGAAGGGGATTGCATCTCCATAGGCAGAACAACAATATCAACCAACCAGACCACCCAGAGCTCCCAGGGACTAAGCCATCAACCAAGGAGTACACATGGAGGGACCCATGGCCCCAACTGCATATGTAGCAGAGGATGGCCTTGTCAGGCATCAATGGGAGAAGAGGCCCTTGGTCCTATGAAGGCTCGATAGATGCCCCAGTGTACGGGAGTTCGAGGATGGGGAGGCAGGAGTGGGTGGATGGGTGGGTGGAGGAACACCCTCAAAGAAGCAGGAGGAGGGGGGCTGGAATAGGGTATTTTTAGGGGGGAACCAGGAAAGGGGATAACATTTGAAATGTAAATAAAGAAAATATCTAATTAAAAAAAAAAAGAGCTAAGCTGGAAACTTCTGAAAGTCAAAAGTTTCTTAACTTCTGGAGCTCATATATACCCTCCAGGATGAAGGTATAGTAACATGTCAGGTGCTGAAGGAGGCTTACTAGTGTTGCAGTACCGTCCAGATCACACGATTTCTGATTGAAGTCAGTTCATTAATCACTCGTCCTTATTGCCTAATGAAATAAAAGGGAAATTGACTCTGTAAAAAATAAAATATCTGCAATATCATGATTCTTCTTTATACACCACTTGGCACACATCAAGGTATTTTCTAGCTATCCAATAAGAAAAAACTAAAATATCATCAGCAAAAAAAAAAAAAAAAAAAAAAAAAAAAAGATGTCAATCCAGATGGGACTTATACTGAGACTAGCAGGTAATGGTAAAATGATATATCAAATATCCAAAATAGAGGGACATGATAAGAGATGGAACTCTAAAACAATTAGAACACTTAGTCACCAAGTAAAACAGTCAGAACTGAAAATTGCAGTCTCTGAGATGAAAGACTCCATGCATGTATTTAGCAACATACGCAACAGACAGTAGAATAGTTAGTGAACTGGGATGTAGGATAACATTAACAGAAAGTGAGGCAGAGAAGGAAAGGTGGAGGAAAGATGACCATGTAAAAGTCGTGACATATGCTATAACGTTTATGCATTAGAGATCTCAAAGAAAGGGAAAGGTTGATGCGCAAGCAATATTTTAAGTGATAATAGCTGAGAATTTGTTCAAAACTCATGAAATACACTACTAACTCAGACACTTACATTTTAGAAATTCCAAGTTGGAAAAATAATAAGAGACCACATTTATCCACATCAAAGATAAATAGCTAGTTAAACAAAGACAAAGTCAATAAAATATCATAAAAGTGGCTAGAGAAAACAAAGAACCTTTAGGGGATAAATAATATAACTGACAACTGATTGTTTCTTCAAAAGCATTTGAAACTTTTTTTCCCAGAAAGCAAAAGCGTATCTTCAAACTTATTTTTAAAACATCAATCTATGGGGACTAGAGATGACTCCATGAGTAAAGGGCACTTGCATAACCAAGCCTAAAGATCTGAATTTGATCCTTGGAACACACGTGATAGAAGTCATCCTCTGACTTCCCAGCACCTCCATTGCACACCCCCAATATACATACATTAATCAATGTATTTTAAAAGCCCCTTTCTAGAAAAATACATCAGAAACGAAGGATTTCAGACAAAGATTAAGGAGATTCCTTTCTTAGGAGTCCTGTTCTAAAAGTACTAAAAGGTATTCAAGAAAGAACAGAATGACACTGAGTGGAACATGAACTTGTAACAAGAAATGACCACATGAAAACTATTGTCTGTGAGTATAAATGATGAATTCTTTCCAAGATAATTGTCAGGACAGTATTATGTGTGGAACAAAAATCTGTAGCAACACTAAAAAGATTTGAGGATGATAAATTAAGTTTAAGACCTATTAGGTTTTAGAATTATCAGAAAAAGCTAATGTCATATATTAGTACGCACTAATGCCAAATGCATGTTTAATCTTTAAATTAAGGAAAAGTTCATAGAACTCTCCTTGAATTACTTAGCATTGCTAGGCACTTAGCAAAGTACATGAAAGAATTTTTCATAGAAATACTTATAGATCAAAGTTCATGACAGCTGTATTCATAATAGCTACTGAATAAAATAACCCAGATGTCCTTGAATAAGAAAATATACAATTATGATGTTAATCTATATATGAAATATTACTCAGGAATAAAAAATGAACAATCATGTGTATTAATCTCACAGATCCAATGTATGAAAGAGAAAAGAAGAGACGCAATTCTACTCACATGGTGTTCAGCAAACAGTATGTGACTGGGTAATGTTAACTGGAAAGGTACAGGAAACTTGGAAGAAGGAATGTTCAAAGGCTTGACTAGGAATAATTTAAAGGATGTATGCAGTTGTCAGAGCTCACCAAAGTAGATTTTAAAAATCGATGCACACAATATTTAAGTGACCATATGAATATATTGTTTGATGTTTGATTCTTTCTGATAGGGTATTTATTTTTAATGAAACTTTTTTATTTAATTACATTTTATTTACATTTCTAATGTTTTCTCCTTTCCAGGTCTCCCCTTTGAAATCCCCATATCCCATTCCCCTCCCCCTGCCTCTATGAGGGTATTCCCCTACCCACCCACCCACTCCCATATTCCCACCTTGACATTCCCCTATACTGGGGCATCTCACACTTTCACACCCAAGGGCCTTTCCTCCCACTGATGGCCAAAAGGCCCTCCTTTGCCACATATGAGGCCAGCACCATGGATCCCTCCATATGCATTCTTTGGTTGGTAGTCCAGTCTCTGGCAACACCAAGGGGCCTGACCAGTTGACACTGTTGCTCCCTCCCCATGGGGCTGCAAACTCCCTCAGTTCCTTCAGTACCTTCTTCAACTCCTCCATTTGGGACCTCATGCTCAGCCCAACAGTTGCTGTGAATTGAATCATGGGTGTTCCGAACTTTTGGACTAATATCCACTTATCAGTGAGTACATACCATGTTTGTTCTTTTGTGACTAAGTTACCTCACTCAGGATGATATTTTCAAGTTCCATCCATTTGCCTGTGAATTTCATGAAGTCATTGTTTTTAATAGCTGAGTAGTATTCCATTGTGTAAATGTACCACATTTCTGTATCCATTCCTCTGTTGAGGGACATCTGGGATGTTTCAAGCTTCTGGCTATTATAAATATGGCTGCTATGAACTTAGTGGAGCATGTGTCCTTATTAGATGTTGGAGCAACTTCTGGGTATATGCCCAGGAACGGTATAGTTGGGTCCTCAGTAAGTATTATGTCCAATTTTCTGAGGGTCTGCCAATCTGATTTCCAGAGTGGTAGTACCAGCCTGTAATCCCACCAGCAATGGAGGAGTGTTCCTCTTTCTCCACATCCTCACCAGCATCTGCTGTCACCTGAGTTTCTGATCTTAGCCATTCTGACTGGTGTGAGGTGGAATCTCAGGGTTGTTTTGATTTGCATTTCCCTGATGACTAAGGATGTTGAACATTTCTTTAGGTGCTTCTCAGCCCTATGAATTTCCTCCGTTGAGAATTCTCTGTTTAGCTCTGTTCCCCATTTTTTGATAGGCTTATTTGGTTCTCTGGAGTCTAACTTCCTGAGTTCTTTGTATATATTGGATATTATCCCTCTATCAGATGTAGGATTGGTAAATATCTTTTCCCAATATGTTGGTTGTCATTCTGTCCTATTGACAGTGTCCTTTGCCTTACAGAAGCTTTGCAATTTCATGAGGTCCCATTTGTCAATTCTTGATCTTAGAGCACAAGCCATTGGTGTTCTGTTCAGGAACTTTTCCCCCGTACCCAGGTGTTCAAGAGTTTTCCCCACTTTCTCTTCTATTAGATTCAGTGTATCTGGTTTTATGTGGAGGTCCTTGATCCACTTGGACTTGAGCTTTGTACAAGGAGGTAGGAATGAATCAATTCCCATTCTTCTACATATAGACCACCAGTTGAACCAGCACCATTTGTTGAAAATGCTGTCTTGTTTCCACTGGATGGTTTTAGCTATTTTGTCAAAGATCAAGTGACCATAGATGTGTGAGTTCTTTTCTGAGTCTTCAATTCTATTCCATTGACCTACCTGCCTGTCACTGTACCAATACCATGCAGTTTTTATCACTACTGCTCTCTAGTAGAGCTTGAGGTCAGGGATGATGATGATTCCCCCAGAAGTTCTTTTATTGTTGAGAATAGTTTTTGCTATCCTAGGTTTTTGTTATTCCAAATGAATTTGAGAATTGCTCTTTCTAAGTCTATGAAGAATTGAGTTGGAATTTTGATGGGGATTGCATTGAATCTGTAGATTGCTTTCAGCAAGATGGCCATTTTTACTATATTAATCCTGCCAATCCATGAGCATGGGAGGTCTTTT
>CM052722.1:20376823-20394982 GCA_028551405.1 Uromys caudimaculatus | reverse complement strand
TCTTTCTCAGCCTGTTTATCCTTTGAGTATAGGAAGGCTACTGATTTGTTTGAGTTAATTTTATATCTGGCCACTTTGCTGAAGTTGTTTATCAGCTGTAGCAGTTCTCTGGTGGAGTTTTTCGGGTCACTTAAGTATATGATCATATCATCTGCAAAGAGTGATATTTTGATTTCTTCCTTTCCATTTTGTATCCCTTTTGACCTCCTTTTGTTGTCTAATTGCTCTAGCAAGAACTTCAAGTACTATATTGAATAGAGAGGGAGAGAGCCTTGTCTAGTCCCTGATTTTAGTGGGATTGCTTCGAGTCTCTCTCCATTTAGTTTGATGTTGGCTACTGGTTTACTGTATATTGCTTTTACTATGTTTAGGTATGGGCCTTGAATTCCTGATCTTTCCAAGACTTTTATCATGAAGGGATGTTGAATTTTGTCAAATGCTTTTTCAGCATCTAATGAAATGTTCATGTGGGTTTTTCTTTGAGTTTGTTTATGTAGTGGATTACATTGATGGATTTCTGGGTATTGAACCATGCCTGCATTCCTGGGATGAAACCTACTTGATCGTAATGAATATTCATTTTGATTTGTTCTTGGATTCGGTTTGCAAGAATTTTATTGAGTATTTTAGCATCGATATTCATAAGGGAAATTGGTCTGTAATTTTCATTCTTTGTTGGGTCCTTGTGAGGTTTCCATATCAGTGTAACTGTGGTCTCATAGCATGAATTAGGTAGTGTTCCTTCTGTTTCTATTTTATGGAATAGTTTGAAGAGTATTGGTATTAGGTCTTCTTTGAAGGTCCAATAGAATTCTGCACTAAACCCATCTGGTCCTGTGCTTTTTTTGGTTGGGAGACTTTTAATGACTGCTTCTATTTCTTTAGGGATTATGGGACTGTTTAGATGGTTTATCTGATCCTGACTTAACTTGGTATTTGGTATCTGTCTAGAAAATTGTCCATTTCATCCAGATTTTCCAATTTTGTTGAATATAGGTTTTTGTAGTAGGATCTGATGATTTTTTGAATTTCATCAGATTCTGTTGTCATATCTCTCTTTTTATTTCTGATTTTGTTAATTTAGATACTGTCTTCTGGTTAATCTGACTAAGAGTTTATCTATCTTGTTGAGTTTCTCAAGAACCAGCTACTGGTTTTGTTGATTCTTTGTATAGTTCTTTCTGTTTCTTCTTGGTTGATTTCAGCCTTTAATTTGATTATTTCCTGCCTTCTACTCCTCTTGGGTGCATTAGCTTCTTTTTGTTCTAGAGCTTTCAGGTGTGATGTTAAGCTGCTAGTGTATGCTCTCTCCAGTTTCTTTTTGGAGGCACTCAGAGTTATGAGTTTTCCTCTTAACAGTGCTTTCATTGTGTCCCATAAGTTTGGGTATGTTGTACTTTCATTTTCATTAAATTCTAGGAAGTCTTTAATTTCTTTCTTTATTTCTTCCTTGACCAAGTTATCATTGAGTAGAGCGTTGTTCAACTTCAATGTGTATGTGGGCTTTCTATTGTTTTTGTTGCCTTGAAGACCAGCCTTAATCCATAGTGATCTGATAGGAGCCATGGGATTATTTCAGTCTTCTTATACCAGTTGAAATTTGTTTTGAGCCCAATTATATGGTCAATTTTGTAGATGGTACCATGAGGTGCTGAGAAGAAGGTATATTCTTTTGATTTAGGATGAATTGTTCTATAGATATTTGTTAAATCCATTTGGTCCATAACTTCTGTTAGATTCATTGTGTCTCTGTTTAGTTTTTGTTTCCAAGATCTGTCCACTGATGAGAGTAGGGTGTTGAAGTCTCCCACTATTATTGTGTGAGGCTCAATGTGTGCTTTGAGATTTAGTAAAGTTTATTTTATGAATGTGGATGCCCTAGAATTTGGAGCAAAGATGTTCAGAATTGAGAGCTATTCTTGGTAGATTTTCCCTTTGATGAGGATGAAGTGTCCTTCCTTATCTTTTTTTGATGTCTTTTGGTTGAAAGTCGATTTTATCATATATTAGAATGGCTACTCATGCCTGTTTCTTGGGACCATTTGCCTGGAAAATTGTTTTCCTGCCCTTACTCTGAGATAGTGTTTGTCTTTAACTCTGAAGTGCGTTTCATGTATGCAGCCAAATGCTGTGTCCTGTTTATGTATCCAGTCTGTTAGCCTATGTCTTTTTATTCGGGAATTGAGTCCATTGATGTTAAGAGATATTAAGGAATTGTGATTGTTGCTTCCTGTTATTTTAGATGTTATTTTTTATATTTTTGTGACTATTTTCTTTTGGGTTTGCTGAAAGATTACTTTCTCGATTTTTCTAGGGTGTGGTTTCCCTCCTTGTGTTGGCGTTTTCCATCTATTATCCTTTGTAGGGCAGGGTTTGTGGAAAGATATTGTGTAAATTTGGTTTTGTCATGGAATATCTTGGTTTCCCCATCTATGGTAATTGAGAGTTTTTGCTGGGTATAGCAGCCTGGACTGGCACTTGTGTTCTCTTAGGGCCTGTATGAGATCTTTCCAGGATCTTCTAGCTTTCAGTCTCTGGTGAGAAGTCTGATGTAATTCTGATAGGTCTGCCTTTATATGTTACTGCTTTTAATATTCTTTCCTGTTTTGTGCATTTGGTGACAGGAGGAGTTTCTTTTCTGCTCCAATCTATTTGGAGTTCTGTAGGCTTCTTGAATGTTTATGTTCATCTCTTTCTTTAGGTTAGGGAAGTTTTCTTCTATAATTTTGTTGTAGATATTTACTGGCCCTTGAAGTTTAGAATCTTCACTCTCTTCTATACCTATTTTCTTTAGGTTTGGTCTTCTCATTGTGTCCTGGATTTCATGGATGTTTTGGGTAAGGAGCTTTTTGCATTTTGCATTTTCTTTGAATGTTGTTTCAATGTTTTTTTTTGGTATCTTCTGCACCTGAGAGTCTCTCTTCTATCTATTGTATTCTGTTGGTGATGTTTATATCTATGACTCCTGATCTCTTTCCTAGGGTTTCTATCTTCAGTGTTGTCTCCCTTTGTGATTTCTTTATTGTTTCTATTTCCATTTTTAGATCCTGGATGGTTTTCTTCATTTCCTTTGCCTGTTTGATTGTGTTTTTCTGTATTTCCTCTTTAAGGGCTTCTAGCTGTTTACCTGTGTTCTCTTGTATTTCTTTAAGGGAGTTGTTTATTTCCTTCTTAAATTCTTCTATCATCATCATGAGAAGTGATTTTAAATCTAAGTCTTCCTTTTCTGATGTGTTGGGGTATCCAGGGCTTGCTGTGGTGGGAGAACTGGGTTCTGATGATGCCAAGTTTCCTTGGTTTCTGTTCCTTATATTGTTGTCCCTGCCTTTTGCCATCTTGTTATCTCTGTTGTTAGCTGGTCTTACTCTCTCTGACTGTGGCTTGTCCCTCCTGCAAGCCTTTCCATCAGTACTCCTTGGAGACCAGCTCTTTCTGAGAGGAATTTGAGTTTGGAGAGCTGTGGTACAGGGTCAGCTCTGGGGTGTAGACAGAAACCAGAAGGATCCTGTCCCCAGATGTTCCTTGGTTCCTGTGTCTTGTTTACTCTGCAAGGGTCCCTCTTGATTGAGGAATTTGAACAGAAGTGGTGGTCTTCCTGTGTTCAAAGTGTGTCGGCACTCCTGGGAGACCAGCTATCTCCTGACACTGAGTATGGAGCCCTATGTCACAGGATCAGCTCCCGGCCTCAGAAGGAAACCAGAAGGCCACTCCTCAGTCCCTGTGTCCTGAGGGTTCTGGACGGGTCTCTCTGAGCAGAGGTGCTGACCTCACCCCTGATCATAGGCTTGTCCACACTTCTGGGAGGGTAGCTCTTTCCCTAGGCTATTTGGGTGTGGAACTGCATGGCACAGACCTCAGGGGTAAACCAGAAGGCTGCTGTCCAAGGCTGTTCCTCTGTTCCAGTGTTCTGCAGATTCCGTGGGGTGGGGGGTTCTGCTGAGCAGTGGTGCCAGTCTTGCCTCCACTCATGGGCTTGTCCAAACTTCATGGATTCTGGCCTTCTCCCTGCACTATTTGGTTATGGAGCTCTGTGGCACAGACTGGGGTCCCCGGCTGCAGAAGGAGACCTGAAGTCTGCTGTCCCAGGCAGCTTGTAGGTCCCTGTGTCCTGAGGGTTCCAGGCAGGTCCCTCTGAGCAGAGGTACTGGCCTTACTCCCTGATCATAGGCTTGTCCACACTCCTGGGAGGGTAGCTCTTTCCATGCGCTATTTGGGTATGGAGCCATGTGGCACAGACCACAGGTGTAAACTGGAAGTCTCCTGTACCAGGCTGTTCCTCTGTTCCAGTGTCCTGCCAACTTTTTAATTTTTAACTTAAATATTGTTATATCACTTTTGTTCCTCTGGCTCAACCCAGGTACTATCCCTCTTATCTGTGTCATGCCCCACCTACTTTAGGGATTATAGCTTCTTTTTATTTGAATATTACTATTACATATATGTGTGTGTCTGTATGTGTGTATGTTTGTGTCTGTGTGTATGTCTATGTATTTATGTATGTATGTATGTATGTGCACAAATACATAATTACAATTTACCAAATTTCTTTTTGTTGTTTGAATGTATACGGTTTCAGGTTGACTGTTTTTAATTGGGCAGACAATAAGACTCTCAGCCTTGGAAGAGGCTAATTCTTCTAACAAAAGTCATTAATTGTCTGTAGCTCCTTTACCTAGGGGTGGGATCCATTGAAAATTTACCCCATTTTAGCAAGTCCATTGATATTGCCAATGTTCAAGTCTTGTTTGTGCAGCCATTTTTAGGAGAGCACATTTCACCACAGACTTCCTGGTCCTCTGGATCTCACAGTCTTTCACTTCCTCTTCCATGGCATTCATTGAGCCATAGATGCAGGAGCTATGTTATAGATATCTGTTGAGGTTGGTATCTTCAGATTGTTTGTTCTCTGTATTGTGCTCTATTGTGGTTTTCTCTGTTAGTCTTCACTTATTAAAAGAGAGGATTTTTTAGTGTGGGGGTGGTAGCTATACTTATCTGTAGGTATTATGATAAGATATAGAAAGTAGTAAAGGATTTTTTCCTGGTCTAGCAAAGTGGCTACAGTAAACATTTTCTAAGGTCTAGGTCTCAGTAGTCTTGTGGAGCTGGCTGGCTTCCAGTTGCAGACATGATTTCCTGCCTGTTGAGTGGGCCTTAGATCCAACTAGACAGCTGCTGGTTACAACCAACATGTTAATGTATGGGGATCTTGCTATGCTGATCATTGTCATAGTTTCTGGGTGTCACAGCAGGATAGACTTGTTTAATTTCTTGCTTTCCTTGACAACTTGTATAGTATATTCTGGAATCATGGAAGCTAGACTACACTAGGAAGGCTTTCAGGACACATACCTGAAGAATCATCCAAGTGTACAGTGTCTTCAGCCATAGGGGCACACCCGTAATTCCTAAAAGGAAACCAAGGGCTACATTGAGAGTCTATATTGAGAGTCACTTAGACTTTCTTGAAAAAACATTCAAAGTGTGTTTTCTCATGCATGGTACTGGGGTTTTTGTTAGTCTATAGTGCTTGCAGCAAGGGGTGGGTCATTGTCATTCATGGTGGCATAACTTCCTTTAAGACACATATCTATATGTGTATATATGTATGTGTATAGTTTTAGGTAAATGTAAGATAATAGGATTCCTTGAAGTTTGATCAAACACCCTTAGTACTATTTGTTCCTTTACCCTCATCCTTCTGTATTGCCCTCCCTCCCTCCTGTCCAGTTAGAGCTCCTTCTTATTATTACATTTCTCAGTCTATATTACATGTATCCTGTTATTTCTTTCTCAAGCCCTTCCACCCATGATCCCTTCATGTTAGCCTGGTTTCTGTGGGCACTCCAGGTTTATACTCAGATTTGAGGATTTGAAGATAGGAGCCTTCCATAAGAGAGAACATACAACATTTGTCTTCAATATGACTGTTTCCAGTGCTATCCATTTACCTATAAAGGTCCTGATTTTTTTATATCTGAATAGCATTCCATACTGTATATTTACTGAATTTTCATTATCCATTGAAGTATGTTTAGGTTGGTTATACTCCATAACTATTGCGAATAGAGCAGTTATGAACACTGCTAATCTGTAGATTAGAATGTCAAGTCCTTTAGACATATGCCAAGGGGTGGTATAATTGTAGGGTTTTTTTTGTTGTTATATGGTAGTTTTATTTGAGTTATTTGAGGATACTCCATACTAATACACAGAGTGGCTCTTGAGCAAACAATTTTAACTGTAGCTAAATTGTTGACAAAATACCAATGCCAGAAAAATATATAAAAATGTATACATATGAGCAACACTAAGTAGACTAAATTGTGAGTGTGTGTGTGTGTGTGTGTGTGTGTGTGTGTAAAACATAATTGAAGAGGTCATGGATTTCAAAAGGAGTGGGGGTACCAGATTAACTGGAAGGGGAAAAGGTATGAAAATGATAAATATAATGTTCATGCATTAAATTCTAAAAGAATTGCAAAAATGTAATTCATAACAAAGGCAATGAATGAGTGGACATAAAATAGGTGAATCAAATAGAAAATTAGTATCAGGGTGATGGATATAAATCCTACAGTATCAGTACTCACATTAAATTGAAAAATGCATATTTTAGGTAAATAAAATGAAGTTACCAATAATATTTATATTATATTTTTGTTTAGTTTGTACTGTATACATGAGACATGTCTTAAATAGCATAATGCAGAAAGATAGAAAGTAGTAGTATAGACAAAATATATTGTGCAAAGTTTAAATCAAGGCTAGTAGAGGAAGATATAGATACATATATATGTATCTATCTATATCTGTATCTGTACATCTATCTATCTATCTATCTATCTATCTATCTATCTATCTATCTATCTATCTATCTATCTTGT
This sequence comes from Uromys caudimaculatus, assembly GCA_028551405.1. Taxonomy (NCBI): domain Eukaryota; kingdom Metazoa; phylum Chordata; class Mammalia; order Rodentia; family Muridae; genus Uromys; species Uromys caudimaculatus. The sequence goes on along the minus strand of CM052722.1, from coordinate 20,388,095 downwards.
GGTACTGGAAATCAATCCCAGGGCCTTATACATGCTAGGCAAGGTATCTACCATTCAGGTATATGCAATACATACATTCCAAAGCTCTAGAATAGTGCTATTAATATGTAGGCAGAACGAGTTGAACTATTTTTCAAGCTATAATCTGCTTGTAAGCATCTAGATATGCCTGGATATAAAATTAATGTGAAACATGTGAACCCTATTTTACAATTAAAATCTACCATCGTTCAGGTTAGTGAAAAAAATTAAGTCATTAGATGGAAGCAAATTTGTAAGTAGGATTATTAGGGAATTTTCTAAATTTTATAGATGCAGTAGAAAATTATTTCTCTCAACTTCATATCTCAGTTCCAGAGAGTTCACATAGAAAATTGATATCATTTGTTTTTTTCGAGACAGGGTTTCTCTGTGTAGCCCTGGCTGTCCTGGAACTCACTCTGTAGACCAGGCTGGCCTTGAACTCAGAAATCCACCTGCCTCTGCCTCCCAAGTGCTGGGATTAAAGGTGTGCACCACCAAAAAAAAAAAAAAAAAGAAAGAAAGAAAGAAAGAAAGAAAGAAAGAAAGAAAGAAAGAAAGAAAATTGATATCATATACCTATGTATTATTTGTAATGTGTAGCAAGTCTTACTTTAAAGTATACCATTTTATGAACTCTGCTTACAATAGCTCATTTATGACTTTCAACTAATCATGTATATTATCAAGAATACTTTTTTAGAAATAGCCAACTAGAATTCAAATCTGGGACCTTCCACTGACTAGGTAGGAACATCTGGGTAGTTACTTAACTCCATTAGCTTAAATTTCTTTCAGCTCAGCATAGCTGGAGGAAACTGAGCTGTCTGTCTGGTTTCGGATTAGCTGGTTAAGACACATCAAACTGAAAGTAACATAGAAGCATTGGCTTGCTTTCTGCATAAGGACAAGAAGACTAAATCAGAGAAAGAGCCAGATTCTTCTTGTTCCACTCTGCTCTCCCAACCTTCTACCCATTACAACCACCTATGTAGAACAGTGATTCACACGGGATTAGCTAAATCACCACAGACATGGGAAAGACTGGCTATTGCGGGATCCCAAACAAAAAGTTCCTGTCCTGAGAGCCAGGGGTAGCAGGAAGTAAAACAGCTGGGGGTGATCTAAGAACATAAAAATAACTCCAGCACCCAAAGAGGACAGGGACTCCACAGGATGGCCAACAAGCCTCAACTAACCCAGACCCTTGGGGGCTCCCAGAGACTGAATCACCAACCAAAGAGTGAGCACGGGCTGGACCTAGACCCCCTGTAGCAGATGAGCAGCTCTGTCTTCATGAGCATCCTCCAACAACTAGATCAGGGCTTGTCCCTGAGCCTTTTGCCTCCCTGCCTGCCCGTGGATCCCCTGCCCATAAATGGACTGCCTTGTCTGGCCTCAGTGGGAGAGGATGTGCCTAGTTTCAGGAGTGACTTGATGTGTAGGGAGGGGTGTGTGTGTTTTGTTAATGGGGGTGGGTGACACTCAAAGAGGGAATTGGGGGAGGACTTTCATGAGGCAGTACTGGGAGGAGAGGAAGGGCTAATACTGGGTTGCAAAGTGAATAAATAAATTAATTAATTAAAAAAATATAACCTCATCCTTCTCTTCTTTCCAGATAAGAAGGTCTCAAAGAATCCATGGCCTGGATAAAGACTTCCTGAAGGGTTTTGGCATGGCAGCATACATAAGGAAGAAGGCCTTGTTTTCCCCTGTGAAGCCTACTAGGTAAAGCCTTTAAAATCCTGTGTAGTTGGACCTGAATACTCACACATAGATAGGTTTAGGGCACAGAGCAGGAGTCCTTTGCTTTTTCAACTGTAAAAGTGCTTCCTAAATGAAACCACATATATAAAGTATTTAGGAAAACAGCACATACTAGGTACTTAATAAATGTGTTCTGCTAGTATAGCTATCAATTCTTGTACATAATCAAAATTCAATTTTTGATTTCTGACTCGTACTACTGGTCAAAATCAGATAAGACTTTTTTAAAGAAGACTTCTTGAAGTATGCAGTATGTATCCACGACTTTATATCCTCACAATCTTTGAGCAAATGAACTACTAGAAATATATTCTAAGGAAACAAACAAACAAAAAGATAGATGCTCAGATATGATCGATGTACTATTTCAAACAATAAAACCTGAAATCTCTGACTGTAGGAAAAGAGTTTTAGGATGTTGGAATATTCTGCAAATCTTAAAAAATTCCTTTCACATATACAGAAATAACTTACCAAGAGAATCAACTCTAAGATTGGCACAAATCCTAGTGTTGTTTGACAATACATTCTGCTGACAAGGACATGGGGAAAGTTGTACTCATGTGCTCTGTAGGTGGGAGTAGAGATGGAAAGAGCCCTTAGGCAGGTAATTTGGCAATATCTGTACTGAATTACAAATTGCACCTTCAGAAAGAAATTCTGCTTCAGGAAAACTGTGGTTAAATCTATTTGTGTGTATATTTGTGCATTACATGTGTACAAAGTTGTTTACTTTCTCATTGCTTGTAATGGAAAAAGTAAAAATAATGGAAGGAATTAATTCAGCAAATTGCAAATGCCCATTCAATGGTAGATGTTCTATGGACCTGTAAAACAAGAAAATGTTTTTTCTGCACTGAGGTAGAAAGACTGCACACACACACACACACACACACACACACACACACACAGAGAGAGAGAGAGAGAGAGAGAGAGAGAGAGAGAGAGATTGATTGTGAGGTTGTATTTTGGTTTTGGTTTAGCCATAGGGTCTCGCTTTGTAGCCTGGGGTAGCCTGGAACTCTGTATAACCTAGGCTGGCTTTATACCCAAGTCTTTCTCTCAGGCATGAGCCACCATGTCTAGCATCAACATATTGTTAGTCTAGCAATCTAAGGTATAGAACAGAATATTGTGAATGACTTTTATGAGAAAGTGAAAGTATTATATGCTTTTTGTCTACTTCTATTTGCTTATATTTATACATATGCATAAGTATGGGAGACTGAATAACAGCCTCCAAGGGTACATCGATTCCTGTTCTTAGGAATGTGTAAATATTGCCTGACATGACAAAGATGATCATATTACGTGGTGTTTTTGAGAGGACTTCTCAGTGCCATCGCAAGTATCCTCAGAGAGGCAGAGGGGTTATGCACAGAGAAAAGGGGGTAACCTAGTCATCCAGGCTGATAATGGAGTTACATGCAGCTTTGTCAAGAAATGTCAGTGGCCAAAAAGAGGCAAGCCTCTGCAGCAAGCATGCCCCTGTCAGCCCTTGCTTTGGGCTTCGTCAGAATGAGTTCAAATTTCTCTGTCTGAAGCCTCCAGAAATTTGAGAGAATAAATTTCTTATTGTCTTAGACCACCATACTTTATCATTTGTTCCAGCACCCACAGGAAACTAATGCAAATAGTCACATCTTAGGGAGAAGTGCAGGGGGGCTGGACCATGGGAGACAGAAGTAGGAATTTGTACTGATTATCTTTTTAGGTTATCCTATTTGCCGAATAAGATAGATACACTTTCGTTTTAAAATTCAAACTATTAAAAAAAATCATCAAATTCAATTTAAAACAATGTGTATGTGTGTGTGTGTGTGTGTGTGTGTGTGTGTGTGTGTCTGTGTGTGTGTGTGTGTGTGTGTGTTGCTGGTGGTGGTGATCATGTACATACATCACATCCATGCAAAGAACAGAGGTCAGACCTGGATGTCTTTGTCCAGCCTTATTTTGTAAGACAAGGTCTCTCACTGTACCTAGAGTGCACTGGTTTGGCTAGACACATCTGGCCAGCAAGCCCTAGGGATCTTCCTATCACCTTCCCAGCGCTGGACTGTAGGTGTGCACTGTGATGATGAACATTATCTTTAGGGGAGAAATCGACTGTGCTGGGCTTGTAAAACCAAAATTATTTTTGTTTATATAATCTATGAGGAAGTTGCTCCTACCTTGAATGTACCCTGTCAGCTAGCCCCAGATGGACCAGTTCCTGGTATAGTTGGGCTATTCTAAAAAACAAGAAAAAAAGCTGTTGTTGCAAAAATAATTCACTGCCTCAGCTCTTCCTACAAGGTAATGTGTCAGAAGATTAAACAGGTTAACTGCCATGCTTTGCTTTTTTATGAAACGCTTGCTTGCTTGCTTGCTTGCTTGCTTCCTTGCTTGCTTGGGTGGCTGAGGTCCCTGCTGGATTTCTCTCTTACAAAAAAGCCTTGCTTGTATCTAGACGGGATAAGTTACTTTGGCTCCCCAGAATTATAATTTTGTGGGTTTTGCTTTTATAATCTTTGGGCTAACAATAGCAGGAGCCTTACTTAGAGAAATCTCTCTGGTTCAGTCCTGGCCAGTGTCTTTTAAATAAAAAGTCTCTAATTTACTAAAACCCAAACTTGAGTCAGACTGGTGACTCTCTGTACAACCCCAGACCCACAACAGCACAACCATTTGTCTTGTTATGTAGATGCTAAGAATCCAAACTCAGGCAAGCACTTGACTGAAACATCTCCCAACCCCTTTCCCCTTCTTAGCCCGACTGCAATTGAGAAAGAGACTAGATTATTCTAAGAGCTTAGCTTTTCTCCTGCTTCTGGCTAGCTTCCGAAATGTACACACACTGGAAGGAAAGAACAATTCTTGAACAGTCCTAGCAATCAATCAGCAGCAAACACTCAGCTGCAGGGTCTTAATCTCATAGCTTTTCTAACCTCAAATATCTGTTAGAAGGCTTTAGTTTTGGCCAAGTCTATGACCAAGGTCACAATGATTTCAGGATGCCGCCTGAACTCCTGACATTTGGCATTATGTCTCTTCAGGTCCCTCACTCTTCTGGAAGATAGATACTTTCAAAATGCTCATAGTTGTCTACAGAATGTAGCCTGCCTCCAGAGAAATATGGCATTCTTGCTTCCTCCAGTCTTGGCAGGATTTCTGCTCTCACCACTTCCCTTTCAGCTGTCAGGAGGTGGGTGTAAATTCAGCAAACAACAGTGCAGCACTAGGGCTGCTCTCCCTCAGAAGTCTGGAGTTGTTTTCAAGTCTTCCCAAGAACCCTTTGCATCCATTCTGGTGTCACAGGGCTGTCCTGTGGCTCTGGGTCATACCTAGCAAGCTTCAGTTGCTGAGTGAAATACCCTTCTCTTCTTATTTTTTTCTTTTTTCTTTTTTCAAGACAGGGTTTCTCTGGGTAGCCCTGGCCATCCTGGAACTCACTCTGTAGACCAGGCTGGTCTCGAACTCAGAAATCCACCTGCCTCTGCCTCCTAAGTGCTGGGATTAAAGGCGTGCGCCATCACTGCCCAGCTACTCTTCTCTTCTGAGGCTAATGTCTTCCATCTTTCCAGAGATTTTGTGGTTTTCCCCTTTGGTTGCATGAGGGAAAAGAAAACATTCACACAAGGAAGAACACAAAACCACCAGGATGTTCTCATTTCTTCTCACTTTGAGAAGTCACCTGACTTCTCTTTTTCTTCTGGGATGTCTCCTGGGATTTCTCTTAAACAAACTAGAGGTAGGTGATGGTCACTGAACCAGTTTGTCTGCCTTTCACAAAGTCAGTGCCTGGATGACTAGACACTTGATGCCTGTTGGCCTCATCTCTGGGGGCTTAACAGAATGTCCCAGACACTAAGAAAAGCCTCATATGAATTAGTAGCAGAATAATCAGCTGCTTAAATAATTAGGTTATACACGTCACAGACCGTATGAAATGCTTTGTCTTATGCTGTTAGTTTCCCTGTCGTGGCGTATGTCACAATTATTTGTCAGCTGTATGACTGAGTGCACATTTGGCAGTTAGAGGGCAGAATTTTCTGACCGGATATTTTCAAATATAATTAAAACATGAAATTAAATAGACCTTTTTCCCCTTGACTGTCTTTTACCAAGCTTCTACCCTCAGCACTGGGCTTCACTTTCCACATAATTTTCATTCTCAAAAAGATTTTCTGTAATTGAGACACAGCCTGTTACTGAAATACGACAGAATTAGTATTCGAACTAAGTTGACTGGGCAGTTTACTTAACTAAAAATAGTATTTTAGTGGCTACAAAAAAACTGTCTTAATTTTCTGTAGCTTTTATCATCATAGCAGTAAGAGGAAGTTGTGATGAACTAAACTCATTATGACACATTTAGTCCTGCAATGGGGGGAATAGGTTCTGGGTGTGTGTATAGATACTGAAATTCTTAATACCTGTTTAAGAAGATGGTCAGATTTTCATTTCTTTTGGCCTCATATTTTTGTGAAATCTCTCCGTCCTGCTTTTTAAGGAGATAAACGGCAATTTCAACTTGGAACTATTTTAGATTTGCTTCTAAAGAGTTGCTAAATGGACGGAGTTCCTATAGGGAAGTCTCTGACTCGTGTTAAACATGAAGGTAACACATTCTGAAGCGTGTTTGAAAAGAGCTCCCTGCCTGCCATTCGGAGCACGGATTGGAGTGGAGCAATACCGAGCAGGCAGCCTTGGGAATCTGCAACAGCAATACAGATGAGAGATATGACATAAACAAGTGAGTGGCAAGGCACATTAATGGAATTAAGAAATGTTTTGATATCGAAAACGGCAGAACCGTATGGTGGTTTGTGTAATATGCTGCCTGTAAATCAGGTTGCCATGGCTCAAACCTGTAATCCCAGCAATTGGGAGGATGAGGCAGGTGAACTGTTGCAAGTTTGAGGACATCCTGGGCTGTATAGTGAGTTCTAGTCTAGCCTTCACTACCAAGTGAGACACTGGTTCAAAACAAACCACCACTTGCCCTTTAAGGCTGATAATGAATAATCATACAATAGGCCTGTACATTTATTTAAATGTAAATTTACATAGCATTTGCCCATTTAGCAGGACTATTTGCTTATTTTCTTATTGTTAAATTCCTTATATATTCTAGATATTGGCTCCATGTCAGATGAACATTTGGCTATTATTTTCTCCCATACTGTATGTTGTCTATTCACTTTGCTAAGTTTTTGCTTTGTTGGGTTGAAACTCCTTAGGTTAAATATAGTTCTAGCTCTTCTAGAGTTGCCTGTGCTTCTAGAATCACATATAGGAAATATTTGTTGTCTTAGTGTCTTTGTTTACTCTACATTTTGTCCAGTAATATCACAGTGTTGTATATTACATTTAGGTTCTTAATCCATTTTCAATTGATTTTAGAGTGTGAGAAGAGGCAGAGACCTAGTTTCAGAATTCTATGAATATCTAATTTTTCCAGTACCATTCATAGAAAAGACTTAGTCCAATGGATGCTCTTGACATGCTTGCTGGAATAAGTTAGCTGGTATTCGTGGATTGATTTCTAGATTACTTTTTGGTGTTGTGTCACATTGGTGTCTGAATTTAGTTTTATACCAGTATTATGTTATTGTGATTACCACAGCCTGATATTATGTTTTCATGTCAGCAATTATGATGCCTCTGTTTCCCTTCCACAACGTTTCTTTTTGGCTCTTTGCGACCTTTTGTGGTCTCATATAAATATTGTATTTTTTTCTGTCTAGTTCTGGGTAAAATGTCATTGATATTTCAATATACATTGTGTGACTCTATATATCACCCTGGGTGGTATGTAAAATTTAAAAGTATTAATCCTAATTCATGGGCATGATTATGTGTTTCCATTTTGTATCCTATAATTTACTTCATCAGTGTCTCAAATTTTTCATTACAAATACTTTTTCACTTCCTTAGGTAAATGTATTCTTTAGGCATTTGACTTTTGAGTGGCTATTATGAATAGGATTAATTTTCAATTTCTTTTGCAGCCAGTTAATTCTGTGTCCTTTTTATTTTTATTTCATATTCTGAAACTTTCCTAGGTTTGACTACCAGTTCAAAGTGTTTTGGTGGGATCTTCAGGTTTGTTTATATATGATCATGTGAACTGCAAACAGGGAGAACTTTATGTTTTCTTCCTCTTGTCCATTTCCTCCGGCTAAGAACTCTAGTAGTGTTTTATTGATTAGGAGTGGTAAAAGTGCACATATATGTTTTGTTACAGACAATTTAACATGAGTCAGCTGTAGGTTTGTTATATGAAGCCTTAATTGATATATGTTCCTTCCTATTTCTGAGGGATTTTATGCTCAAGTCATGTTGAATTGTATTGAATGCCTTATGGCATCAGTTGCATCTTTCAGTCATTTGATGTGTTGTAATGCATTACTGATATGCATATGTTGCATAATCTTTAGGATAAATCCCACTTATCATGGTGCATAATATTTTTGATATGTTGTACTTGGCTTGTGCGAGTGTTCTATTGAGAATTTTTTTTTAACTGTATAGGTACTTTGTTGGTCTTAAGTTACCAATGAGTCAGTAAAATCAGAGCAATTGCAACTAATATCAAATGAATATAATGAATCACTAAAGACTATTAGGATCAACTATTTACAAACATAGTCAAAATTGTAGAAGAAATTAATAAGTATCTGGGTACACATCACACCAAAATTAAACAATAACAACATGACAGAGTCTAAACAGACCAACAGTGAGGGATCAGGTTGAATTAATAATAAAAATCTCTAATAACAAAACCCCAGATGAGTCTCTGTCTTAGTATGTTAAGTTGGTAGGCTGTGTTGACTTTGGTTCTAGCTGTGTACCACACATACTACAGCTTCTTCAGCTATAATTGATGAGTTTTGGCCAAGTGCATATCATAGTAGCATAGGACAGTTCATCCATCTGTGAGAGCCATTCAATAGTGAGACCATTGTAGTGGTAAGGCAGCTATAGTAGTTAATTTAGATATATCCAGACAGCTTACAAGGGTGAGCAGCAGCAGAGGCAAAAGCTTCCAGCAATGGAAGTGGTAGCCCTGAGCAGGTCGGCCAAATGAAATTTTTAATTGTTTTAGTTGGACTACTAGAGAGTAGCTAACATGTCTGATACACATTAGAGAATGCTGTTCTACAGTACTTGGGCAGCTTATCTTAGTCTCATATTCTTTTGATTTTTTAAGGAAGGCTCAAATCTTAGTATTTGCTGTACTCAGACTTTATGAATAATACTTTTTAAAGAGTATATATGATTACATGGTTTATAAAATATTATCCTAATTTCTATCCTATCCTAGCATTTTCCCTGTCTATGTCTCTGTTTCTGTCTGTCCTGCACCCCCCCCCCCACAAATACTAGGGATTAAACCAAGGGCCTTAGGCCTTACTCGTGGTAAGTACTTTATGTCTAACCCACAACCCCAGTGTTCCTTTTACAAAGCCTACACAAATATTTGGGTCCACTTTAGGTGATCTTCTTTTTCCGGATGCCCATGTCTGACCTGCTTTGGTTTGCTCTTTCCTCTCCTGATTCCCAAAATGCCTATATCATTTGAACTTCTTGCATGTAAAATTTCCCCTCTCTTCTCAAAATTTAAGCCACTCAAGCCAAGGACATTCTTCTTTTTTAAATCATTTTTTATTAATTGGTTATCTTATTTATTTACATTTCAAATGCCCCCATTCCCAGTCTCCACCCCTGGAAAACCCCCATCCCATCCCCCTCCACTTTGCCTCTAACAGGGTGCTCCCCCTCCCCCACTCCAGCCTCACTCCTCCAGCATCCCCCTACCTGGGTCATCAAGCCTCCCCTCCCATTGATGCCAGATAAGGCAGTCCTCTGCTATTCCTTTGACATATCTATCAGATAAATGTCTTTCTTTGAATAACACACAGACCTTCAATAAGGACTAGTTGGTAATAATAAGTTAGTGAGGAAAAATTATACATAGTTGAAGTATACACCAATTAAATTGATAAATGTAAAGCCTTCCAGTCCTAATACATTCAAATTATATATTTATGTCTGTTATGCACAATAGTGAAAAATGTTATCTAGTCAGCACACAAAAGCTTTTATTTTAACTGTGCATGCCTGACCTTGGGTAAGTGAATTTCCCCTTTCTTGAACTGAGTTTCTTCATCTAGGAGATAGATTAGATAATCCCTAAGGTACATTGCAAATCACATGTTTATAACTCTACAATGCAAATCATGGTTGAATCCCTTATACACCACCCTGAAGTTTTAAAATAGAACACACTGAACAGAAATTAACATTTTAAAAAATGTCACAGTCATTATTAAGAATGTCAATTATTATTCACTGACACTATAATTCAGCTAAGTGATGTGGATAGCTGCTTACTCTGCAAAGCATGTGGCTTTTATTTCTAATTAAAGTGTGCCCTTTAATTTCCTCTTTTAATGTCAGATTGTTTAACCTGTCACTATCTGATACAAGTCATGCCCATATCAATTCCTTTCTTCTGCCTATCTCATCTGTATATAGAGAAATCAAGAAATGTTAAGTTTATTTAACTTATGCCCCACCTTCATCATTTAATTACTCAAGAACCATTACTTAGATGCTTATGGTGCTCTACCATACATAGAAAGGCTTACAAAATGAAAAGAATAGTAGTTTTAATTATTTTGGAGTGCTTTGTCATGAGAACTATATCTAAACTTCAGTGCAGGGCTTCTGCAGATCTTTTCCACTTTTCAGTTTTCAGATAAATCACTTGTAGACAATAAAACAATTAATAATGACAATAATGATGGCTAAGTACTCTCAAAGGAATATGCCAAAGACAGTAAAACAGAACAGAAATTCCACAGATTAACTCCAACACATAGGGAACTGAAGTTATTAAAAGCAGTAGTTTCTAAAAAACAAAGAGAAAAACAACTTAGTGTTTCATTTGATTATTCCAATAATCTAGTGAGCCCAGCAATACTCTTCTTTCCACTTTACAGATAAGATAATAGAGGCTTAGGAACGTGCCCAAAATCACAATGGAAATGAGTGGTAGAACTGAGGATTCCCGGATTTTCTGTCTATTTCAGACCTCAATTCTGGGCCATTTCATGGGTTATATCATCATTACCCTTCCATATTTCTTCAGTAACTAAAGCTTTTAGAAGAAAATATAGGCAGTTTTCTACACGATGTAGGTATAAGAGAGGACTTTCTCAACTGGACTCTGTTTACCAATTAATTTAGGTCAACAATTGACAGTGGGGGCCTCATAAGAATGAAAAGTTTCAGCAGGTCATCACCATCTTCAGCCTGGTGGATGTGGTCCTGCAGGCAGAGGCCACAGCCCTCAAGTACAGTGCTATCCTGAAGCGACCAGGCCCTGAGCATTCCCTGGGCCTGGAGAAGGAGTCTGATGAGGAGCCTGAGGACTGAATGCTAGCCCAAGTCAGGCCTGTGCCTGCCCTACCCTGCTGGCTTTTAGGAATAG
>CM052722.1:20334879-20376323 GCA_028551405.1 Uromys caudimaculatus | reverse complement strand
TGTTTCTCAGCCCTGCGAATTTCCTCAGTTGAGAATTCTCTGCTTAGCTCTGTTCCCCATTTTTTGATAGGGTTATTTGGTTTTCTGGAGTCTAACTTCTTGAGTTCTTTGTAAATATTGGATATTAGCCCTCTATCAGACATAGGATTGGTTAAGATCTTTTCCCAATCTGTTGGTTGCCGTTTGGTCCTATTGACAGCTGTTCACAATTGATATATCATTTTGCAGGATTTTTCCTTTGATTAATATTGTGTCCTTTCCCATCTCTTTTGATTACTTTTGGTTGAAATTCTATTTTATTAGATATTAGAATTGCTACTCCAGCCTGACTTTGGGTCTGTTTGCTTGGGAAACCTCTGTCTAGACCATTATTCTGAGATAGTGTCTATCTTTGTGGCTGAGGTGTGTTTCTTGTATAAATCAGAACGATGGATGCTGTTTTCACGTTTATTCTGTTAGAATGTGTCTTTTTATTGGGGAAATGAGTCCACTGATGCTGAGAGATATTAATGACCAATGACTGTTAATTCTTGTTATTTTGATATTGCTGATATAAGTTAATCTCTCTCCCTCCTCTCCTTCCCTCCTTCTCTCTCTCTCTCTCTCTCTCTCTCTCTCTCTCTCTCTCTCTCTCTCTCTGCATGCATACTTCCCTTCATTTGGTTTTTCTGGTATGGAGTTATTTCCTGTGTTTTCTTGCGTGTAGTTAACTATTTTGGGTTGGAGTTTTACCTCTAGTGTTTTCTGTAGGGCTGGACTTGTGGATAGATATAGTTTAAATTTGAGTTTTTCATTGAATTTGTTTTCTCCAACTATGGTTATTAAAACTTTTGCTGGTATAGTAGTCTGGGCAGACATCTGTAGTCTCTTAGAGTCTGCAAGACATCTGCCCAGGCCCTTCTGCTTCTGGTTTTCAATTATTACCAGAGAATTTGGGTGATATATATATATATATATATATATATATCTTGGCCTTTATCCCTTGTAGCTTTTAATATATGAAGTACATTTCCACATTGGAGTACTACTCAGTTATTAAAAACAATGACTTCATGAAATTCTTAGGCAAATGGATGGTACTAGAAAATATCATCCTGAGTGAGGTAACTCAGTCACAAAAGAACACACACGGTATGTACTCACTGAGAAGTGGATATTAGCTCAAAAGCTCGGAATACCCACGATACAATTCACAGACCACAGACTCAAGAAGAAGGAAGACCAAGCTGTGGATGCTTCAGTCCTTCTTAGAAGGGGGAACAAAACACTCACTGGAAGAAATACAGGACAAAGTGTGAAGCAGAGACTGAAGAAAAGGCCATCCAGAGACTGCCCCACCTGGGGATCCATCCCATATACAGTCACCAAACCCAGACACTATTGCTGTTGCCAAGAAGTGCTTGCTGACAGGAGCCTGATATAGCTGTCTCCTGAGAGGCTCTTCCAAGAGCCTGACAAATACAGAGGCAGATGCTTGCAGCTAACCATTGGACTGAGCATGGGGACCCCAATGGAGGAGTTAGAGAAAGGGCTGAAGGAGCTGAAGGGGTTTGCAACCCCATAGGAAGAACAACAATATCAACCAACCAGACCCCTCCCCCAAAGCTCCCAGGGACTAAGCCACCAACCAAAGTGTACACATGGAGGGACCCATGGCTCCAGCCGCATATGTAGCAGAGGATGGACTTATTGGGCATCAATGGGAGGAGAGGCCCTTGGTCCTGGGAAGGCTCAATGCCCCAGTGTAGGGGTGAGATGGGAGTGGGTATGTGAGTGGGGGAGCACTCTCAAAGAAGCAGGGGGAGGGGAATGGGATAGGGTGTGTCGAGAGGGGGAACCAGGAAAGGGGATAACATTTGAAATGTAAATAAATAAAATATCCAATTAAAAAATTCTTTGTTCTGTACATTTAGTGTTTTGATTAGTATGTATGTATGGGAGGGTTCTTTTCTGGTCCTATCTGTGGTTTCCTGTAAGCTTGTTGAACATTTATAAGCATCTCTTTATTTAGGTTGAGGAAATTTTCTTCTATGATTTTGTTGAAAATATTTTGTAGGCATTAGAGCTGGGAATCTTTCCTTCTTCTATTCCTACTGTTCTTACATTTGGTCTTTTCACAGTGTCCCAGATTTCCTCGATGTTTTGTGTCAGGAACTTTTTAGATTTAACATTTTATTTGGCTGATGTATCAATTTCTTCAATCATATCATCTGTGCTTGAGATTTTGTATTCTCCTGTATTCTGTTGGAGATGCCGGCGTCTGTAATTCCTGTACTCTTATCTAGGTTTTCAGTCTCAAGGATTTCTTCAATTTGTGTGTTTTATTTATTTATTTTGCTTCTATTTCCATTTTAATTATTGAACATTTTTGTTCATTTCTGTCACCTGTTTGATTGTACTTTCCTTCATTTAAAGGCCTCTATCATCTTTATGTGATTGGATTTATGGTCATGTTCTTGTGCTTCTGCTGTGTTAGGATATGAAGGGCTTGCTTGTGTAGCCCTGGTTCTTATTGACTTTTTTCATATGCTGGCCTTTAGCCATTTGGTTGTCCCTGGTGTTTGCCAGATGTTCTGATGCCAACAGGGATGTGTAGGGAGGCAGGCAGTGCTGTGGTCCTGACAATGAAGTCACAGTACAGTGTGTAGCTCACTTCTGTTGACTTTGCCCCAGGTAGACTATGCAGGCAGGGATTGTTGGGAGATGGGTCTAACCTAGATGTTCCTGGGGCCATGAAGTTCTTATATTTGGTGCATATTGACATTTTTCTCCTTATAAATTAGGTTTTAAAAATACATGGTACTGTAGCTGTCTTTTTGCTAATTTGTGGTTTCTTAATTCTTCCACCCTTCTCTACTCTCTTTCCACCATTTCAATCCCCTAACACTAGATAGATGAGAAAACATGGTAGAAGTAAAAGGAGGTGATGTTATCATTAGACTACGTCCTGATGATTAGGGGCATTGAGTTCCTTGGGACAAATTTGGTCATCATCAGGATATCTAATTTCTTCTTTGTACATAATTGTTTTAAAATCTGTGACCAACAGCAACAAATTAACAACAAATAACCCACAATAACTCTTGCCATTCCTGTCTCTAGCATTTCTATACCCTCTGAAAAGTCACCAGAATCCCAAACATCACACAATCTCGGAAGCAATCTGCAGCTGGCATAATCATGCCCCCGCTAGAGCATGAGGCAAATCATAGTCAGCTGCTGTAGACAGTATGAAGCAAAGGCAAATCATAGTCAACTGCTGTTGACCATCTGAAACAACACTATATTCCACACCTGGGATTAAAACAAAGACTTATTCCCATATTTCCTCTGTGTGTGTGTGTGTGTGTGTGTGTGTGTGTGTGTGTGTGTGTGTGTGTGTGTTTTAAAGAAACCAAAATTCTCACTACAGGTAAAAACAATGCCTCATAATGTGAAGTAAGAGGATTTATTGACTCAGACCTGCATAATTCTTGTATTATACCTTGAATTAGGAGACAGAAAAATGTGTTAAAGAACCACCAATTACCTAGCATTCTGATTTACCTGGATTTCCTATAGGCACATTAATTCCATTTGGCTCAAACCATACTTATCTTTTCTCCCACACTTGTATCAATCCTCTACCAGGACATGTAATCACAAAGTCTTGATAACATCCACCACTTCTGCTCTTCCCTTATTTCCACATTTTCTTGACATTATCACTTAAAAAGCTGTTTCTATTGTTACTCTGTCTTTCCACCATTTTAATTAGATCCCCACTATGTCTCATTTTCAAACAATTTATTGACTGTTCAACTGACTTGGCTGTTCTTGAAAAATGACACTGAAGAGAAGGACTTGATCCAGTATCTTCTATATATAGTAGCTAAAAGGAGGGTAGGAAGCTGTATAGGCTCAGCCCCGAGATCTCAAGGTATTTACAAGGGTATTTAAAGAGCTGAACCCACAGAGATTTTCCAATTATTACACATTTTACTCTTTGTGTCTTCTGAAAAATGAAGTTTTTTAAATCTATTTTTCTAGGAGGCATTGGTTCTCTTGGCCTCGGACATAGTGTTGATTTAAAAAGTAGAAGGATGGCCATATTTATTGTGCAGCAGGCCATTGTTAATTTGTAAACTGAAGACAGTTTTACGTCATGATAATGCCCTAGAGAGCACTATTTTAATTTTTTTTATGACATGGCCCCCAGCAGGATATGCAGCACATAGCTTTGGCATCATACGAAGTGTACGCGTGCAGTAAAAGTCAGTGTTTGCAGAGACCCAACAAGAAACAACTATTTGTGGAAGGGAGTGATGGGATTCAGTTGGATCAATATCAAGTTAATTACTGTCATTCTATATACTGTATTTTAAGAGCTAACAGAAGTGTGTAGTGTAATCCAATCTTGACTTTTCTAAGAGCTGAAAGAAGTTACCTGATCAATAGAGCATGAAGTCAGAAACGAGACGATCATTCTATCCCATCTCCTTAGATCTTTGGGATTTGGGGGCCATCTGAGACTTTCAAGCAGTGACACTGGTGGACAGGCTCATCAAGGTAGTATTTCTGATTTGGTATGCATATCGAAATGACTGACAGATAGTGGCTCAGGACATAAACAAAGCCCTTGAAGAATTTAAATCCCTTACTAATGAGCAGTGGTGTTTGTTAGAAGAATGCTTGCTGTATTTAATTGGATTTAGCATGCAAAACATTTTCTGAGACTTTACAGTCATGGGAAAGAAGTAAGGACCTCGGAGATTAGAGAAGATGAAAATAGACAAAAATGTAAGTATTAGAATTTTAAAATGTATAGTAAGCCAAGCTTTAAAAGCCTCAATTATTAGTCAGATTGTTTAATTAATTTACTGCAAAATTTATTATGTTAGATTTTTTTTATCTTGGTTTGCTAGATTGGTACAGAATATTTGTGTAAGTGCAACACAAGAGGGAACTTCAGCTAGTTTATACTTTTTTATACCTGCTGTATTAATTTTTTAAAACTGACATAACAGTACAGCGAACTGAGTGCCTTACAAACTAGAAATTTATTCTCCTGTGTTTGCTGTCTAGAAGTCTGAAATCAAAGTAGTGACCAGGCCATTGTCCTTCTGAAGTCTTCAGGTTAGGCTTTCTGCCTTCCTGACATGCGGTAGCTGCTGACAAGCTTTCACTTTGTTCATCTTGGGAATACGTCAATCCAATCATTTTTGTCTCCACATGGCAGACATTCTCTGTCTGTACTTCACAGAGGGGCTTTCTTTCTTCCTTTCAGTCCACGTTGACAGTGTCTCTCCTGGTATGAGATTCTCAAAACTGTATTTTTTCACAAAAATCCATGGGATGTTGAAGCCATTAGATAGGACGGTTCTATACTAATCCTCCCTAGGTAGCCCCATCACAATTCCTGTCTGCTGCTGGGATGGTTCATTAAACCCATGTCACATTCTCAGTCTCTTTGCCAAAAGGTAGCATAGTGATACCATTGGCATTTGTGTCAAAGCATACTTTCTCATTTTCCTGCATTTAAGTATGTTGAGAAGATCCCAAGTCATTAAGTGTTCTTTCCTTCTTTTAAAAAATAAACAATCCTTTATTCAATTTACCTCTGTCCTCTAGCATATTATTGTAAGTAGTGAAGAAAAGTCAATTCACAGCTTCCAATATTTGGCTTGGAAGTTGTCTCAGGTAGAGATTCAAGTTGACCACTTAAACATTCTACTTTTCAAAAAATACTAGTACACAATTCAGCCAAGTTCTCTGCCATTCTGTAACCATGAAGGCCTTTCTTTCCGTATTCTGAGACCTTCTCAGAAGCACTTTTAACTTTCATAGTTCTGCTAATATTCTGTTCCTAGTAGATCCTTCTAAGATGATAGAAACTTTCTCTGCTGTGCACACCACTTCTGTCTGCACCCTTACCTGAGTTAACTTTAATATCCATGTGGACAGTAGAATCAGCCATCTCTTCAAGACAGTTTGGGCTTTCTTTTTGAGCCAGTGACAATTAATGAAGTACAATGCTACTTTCTCAGTATCCACCCAAATACATGTATTTACATATATTGTGTTGAAAATGGAAAGGAAGATGAAGGTTAAAAGTATTTTGTTTTGAGATGCAACAGCAGCAGAAAACAAATATATTAGAACTAAAATACAGACATGTCTGGATAGTAATCTGCTAATAATTTGAGCATCTAATAGCTAATTAAAAGCACTTAAGGCATCATATTAAAATTGAGAAGCTAAAGATTAAGAGACCTATTCTCTTATTGTTAGCCGAACATCACTTTGTAAAGCCAGAAAGGCATGCTCATTCAAAGAGGCCAATACAATTTTCCACTGGAAGCCAAGTAGCAATAACTTCAGGTGGGGGGAATTATTGTAGCCACGGGGCAGCTCCCACCCCTCTAAATGTCATCCTTAGTACATTCTCCTTTCAGAATGTGAACTACAAATAAACTATACTGTGCTTTCCCACCATCTCTCTCTACAGGCATTTCCTGGATAAGCTCACCCTCTGCCATGATTGAATGACTTAGTAAGAAAAGGAAAATGCATAGATTGCTGTTCGGTGAGAATTAATTGAATCTTTGCTCTATTTCTTATGAGATATTTTGCTTTCTGGAAATACTTCATCTTCCAGTGTCCTCATCAATACAAATAATATACAGCCGAGGACATTATGTGAGATAAATTTGAAAATGATTTTTATGGTGACAGTTTCCTTGCCTTCTGTATTCACAAGTTACTGACAAAAGCATTTATATACTTGCCTCCTTAGAACCAAACCTATCCAAAACATCTGATTTTAAGATATAACTCTGTCCATTGTCCCTTACATCCTTCCTCCGCCAGTGGTCACTAGGTTTGATTTTAGTTATCACTTTAAGGCAACCAATAATCTACTTTTTATTTCTATATATTTGCCTATTCTGTGCATTTGTGTAAATAGACCCACAGAGTATTTTGTTCTGATTGGATTCTTTTGCTTAGCATATTGTGTTCAAGTTTCATCCATACATAACATGGATAAATTCTTTACTTTTTTAAAATATCAACATATTTTGAACCTTTTTGTCAGGATTGGTTTTTTTTAAAAAAATTATTTTTATTTCATGTGCCTTGGTGCTTTGTCTGCACTTATGTCTGTCTGTATGAGGATGTCAGATCCTATGGAACTGGAGTTACCGGCAATTGTTTGCTATCATGTGGGTGCTGGGAATTGAACCTGGATTCTCTAGAAGAACAACCAATGCTCTTAACCAATGAGCCCCATATTTTGAACTTTTAATCCAACTTTGTAGAGCTCTTATTGTTTTTTCAAATCTATGAAACACTTTACATGTTAAAAAACAAACAAACATATGTTGAGGACCAGTGAGATGGATCCATAGGTAAAGGCATTTGCCATAAACCTGACAACTTGAGTTCAGTACCAGGGATGGATGTGGCAGGAGAGTGCTGACTGCTCTATGTTGTCTTCTGATGTTTATAGCCACTGCCATGCACATATATGCACACAAACACAAATAAATAAATACATACATACATAAATAAATTTAAAGAGTATGTAGTGATTATCCATTTTTGAGAGTTCAATTACTTAGCATGTTAAAACACAAATAAATTCACATCAGGTAAATATGGAAGGTGAACTGATTAAAACTCCCTGTAACATCAATGTAGCTTATAATTGAGTAGTTCAATGGAAGGTATAGAGTTTGCTACAAATTCCTATAATTTTCTTTTACTTGATGTTATATTTGACATGAGGCATTATAAGAAGCACAAATTCAAAACATGACAAGAAGTAGCACGCACTCCCTTTTAATAATAAGTTCTCTCCCATGAAATAAAATTCATGCCTTCCATTGCTCTTTTTGCTTTGGAAATGTTATGGAGAGAAAGAAAAAAGCCATCTTACAATGTATTTTAAAATGTATCTAATAGTGACAATATGTGCTGCAAAAAAGATAACACCTTCCATTCCTTATTCAGCAACATAAAACCCAAATGGTATGTTTTCTTCTTAAATCTATAGCATTATAAGTGGGCATACTATTTATAACAAAATTTCAGGGTTACTTCCAACATACTCTTTGTATTTTTATCTCTTGACAAATTACAGCTCCTTTAAAGTGAAACAATGTATTGAATTTTTGAATTCATCATATCTGATTTTTTTTAAATGGTGCATTGATTTTGAAACTGGGCCTCTGCTTTCAGTTCATCAGCAGGGTTCAAAGTCTATATTCGTTCCAGACAATTGCTGCTTCACTTTGGGGAGGGGCAGGTGAGGCAGGTGTGGAAGGAGAGTCAGATTCCAATCAAAGTAGGCCACAAGAAAGGCAGGCATGAAGAACCTTGCTCTTTCTTCTTATCATGTGTATTCAGTATCTTGAAAAATAAAATCTCCTCACTAATTTGTGCATGAACTTCTTTTGAGACTGATGCTTTTGGAGGGAAAGTACTATATGACAGTGTCTGAAAGTAGTGCTTTTAGCAAGATATCCCTGACCCAGTTAGAGAATTTTAAGTTTCAGGCAAAAAAAAAGTTCCCAATTTCCTTGGCAGTTCTAGGATACACTTTTGTGTGTGTGTGAGTTCATTACACCTCTGAAAGCATTTCCAATATGAAAGATTTTGAATACAAATGTAGGGTTTTAAGTTTAAAACAGTTGTTATACTTCTTTTTGTTTCTGTAATTCTCACCTTACAAAGGATAGAGGCAGTTCTAAGGCGATTGGATTGTTAAATGTCCTTGTTTTCAAATGTGTTAGCAAGTCATTGGTTCATATAAAAGAGGAAATGGAATCTCGATGGCTGGTCTAGGAAGAAACAGTATATTAACAAAAAATTAAAATACGGTGCTTTAAGGTTGCTTCTAATGTAATGAGCATGCACAGGAAACCCTGGGATGGTTTAGGGTACAGTACTAGCCATATCTGCTCATACCTGTCCTGCTCTCTTTGAGGAGTTGCTGAAAGACACTGGGCGGATTAGTTGATCAGAGAGAAGAAGAACACAAGGCACTTCTATCATCACTCCTGTAACAAGAAAACATCTTGTAAACATCACAAACTGACAGGTGAAGTTTTTCTTCCAAGCTATTTTAAGTCACACTGAGTGTGACAGGGTGTGGTGACTCATAATCAAACCAGAAAAACAAAACAAAACAGCTTTGATTCATCCCTAAAGTCTGTTGTGAACTGTATTTTATTAACTGAAATGACTTTTAATGTCATAATACCTTATGAGGTTACGTTTCATTATTAACTTGGATGTCTGGGTCCAATTTATTCTTTCTTACCAAATAACATCCTGCTCAACAATTGCAAACAAATAAAATCTTCATGTGAAAGTGTGAGTTTCCTATGATAGCCGAGACAACATTTCAGAAGTTTAATCAACAGTTCTGGAATCAACTGCAAAGCTTTGTCAAGTTGTATTTTAGTTGCTTATCATTCTTTTATTTATTACAACTTGATAGATAAATGACAAAATCTAGGAGCATAGAGACTGTCAGACATGCTCAGTAACTCAGCACCTAAGAGTAGACTCCATTTCTTTCTTTCTTTCTTTCTTTCTTTCTTTCTTTCTTTCTTTCTTTCTTTCTTTCTTTCTTTCTTTCTTTCTTTCTTTCTTTCTTTTTCTTTCTTTCTTTTTCTTCCTTCCTTCCTTCCTTCCTTCCTTCCTTCCTTCCTTCCTTCCTTCCTTCCTTCCTTCCTTCCTTCCTTCCTGTCTTTCTGTCTTTCTGTCTTTCTTTCTTTCTTTCTTTTGATGTTTTCGAGACAGGGTTTCTCTGTGTAGCCCTGGCTGTCCTGGAACTCACTCTGTAGACCAGGCTGGCCTCAAACTCAGAAATCCACCCGTCTCTGCCTCCCAAGTGCTGGGATTAAAGGTGTGCACCATCACTGCCCAGCTTAGACTCCATTTCTTGGTGCGCCCTTTATTTACTTGCTTGAACCAAAACATACATGCATTTATTTATTTATTTATTTATTTATTTATTTATTTATTTATTTATTTATTTATTTATTTATACTCAAGATTTTATTCCCCTCCTGGTCCACCCTCCGATGAGTCAACATCCCATACCTCCTCCCCACCCCCTGTCTCCATGAGGATGTCCCCACCCCTCTCCCCCACCCCACCTGACTCCCTGGGGCCTCCCATAGTTTAATCATATTTTTCCATCCCCCAGCTCCTCTCAGATCTTCCTTACCTCCATAATTTTATATTCTTTCTTTATCTCTCTTTTTAAAAATAATACCACAAAACTAAAATCAAAACAAAAGCTAGTAAAAACAAAAACAAAAACAAAAACAAACAAACAAAAAAGACATGCCCAAACTAAACAAAAACTCTACACACACAAGAATAAATGGAGTTAATGTTGTGGTCAACTACTACTGGCATGGGGTGTGATGAATCCACCCAGAGGGACTGGTTTCTTTTCGTCTCCCTGTGTTCCTGTCTGTCATTCTCATTGCAGTAGTGGTTCTTCACTTACTGTGACAATGGCATTTGTTCTAGGATTGCCATATTTCCAGAACTGGCTTCACTGTCTCACTATGATGATATTTATTTTTTGTGTCCTCTTTATTAGGTGTGGGGGTATAGAGATCAAATTCAGGATTTGGGGCATACTTGGTAAATACTTTATTATTGAGCTAAACTCCCTTTTTTGGTTTCTCATGTAAAGTCTCATCTGTTTTCATTTATCTTTTCTGTTCTGTTATTTATACTTAGCTCATTAATCAAAAGACATAAAAGCAGAATGGAAAGTAGTTGGAAAGAAAGAGTTCAGCAGGAGGCAGATGGCAGCACGAGAGACAAATAGGTGACAATAATCAAAATATATTGTATGAAATTGTCAAAAATGATACTGTATACATGCATAAAATTGTCAAAATTTATAAAACCATTTACAATTTAAAAACAAGCATTTGTTTAAATTTTATTTTATAATATTGATTTAGATTATTTTTCTTTTTATAAATTGAAAAATAATTGTTATACGTATTTATGGACTAGAATTTGATATTTTGATTTATGTATACATTCTAGAAATTTAAATTTAAGCTAATTGATGCACTATTATTTATTTGTGGTTGAAAACATTTAAAGTCTACTCTTTGGCAGCATTAAAATGTACAGTATGTTAACTATCATCATTTTAGACATTGGATCACTAAGCCTTATTCCTCCTGTCTCCTTGAAATATTATACCATTTGATTATTGTGTTAGTGTTCTTTTTCTCCTGACCTTCCTCTTATCCCTCTTTTTGGTAACCACCATCCTCTCTTTTTCTGAGTCTGACTTATCTAGGGCCCATACAACCTCATCATGCATTGGTCTTTCTTTGGTTGTTTTATTTGTAACTTTTTCTACGTTGTGATATGCTTTAAATGCCTTTTTTATAGATATGGTGAGCACAGAGTAAAGCTTCAAGATCACTAATGAGAAAATATTTTAAATTCTGAGAAAAATGGAGGTCTCCCCACTTCTGGGTTCACTAATGACTTGTTCTCTAAAGAAATTCATAAAACTTGACTTTCCTAAGTACTAATCTCCATTTTGTCTTTGAATCATTCTCTTAACTGGCACACTTTTGTGTTCCTGTATCTCACATCATTTGGCTTATTAAACTCTGATTACATGGTCTATTCAATGTGTTACCATTGGATTTTTGATAGGCTTGTCCGGTATCACATTAAAAGTCTGGAGAACTTAGAGTTATGGATGTGGCAGCAAGGACGAAGCTCATAATCTGATGTTCTCAGGTGGAAATGAACTTCGGAATTCCAAAGGAAACCATTTAGAAACTTTGTTGCTGCTAATGCTTAGAGAATTTAGTCCAATATACTTTTTGCCTACTGTAAGGTTCTCTGTCCTCATTTCTCGTCAGGGACACAAAAAGCTTCCATTTAGGTGAGTGCATTTTTCCTTGCTTTCCTGCCCTGTCCGAAAGACAAAAGAAACACAAGGTAGAATAGCATAATTAGGGGTTTAAAAGTAGTGTGGGTTCATGCCAGACGGGCACATAGAGCTGGAAGAAGTAGACACATGACCAGATCCCAAACCCAGAATCTATCTCCAATTGATAACCAACTGCAAATGAAATTTTAGTTTTCTTCAAGGGAGTCTCACTGGGAAAACAAACTACTCTTAAGGATAGGCCCTATGTAGTAGATGGCCAACACAAAAGGAACTCATCAGTATCTTTACAGATCCTTGTCTGATAATTCCATGTCAGGGCTTTCCTTTTTAATTTTTTTTAATTTTAATTTATTGGTTTTCTTTTATACTCTGTCTTCCTGTATCTCTCTCTCTGTATCTCTCCATCTCTCTGCCCCTCTGTTTCTCTGTGCTTCTGTCTCTGTGTGTCTCTGTCTCTGTCTGTCTGTCTGCCTACCTGTCCTACAGGTCCTCTGCATATATATTATGGCTCCCAGTTTAGTGTTCTTGAATCTCTATGTGTGTGGATGAGTAGGTCTTTGCATCTATATCTAGGTTAGGTGCCTTTTCCTGGGATATTTTCTTTCTGTTTGTTTTGTCCTAGTTTGATGTGTTAGTTTTTGTCTTATCATGTCATAACATATCATATCATTATCCCTTAGAAATCTCTTTGTATTCTAATGAGAGACAGAAAGGGGTGAATCCAGTTGGGGGTCTGTGTAATGAGGAGGAACTGGGAGGAGAAGACAGAGGAGAAACCATAATCAAGATATATTATTTGAAGAAAGAAAAAGGCTAGTAAAAAGAAAAAAGTTTTCAATAAAAGAAAAAAATAGTTTCTTTTCTTTTTAGGAAGGTTGTTTTCATTTGTTATATTTTATCCTTGGTCATAGATGATAAAGTAAAAGGTCATATCTCACTGCTTTTAGATAATGATCCAAGATGTCATACACCCAACTGGAGATCAGGAGAAGACTACACACCTAAAGTGCTGGAGCAAGGTATTTTTTCAGTGTTCTACAAACACTTTGGTTTTGCTATGCATCATAGACTTGTTCCTTAAGACTGAAACACCAGTCTTCCCATCAACTTTGCTAGTAGCTGGCAGCTCTCAGCAGGTGTTTGTTTGTATGTTTGAAACTACCCTTGGATGACACAGTCTATTACAGCCTACATCAGTTACAGTTACATTGTTTAAACTATTGTATATAAAGGCCCAGCTCCTTTGGCTCAGAATAAGACAATTTAAAGTGCAATGTGGGTTTCAGAGCTCTCTACCAATGCTCAACTGAGGCCATTGCTGTATATTACAGTGAATTTCTCTGAGTTTCCATCAATGCAATTCTTACATATTTTCCTAAGAGTACTCCCAGAACTCAGAGGTTTCATACAGTGTGAAACACTGTCATAGCGGTATGAAGACACATGGTCTAAATTGGGATAATCTACCACATCTGTAACTTTTCACATTATTCTTACCAAACAATTAACAAGTGACAGCTTAAGGGAGGAAGGGTTTACTTTACCTCAGCACAGAGCAGGCATGATGGAAGGAGCAGCTCTTGGCTATAGAGGCAGCAGTAGGAGGTTGCTTGTTCAGGTTTGGGAAGACTAGGAAGCATAATTGGAGAGAAAAGAAGTTGGGCTGGACTATAAACTTCAACACCTACCCATAGTGGCTAAGTTCCTCCAGGGAAATTCCAGCTCCTAAAGGTTCCACAGCCTCCTAAAACCGTATTACTAGACTGAGACCAAATGTTCAAACACATGAGCCTGTGGATGAGAGTTCACAAGAAAAGCACCATCTTGTCCATCAGGATCTAATCACTAGGGAGGTAAAGGTCCAAAAGCTCCTGACATATTGTCACCTTCTGATTGTCAAAACTGTAACATGGCACTTTTTCTTCTATAGGAGATATAGCCTGGCAGAGGAATAGTGGCTTTTTGAGGGGAAAAAAGAGGAGATGTCTCAAAGTTGCTGCTGGATCTACCAAGATATGCTATTAGGATCTAGAAGAGACCCATGCTTCTGGATTTTTAGGGTACTGGATAGATCAAGGGGGTAAAAACCAGATGATTACATCAAGAGGAATATATTGATTTAGGAATATTTTTATATGATGAAGGGTTTAAGCCCTTGGCATAAATCCAAGAAGAACATGCCAATATAGGTAGAATGGTTTACAGAAACTTGGAGGAACTGATGACATCTCTCAAGTCTAGTAAACTTTCAGAATTGCCATAGCAGATGGTGGAAGTAGGGGTCAAAAGTTTCAGAGAAAAGAGTAATGTAGTCTTGATAGACTAGGTAAGGTCAGAGACCTCAACAGTTAATAATGTTTCTGACCTCCACAATCTGTGATGATGATGCTGTCCTACGATGCAAAAGGGACTTTGCCAATATGATTAAATTAAGGATGGTGAGATTATCTTGGATTATTTATTGGGACCAACAAACATCACAAGGATCTTCATAAGGAGAATGAAGAGTCAGAGATGTGAGGACAGAAAACAAATACTTGAGTGATATGAATGTGGATTTCAAAGATGGGGGAAGGGGCATGAACAGAGGAGCTGGTGCCTCTTGAAAGCTGGAGAAAACACAGGAATGCACTCTCCTCACAAGTCTCTCGAAAGCATCACCGTCCTGCCTGTGCCTCCATTTCAGTATAGTGAAGCCTATTGATGACTTTTGGTGTTCAGCAATGCTAGAGCACAGAGTCACAATGTTTTAAAGACCAATGAAGACTGCGTAACTTGTTACAGTAACAGTGGAAAACTGACACGAATACAGACATGTTTGTTAATTCAGCATATTTGTATCCCTTGCCATTAGAGCTGTTGAATTCATGGTAACACAGGTAAGTGTCAAAGAACTCCAATATACATTCTGTAGTTATGCTCAAGCATTTCCAGAGTACATGTTACTTTTTGTAAATTTTTTCTTGCTTTCCTTTATATAGTCTTCCTTTCAAATTAACATGTTCACCATCTGTCTCCAGAAGTATACACTTAATATTTGCCCACATAATTTTAAAAAGTATGACAGTTCTTCTTTTGCATCAGCCTTCAGTTTCCTAGTTTGATTTCATACTCAATCTCTTCCCAAGGTAAACTAGACTCTTATTATGACAATTAGCCTAGTGATAATAATTGGTAGGATATGAATCGCAAAATTTGTTCTGCAACAAAGCACTATTCAGGCAGGAGATAACTGTTCTTTAATGACAAGAAAAGACAGCTACTCTGCAGGTCCAGGGAACTCCACTGGAAGTACTTCCCAGGGATCTGGGAATTTATGAGACCCTAAGAGTGCTTCAAATATTGTGATTGTACTCTGTCCAGGTCACCTCCCTTAGCTCAGATCAAACACCTGAGAAGAGCCATGAATGTGGCTGATATTGTAATTCAGCAAGCAAATTCAGATTAGATCAGATTCAAAGCCCAAATTAGATTTTTTTGATACTTCATTCACGCTGCTATAAGAGAGAAGGATTTTTTAAAAGCATGATCACAGAAAATCTTTGATTTATATCTGCACCTTGTAGTGACCATTCACAAATACAAAGGTTTTGTTCTTCACATTTCACGATGCTATCAGTAGCAGACATCCAACACAGTGGTTACATCTCTGCCCAGTGGCACCTACAGAGCACTTCTATCAGATAGCAAACATAAGGTTTACTTTGTTTTTCTTCTCTACTACTTAAAGTATGATCTCCAAAATCAGCAGTATGGATAAGTCTTAAGTCTCAGGAGCATGCTAGATATGCAACCAAAGCTTCACTTTCACTTCTTCCTGTGGTGACCTGTCTGTACTTCCTGCCTTCTTGAGGCTATTATGCCAAGACACTCTAGGCACACATTGTCTGGCCTCAGCGTGGCTCTCCGAAACCACGGAGGAAGACTCCATGACCCCTTTACTCTTGTAGCTTCCATTCCTCTAAAGCCAACACAATGCAGATGACACTACCAAGTTCAACTGCCAGATTGGGATAAGACTCTACCCCCTTTGAATCACATTGGCAGCGCTTTTTTATTCAGCTTCCAGAGACAAAAATATTCTTTAGGTTCTCTTTGTACAAGTTGAATAGGGTCTTGTACTGGGGGGTGATCTTCTCCTTGTTCCAGTACAGAGCAGGGGCCTCTCTCTCCTTAACTATGCTAATCTTCTTAACAAGCACAGACGTTGGCTGCAACATTACATTTCCTAGTGCCACTTCTTTTCCTGCAAACCATGCATTTTATGTTTCTCTGCTTCTTTTCTTTGTAGATTTGCTTAAACATTATCAATAACAACCCAACCAAAGGTTCAACGTTATGCTGACATGAAATTTTCTCCAACAAAGAAATTATTTTTAATTTAGCCTCAGTCGAGTTCTTCAGATACAAATGGGAAAGTTCCCAGGCTGGACAATAGCATTGTATCGTGAGCTTTTGTACCTCTGTCTCAGTCAGTGTTCTATTGCTTTGAAGAGACACCAAGACCATGACAACTACTATAGAAAGAAAGAATTCAGTTGGGGACTGTTTACAGTTTCAGAGTTTTAGTCCATTATTGCCATAGTGGGGAACATGGCAGATACAATGCTGGAGACATTGTGATCTCTACATCTGGATCTGAAGGCAGCAGGAAGATAGAAAGCCTGGGCCTGACTTGAGCACTTAAAACCCCAAAACCCAACCTCAGTGACATAATTCCACTTACAAGGCCACATCTACTTCAACAGGGCCATACCTACTAGTCCCTGTCAAATAGTGCCACTCCTTAATGACCAAGGATTAAGATATATGAGCCTATGGGAGCCCTTTCTTTTCAAACCATGATGACCATCCTTCACTGTTTTGTTTTAATGTTTTCTCAATATACATGGAGTTTCAATTACTCATAAGTGGGTGTGATGGCTATTCTTGGTTGTCAACCTGAGTACATTTGGAATTAACTAAAATCGAAGCAGCTGGTACATCTGTGAGGTATTTTTCTTTATTGAATCATTTGAGTGGGAAGGCCCACCCAAAATCTGGATCCTTTGAGGTGAAAATGTCCACCTGAAACCTAATCCATATGTTCTGGTGGCAGCTTATGTAAAGGGCATGGAAGAAGGAAGCTCTTTGCTCTTTGCCTGCTTTCCCTCACTCTGGTTGGCAAGTTCATTTTTTTTTTTCACTAGTATAACAGCCCACTTCAGGATCCCAGGATATTCCAAAGATAAGCTGAAACATCTAACCTTGTGTATTGAACAATTACTGGATTCTTGAAGTTTATATTGGGATACAAGAATTGTTCATATAGTCAAGCTATGATCTGCAAGCAATCTAGGGCAACCTGGAGGATAATGATAGATAATGACTCCTGACCTCCATCCTTCAGAAGCACATCTCAGAGACACATGCTACAAGCTAATAATCAAGTAACACACTACTTAGTCTTTTCCTTGCCCTCTTCATTTCTCTGTCTCTCTCCCTGTTTTTTCCTATGAATGCGTTGTGCCTTCTAGTACCTCCAGGTCTGCTTACTTACTATTCCTTCCTGGAACACTTTTCAAATAAATTATCTCACCCATAGACCATGATTCATCCCTGCTTTGGGCACCATGTTCTCAAGCCATGTTTCTTGCTATCTGTTTTTGTATATGTGTAGCCTAGAAAGTCTTTTTGGTCTTTTAAACCATTTAAAAATCAAAAAAAAATTGTTTGTGTTGTATGATAATAAAATGAAAATCAGACACCAGTGTCCATCAACTTGTATTCAGACAAAGCCATACCCATTAGTTTATATACCACCTATGGATGCTTTTGTATGGTAAGTCAATGTAGCGATGAATAATCACAATGAATCATCTAGCCTGAAATGTATAAAGTAATAGATGCTAAAGTTAAATTATAGTATTGTCTAAAGTACAGACCAAACTTTCTGTTAGTCATTTTAAGATAATTTCTTTTGGAACAAGTTAAAATCTTAAAAATTCTACAGAATTTCTATTTGACTATCATTAATAATTTGTCTTTTTGACCTCAGGGTAAGCTTTAATATTATAGGAAACTCCTTACTAATTACAAGTATTTATATAATAGAGTTAAAAACCATAAAACTATCTTGATGTTTACGATGATTACTTTTTAATATCACCTGAAAATAGAGTTTTAGTGAGGGATTGCATAGATTAGGTTGGTCTGTGTGCATGTCTATGGGATATTGTGTTGATTATCTTAATTGATGTGCAAAGACCCAGCCCATTGTGGGAAGCACTATTCCTTAGGCAGGGGATCCAGGACTAGTTGTGAACGTTTAGACAAGTTGCTGCAAACAAGGCAACATGCATGTATATATTCTCACTCTGCACTGTAAATGTGACTGGCTATTTCAAGTTCCTAATGACTTGACTTTTCCAGAATGATGGATTGTAACCTGCAGTTGCGAGCTAAAATAAACCTTGCTTCTCTACTTTGCTTTTGTCAGGGTATTTTATCACAGTAACTGGAAATGAAACTTAGGACAGTATTTAAGTTTACTATCAACTTTTAAACAATTTATTTAGCAGTGAACACATGGTAAGAAGCAATAAAACAATAATTCAATAATAAAACAAAAAGATATTTTTCAGAGACATCAAGTAGGTTTGTTTCATGTTAAAGAATTAACTTGTTACAAGAACAAACATTTTCCTTTATAAAGTAAGTGGACCTAGCCCCTAGAAAGCAAGACTCCTCCTCATGGTTGGCTGCAATCACAATTCAAAGTCATTTGATCTATTCTTATATTTCTATAGTACAAAACCTCTTTGTATGCAGAAAGTAATCAACACCTAGGAATTTTTCATTTTCTTCTATTACATTGTGCTGTACTTGCAAGTTCCCCATTACTGAGTAATGGACTTGGAAAATATCCAATAAATTATGTTTAGCATCAGGGAAGGTTTATTAATGTAGCTGATTCAATTTCATGAAGAATGCTCTCCTTTACTGAAAAATCATTAATAATTCTTATTGCTCACAGAATATATCCACATTTCTTAGCTAGACATACCCTGAGTACACCCTATTTCTCTGACCTTATCTGCCACTGTCATTCATGCCCCTTTCTCTTCTAAATCTTTTCAAGTCTTCCCAATCCATTGATTTTGTTTGTTTTGTGCTGCTGTAACAAAATACCCAAGACTTGGAAATGTATGAAGAACAAAAACTTATTTTCTCACAAGCTTTGAGGCTGGGAAGTTTATGATTAAAGCACCAGGATTTTGTTTATAGTGAAGATCTTCATATTTAATCCAGCCTGTCTTATATAATGAGTCCTTGTCTGAAGCAAACAAGCAAACAAACAGTTTTGCCAAGGAAGAGAACCCAAAATTTGGTAAGAGAAATCTTAATTCCAGGCCTGTCATTTCCTCTCATGTGTAATTAGCATGAGTCATATACCACCTTATGCTTTTCAAATGCCATTGGATGACAAGATTTCAGGGAATGAACACTGGCCTGTTACTTACTCATCTGGAGAAACATGGTCATATGGCTAAACTTCACTTGGTCTCAGATTGTGCTTCTTTAAATGAGCATAGTTCTAACAGATGACTTTTCCTCTATTAAACAGGTTTCAGGGGAAGTTAGTACACAACAACTCTTCCATTTAGGTTAAATCTAAAATCACCTTACTTTGCCAGCCTTTACTAACTACTATATATAACACAGAGGAATGAATTATGAGCTCCTATATTTAGTATGGTTAAATGTCATTGACAAATGATGTATGAAGGTTAGGTTGGACTCCTTAACTTTACCACTAATGACATTTTGGACTAGATTATTCTTTGCCATGGATGACCATACTGTACACTGACTGTACCATGTGTAACAGCATCCTTAGTCTCTACCTACTATATCTTAATAGCAGTTCCCAGTTGAAAAAAATAGAAAATAACCCCAGATTTGGAAAATGTATCTCATAAGGCTACTCTATAAATGTGGGTAATATAACTTCCTTTCCCTCTTTAAGTAATATAAATTTTCTACATTGTGAGTGTTTTTCTCTCTTTTCTTTTTTGAGAGAGCATGGCTTGTTATTTTGTTTTGGGACATGGTAAAAAAAAAAAAGGGAGGAATGTCACATATTTCAAATAAAAGAATTTGAAGAAAACCTTGCTGTGAGAAAGATATGAGTTTTGGAAACCTAAAGAACACACATGTCCCCATGGGCAAGAACCAGTCCTCAATACTATTAATGATACTCTCTTATCCTTGCAGACAGGAGCCTAGCATAACTGTCCTCTGAGAGGCTCCACCCAGCAGCAGATGGAAATAGATGCAAGACTCACAACCAAACCTTAGACTGAGCTCAGGAAGTCTTGTGGAAGAATTGGGGGAGGGATTGAGGGTCATGCAGGAGATAGGGTCTCCACAAGAATATGAACAGGGTCAACTAACCTGAATCCTTGGGGACCACAGATCCACCAACCAAAAAGCAAGCATGGACTTGACCTTAGGCCCCCTGCAGGTGTACAGTTTGGTTTTCATGTGGGTCCCTCAACAACTAGAACTGGGGCTGTCTCTGATTCTGTTGTCTGCCTGTGGATCCTGTTCTCCTAACTGGACCATCTTGTCTGGCCTCAGTGGGAGAGGATGCACTTAGTCCTAGAATGAAATGATGTTCCGGGTGTGTTGATCCTGGGGTGGGAGTGGGGTGGGACTCCCCCTTCTCCGAGGAGAAAGGGAGGGGGAAGAGGTTATATGACAAGGAACAGGGATGAGAGGGGGTTGCTGCAATCAGAATGTGAAGTGAACAAATAAATAAATTAAGGGGAAAAAGAAAGCACTTGTTTCTTGCCTGGATCTTCGAAGAAGCCAGGGTTTGAATTAGGATTGCTTTATTTAATATAACATCTTGGAAGCAGCTGATGAAACACTATTAATGATTGATTGTTTCCAACATAGCATTTTGTTGGAAATTAGAAGAATACAATGAATGTTATTGAGTGAGACAAGACGTACCAACCTCCTTTCTATAAGGGAAGATTGTCAGTACTTTGCATCTGTGATTCTAATGAGGCTGTTTGGAACTGAATATTTCCATCTAAGATGCTGTCCAATAATCTTACCTCTACCGCCCTATCAGATCTACTTTCAATTTGTTTCTGTCATCTTTGTCAAAGAGAAAGTCAAAGTAATTGAAATTATTAAATCACTGTAATTGCAACTTAATACTAATCCAGTAATTATCCTTTGGATTCAATTTTCAGCATTACAGATTCATGTCTCTATTAGAAGCAGATAGAACTGAAAGATAATATTGAACAAAGCAAATGATATCTCAGGAATTTGAGCTGAAAAATGGGCATTACTTTCCTAAGCAAGAAAAATATATTGACAATCTTCAGATTCTCCTCACATATTGATAGCTAACTGCCAACTGAGAGACAGCTTTATATGGATGCCTTAATATGCGGACCCCTGTGAAAATGGAATCTGTACATGACCATTGGGCTTTCACTTAAGAGGGGCCCTTGACTCTTCAGGAATTGAATTTGTAAACCTTTCAGTATTTCAGCATTGTAAAGATATATGTTATTTATGTAAATCCGCTTTCAGATGTAGGAATGCTTGTCAAGGTTACAGAAACAGTCCATTTTTCCATGGGCGAGAGAAAGCAGATGGGTCAGTGCTATGCCAGTTATATATTTCCCACTTGTCTTCAGCCCACCTCAGACATTTACTAGTCTCCATCCTTTGGTTCCTTTTGATACCTCCCCTGGCACCACATCTCCCTAGCATCACTGCTCAGTTACCCACACAGCCCAAAACAACATGGCCACTTAACAGCTCTTCTCTTCTTTCCTGAGTTCCCCCTTTACCCAGATTCTCACTCAGTTCAGAGTGGACAGCTTACAGATCAGTACCACTTTCTTTCAGACCCTGTTCAGCTGTCACAACCTCACTGTAATGTTCTCCAGTTAATCCCTAGTTTAACATGGTTAAGTAATTATACAATATTATTTTGATGCTAAAAGTATAGTTCAAACAAAACTAGTGAAGTTGCTCCCATAAATAGAGCAGAGTAGACTTGTTGCTCTGGGAAAGGTGGGATCTGGAGTCCCAGGGCCATGGCTCCTATCTCAGTCTAGGTACTCCATAGAGTGGACTGTTCCATGTAATGCTACAGGAGTTTGCCTTTCCTTATAGTTTCCTTTCTGGAATTTCAATTATTACTGCTAACTATGGTCTAAAAATATTAAATAGAAAATATCAAAAAACAGTTCATGTTTTAAATCCCATACAATTATGAATAATGTGAAGAAAGTCTAGCACTTTCCTATGAAGGGCATATATCATTCCTTTGTGCAGCATATTCAGGCCTATATTCTACTTGCCCATTGGTCATGGCTATTAAATCAACTATCATGGAATTCCAGTGCTTATGTTCAGGTAACATTAATTTTACTTAATTATATCCCAGAAGCAAAAGTGTAGTTTTAATAGCAATCCTGATAATGTCAAAAGAAGTTATAAAGGCCTTTATGTAAATGAAAGGATAAGAAAATTTCTGATTTAAAAGAGAAAGGGAAAATATATGTTG
Organism: Uromys caudimaculatus; assembly: GCA_028551405.1. Lineage (NCBI taxonomy): Eukaryota > Metazoa > Chordata > Mammalia > Rodentia > Muridae > Uromys > Uromys caudimaculatus. The sequence goes on along the minus strand of CM052722.1, from coordinate 20,353,803 downwards.
ATATTGTTGAGTTTTTAGAGTATATTTGAAGAGTCTGCCTGTCCCACACCACCCAGCTCCCTTCTCCTGAATCTTTCACTCTGATAGGAGCACTGCCAAGCAATGCCTTAAAATCTCAACAGAGATAATTCTGATTGCCTGAGAGGAAAGGTTGTGGATATTGCCAAGAATGAAATGCCAAATTAGATGTGCATAAGGGAGATGTACTCAATATCCAAGCCACTGCTGCATTGTTAGCTGCTTGCACGCGATTGTGGAATCTATTGTCATCACTGAGACACTAGTGGCCCTGAGTTCTGAGTTGTGGTGGTCCAGATGCAATATCTTCTCTACTCAGAATCATTATGGCCAATGCTGACACTCCAATGAATGCCTAGAAGAATGAAATTGGTGAAAAGCACCTGTAGTGCAATGAGCAGATTCTACACTTTAAAGGACCGACTCCTCAACATAATTTTGGATGATGGTGATGACCTTACTAAGGTACAAATTTCTGTTTAGCATCCATCTCAGTATCTCTGAGAAGACAAAGATTAAGGCCCACAGTCACTACCAGGTGATGGTCAATGAGATATTGAATATGTCTGCCATCAATGTCAATGATTAGGCCACCCAAAACAAATCTCCCAACCTCTATGGATGCCTGGAGTCCCTCATAGGCGACAGCAAGCTGTGTTAGTTAGAGGCAAGATGTTGGTAGTATCAGGCTATGGCAATGTAGAAAAGGACTTATGCTCAGGCCCTAAGAAGGCTTTAAGGCCCAAGTCATCATTGATGAGATTGACTCTACCAATGCACTGCAGTGGTGCTTCCCTGGAGGGCTATGATGTGACCACCAAGAATGAAGCTTGTATGGAGGGAAACAACTTTGTCCCCACCCTAGGTTGTGTTGTTGTCATCCTTGGCCAGCTTTTATTTTTGTTTTTGTTTTTGTATTTGAGTCATGGTCTCACTGTGTAGTCTCAGCTCTCCTTGGAACTATGTAGGCCAGGCTTTGTCCAGCACATTATACAAATGAAGCATGATGCCACTGTGTGGAAAACTGTCCACTTGGATTTGGAAATTGATATGAAGTGGCTCATCAAGGACACTGTGGATAGGTTTCTTCTCAAGCCACAGATGGACCACTACTGGCTGAAGAATAGATACTACACCATTCAGCTGGATGAGGGCTGGATGGTCAACCTGGTTTGTGCCATGGGTCACACTAAGTTGTGGTTTATGGCACAGATTGAGCTCTGGAACTATTCAAATAACTTGTTGGGGCTCACTTCTTGCCTAAGACAATCAATGAGGCCGTGGTTAAAGTTCATCTAGGCAGGCTGAATAGGAAACTTATCAAGTGGACTGAATAGCAAGCCAAACATTACCTTGTCTGTGATGGCCTCTTCAAGACTGATCACTACTGCTACTGAGAGCCAGTACTACCATTCATTCCCCCCTTCCATTTATATACCAGGCTCCACCTTACTTCTCCAAGAGTAAATGGCACCAACTTTGCAATATATGTTCCTGGAACTGGTCACTCACTCATTGGCCTCTGCTCTTTCAAGTGTGTCAATAGGAATTGAGAGGTCTCAGTAAAGATGGAGGTACAAAGGAGTTATCCACAGTGCATACGAGCTTAGGGGTCTCAGAGATCTATAGGGTGGTTAATGATGTCCACAAGTTCCTGCATTCTATTCAGGCCCTTCCTTGGTCTTTAGATCCAGTTGTTGATTTATAGAATCATTGGTTGTTCAGCCTACGGCCTGAGAAAGACCTCTGCCAATGGGAAAAGAGCTATTGGAGTTGGAATGTTTCTGAGAGCTTTGCTTAGTGCTGGGCCTTCTCTTAATTTTCGAAATACTGAGGTTGGTACTTTAAGTCTCTATTACAGAGGGGTTAGAATAACCAAGAAAAGACAAGTGTCAGTCAGAGGTTGGGAGGGGCGAGATAGACATACATAGGCAAAGATCTGCTACTATTTTGTATCTAACAGTTCCTGTCATCCTTAGGTCACAAATAGAATATTTTGTTTTGCCTATTTATTTATATATTTTTATTAGTTTCCAGTGTTTAGAATGTTAAAAATGTACAGGAAGCTAGATAAGTAAAATGTGTGCTAGCAAAAGAAGGTGTTTTAAGAAAGAGATCACATTCACATATATTTTATTAAGGTTTATACTCGTTTCATTTATTAATAATTTTGTTATTAACTTTTTAACCTATCTAATTTATATTTTACACTTTATCATACATATGTATGTATAAGAAAACTGGTATCAGTGAGGTTTTTGTATTACCTGAAATTTCAAACATCCACTGGGAATCTTAGAAGGGGACAATTGTATTTGAAAATGACTGACTTGGTGCATTTTCCTTGTTTCTCAAATGAGGGAAAAAGGTTCAGAGAGCTTCAGACTCAGGTTCCCAGTCTCATTGTTCCTTTCTGACAGGACTGGGTTTCAGTCAGCCCAGTGCTTTTCTCCCAACAACCATTCTAACTATGCTGGCTAGGTTTTTAGGAGGACTTTTTTTTTTTTTTTTTTTGACAACCTGAAGCAGGTAAGCCTTTTCCCTATGATCAGTGACCCAAATCAGTCTGAATTACTTGCTTTATCATTCCTGATGAACCAAAGAGCCCTCTGGGGAAAAATACTACATTTAAGTTGAAGTGTAGCTTCTCAGGTGAAACCTCTTCATTTCTGCCATTTTTCAAATTCCAAGGCATATTTTTTGCTCCCTCAAACCCCACATTAGTGATTTTGAAGCCCCATGAAGGCATATACAGTGTACCTATAGGAAAATCTTTTCTATTATGTTTTGAGATTTGATCTCACTGTATAGACTACAGTGTTCTGGAATTTACTATGTTGACCAGGTAAGCCTTGAATTCTAGATCCTAAAGCCATCCAACTAACAGAGATTGTAAGCATATGCTGCCACACCAGGCTCTAATATCCAGTTTTATTCATGTTCTGATGCTCCTCATTAGGCCTACTTGGCTCTATTAGGTCTACACTGATTTCCCTCAGTGAGGTTGTGGGTGTTGATGACATATCTATTGCACCTCTTGTTCTTATTTGGAGACATTTTATAATGTCAATAGTCTGTCTTTTGTCTGTCATCCTCTTCATAACATCTGATTATGCTCTAATGCCTTGTGGAGGCTCTAGGGCTATGACCAGGGATCTTCTATAAGGTATAGGCCTTTGTACAGTAGTGTGTATGCTATAGTACTGACCCCATACTGTTGTCAAAATAAGCCAACTCTCCAATCATTTTAGCTGGGGAACTAGATCAAACTTAGATTACAGAATTATTTTTTGTTTTGTTATTTCTCAATAGATTATGTAATTTTACAGAAAAAATTAAAACATTAACAGAGCCATTCACCAGGGCCCACAGACCTGACCAGACAGGTTTTTCTCCTTGGCTACCCAGAGTAACTTCAAACTGAGACTCTACTATGTTATGAAAAGTAATTTTCTGATCTTGAGATTTGGCTACAACTCAGATCCTCTTCTGTTCCATCAAGTAGTCTCTTTTCTTTGCTACTTTCCAGCAAACCAAAAGTCATGGCTATGTTTGCAACATTGTCCTTTGATTCAACTAGTTATTCTAATGCTTCCTGTCCCACAAGATCTGATCAAATATTGATTGACTTGAAAGATATAGTAAGGAGGGCAAGGGAAAAAATGGTTATGGGAAAATCTGCAAGTTAACTCCCAGCGAATGACTCAATCTTTGGATAGTACTGAATTCTATGTGTACTGTACTTTTCTTACACACATCTAGCACAGATATAATGTCTTCTCTTTGTTGACTAGGCACTTATAATGCACCATTGATACAACATTTGGAGTTTTAGGCATAACAGTGAAACTCACGTTAATTTTCCTTCCTCTTTCTCATAATCTCCTGGATTAAAGATTAATTCTTATCATAACTCCTACCAACGTTAGCATGCATCTTTTTCCTTTCTCTAGTTAGTTAGGAGCTTATATTACCTCCTTAGTTAAAGGAAGGCATTTTTTTCTTTTTAGCATATCCAAGTTTTTAGCATCTCTACTCCTGTGCTTTGGGGCCATAATCAAATCAAAGAGTTAGTTGAAAACAAGCACAGTGGCACTTCAGTGGTTAATTTCATAGTCACATCTCCCAAGTGACTAATATGTGGCTAGCATATTACAGCGTGGATATGCTGGATAAGGGGGGAAGGAGTCTACATGCTGGAATGGAGTTAAACAGTGCTAGATGTCATCGGACTACTCAGAATAAAATGCAACATAACATTACGAGCTGTTTATTTTTGAACTTCTACATTAAAAAAAAAATGAACCATCGTTGGTCGTGTATAGCTGAAAGTGTGAAAAGAGAAAGCATATACCTGAGGGAACGACTGTACACAGAAGAAGGGGAACAGCTGGTGAAGGAGTGAGTGACTCACCTGACATGAAAGAGAAACAGAATTGTGGCATCGAAATGGAAGGACTGGGTTAGAGGGATGCAATGAGAGAATGGAAATTGAGAAAGAGCCTAAAGCAGAATGTTCCTATTTATGAATCAAATGGAGAGACGGCAAGCGATTTCTGAATATGGCACCTAGAGTGTGAAAATATATGTTAGAACATTTGTGTTTTTCTTCCCCATAACATGGGAAAGTTAGCACTCCCCACAGCGAATAAAACCATTCATTCATTTTTCCTGTAGATTTATTTATTTTTATTTTTTTAATTTTAATTTTAATCTCTTCTGTTTTAAAACTTTGAGAGAGGTCTTATACAGTAACACAGGCTGGTCTAGAATTCACGATTGTGGCCCAGACTTGTTTTAAACTTATGTTAGTTCTCCTGCCTCATCAGCACCCCTCCCTCCAGTAATATCATTATAGGCCTGAATCTCCATGCTCTGCTCGGTCTTCTATGACATTATAAAAATTAATTGTTATTTATTTACATCCCAAATGTTGCCCCCTCCTGGTACTCTCTCACAGAGTTTTTCACCCCATCCTCCTCCCCTTCACCTCTGAGCAGGTGACTCCTCCCCGCATATCCTTCAATCCTAGCATCAAGTCTCTAGAGGATTAGGCACATTCTCTCTTCCTGGAACTCACTCTGTAGACCAGGCTGGCCTCAAACTCAGAAATCTGCCTGCCTCTGCCTCCTGAGTGCTGGGATTAAAGGCGTGTGCCACCACTGCCCGGCTCATTCTCTCTCACTGAGGCCAGACAAGGCAGTCCTTTGCTACATAAGTGCCAGCGGCGGGGCACTCAGATCAGTCTGTGTATACTCGGGTTTGGAGGCTTAGTCTTTGGGAGTTCCCAGGGGTCTAGGTTACTTGACATTATTGGTCTTCTTATTGGGTAGCCATCCCCTTCAGTTCAAATTTTTGTGGGAATGGCTAACCAATGAAGGGTCTAAATTGAGGCCCATGCCACCAGAGGGAGCCCATGTCTGACACTGCCTGGTTGACCTGGAACTGGAGGCTAGATAACCCAGAGATCTAGGATAGAAAAAACATGGACAGGTCCTTAAACCAAACGTCATCAAAGAGGCTTCCAAAGGCAGCTGATGAGAACAGATGCAAAGACTCAGCAAAACATTAGGTAGAAAAATAGCCCAAATAGGAGCTCTCCATCAAGTCCCTCTTCTTGGAGTTTGGGGAAATCCACAGAAGAGGGTGAGGAAGGACTATAGGAGCCAGAGGTGTCAAGAACACCAGGAGAACATGGTCGACAGAATCAACTAAGCAGGACTCAGAGGGGTTCACAGAGACTGAAGCAACAATCAGAAAGCCTGTATGGGTCTGAACTAGGTTGTCTGCATATATGTTATGGTGCTGTATCTTGGTGCTCTTGCGGGACTCCTAACAGTGGGAGTGGAGTGTGTCTCTGTCTTTTACCTGCTCCCGGGACCCTTTTCCTCATACTGGGTGGCTTCATCAAACCTTGATATGAGGGATTGTGTCTAGTTATGCTCTGTTTGGTTGATATCCTGGGGGAGACCTGCTCTTTTTTGAAGGGTAATGGAGGAAATGTGCACCTGGGGGAAAAGGAAGGTTGGTGGAGTGTGAACTGGGAGAATTTGAGGACTGGGAAACTATGTTCAGGACTATTGAAAACAAAATAAGAATTCAAAGTTTTAAATTGTTGGACCATTTGGAGTTGATTTTGATGCACACTGTGAAGTACATATCCAATTTCATGAATTCACCCAGTTGTCCTTATGCCATTTAAAACAGGCTCAGATTCACCCAACAGGCTTCAGATGCTGGTTCTGCAATATGCTAAATCACCATGTGTGTTTTTATACCACGTCTTGTGACTGTTCCATTAAATTTTACTTCTGGTTTTAGACCAGGTCTGTATTTCTAAAGTATCATGCCATTGTCAATATGTTTCAATACAATGGCACTTGTCTTCCTTGGTTGCTCTTATTACTTTCTAGGCTTTGCTGAATTAGTCTTATCTGTTTTCTAATTTGACTTTGAAATTTGTTTGCCTAGTTACAAACAAACTATATTGGCATTTATTGAGATCTTATTAAACTTATAGAACATAATTAAAATTTTAATGCTGACTTATTATCATATACTGGTATTCCCTAGTTATTGAACATTATTTTATTTTTTGGAGAGTTAGTTTATAGACACATTACTGTTTTTGCACATTTTATTTGCTGTCCTCTTTTAAAGTAATTGCTCCTCTCTTACTCTATAATAGCATGAGTTAGAAGGACAACCTCTCAGTATCCTCCTAGTTGGTTCAACAGGCAGCTCTAACATGGGTCAGTCAGCTTCCTTGTTTGCAACTTCTGAATTGGGAGCATCACAGTAAGTATAAAGTTATGAACTTGTGAGGTCAAAGTCATAAGAATAATTTTACTTCCTGGGGAACTCAGCAGACAAAAGAAAAGAAGCAGATATCTACAGAGTACCATAGGTATGTATTTTAAGGCACCACTACTAGAGTTCCACCTTTGCTGCTCATGATAGTGAAGAAATAAATTTTTGTCAAAACTAACTTTAACTGAAAGAATCCTGAGCAGCCATCTTTTCTCCTCCTCTCCTGCTCTCGGCCCAGATGTAAGACTCACGTTGAACATTTAGAATGATCTGAAGTGTGATTGTGCCTTTGACATTTTCCTTCCTTTTACATTTCTGTATCATTTTTGTAACATAGATTGAAGGCAGAGACATGCACATGCTGAGCAGGTGCTCTGTCATTGCTCTCCATCCCAAGCCCACCAGCCATGCTTCTTCGCACCTGTCGCATTCAGTCTCCACTCTTGTCTTCCTCTCGTTCTCCGTTTTCCTCTAACTCCCCAAATACCAGCCAGACTGCTTGTTTCCTATACCGTTCCCTTGTTTGCCATTGAAGCCTTTCTTGAAATTGCCAAATCTGCCCATTTTCTGATTCCAACAGCACCAGCACTCCTAAAAGGTATGTTCAGAGACCTCCCAGATCCTTGCCTTTATTAACTTGAAATGTTTCTTTAGTCTTTCTTCCAAGGTTCATTTTTGTGCAAGGCATTCATACTTTCTAAACCAGCTCTTTACTCATTATGAGAGTTTTATCTGTCATTCAATTGCTGTTTTCTACAAACACCTGTTTTATTCTTTTCACAAATTACTATATGTTGTACTAGAGGAAAGGTAAATGAAAGCAAATCAATGAAAACATGTGTTCACCTAGTTTTGCACATTGTATAGCCCACAGTGTTGTGACAACTATTATTGAAATATTTGTTTTAAGAAAATTACCCATTGTCAAAATTACACCAAGCTTTGCTTATTACACTTAAAAAGTTAAGAGGTTCAGTTCATCTTTTCTTTGCCCTCCTATATGCATTTACTATTAACTCAAGTATTTATGTTTCTTTGGAAATAACACATTTAACTCACCTCCCATATCAGTCTCAGGTACATACTAATTTCTTTAATAGCAGAATGAATTTCTTATACATGTTAGCTTTTCCCCAAAACACCTGTCACATTGAAGAGCTAAATACAATTTTATTGAATGAAAAAATAATTGTAGGACTATGCAAATGAATATATTAGTGTAGATAGGTCAAGGCACTAAATGTTTTCATAGTAGAAGTATCCTGAATACCAGAAGATTGCAGCAGTGTGTTTTGCCAGTGTAATAATCCATTTATGTTCCTATGCCTCTCTGGATCGGGGTTCTCAACCTTGGAAGTGATGACATTTTTTAAATGGGGTTGTCCCTGTAAGTCAGAAGACATTAGTAGTTGTCTTCAAAAACATCCTCTAGATGTCAAGTAGCTACCACTCCCAGTTGTGACAACCATAACTTCCCTATATGCTCACAAATATCCTAAGTGGCAGGAGAGCAGCCCTTGGTAGAGGTTCACTACTCTTTAAATTCTAGGGCTTTCCATGTCTTCTCTTCTTTCTAGCTCTATGTTTAATGATATATAAATCATTTTAAAATTTTGTTGTGTTTTGTTTGTTTGGGCGTGCATGCTTGACTATGCACACGTGCAATGGTGTTCATCTTCTCTTTTGTCCATTTGGATCCCTGGGATCGAACCCAGGTCACCAGGCTTGGGAGAAAATGCTTTTAATCCCTGAGCTATCTTGCCAGCTCATAAATCATTTTAAACATCTTTTCATTCCCGCAGAAGATGAATGGATAGCACCTAATCTCTTAGTTTTGTACTGTGCAATTGCCATTTCTAAGAGACTTTCTAATTACAATATACATCACTTGCCTGTCATCAGCATTTTTAGACTGAATCAAGCTGTCAGGCTCTGTTATGTTGAAGCCACTGTTGCCAACTTCAGTAAGCACGGATGACAAAAAATACCTTTTGAATTCTCTAATAATGAGTCCTGTTTGACTTTAATTCAATCAAATAAATACTGAAGCATTTCATTAATAAGGAATGAAAGTAACTGATTTTTAAAAATAATATTTTTATTAATTCTTTGAGAATTTGACCAAATTCATGCTCCCTCCCAGATCCTCTCTACCTACCCAACTTCACATCTCTTCTCATGGATCTTCCCCTCTCTCTAAAGTTACACTGTCCAGTTTTTGTTAGCCAACTATACTTGGGCATGTGGATTGCCCTAGAAAATGCTTGATGTAGAAGGTAACATATTATTGAAGAAAAATGACTTTCCTTCTCCTAGCAGCAATCAATTGTTGATAGTCACTTAGGTAGTGGTCAGCCTTTGTCCTCACCTCCCTTTGGCCATGCTGAGATTTGTTCTGGCTTAAGCTTGCTACACATCATGTGGACACTATCACCGTCACTGTGAGTTCATATTGCCCTGTTGTGGCTGGAATAGTTTCTTTGAGTCATTTACCACCTCTGCCTCTGACAATCTTTCCACCTCCTCCAGTAGCATGGATAACATCTTTCAACACTATGAACATAAAGATGAAGCTTCTTTTTAGTACTAGCCAGAATTCTCCATGTCCTATGATCAGAGTATGTAGGATCTCTATAAATATGGATTTACACTCAAGTTATGGCAGGTAACCAATAGCATTGGCAAAAGCTTTCAGTGTTTGTGGATTCTTTGGGACCCACTGTCAACATTTCAAGCACTCAGGGTTTTCCTTGGTAGGGTATGGTATCTAGTTAGGGGTATTTCCTAGAACTTTAGTGTGACTCAATTTCAACGTTTTATATATGTATATATTTTAGAAAGTTTCTGTAGCAATTTAACTGATTTTTATGACTTCTCTTATTTTTGAAATTTTAACATAGCTGCATCATATTATTCTCTTCTCTCCCTTCAAACTCACCATCTACCCCTTCTTGCTCTATTCTAAATTCCTGGCCTCTTTATTCATTATATACTGTTACATGCACAGTAGTGGCACACATACTTTGATAATAACCAACAGTACTCTAGTTAGAGTTAAGGCATGCTCAACAATGAGGAAATTATGCCTGCTACTGGAAACATAGCCAGCTACCCAGGGCTAGTGAAATTATGGATCTTGGAAGAGAATCTGCAACCATGATATTTTACTGAACAGCATAATCCCTAATGATATTCTAAATATTTGTTCTTAACTGGTATTTTTGAATTATCATCCTACTCAACTAGAGAAGGGAATTTACTTCTCAAATTATAGAGCCATCTTTGATAATTGCATCTCATAAAAGAATCAAGTTAGCCAGCCAAGATAATGGGTGGCAGTTACCTTTCGTATTAATCCCTCCAGCTACATATTAGTGTCTACTGGATTACTGTACTCCTCAAATTTACTATCTGTACATGACAAGCATAAGTTATTTGAATTTCTGAGGACAGATATCTGGAGAAGTTTCCCGAGGAAGTTATAGCTTAGAGTCTCTCATGAAGTTACAGTTAACATGCCAGTTGCAGCTTTAGTAAGATGATCAAACTGAAGCTAAGATGAGGAATCTGGATCATTCTTGTGGCTCATGACGAATATGAATACTATATTTAAGGGGAAAAAATTTTCCAGAGTGGTTGTACCAGCTTGCAATCTCACCAACAATGGAGGAGTGTTATTTTTTCTCCACAACCTCAACAGCATTTGCTGTCACCTGAGTTTTTGATCTTAGTCATTCTGACTGGTGTGACGTGGAATCTCAGGGTTGTTTTGACTTGCATTTCCCTGATAACTAAGAATATTTAACATTTCTTTAGGTGCTTCTCGGCCATTTGAGGTTTTTCCATTGAGAATCCTTTGTTTAGCTCTGTTCCCAATTTTTAATAGGGTTATTTGGTTCTCTGGAGTCTAACTTCTTGAGTTCTTTGTATATATTGGATAGTAGTCCTCTATCGGATGTAGGGTTGGTAAGATCTTTTCCCAATATGTAGGTTGCCATTTTGTCCTATTAACAGTGTCCTTTGCCTTACAGAAGCTTTGCAGTTTCATGAGGTCCCATTTGTTGATTCTTGATCTTAGAGCATAAGCCATTGGTGTTCTGTTCAGGAACTTTTCCCCTGTACCCATGTGTTCGAGGCTTTTCCCCACTTTCTCTTCTATTAAATTCAGTGTATTGGTTTTATGTGGAGGTCCTTGATCCACATGGACTTGAGCTTTGTACGAGGAGATAAGTGTGGATAAATTTGCATTCTTCTACATGCTGACCTCCACTTGAGTCAGCACCATTTGTTGAAAATGCTCTCTTTTTTCCCACTGGATGGTTTTGGCTTCTTTTTCAAAGATCAGGTGACCATGGATATGTGGGTTTAATTCTGGGTCTTCAATTCTATTCCACTGATCTACCTGTCTTTCTCTCTATCAATACAATGCAGTTTTTTTAAATCACTATTGCTCTATAGTACAGCTTGAGGGATGGTGAATGCCACAGAAGTTCTCTTATTGTTGAGAATAGTTTTCTCTATCCCGGGATTTTTGTTATTCCAGATTAATTTGAGAATTGCTCTTTCTATCTCTGTAAATAATTGAGTTGGAATTTTGATGGGTCTGGTGGTTCCTCATAAAATTCGACATAGTGCTAACCTGAGGACCCAGTTATACCACTCCCGGGCATATACCCAGAAGTGCTCCAACATGTAATAAGGACACATGCTCTACTATGTTCATAACAGCCATATTTATAATAGCCAGAAGCTGGAAATAACCCAGATGTCCTCAACAGAGGAATGGATACAGAAAATATGGTAAACTTACACAATGGAATACTATTCCGCTATTAAAAACAATGACTTCATGAAATTCTTAGGCAAATGGATGGAACTTGAAAATATCATCCTGAGTGAGGTAACTCAGTCACAAAAGAGCACACACATGGTATGTACTCACTGGTAAGTGGATATTAGCCCAAAAGCCCAGAGTACCCACAATTCAATTCACAGACCATATGAAGTGCAAGAAGACGGAAGAACAAAGTGTAGATGCTTCAGTCCTACTTAGAAGAGGGAACAAAATAATCATGTGCAGTAGAAGGAGGGAGAGATCTGGGAGAGAGAGAGGAGGGGCATGGAAAAATGGGACCAGGATCAGGTGTGGGAGGAGACAGGGGAGAAGTACAGAGGGTCAGGAAATTGAACAGAGGTATGTAGCAATGGGGGGTGGGGAACTGGGGGTAGCCTCTAGAAAGTTCCAGATGCCAGGAAATCATGAGACTCCGAGGACCCAGCAGGGATAACCTTAGCTGAAATACCCAACAACGAGGAGAGAGAACCTGTAGAGACCATATCCAGAGGTTAGGCATGACCCTCAGTTGAGGCATGGGGTTACACACCCATCTCAAAATATTTACCCAGAATTGCTCCTGTCTAAAGGAAATGCAGGGGCAAAGAATAAAGCAGAGACTGAAAGAAAGGCCATCCAGATACTGCTCCACCTAGGGATCTATCTCATCTGCAGACACCAAATCCAGACACTATTGTAGATGCCAAGAAGCGCTTGCTCACAGGAGCCTGATATAGCTGTCTCCTGAAAGGTGCTGGCAAAGCCTGACAAATACAGAGGCAGATGCTCACAGCCAACCATTGGACTGATCATGGGGACCCCAATGGAGGAGTTAGGAGTATGACTGAAGAAGTTGAAGGGGTTTGCAACCCCATAGGAAGAAAAACAATATCAACCTATCAACCCTCCACCTCCCAGAGCTTCCAGGGACTAAACCACCAACACATGGAGGGACCCATGGCTCCAGCTGCATATGTAGCAGAGGATGGCCTTATCTGTCATCAATGGGAGGGGAGTTCCTTGGTCCTGTGGAGGTTCTATGTCCCAGCATAGGAAAATGCTAGGGAGGTGAGGCAGGGATGGTTGGGTGGAGGAGCAACGTCATAGAAGCAGGGGAGAGGGGGAATAGGATAGGGAGTTTGTGGCGGGGAATCCAGGCAAGAGGATAACATTTGAAATGTAAATAAATCAAATAACCAATTAAAAAAGAGAAAAGAAAAAAACTTGCAAACAAAATTCAAGATTCAACTTTCATTTGAATTTTAGATAAATAATAGCCTGGCAGTATATATAATAGGTACACTGAATCAGTCTTCATTATTTATCTGAAATTTGAACTGTACTTGTATTACAGATTGTATTTGGCAGTGTAATTGGCAGTAAGTTTCATAGTTACTTGGTTCATGAACAACTTAAAGGATTGTTTGAATTTCCTTATGGTATGGAAGCAGACTGCATGAGAATAAATAACAGATAGATGGGAACTTCATTGATATTTTAAAAACACAATTTAGCCTTGGAAGTCACAACACCACTTCTGCCATACCCCATAGTTTATACAGAAAAAGCCTAATACAAATAGTATTATACAAGAGTACTCTATTCTATTTTAAAGTCTGACTCCTATGTCTATGTCATGACACTAAATTGTTTCTGGGAAAATCTACCTGGTCTTCAAATAGTTCAATTTTGTGGTAGACACAATTGTCTTTACATATAATACAGTTCCTTTTTGTGCTGGAAACACCTAAGACTTGCTTTTATTCAATAGAATATGACAATGATAGTGAGATATATTAAAATAAATCTAAATATGTAAAAGCTTTGATTGGCATATAAGACAAAGGTACTAAAGAATCATTTACTTAATACTGTTACTTTATGTGACTTTCTCTTTGATGACTCTGGCCAGAGAGTCTTGCTTTCTGACCTTAAAGAAATTGCCATGTTGAAAGGCCCATGGAGAAACCTCCTTTAAGGAATGTGTGCATACAATACATGTCAGTTAACTGGCAGCAAGAAAGCAGGAATTTCAGTCTAACAGTGAAAAAGAACAAAATTTGACCCTTATCACAACTATATGAGATTCAGAGAGAGTTCTAGGAATTGAGTATAGCCTTAATAGTGAGTCCCTCAAGAGACCCGGAAATTGGGAGATCCAGCTAATCCATGCTGACTTGAACTTTTGAGGAACAGAGACTTATGAAGATAAATGAATACTGTTTTAAATCACTATGTTTGTGGTAATTTGTTATGTAGTAATTCATTAGTTTAAACTTTCTTTGGCATAACAAAATATTAGGGATGATATGGGATATTACTAAGTCTTCTTTCACATGCTCTCATTTAAGTTTATAGACTTTCACAATGAGCTTTAAAAGGTATGGAAAGTCAGTTTGAAAAACTTGATTTAATAAGTATTTATAATTAAACACAAACAGTTATTCAGATAGATGAACAACAGGGGACCTTGAGCACATAGCACGAGGAACTAAAATAGTCTAAGAATCCAGAAACACAGTTCTTGAACAAATCATATTGAAAATTGGAATAATAATAATTAGCTAGGCAAAGGGTGAGAACATAAAGGCAGAGAATTTTAAAAGTATGGGCTACTGTGGTATGACACCTAGGAAATTTCATAACTCTGAAGTATTCAGCTTGACAAGCTTTTCACAAAGTAGATGCCATGTTCATATTCTCAGATCAAGTCAGCCTAGATGACCCATCAATGTATAACATATGTACGTGTAATGAAATGCATAATGAAAATATGATAAATAATATAGAAAATGGAATTTTATTCAGCTATAAAGAAAACTGAAACTATGAAGTATTCAGGAAAATGAATGGATCTGGAATATTTGTGAGTGAGGTATGTCAAATCTAGAAAGGCATATACCACATGTTCTTTCTCATATGTGTATTCTAAGTTCAGATTACTATATTTGTATGCTTAGTTTGTAGTGTCTATTGAGGCCAGGCCAGGAATCTAGAAAGCCTATGAAATCAGGGAGAAGAAAGGATCTTAAGGTGGGGAGGGGAGCGTAGAGCACATGTGTACTATTTTATTTTAAAGAATTTCAATTTATGTGTTTTTAATTTTTCTATTTATAAGCGAAATACCTAAGAATCAATTCTGAAATCCAAGATTAGACCTACATTTTAATTTTGGTAACCCACCGTGAACCTTCAACTTGTTATTTACTCAAAGTAAACATCAAATGAATTTCCTTTATGTGAAAAAACTTTTCCCTTCTTTCCTGACCTCATTCAAGTATCCACTCTGTATCTTTTCAGCACCCATTTGAATGCTGTGTTCTGGGTACAACGTGGCCATTTCACGTATAAAATCACAGCAGCTGTTTTTACCTGCATAAGACCTGCACTATATAGTATTGTCACTATTCTGTTATAGGAAGGAGAGGGGCACATGAAGCACCACCTGTCTCTGAGAATTTATAGCTAGTTAACGGTTGCTAGGGGTGGGGACTCAGAAGGCCCCATCTCATCTGAGAATCTATATGAAGTTAGTTAGGAGAGGGAGACATTTTCTTTAGTGGTGTAGTCACTTATCCAAGCTCTAGTAAATGGTCCTTCATGTGTGCTCTTTTAAGCAATCCCAATTGAACCCACTTGGTTATCATAAAGGGAAAAAGGGCAGGAAACTAGAAAGAGGAAGAGTTGGGAATAAAAAGGGAATCAGTGGAAATGGGAGGAAAACAAGAAAGGTTGAAGACAGGTGAATATGTTTAAAACCACATTCTGCACTGTACAGAAAGGTCATAATGAAATGCATTATTATGTATAACTAATATGTGCTAATAAAAAAAATCAAAAAGAAACCACAGGAAATGGTTGCTTACTCAGGTGTCTCATTCTGTCAGGACACATTTTATGTGTGTAATCACTTGATGGACACGTTTATTTTGTATATTTGTATCCATTTAGAATTTTGGTGATTTGAGTACAGACACAAATTTTGTTTTCCTTTGAAAACTATTTCTTTACTAAGTGCTCAGTATATTTGTGAAGTCAATGTATGGATGAGCACTTATGAGAAACTGCACATTCTCTTGTCAGATAGCTTAAAAGCCTTTCCTTGCAACCTATGGCTTTTGTGGGAAGAGGACATAGATTTCCCAATCCAAGAGTCAGAAAAATGTAAAATCAATCGAAATGCATGGCATTGTCATTTGGCATTGAACGCCAAGAACAATTCTCATCTGTGCCTACTCCCTGTGAGTCATTTTTTGGAGACCTTCCAGTTTTCTCAGGGCTGCCTGGATCTTTTTTCATATATCAGGAGAGAGGATTTTCACACGAAGTCTAAAATGTTATTCACATTTCTAGAGAAATGTTCTACATCCTATTTTATTTAAAGCTAAGAGGTAAAGGTTAGTTTTTGGAGTCCAGAACTCTATCATGGGGCTGTAGAGATGGCTCAGTTGTTCGGAGCACTTGATGCTCTTGAAAAAGACCTAATTTTTCTTCTCAGCATACCCATGATGGTTCACAATCATCTATGACTCCAGTTAGAGGTGAACTGATGCCTGTGGTATATAGACATGTAGGCAGTCAAAATATCCATGCAGATAAACAAAATAAATAAGTGTTAGAAAATTTTAAAAATAACTCTTGTATAAGAGCATAGAATCAATGTATGTAATGTAGCTTCCTGAATTTTAATCTGATCTGTTATTACATACATGGTTACCATAGGATACAAAACTCCCCATACCTTGGTTTCTTTTATTTTTTATTTTTTTCCTTTCCTGTTCTGTTCCTTCCAAGTTTAGCACATCCTCTCTTAGTCTCTTCCTTTGCCTTAGGGCATCAATGTAGTTGAAGCTCTTGCAGAAGTGCCATTTTTTAAATTTGCAATTGTAGTACAAGAAAGATGGACCATTCACTTTCAGAGGAACAAGACTGACCAAGCTACATGGATGAAGCTTTCCTTAGGTTGAGATGAGAAATGATTTTGACTTTGCTTGGGCATCGATGGCATCACAGAAGAGCCACTCCCCCAAATGTTAGTGAGCTCTAAGTGCATATTGAAATAGTGATTGCAATGGCTCACATCTGCAGTTTATATTGATAAGAGACTCTCATGACAATTTAATTTTTCTGTATTCTTGAGAATGCCATATATGTGTACAATGAAAGGTGATCATATCTACCTCTATTTTCTCCCTTAAATTCCCCCATCACACTCTCAAAATATAATTTTCCCAACTTCATGTCATTTTTTGGTAGTCTATTTAAGAAAAGGGTTTTCTTTTTTGTTGTTGTTGAATGGAAAAGAATTTATTTTCAATAAGAGGAAAACAAAACAAATCAACCCAAAGAATCAGTCTGCAATATAAAAAGGGTGCGAAGGAGCACTGAAGAAATGCGGGATGAAGTTGAGTTTAGTTTAGACTGTCTTTTGAAATGGTAATATTATTTTGTACCCCTGGAATTCAACACGTATTTAAAGATCAGCTCTATGTGAGAGGCAAATGATAACTAGTGTGACCAGCAAATTAGATTGACAAATCATTGAGCAAGTTATCATTCTCACATAGATCATGGAGGAATAGAAGAAAATAAGACATGAAACATAAAATCATCATTACCTACTAGATAGTGTTCCTTCAATAATATTTCTTATTGTTTTTATTATCACTAACTATTCCTTGGAAGGTCAAAAGATATATATGACATAACTATAACAAATTCTCCAACTTCTCAGGTGTTCTCCATTCTTAGATAACCTAGTGAACATCTAAAATATTAGATAGTATACTATTTTCCCCCTGTATATTCACAACTCTAAGGCATAGTTCAATTTTAAAATAAGTATAAGAAGTTAAAAACAATAACTATTAATAAATCAGCAACATCTTAATATTATAAATGAACATAAATTTCTTTCTCTGTAATTTCAGGAATTAAGGATTCATAGTATCATTCCTCAGCTCTGGGTTAAGATCAAGTATAGAATATTTATCTTTATTTTTAAATAACTATATTTCTT
The DNA here is from genome assembly GCA_028551405.1 of Uromys caudimaculatus. Taxonomy (NCBI): domain Eukaryota; kingdom Metazoa; phylum Chordata; class Mammalia; order Rodentia; family Muridae; genus Uromys; species Uromys caudimaculatus. The sequence continues at coordinate 20,336,122 of CM052722.1, read as the reverse complement.
TTATTGGATATTTTACGTATTTACATTTTAAATGTTATTCCCTTTCTGGGTTTCCCCCCAAAAACCACCTCTCCCCTCCCCCTCCCCCTGCTTCTATGAGGATGCTCCCCCTCCGACCCACCCACTCCCACCTCACCACTCTGGCATTCCACTCCACTGGGGAATCGGGTCTTCACAGTAAAAGGCCTCCCCTCCCATTGATGCCCGACAAGACAAGGCCCTCCTCTGCTGCATATGCGGCTGACGCCATGGGTCCCTCCATGTTTACTCTTTGGTTGGTGGTATAGTCCCTGGGAGCTCTGGGGGATCTGGTTGGTTGATATTGTTGTTCTTCCTATGAGGTTGCAAATACTTTCAGCTACTTCAGTCCTTTCTCTAACTCCTCCATTAGGGACCCTGTGCTAAGTCCAATGGTTGGCTGCAAGCATTCGCCTCTGTATTTGTCAGGCTCTGACAGAGCTAATCTCATCCCAGTTGGGTCCTGCAGGCCTTTTGCTTTCCCGGCATCTGGGACTTTCTTGTGGCTATCACCAGTTCTCCATCCCCTATTACTACACACCTCTGTTCAAATTCCTGACCCTATGTATATTATCCCTGTCTCCTCTCATACCTGATCTTGCCCCCCTTTTCCCATTTCCTCTCCTTTCTTCCTTCCAAGTCCCTTACACCCTCTACCTCCCATGAGTATTTTGTTCCCCCTTCTAAGAAGGACTGAAGTATCCACATTTTGGTCTCCCTTCTTCTTGATCTTCATATGGTCTGTGAGTTGTATCGTGGGTATTCCAATCGTTTGGACTAATATTCACTTACCAGTGAGTGCATACTATGTATGTCTTTTATGGCAGGGAAACCTCACTCAGGATGATTTTTTCTAGTTCCATCCATTTGCCTGCAAATTTTAAGTCATTGTTTTTAATACCTGAGTAGTATTCCATTGTGTAAATGTACCACATTTTCTGTATCCATTCCTTTGATGAGGGACAACTGCTTTCATTCCAGCTTCTGGCTATTATAAATATGGCTGCTATGAACATAGTGGAACATGTGTCCTTATTACATGTTGGAGCATCTTCTGGGTATATGCCCAGGAATGGTATAGCTGGGTCCTCAGGTAGTAATATGTCCAATTTTCTGAAGGTCCCCCAAACTGATTTCCAGAGTGGTTGTACCAGCTTGCAATCCCACCAGCAATGGAGTAGTGTTCCTCTTTCTCCACATCCTTACCAGCAACTGCTGTCACCTG
>CM052722.1:20286633-20334379 GCA_028551405.1 Uromys caudimaculatus | reverse complement strand
CATGTTGGGGCATCTTCTGGGTATATACCCAGGAGAGGTATAGCTGGGTCCTCAGGTAGTAATATGTCCATTTTTCTGAGGGTCCACCACACTGATTTCCAGAGTGGTTGTACCAGCTTGCAATCCCACCAGCAATGGAGGAGTGTTCCTCTTTCTCCACATCCTCGCCAGCATCTGCTGTCACCTGAGTTTTTGATCTTGGCCATTCTGACTGGTGTGATGTGGAAACTCAGACTTGTTTTGATTTGCATTTCCCTGATGACTAGGGAAGTTGAGCATTTCTTTAGGTGTTTCTCAGCCCTGCGAATTTCCTCAGTTGAGAATTCTCTACTTAGCTCTGTTCCCCATTTTTTGATTTTTAATAGGGTTATTTGGTTCTCTGGAGTCTAACTTCTTCAGTTCTTTGTATATATTTTATATTAGCCCTCTATTGGATGTAGGGTCATTAAAGATGTTTTTCCTAATCTGTTGGTTGCTGTTTTGTCCTATTGACAATGTCCGTTCTTTACAGAAGCTTTGCAATTTTATGAGGTCCCATTTGTCAATTGTTGTTCTTAGAGCGTAAGCCACTGGTGTTCTATACTAAAAAATTTTCCCTGTGCCAATGTTTTCGAGGCTCTTCCCCACTTTCTCTTCCATTAGTTTCAGTGTATCTGATTTTAAGTGAAGGTCCTTGATCCACTTGAACTTGACCTTAGAATTCATATTCATTGTATATATCATATATTCATGCATATGTATATAAGTATGCATCTACTCTTTATGTATGTATGCATAATATAGGTATATATAGATATTGCATATATATGCCCATATATATGCTAAAGATGTAATATATTCATATTATAATTGTCAATATGCACACATTGCATATACATAACATCCCTGTGTATGTCTTCTGTTGTTCTGAGGACCAGCCTCATGTTTTATTTTATTTTTTATTTTTGTCTTTTATTGAAAATAGAATTTTTTTATTATTTAATATATCATGATTACAGTTTCCTTTCCACCTAGTCCTCCCAGGTCCTTCCCACCTCCCCTCCTGTCCTGATCCACTTGCTTTCTGTCTCTCATTAGGAAACAAATATGCTTCTAAAGGATAATAATAAAATATAAGATAGAAATAAAACTAACACATAGGAATTGGACATAGCAAACAAGCAGAATGAAGAGACCAAGAGAAGGAACAAGAATCACAGACTCACTAGTTCACACACTCAGGAATCCCACAAAAACGCCAAACTGAAAGCCATAGAATATTTGCAGAGGACCTGGTACAGATACGTGCAGGCCCTGTGCATGGTGCCTCAGTCTCTGAGTTCATATGAGCCCTGATCATGTTGTTTAGAGCGCCTTGTTTTTGTGGTGCCCTCCATCCCTCCTGGCACTTTATTATTTGTGTTTCCCTCCCCTTTTATTGGGTTCCCTGAGCTCAGAGGTGTGGGATTTGATGGAAACATCCCATTTATACCTGTGTGTTCTAAGATCTCTCTCTCTCTCTCTCTCTCTCTCTCTCTCTCTCTCTCTCCTCTTTCTCTCTCTGTCTCTCTCTCATGTCTGGCTCTGGTGTTTTTGTATTTGTTCCCATCTACTACAGGAGGCAACTTCTCTGATAATGGCTGAACAAGTCACTGACTTATGAGTATAGGACTATATTTTTTATTTTTGAGACAAGGTTTCTCTGTGTAGCCCTGGCTGTCCTGGAACTCACTCTGCAGACCAGGCTGGCCTCGAACTCAGAAATCCACCTGCCTCTGCCTCCCAAGTGCTGGGATTAAAGGCATGCACTTAAGACTATATTATTAAGAATTATTTTATTGCAATTTTTATTGGCTTGTGTTTTAGAATGGTAGCAATTGGTTTATCCTAGGTCCCTGAGCTATCCAGTCTCAGGTGCTTGGTCATTCATGTAGTGTTGGGTATAGGTTCCATCTCATGCTGTGGGCCTTAAGTAAATCAGATATTGGTTGGTTTCTCCTACAAGCTTTGTGCCACCATTGTCCAAGGCAGGACATCATTGTAGATCAGAGGTTTTGTGTTGGGCTTATTGTTTATGCTTCTTTTTAGATCTATATAGTGTACAGAGTACCTATGTGAACCAAAGATACTAGAATATAGGGGTGAAGGCTTTATGTAGGCACTAGCTCATTTTCTCTGTGTTCAATGAGTTCTATAGGTGCTGACTTTAACAGTGGGGACTTCTTGTCAGTTTGTGGAGGGCAACCTATAGTCTCAGCAACAACCTGGGTTGTTAGGAGGTTCCCCTAAAACCCTTTGGCCAATAACTCAATTAAATGAGAAAAACAGATTTCTAATTTCTGAAATTTTGTGATGCAGGGCTTGAGAGTATATCTTGTTGGTAGAGTGTATATATAATATACAAATGGCATAGCATTCTTATATTTTATTTTTATCACCTCTTGAGTATCTGCATATGCCAATATTATAAATTTTAATTCTGTTTAATATATAATATACATGATGTTAAATTTAAAGGTGTATTTTGAATAATCACAAGTTAGAAAGATTATGGTATCTCAAACTGGATTTGGATGGGCATTTCAATTATTCAACTTTTAATTTTTTTGTCTGTTTTGAATTTGATATTAGAAAGGTTGAGTTTTCAAATTCATGGTCCTTAGGTTCAATTCAGCTTATTAATGTTATCTTCAAAATACTTAAACCAACATTTTAGAAGTCTGCAAGTTTTACATTTAAGTCTAAGTTGCAATGCATTTTGATTGATTTACACAATGGAAAACTACCCAGCCATTAAAAACAATGAAATCATGAAATTTGCAGGCAAATGGATAGAAATAGAAAATATCATCCTGAGTGACATAATCCAGTTCCAAAAGGGCATTCATGGACTTCATCCAAAAGGACTCACTGATAAGTGGATATTAGCCATAAAGTACTGGGTACCCATGATACACCCCACAAACCCAAAGAAGTTAAACAAGAAGCAAGATCTAAGTGAGGATGCTTGAATCTCAGAAGGGGAAATACAATAGTCATAGGGGGCAGATAGAGGGAGAGAACTAGGGAGGAGAGGGGAGCAGGAGGAGAATGGAGAGTCAGGATCAGGTATGGGGAGAGACAGGAGAAAGTCCCAGAAGGCCAAGAGAATGAATAGAAATCTGCAGCTGCTGGAGGTGGTAGGAGGGGATAATCTCTTGAAATTCCCAGAGACCAGGGATGAGTGAGGCTCCCAGGAGCCAATGTGGGTGACCTTAGCTAAGTTGAGTTGCCTAACAGTGGGTCATGGAACCTGAAGAGGCCACTTTCCATAGCCAGACAGGACCCCTAGTGGAGTAATAAGGACACAAACCCACCTACAAAACTTTTGACCCAAAATTTATCCTGTATAAAAGAAATACAGGAACAAAGATGGAGCAGAGACTGAAGGAATGGCCAACCAATAACTGCCTCAACTTGAGACCCATCCCATGGACAAGCATCAACCCCTGACACTATTAATGATACTCTGTTATGCTTGCACACAAGAGCCTAGCATAACTATTCTTTGAGGGGCTCAACCCAGCATCCAATGTAAACAGATCCACAGCTAAACATTGGAAGAAGGTCAGGGACTCTTGTGGAAGAGTTGGAGGAAGGATTGAAGTCCCTGAGGAGGATAGAAATTCTATAGGAAGATCAACAGAGTCAACTTACCTGGACCCCTGGAAGCTCTCCGAGATTGAGCCACCAACCATAGAATACACATGGGATAAACCTAGGCCATGCCACATATATAGCAGATGTTCAGCTCAGTCTCCATGTGGGTCCCCAACAATTGCTGTCTCTAAAGCTGTAGCCTAACTGGTATCCCCAACAGGGCTGCCTTGTCTGGCCTCAATGGTAGAGGATGAGTCTACTCTGGCAGAGACTTGACACAGAAGGTTTGGGGGTAGTACTCATGGGGAGCCTCACCCTCTCTGAAGAGAAGGGGTGGGAGAGGGGCTGTGAAGGGGGAGTATGAGGGGGCAGTATTTGCGATATAAACAAATAAATAAAAGTAAAAAAAAGAGAAAATGAATAAAGAAATAGCATCCTAGGTTTTCCACTGCTGTATCACAGTATGGACCACCAATAAAAGACTTGGTATTGCTGCCATTAAAGACAATGCAGGCTCACTTCATTAGCACAGTCTCAGAATTTCCTATAATTCCCCACCAGGGAGACAGTTCATTTAGTTTCCTCTAGAAGCATACTGTCTTATAATAGAGACTTGTACACAATTATCTGTCATCTACTTACTTAGGTTAATTATGGTAATTATAATTATAAGGATTATAGTATAGAAGAGTATTAGAGTTCATTTTTGGTTCTTAAATTTTACCCTTCTACCAACAAAGAAATGGTAGATTGGGAAAACCTTTACTAATTAGCTAATATGTGAAGTCTATTTCCTCTCATCGGTGTGATATTTTGAATTTAGATTTTGCCAAGATTTTGGGGGAAAGACTTCCGCCTTGTACTTTTATTTCCAGTATGTTATTTACCCATGAAAAATAGTTTATCACAGGTTTTAGCTGCTATTGGAGAATATAAAATATCTGCAAATAATTTAATTGTGATTGATATTTTACAGCATTGTTCTTTCACAAACTCTGGGCTGGCCTTGTGATTTTCTTTGGCCAAGCAGACTTTGTTAACATGACTCAAACATGTAAAAAAGCATTTATATACTGGGGTTTGCTCTTGCTGAGCATATGAACTCTGTAAGTAATACTATGTTAGTGATCCCAGGTTAATCTGATGCATAACAAAAAGCAGAGCCAAGTCATCCTTATCACCATGGCTGTTATTCAGCCAACTACCAAGCATGGGAGTAAGTTCATCTACCAGGGATATCTGACCTTCTAATACTGAAATATGAGATTTTCATCTACAAACATGTTGAGTGAGCTACATTCACAGCTATCCTACAATGTATTCAGTCTTCAGGCCACAGGTTAGACATGGCTGTTAGATCATTCTACTTCAGCCAAGTTTGTGCAAATGAAACAGAACCATTGTGCTGGCTAACTGAATAGTAAGAAATGGAAATTTTATATTAAAAATGTTTGTTGTTGTTTTAAGCCACTCACTTTGGGAATGATTTATTATATTTAAAAATAGAAACAATACAACCTACGTTTAAAAGCAGTAGTGAGAAAAGTGCTTTGTTTTTCAGTAAGATCAATGACATGAGCAAAAAGAAAGATCAAAGAATTGGTTCATGTTGTAGGAGATTAAAGAAGGAAGAAAATGAAGTATAAATGTTGTCCTAGATTCGATCTTAGACTGAAAGGGGGAAAATTCTTTAAAGGACATTGTTCAAGTAATTGACAAAATTGTAATATGCATTTTAGGGTAGGTGAAAGTATTATGGTATTATAAGGGAAAATATTCTGTTCTTAGAAATATGCACCGAGGGCTGGGGAGACAAAATGTTTGCTGTACAAATGAGTTCCCAGAACCTAACTGTTGGATGATGTAGCAGTATGTCTCTTATCTTGGTGCTTTAAGGATGATAGATGTAGAATCCTCAGAGAAATTTGGCTAAAGTAGCCATATTGGTGAGCTCTGTGTTCGTGTTAGATATCCTGCTTCAATGAGCAAGGTTGAGGCAATAATGCAGCTTTTCTCAACCTGTGGGTCATGACACCTTTGGGGGTCAAATATATCCTTTCACAGAGGTTGTCTGAGATAATCAGAAAACACAGATATATTGTGATTCGTAATAGTAGCAAAATTACAGCTATGAAGCAGCAATGAAAAGAATTTCATGGTTAGGTGTCACTACATGAAGAACTGTCTTAAAGGTTCACAGTATTAGAGAGATTGAGAACCACTGCAATAGAGGAAGATTCCTGATATCAACCTTGGAGCTCTACACACTCATTCACACACTCACACCCACACCCACACACATACACACGTGCACACATAAATACTCATGTTCCAATAAACTTTTAAACAAGCATACACACATGTAGACATACTATACACATAAAAATAAAATTCACACTGAAGTATTTTGAAGACTAACAACAAATGCAATTATATTATTGAGAAAACTTACTTGTGGGTGTGAGAGAGAAAAAGAGAGAAAGGTGGGGCAGGGGAAAGAGAGCACAAGAGATACACATGATGGCAAAATGTTAAAAGTGTCATCTGTTTGAATAAAGTTGTACAGGAATTCTTTGTACTACTCTTTATCTTTCAACTTTTAAACATATTTTAAAGTGAAAAGTAACCTTAGTAACCAAAGGAGTAAGCAACATATTATGGAATAATATTGTTTCAACTCATTTGTTTTCCATAAAAGCCAAATGACTTGTTAAGGTAGACATTAGACCTGGAGCCTCTTGATTACAATAGAAAGTAAACAATGTTGGAATCGTGTTCATTTCATGCTAACTCCATGTAGTGAGAAGTAAATGCCTTTAAAAAATATGAGGCATTTGAAGATATGCTAGAGAGAGGATCAAAAAAGCCTGAAGCTTCATTTGTATTTCCGTAACATTTTTATGTCATAAAACAAATTATTCAACTCTCTTGGCCTCAATTGTCTTCTAAGGTTAAATGATAAGGTAATCTATTACAGTTTTACTGAGTATATATTTCCTAAAATCACCATAAATAAAACAGATTGTGGTGCTTAATATTTTTATAGTTTTGATCATATTGACCATTTTTTATTATGTAGTAACTTCAAATGAGATATTTAAGGGTGTTTTGTTTAAGAAGAAGCACAGTGGGTATAGGCTGGAGTTATTATGTGATAGTTCCTCACAAAAGGCTGGATTATCTGGGAACGATAGTAGGAGAGAATTAATTTTACATTATCATGATTTTGGAAGCCTTATTTCTGATCAAAGCAAATTATATAAAATTTCTAGGACTGGGATTAGCAATGATCATTTCTACCAGTCTCTCTCCAAGTGTTTGTGTGTTTGTGTGTGTGTGTGCACACACACATGTGCACACTTTGCCCACATAACAAAGTGACCAAAGAAAGAGAATAATATTGACAGAAATGGCAGGATAGCATTTGAAACAGAAGACCCACTATAATCTGTAAAACATGTAGTAGATTACCCATAGGAAAGACTTACATGTTAAACAATATTACAACTTAGACTAAATATGAGTGCCATTCTTCCTATAGAAAAAGTGTTCTGGACCCTTTTGAAATTGCCTGGATTTTGAAGTGTCTAGCAGAGCCTTAATATAGAAGAGTGGTAGATATCTCCGGCTCTTAGTACCCAATAACTTTTCTCTATGTTATTGCTATCTCTCACTTTTTATCGCTTACCTTTATGTTTTGTCTCCCTTGTTCCTTTCGCTCCTTTTTATTTCCTTCCAAAACTGTAGTAGCATTTGTGAAACTAAGCACTTTTGGGGTCTTTTAGAGGTTACCATTTTAGAAAGTTTTGTGTTGATGTAAGTTTACAGTATAATGAATTTTTATAATCTGGTTGTACCTTGTAAGTAGCACCCTCATCTAAAAAGATATTTCCTGTACCCCACAAACTAGTCTCATGTCTATTTCCATTTACTAGTTCCTTCCAGTGGTTATGATACTTCTCTGACTTCTAACAGCACCTATTCATTTTATCTCTTTGGGTCTTCAAATAAAGGGAGCAATAGAGTAGGTGTTTCATTTTTGCTTAGCGTGGGCTTGTGAGATCCGCCCATGTTGGTAAACGAAGGTATAATTTTCATTTTCACTGGTCTCTAGTAATATGTACAAAATAAACCATAAAATATTTGCCCATTTTGGGGGGCAATAGTATAGTTTCTGATTTTTAGCCATAATGGTGATTTGAATAAGAATGATCCCCATAGGCTCGTATATTTGAATACTTAGTCATCAGAGGGTGGCTCTACTTGAGAGAGATTAGTTTGGCCTCCTTTGAGTAGGTATGGCCTTTTTGGAAAAAGTGTGTTACTGCGGGTAGGCTTTGGAGTTTCAAATGCTCAAGCCAGACCCACTCTCTATCTCTTCTTGCTTCTTGTTGATCCAGATGCAGAACTCTCAGTTGCTTCTCCAGCATCATGTTTACAACCATGCCTCCTCATTAGGTCAACAATGAACTAAACTTCTGAAACAGCAAGCCAGCCCCAGTTAAATGCTCTCTTTTATGAAAGTTTGCCATGAACACAGTGTCTCCTTACAACAATAGAACACTAACTAAGAAAGCCATTATGAATAGTGTATTGCAAACTTTCTGATACTTAAGTTTTAGCAAAGATATGTATGTATTGTATATATACCTGAAAGAAGAGTTACTGGGCCTTATGAGCAATGTGTTAAAGTTCAGTAGATGCCATGAGGACATTGTTTGACACGGGTCTTATTTGCCATTCACTTGGTATATCATAACAGTGAATTTTTAGTTAAACATATATTTTTATTAAATAAACACATTAATCTCTGAAAATAAATGATACAGTCTTTTATTGTTTAGGTTGGAGCAGGAAACTTTATTTTTCTTGACCCCAAGGTCTGTTTATTTATTTATTTGTTTGTCTGTTTGTTTTGAGACAAGGTCTTTCTATATTGGCCAGGATGGCATTGAACACACAATCCTTTTGTGTCAACCAAGTGCAGGGATACCAGGCATTTACCAGTACACCTGGATAAGCCCTTTTTTCCCCTTCTGACTGGCTTCTAAATTCTGTTGCAGAACTGTTTTCATATGATTTAAGGTGATGTCAGCGGCTTGCTAAGCAATCCTGTCTCTTTTATTGGTTATATTTCTAGCTATAAATCCTCTGCTATGTGTACTGCTTAAAAATGCCAGCATAAGGAAAGTGTACAAAGGCACAGATACATGTTTGCTTTGTCTCCGGCTAGGCAGAAATGGCTGCCTGTCCTCCGAATATGTGGCCTCCTCTTTCAACATTGAGCTGTTGCCTGACAACCTGGAACTCTATATTTCCCATTTCCATTGTGTCATGAGGGACAATATAGCACTAGAAAGTCCACATGTAAAGAAAGAACTGTCATAGCACTATATAAATACTTAAAGCATGGTTTCTTTTATGTCAAACAACATAGTTTTTAGCAAGTAGGACTAACTTTCTGAATACTGGCAACCCATACCCATAGATCTTCTCTGACTTTAAGATGTCTATGGATACTTCTTATCTATCTAAACTAGTTCACTCTAACAGTAAATTTGGGGTGAAATTTGAGAAGTTTCATACACACTCATTTGTTGAAAAGATTGTATTAACTTTCAGGCATAAGTGTATTTTTTATTTAATTTTATTTTTTACTTATTCACTTTACATCCTACTCACTGCCCCCCTCCAGGCCACCCCCTCCCACAGTCCTTATCCCCTCCCCCCTACCCTTCTCCTCTGAGAAGGTGGGGCCCCTGCTGGGTATCCTCCCACCCTGGCACTTTAAGTCTCTGCAAGGCTAGGTGCTTCCTCTCCCACTGAGACCAGATAAAGCAGCCCAGCTAGAAGAACATACCCCAGAGACAGGCAACAGCTTTTGGGATAGCATTGCTCCATTCTAGTTGATCAGGACCCACATGAAAATCAAGCTGCACATCTGCTACATATGTGCAGGAGGCCTAGGTTCAGCCCATGTATGTTCTTTGGTTGGTGGTTCAAACTCTCAGAGCCCCAAGGATCCAGGTTAGTTAACTCTGTTGGTCCTCCTGTTGAGTCCTATCCCTATCAGGGCCCACAATCCTTCCTCCTATTCTTCCATACGAGTCCTCAAGCACCAGGCAGTGGTGGCACACGCCTTTAATCCTAGCACTTGGGAGACAGAGGCAGGAGGATTTCTGAGTTCGAGGCCAGCCTGGTCTACAAAGTGAGTTCCAGGACAGCCGGGGCTACACAGAGAAACTCTGTCTTGAAAAAAAGGAAAAAAAAAAAAAGAGTCCTCAAGTACTATCCACTGGCTGTGGGTGTCTGTATCTGTCAGCTTCTGGGTGGAGTCTCTCAGAGGTCAGCCATGCTAGACTCCTGTCTGCAAGCATAACAGAGTATAATTAATAATGCTATGGATTGGGGCTTGCCGATGGGATGGGTCTAAAGTTGGGCCAGTTACTGTTTGTCCATTCCCTCACTCTCTGCTCTATCCCCAGTGCCTGCATTTCTTGTAGATAAGATAAATTTTGGGTTGAAAGTTTTGTGGGTTGGTTACTCCACTAAGGTTCCTGCCTGGCTATAGGAGCTGGCTTCTTCAGGTTCTATATCTCCAATGCTGTGAGTCACAGTTAAGGTCACCCCATTGATTCTTAGGTGCTTCCCTTATCCCAGGTCTCTGTCTCATCCTGAAGATGTCCTCACCTCACCCCGACAGCTGCAGATTTCTTTTGATTTTCATGGCCATCTAGCCATCTCTCCTTTCTTTCCTCACACCTGATCATGAACCCCCCCATTCCTTTCATAAATGTATGTTTTAATACAGCATCTAATTCACTGAAAAGTACTTAGGTGAAGCTTGGGCATTAAAAAGCAAGAGGCATTGTGCCATGAAATCATTAATCAAGAGTGCAGTTTGCATGATTTATCTGTGTTTCTTTTATTATAAAAAGCCTAAGTGTTGGAAAATATAATCTACATCCACAGGCAAGTGGATCCTAAAAATCTATATTCTAGAGTTAGCAAGGCATTTTGCTGAGTCATAAATCACACTGGAGAACTTTAGGCTTTATCTTTTTTTTCCATAGAAAACACTCCAATTATGTGGATTATTATGTCAGACAAGGCACATCATACCAGTTTGAAGGAGGGTGTTTCCCCAAGTGGATAAAAAAGGGAAAGAAAAAAACTTTTAAATTCCTTAAGTTCACTCAAGGATTTCTGGAGAGAGTCTGGGAGAAACTACAGGAACACTCAGGGGAGTTCTTCACCAGTTTGAGGCTTGACTCCAGCCACACAGCCTGCAGTGCATAGTCCAACACTGGATATGTGTGGGCTTCACAGTAGTCTTGCAAATTTGGTGCTGTTGCCTAAACTGTCATTGGAGATGGAGGAATTGAGAATCTGAGGTGTTAAGCATCATTTCAAAGGAATAGGACCAACACTGAAAAGAGTGTGTCACATTTGTAACTAGAACCTAGGTCAACTACAACGCAATCAATTACCATTCTCAGATGTAACTAAAAGGATAATATTACTGAATTTTTAACAAGCAGCATGGTAAATCTTCACAGGTTTTTCAACTGTTAGAATGTTTTTTCTAAGCTTCTACAGTGAATTTTATTTATGTCTTTATCTAGATGAGACATTCTTCTTTGCTCAAGTGATTGATGTTTGGCAGTAGATGGATTATGTCAAGTTTCAAAAGGAATGTTTAATCTCAAAACGTTAGAGATCACCCTTCTTTTATTCCTCTCTGATAACCTCTATGCTGTGAAGACATTTATATGCAGAAATGAAAAACCAATCATATTTTCCCTGCTTAGAATCTTCTAACAGTATTTTTTTATTCACAAAATAAACCCAATATCCTTCAGCGAACACATGGTTTCATATTTCCATCTCTGCTTTTCTCTCCAACATTGTTTCTCATCCCCATTTCAGAGTGATAAGATCCAATTATTCTAGATTATCCAAGGCTATTGTAGTTTCTCTAAACACACACACATACTCACACACACATACGCAAGCACACACACACGCACACACACAATACTAAATATTTGACTTAATGATTTATTGCAAATCTTACTATAAGATAGGAGGTTCCACAAAAACCTTAAACATAAAATCCTGCTATGCCACTCTTGGGAATATACGAAAAGGATGCTTCAGCCTACTATAGAATGGCTAGCTCAATAATGTTCATTGTTGATATGTTCATAATAGTAAGAAATTGGAAACAGCCTAGATGCCCATCAACAGATGAATGGATAAAGAAAATAAGGTACATTTATACAACAGAATATTATTCAGCCATTAAAAATATGACAATGTAAAATTCATAGGTAAATGGATGGAACTAAAAACAACCAAACTGAGCATGCTAACCCAGACACAGAAAAAAATATGGTATGTATTTGCTGTTATGTGGATCCTAGCCATTACATCAACGATAACAAGCTACAATCTGTAGAGCCACAGATGGTAGCCATAGAGTAAGGGACAAAATGGAACAGATGATCTCTCTAGGAAAGGGAAATGAATAGACAATTATGGATGGATAAATGGTGGAATGAGAGGATCTAGTGGAAATGGGGAAGAAATAGGTGGACAAGGGAAAGAATATGGGGAGAGACAGCAAAAATTAAAGACTATCTGAGGGTTAGTATGGAAATCTTATACAGTAGATGCTTTCTAGAGTAAATACATATACGAAGGTGATATAAATGTAATTGCCAAATAATGGGGAGACAGAGCCCCAACTGACCATCTTATCCCCAAGGAAGTTTCCAGTCTTAGGACTGGGTTACATAATTGAGCTGTTGGCCAAAGGGATGCCAAGGGAATCCCCAAACAACCTGGGTTATTGACAACACTATAGGTTGTTCTTTATAGACTGATAATAAAACCTTATTGCTGAAGACAACACACAACTCATTGAACATGGAGAATTCAAGCTGACATCTACATGGAACCTTCACCCCTATGTTCTAGCATCTGTGGTACAGGATGACATGCTGCACGCTAGCTGAAGTGGACGTTTTTTGATTTGTCAGGTGATGCAGACTCACGTGGGGTTTTGCTAAGGCAAGACCTGTGGGAGGAGGCATATAAATAGGACTCAACAGACAGTGATGGTGTGCTCGCATAGCTAGTCTTGCAATGCTTCGTTGGTCTTGTGTCTTCATTCACTTCCTTGAGAGATGCATGGCAGAGACTTTCTGGTGTCTGAGCTAGTCCTGATCTTTCCCACTGACTTGTGCTGATTTGGTGGAGGCCTGACTGTTTCTCTTGGATTCATGCCAAGGCTGCTGATTTGTGTTTGATATCCTGACACTGCTGAAACTGGACTGCTGGTATCCTGACAAACAGAGATTGGAATCACCTCAAAGAGCTACTTCTAAACAAATCCACATCCCCTTTTGTCCTATTTACCATCTTTTCTCCCTTACCTTTGGACGGTGGGCTAGAAGGGGGTTGAAGCACTTGAGAGCCCTGATTAAAAGAAGGTTTTTAAAAATTCTAAGCCCATAGTTAGCAAAAGAGAAATGTAAGCACCAAGCCATCCACAAACCCTTTATTTATAGTAGCATACTGTCTGTAAGTTATGCTAGTTCAATGGTGGCACAAAGCTTGTGGGTGTAACCAACCACTCTGATTTGAAAGGCTGACTCTATGAGATGGAAACCATACCCAACACTGCTTGCATGACCAAGAACCTGAGACTAGATAGCCTTGGAATCTAGAGTAAAACCAAGTAACACTGGTCTAAAAGAAAAGAAAAGAAAAAACAAAAACAAACGAACAAACACTCACAGCAATAAAATGACTCCTAATGATATTTTGCTATACTCATAGATCAGTGCCTTGCTCAGCCACCATCAGAGAAGCTTCCTCCTGCAGCAGATGGGAACACACTCAGAAACCCACTGCCAGTCATTATGCAGAGGGTGAGGAACCTTGCAACACTTAGCTCTAAAAGAGATATTTCCATCAGATCCCTTTCCCCAAGGTTCAGGGAACTCCATGGAAGAGAAGAAAAGAGGGTAAGAATCAGAAGGGTGGAGGTTAGCAAGAAAACAAGGTCCTCTAAACTAATATGAGCAAAGCTCATATGAACTCCTGGAAACTGAGACAACATGCACAAGTCTGCATCAGGTCCTCTGTGTATATTATAGCTTCCAGTTTAGTGTCATTATAGGATTCCTGAGTGTGCAAAGGAATCGGTCTCTGATTTTTGTGCCTTCTCCTCAGCTCTTCAGGTTGTTTTGTCCAATTCTGAGATGCTGGATTTTGCTTTCTTTTATTTTATTATATTGTATTATATTTTAATAGCATCCCGTAGAAACCTGTTAGTTTTCTAATGAGAGACAGATAACGTCGATCAAGATGAGAGGGGAGTTGGGAAGAAACTGGGAGGAATGGAGGGAGGGGAATCTGTAATCAGAACATATTGTGTGAGGAAAAAAATCTATTTTCAGTAAAAGGAAAACAAAAAGAGAAAGAAAACTTCAACTTGTCTCCCACCACTCACCCTCATAGGACTGCTAGTACATTCAGGATGAGCTTCGGTTAGAGCATATCCATAAACCCAGCATCTCCAAGTCATTAATCTCTCCCTTTCATTGTATTTGAAGGCAATAAGAAATCCTAAAGCACTGGACTGTGTATTTATTTGCCCAGCCAAATGAGAAAGGTAGTAAGTACCAGATTCTCAACTGATTGGAAGGGACAGGAACAAAGGAATTCCAGTTGCTAACTGAAGACTCATTAGGTTTTGGTGGTTCTAACACACTGAATATATGCAACGGGAGAGCAAACTCCTTTGCATTCCTCTCCTTCAGCAGAATCCAAGAATGCCTGTGGTTTCCTATGGTCTATTCCTGTACACCTGTCCACTCAAAGAAACTTTAAAATGTCAATGACTTCAGTCATCTTTCCACGAGAGGTCTAGTTTGAACTTGTAAAAGAGTCATCTCCTTAGAAGGGTTGGAAAGAAAGATGTAAAATAGTCTTTAATTCATTTTCATTTCTGTTCCTACAGTCTCACCACAGGATAGACGAAGCTCGGGCACGGGAACTTTGGGTTGATTTGCAACCTAATGCTTCCTTGCCACTTAACAGCTTGTTAAATCAGTTCCTAAAGCCATTAGGAAAATTGCCTCAGAAGAGGGAGCCGTGCTGGCATGTTATAAATGTTACCTTGAGATATACCTTTTGGAACTGACTAATGGGACCTTTTTGCCTGACTTGATGTATATGGTATTCAGACACTTTGCAGTCTGCAGATCCTGACATGTGAACCCATTTTAATGATACCAGAAAGCAAAGAAGAAGAAAAAAAATGGCTAGACCCACCCAAGGTTTTTCTGAGATCAATTCCATAATTACATTTTAGACCCTCCAGGTATTAATCTTCTACTTTCCAAAAAGCAATTCCATTTTCCGAGCATGGTCTCTTAGAAATAATACTGCTTCTCTATGGCTCCTTTTTCTTCTTTGCCTCAAGGGTGAAGGGGAAGCAAGCCTTTTCCTTTTACCTTTCTTGCTCTCATAGTCTTTTCCTCTTTTAAATTGAATGTTCATTGATGCACAGAGAAAGAGCTGATGGGAAAATATTTTATAATATTAACAGCATGAATATTGGCTCCTTTTAGAGCTTTCTGGCACTCCTTGCTTTTATTAGTTTATTTAGCAAATTTGTATTTGTCGTCTAAAAATAATGTTAATAATCTTTGCTGATTATTATTGTTATGGGCTAGTTACTGTTCTAAACACTTGACTTGAATGAACTAATTTAAATCTCATTAGAACCCTGAGAAATTGGAATCATTTTAAGCATCAAAACTCTGATGCATAGAGCTTTGAGGACCATTGTGTAAAAGCTTGCAGCTGTTGGAGAGAGAAGGGCCATTTGATCTCAGGCAATCTTACTCCAGTGCCTGCATATTTATCCACTAAGCTATATATAGCATAAGATGTATGTATCTTATACTGGGCTAGGTACTAGAAAGACACAGTTGATGTCTATACTTGTATTAAGTTGAATAGTATCTCTATTGAAATTAATACTCACTCAGAAACTCAGAATGTATCCTTATTTGGAAATGGGATCTTTGCAGGTACAAAGAACTAAGATGGCCTCACACTAGGTTATGATGGGCACTTCTTAGTGTTCTTATCAGGAAAGAGAGGATATGGCTCAGTCAATAAAGTATTTGCTGTGCAAAGTGAGGACCTGAGTTTGAGCTCCAGAGTCCATGTTAAAAGAAATGTAAAATATGGTGGCAGATGTTTGTAATCCCAGAACTGGGAAAGTGGAGACAGGCACATTCTTGGGTCTCACTGATTGGCCAGTCTAGCCTATTTGGAGAGTTCTAGGCCAGTTAAAAACTGTGTCTTAAAAAGGGAAAGAAAGACAAAAAATAAAAGAAAGAAAGGAAGAAAAGAAGGAAGAAAGGAAGGAAGGAAGGAAGGAAGGAAGGAAGGAAGGAAGGAAGGAAAAAGGGGAAGGAAAGGAAAAGAAAAAGGAAAAGAAAAGATGGCATCTGAAGAATAACACACTTAATGTTATCCTTATGGCCTCTACACACATGTACACATAGGCATATAGCCTCCATATGTGCCTCCACACCTCCAACACACACACACACACACACACACACACATACACACACACACACACACACACACACACACACTAAAAGGAACCGGAGATTTCATGTAGTAAGTGAAAATGGCTGTGCAAAGACAGAGGAAATGTTGGGATGGTAGAATTACAAGACAAAGAACTACCTACCAGGAGCCATTGGAAAGCAGGAAGGTTCACGAGCCTTTTAAGTACCGTAAGCCACACAAGTCTCATGTGACTTGTGTTCCTCTACTACCCTCCATGAGGGATTTTTAATAAACTTGATTTTTTTCAGAGTTTCTTCATGCTGGGAATCACAGTAAGTACATCACTGAACATGTTATATCCAGAAGATTCAGTTACAAGATCGAAATGTTAAGATCTACAGAAATATCCAAAATATTACCTAGAAATCCTATAGGGAAGGATGGCATCTCTTCCAACATAATTCCTTTTACTGAAGAAGCGATATAAAGTAGTAACTAAGAATGTGAATAATGTAGAAGTACTGTCTGGGTTTGAATCTTGATTGTGACATTTAAGAGTGGTATGTCACTGACAAATTATTTAACCTGCCTTTTCATTTGTTTCCTTTTGCTTGATGCAATTTTCAGAGACGTTTGACATTCACATTTAAAGAAAAAATTCTCACAGTTTGTTGAAAGGTAAAAAGATGGAAAAATTATCATTGTTTACATTTTACAGACCTTGTTATAAGTCATAATGGTTAATACCTGATAGTAAGGACAGTGGACCATATGCTACTCATGGCATGCTTAGTTATGTATAGAATGATGATGGTGCTACTGAGGCTGCTAATGATAGTGATGCAGCTGAAATATGGTGGGTATCATATACTGAAGACCTACTCTATGCTAGGTCCTTTGATGCAAAACTATTTTGGTTCTCCATTTTGTAGGAGAATATAGTGAGGCATTAAGAAAAATTAGCCCAAGGCTAGGATCTCTAGGCTCACATTATGATTTTGCATAATTTATGTGAATCCTATTTTCAAAGGTTATTGGTAATACACACACACACACACACACACACACACACACACACACACACACACACACAAACATCCTTTCTAGTAAATTCCCCCATGCCAACTGAAGCCCTTAAGAATATTTTTTCCCCTCACAAGTCCTGAATAGAAGTTTCCTGTACCATTTATGATTTTTGTCTTGTTGAGTGATCTTGGAGTCTGGTTGGAGAACTGTTGGTTATCATCAATGCATGTATACCATTACTGTACCCTTAGCATGATTATGCCATTCTAGTTGTTCTTTATGTGTTATAGTTGGGTATGACTGCTGGTTGCTTACTTCCTTTGGAAGGTTCCATAGTGCTTTCTGGTACTATGTAAGCTAGCCCTCAGAGAGGAGCCACTAAAAAGTAAAAATAAATAAAAATATATTATATATAGACTTTCTTTCTGAATTAGATTAAAGCAAAACAGCTACCAAAGAAGTTTGTTCAAACATTTTCTACATATGATACTTTTACTTTCAGCTAGCCTTTTAGAAATTATCATTTTTATATTTCAATATTAAAATTATATCATTTCTTCCTGATCCTTCTTCCCCCAACCCTCCTCACTCTTCTTCAAATCCATGGCTTTTATTTCATTCATTTCTTTTTATTATTTTTTATTGGCTATTTTATTTATTTACATCTCAAATGTTATACCCCTTCCTGGTTTCCCCTCTGAAACCCCCTATCCCTTCCCCCCACCCCCTGCCTCTATGAGAGTGTCCCCTACCCACCAACCCACTCCCACATCACCACCCTATCATTCCCTTACATTGGGGCATCAAGTCTCCACAGGACCAAGAGCCTCCCCTCCCACTGATGCCAGATAAGACCAATCTCTACTACATATGCAGCTGGAGCCATGGGTCATTCCATGTGTACTCCTTGGTTGGTGGTTTAGCTCATGGGAGCTCTGGGGTGTCTGGATGGTTGATATTGTTGTTCTTCCTATGGGGTTGAAAACCCCTTCATCTCCTTCTGTCCTTCCCCTAACTCCTCCATTGGGGTCTCCATGCTCTGTCCAATGGTTGGCTGCAAGCATCCACGTCTGTATCCCAGTCCAATGGTTGACTGTAAGCATTCACATCTTTATCTGTAAGGCTCTGGCAAAGCCTCTCAGGAAACATCCATATCAGGCTTCTGTCAGCAAGCACTTCTTACTATCAGCAACAGTGACTAGGTTTGGTGACTGCATAGGGGATGGATCCCTAGATGGGGCAGTCTATGGATGGCCTTTCCTTCAGTCTCTGCTCCACTCTTTGTCTCTGCATTTCCTTTAGACAGGAGCAATTCTGGGTTAAAATTTTAAGGGTGGGTGGCCCCATCTCTCAACTGGGGGCCATTTCTAACCTCTGGATATGCTCTCTACAGTTCTTTCTCCCCTTTGTTGGGTATTTCAGCTAATGCCATCCCCATTGGGTCCTGGAAGCTTCTTGCTTTTCTGCCATCTGGGAGTTTCTGTTGACTACCCCCAGTTCCCCATTCCCAGTTGCTACAAATCTCTGTTCAATATCCAGACCCTCTGTACATCTCCTCCATCTCCTGCCATACCTGGTTCTTCCTCTTATTCTCCTCCCTCTCTTCTCTTCCTTCCAAGTCCCTCCCAGCCTCTACTTCCATTGATTATTTTGTTCCCCCTTCTAAGTAGCATTGAAACATCCACTCTTTGGTCACCCTTCCTCTTGAGTTTCATGTGGTCCATGAGTTGTATCGTGCGTATTCTACACTCTTTGCCTAATATCCACTTATCAGTGAGTACATACCGTGTGTTATTTTGTTACTGAGTTACCTCACTCAGGATATTTTTAAGGTCCATCCATTTGCCTGAGAATTTCAAGAAGTCATTGTTTTTATGGCTGAGTAGTACTCCATTGTATAAATGTACCACATTTTCTGTAGCCATTCCTCTGATGAGGGACATCTGGGTTGTTTCCAACTTCTGCCTATTATAAATATGGCTGCTATGAACATAGTGGAGCATGTGTCTTTATTACATGTTGGAGCATCTTTTGGGTATATTCCCAGAAGTGGTATGCCCAGGTCCTCAGATAATATTATGTCCAAATTTCTAAGGAACAACCAGATTTATTTCCAGAGTGGTTGTACCCCTTGCAATCCCACCAATAATGGAGGAATGTTCCTCTTTCTCCACATCCTTGCCAGCATCTGTTGTCACCTGAGTTTTTGATCTTAGCCATTTTGACTGGTGTGAGGTGGAATCTCAGTGTTGTTTTGATTTTCATTTCCCTGATGACTAAGGATATTGAACATTTTTTTAGGTGCTTCTCAGCCCTACGAATTTCCTCAGTTGAGAATTCTCTGTTTAGCTCTGTTCCCCATTTTTTGATAGGGTTATTTGGATCTCTGGAGTCTAACTTCTTGAGTTCTTTGTATATATTGGATATTAGCCCTCCATTAGTTGTAGGGTTGGTAAAGATGTTTTCCAATTCTGTACACTGCCATTTTGTCATATCGACAGTGTCCTTTACGTTACAGAAGCTTTTCAATGTTATGAGATCCCATTTGTCAATAGTTGATCTTAGAGCCCGAGCCACTGGTGTTCTGTTCAGGAAGTTTTCCTATGTGTTCTTTCCCAATTTCTCTTCTAATAGATTCAGTGTATCTAGTTTTATGTGGAGTTTTATGTGATCCACTTGGACTTGAGCTCATTCATTTCTTAATGTAAATGTGTATGTATAGACATATGTATTTATAAATCTATAAAGCCGTATCAGTTTGTATAATGTTACTTATATGTATATGTTCTCAGAGCTGACCATTTGGTATTAGACTACCATTGTAGTTCTTTGTGTAGGGTTAAGAACTGATGGGCTTTCAAGTCCCACAAACATGACTGAACATGAACTGAATAATGTCAATAAACCTTATGATGCTTAGGTTATGATTACAAATGATGATAGTTACTGTAAATCAAAGAAAAGCAGACTCTATTGAAAGGCAAGAGTCTATGTACTCCTGAGTATAAGGGTGTCAGGATAGGACAAGAATACCTGTACACCCATGTTACTGTGCCACAAAAGCCAAGTCATGGAATTTGATTAGGTGTTCATCAACAGATAGATAGGTAAAGGATAGGTATTGAAATTCTATTCATCTATAAAGAAGAGTAAATCGTGTTGTTTTCAGGAACTTATATTGAATTGAAAATAACTGTGTTAAGTGAAATAAGCCAAACACAGAAATATAAGCATTACATATGTTTTCTCATATGTGGAATCTAGACAAGTAGAAGGGATGAGATGACAAGAGAGGGTAATGGGGTATGAATATAATCAATTACATGGTATATTTATATAAAAATATCATAATAAATCTGGTTATCTTATATAATGAAAATATACTATCAAAAATTAGAATAAAAGTAAATTCAAGAAATAAAATATCATTAACTTAAGGTAAGCAGAGAATAAAATCATAACTCCTCACTCCGTAGCCAATAAGTGGCAGGTACTCATCAGGTTCATCCCCATCTGCAATGGGATGAGTGAGATATTGTGATATTTGGTGCTATATTATGTCCTAGAACACTGAACATAAAATACAGAGACTTTGAACTCAGATGTGATTCCACAAGCCATGTCTTTATGACCATGCCATCTACCTTCCAGCAACATGGACAAATAATCATGTGGTATTAGAAGAACTTAAAAGAGTTATCCATCACATAACTTTCTCTCCCTGGAATATGAAGAGAAAGTGGGTAGAAATCAGGGGATTTTGATTCTGAGCCTAAAAGTACATGTCTAAGCCCACATGTCACTTTAACTCACTGGGTTTGGGTCATATAAGAAATTACACAGATGCCACATAATAGTTACATAGCACACTTGAGTTTTGTCTGTCAGAAAAATGTATCCATCTGGAGATACAGCTTAGTATTAGAATACTTGTCTATATGAGTGAAGACTTGGGTCCACTCTCAGTACAGAAAAGCAAAGGAGTCCCAGGGCCACAAGAACACTAAGAAGAAAACATTTATGTGAGCCCTGAAAGTAGGCAGTAATGCTTCACAGATTTTGTTTCAGTCCTGTACTAAACTGGATATTGCATCTTCGGGACATTAGTGAGCTTTGTGTTTAAGCTAGGAAAAACCCTAAAATTTGTTCTACGTATGAGTCTTTTCAAATGCTCTTTGTACTCCTTTTCATATTGTGCTAAATTTTATCAATTAACCAATTAAGTGCATTTTGACATGCATTAATTTTGTGTTTTCCTGAGTCTTGACTCTTTTACCTTTATAATACTATGGCTAAATTTTTAAAATATTTCACACAAACAAACACACACATATACTGTCTCATTTTCAGTTTTTATATATAAATCACAATAGTGATTTCATTGAACTGGAAGTTGAGAACACTACCTAGCATTTGGGCTTCTTGAAGTGCCATGTACTCAGCAGACAAAGAAGAGGGCCAATGTACTGCCCTGGGTGAATGACCTGGCCAATAGTTGCTACTAACTGTGGAGAGATAAGGAAAAATATATCAGGAATGCAAGAGACCCCCTGGAGTACCTTTCAGGTCTCCCATTTTATAATGTCCATGACTTCTGTTAAAAGTGTCTGGGAAACAAGAAGAACTCACTCCAGGTAGGACTGCTAGTGCTTTGGACTCTGGAGGAGTTTCCATGGTGGACTTTGGAAAATATGTATCTAGCACAAATCTGTCCTTTTAAAAATAGATTTAAAATCTAGTGAAACTTTTACTTCCAATTTTTATCTAATGAGGCAATAAAAGGTTCCCTAGTTCTTTCTCTAAACCTCCTGTGCAAACACTAAATTAGCTCCTTAATAAATGTGAACTATGATTCACTGAACAAATGCTATATCAATTAGACAGCTACTAAGTCCCAGGCACAGATATAGACCTTGAAAATATCACAAACAAATTTTTGCGTTGTAATCTGGAGCTGCCATTGTTGGTGTTTTTTGTGTGTATGCGTTTGCTTGTGCGTGTCCATGGGCTCGTTCGTGTGAATGTGTGTGTGTGTGTGTGTGTGTGTGTGTGTGTGTGTGTGTGTGTGTGTGTATGACAGAATGGGTCATTGGTAGCACACTGCCTGCAGGCCATATCTGTTTGCTACTTTCTTTTAGAGAAAAGTTTAATGGAGCATAGTCCCAAGTATTTGTTTCTTCATTGTTTGTGACTGTTCTTTGTTACAGTTCGCAGAGAAGAGTACTTACAGAAAAGACTCTAAGACTTTCGAGTCTTACATTTTTATGGTCAAGTCCATACAGAAAAGGCTTGTCAACCTCTGCTCTAGGAAAATAGTGTGCCATAATAAAGGTAAATGTCCTGTGGAGAGCACTTTGTCTGTTTAAGAACTGGTAAGGTGCTCATGCTTGAAGGGAAAGAAACAGGAGGGCATAGTAGGATAGCAAGCTCAATCATATCATCACACTTAGGACTCTGGCTTGTTTTCTGAGTAAGAAAGCCAACAGAGGGCAAAGCGAGTTGTGTGATTTGAGTTTTGTCTTAAAGGGGAATTTCAGTTTACTATCCTCCCTTTATTTATTTTTCCTTCCTTATATTTCTCAATCTTTCTCCTCAAGAAACAACAGCTACTGAATTTAACTTCAGGTTATTTCTGATCCTTGCATCTGAATGTCCCTTGGTTCCATGGGTCTGAGGACATGGGGCCACAGTGAAGCTGCAGTCTGACAAGGGCTTATTAAAGGCTGCCCATAACACAAACAACACTGAGACTGACCATAAGAAGGCCAATATTCAGCACACTACACAAAGGGCATCCCACTGCTCTGCTTCCCTCTTTACATGTATGTTCCCTCATTTCAGAATCATCTGTGCCAAATGCTGGCTCATCAGCATATAAACGTTCTTTATAACAGCTTTCAGTTTGAGGGAAATGCCTTGCTTGTGATTTTTAAAATGCATTTGCACCGAAGCGGGAAGAGTGTGTCATTTCTCATGTGGGAACACATGTGACAATGAGACGGTCATTTTCCTTCCATCAGAATGGAAATATACACCATTTAAATTGAATTCTCTTGGTCTTGATTTCAAACTGAGCATGTTTGTTCATTCAGTCACATAAGATGTTGTAGTCATTTTGAAGATGTTATTTGTACTGCATACACAATTTTGAGTTATTTCTCTTAGGCATTCCCATTGTGGGCGTTCTATTGCATGTCCTCTTTCTCAAGTTATCTTATTGTCCATGAGGGAGGGACATTGACTATGAGTTGACTTTCCAGGATTTTCTTTCCTTAGGTAGTTTAGTTAATGTGAAGTTATGCAGGTAGAAGAATTGAGAGACAAACTGTGGTGGATACTCAACATTGACTATGATAAATAATTTGACACAAAGCTTTTGTGGCTGTACTGATCAAAGGGTGTTACTTACTGTTTGTGAGTTGGCCTATCTGGATTGTGTAGAGAGGTTCAAATTCAATTGCACACATTAAATCCTGTTGGTATTTCTCAGAGCACTATCATGAATATATGGCTGTGGTGTTAATCTTTTGTCCCTTTATTTTGTGATTGATGAAAACCAGTGTTTGGCTCATTCAAATTATGTATTAAAAATTGGTAACAATAAGAAAATGTATGAGGCTCAGGTTGATGTTGCTGGAACTTCCAACCCCAATAAGCCCATATAAAATCATGCAACCCAGTTATTTAATGATAAGTTATAAGCCTAGATTGGCTCTAATACTATACTAACTTATTCCCCAGGTATAAGACTCCTTGCTACATGTGCTTTCTCCTGGCCACGTGGTGCTGCTCCATCATGGCTACCTCCTCTTCCTCTTCTGTCCTCTTTCCTTCCTCTCTGTTCTTTTCTACTACTCTACCTGCTCCCACTCTCAAAAACCTCCAGTCCCACCTTTCCCCTCCAGTGCCCAATCACAGGCTTTAGCCTTGATTGACCAGTTAACATGGGGAGAAGGCTCACAGAGATCACTTGAGTACAGGTGATCTACTGCTCATAGGGCATAGGGAGCAACTCCCTCTTGAGGCAGCAGTAACATCAGAATATAAACATCATCAGGTGACCCCCAACAGGTTGAAATAATTAAAAAGTGTATACGGCAGATATAAGATTTAGATTCCTCTGGCAAAATGGCTTCTGGCTTAAACTGGGAAATGAATAACTCCATTAAAAATATTGGAATGGATTTTTTTTCTTCTTCCCAAAGGTGTGATTATGGAAGTTTGTGCTGTATTTTGGTCAGAGTTTTATTTGCTATTAATGGAGTAAGTGAAATGTAAAATGATATCCATTTAATCTTTATTGGCAATTTTGTTTTCTGAGTTTGGCACTTCTGGTCAGTGGTGAAGATGGAGAGCCGAATGCTAACCCTGTTTCGAAGGACTTTTGGAAATCTCTAGCTAGTCTGCTTTGTGGCATCTCTTCAGGGCTGAGGTATTTGACTATGCTAGAAAACATTCAAGTAGAAGTCATTCTGATGGGGTATTAGAAGGTAAATAGTGGCAACTGAAAGCATGTTTTAAAGGCATACCATTATCTGAAACCTGCAGCAGGAGATAGGTACCTCATGGGATTTCTGTGTTGGGGAAAAGTCATGTGACAATGTCAATTGGCAAAGCATTTTTTAACTATCTTTACGCATATATACTGGACATTTAAGGCTTGGCAGATATGTGGAAAACCCATGACAACACAGCCTTGTGATCAGATGATTTTATCACAACGAAAGAAAGGATACCAGGGAGGTGTCCTTTCTATGATGCTTCTAGAGTCAGGTACATTTGGGGAGGAATGTTAGTCTCAAGTTTATTGTTTTGCCAATGGTGGAAAAGAATAGCGAACAAAGAAAGAACAAACCCTACTTATTTGTCAAGGAGAAAAAAAAGAGACATAAACCATGGCTAGGTCTTCTGAAGTGTCTTGTGCAGAGGATATCAGAGGATATCCAACACTATATTATTCCTAATAGCAGCTATTCTACTATCTATTGGCTTTTGACAATTTATGGGTTAAGCATGGTAATAATGGATCCAACTTCATTTTCCTTTTAAAACTATGAACCATTTGATGTTAAATATTTAAGATCACAACATTGATAGACATCTGAGCTAGTCTCTGTTGCGAAATTCATATTTCTTCCCACTTTGCTATATCCTCTGTGAAAACGTTTCAAAATTTAAATAAGTTTCAAGGCCACAAACATTCACTTATGAGTGAGCATCTTGAGACGATTATAGCACATTTAGTTATGGAAACTCTGCAAGGCTAGAATGAGTTAACTCTATTTCCTTTAGATTCTCAGAATTTTTATCTTAGACCCCCAGTTCTGATGGAAATGGGGTTAGGTAACAGGAGCCGTTGACCTTTTAAGCTTCCTTTTACTGTCAGATTTTATTGTTCTTCAGTGGCTTGGAAACTTCCCATGTCTAACAAAGCAACCAGTTTTAAATTTTCTTCACATTGGTCACTGCTAATGCCCCTCATCCCCCTTTGTGTGTGTGTATCTGTCTCTGTATCTCTGTCTCTGTGTCTGTCTCTGGTTTTCTCTTTCTGTCTCTCTGTCCCTCTCGGTATCTCTTTGTCTCTGTCTTCTGCCTCTGAAAATCTGCCTCTGTCCTTTTGTCTGTGTCTGTCTGTCTGTATCTGTCTCTCCCTCTCTCCCTCTCACCCCCATTCTCTCCCCCATCTCTCATTTGTGGTAGAGTTTTACCACATATCTCTCTTGAAATTTGCCATGCAGTACATTGCTGACCTTCGACACATGATAATCTGTCTCTGACTCTTCTTCCTGAGTGCTAACATTGCAGGTGTGTATCACCCCACCCAACTCAATTCCATATTTCTACAATGAAAAAATATCTTGACATGTATAAGCATCAATGATATAATAGCTATTGCTCTACTATGTTCATTAGACAGCAGTTCACACATCCCTCCTCATTTCCAATTCTTATAGCCTTTTTGTTTCTTCCTCTATAATGTTCTTTGAGCCTTGGGGATGAAGTATTAATAAGAGTAAGGAAGGAATTGGATGTTGTATAGGATCATATTCCGTTGTGTACATGTATAAAATTCTCAAGAATAATAGAAATTATAATAAAAAGAAAAAATAGCATATTAGCTATATAAATGATTCAAGTTTATGAGGAAGATCACACAAAAACATCCAAGTTATTATTGCCACATAAATGATTTACATTTTAGTACAAAAATTGAAAGACTCTGGATAACTTAGTGGCACACTTATCTTTATTGAAACGGAACAAATGCTTTTTTAAAATAATCCCTTTTACAGCACATGTAAAATGTAATTATTTCCATATATTTTTACAGGTTGTCTTTTGAGTAAGCAAAAATACATCTTTTTTTTCTTACTTAAAACATGTAGCCAGGATTCAAACCACGTAGCTCTGGTACCAAAAAGGCAACGGGTTATGAAAATCACAGTACAGTTTTAATTTTTTTAAGTTAATCAAGGATATTTAAAACGATATTCACTTGGATTGAAAGTACAAATTACAGATCAGTCAACATTAGGACTAGTAGTTACAGCTACCTATGAGGGCAGAAATGGGAAGATTGAGCTAATCTGAGCTACACCAGTCACAACACACCATCTCCATAAATACTGTGGCTTAGCAGCAGCAATAGCTAAGTTACACTTGGGCACTTAAAGTCACACGTAAATATAGCCAAAGTGAAAAAATATACATAGTATGCTAATTTGATCTAAAATAAAATGAGCATTTGTTTTAAGAGGATATACCAGTAAATCAATTACACAATACACAATGAAACCCCCAATTTACATCTAGGAAAGAAAAATAATATCAAAGTGCACACCTACACAGACAGTAGAGTAGAAATCTGTTCTTTGTCATGTGTGTTTATCTTGTTGTTTTCTGGATATGTAGAAAGAATTTACAACCCACAAAAGGATTTCTTGGGTGAAACACTAATTACAGACATTGTAAATATCATAGCTCAGGAGGCTTGTTTTAAAAACGAGGCAGCATTTTCCTGAAAAAGTTTGGTCCTCAATTTACTATAGACTAGTCACTATTGTCAGATGGTAAGCATTTTCAGTGTGTGTGTGTGTGTGTGTGTGTGTGTGTGTGTACATGTGTGTGTGTATGTGTGTGTGCATTAAACTAACCTTTCAGAACCAGAACTCATCAAATCAAACCATAAGATAATCAACCCTCAAGAACTTGACCTTGCACATCATGTCTGAGTGATGTGTCATCTGAAAGAACAAGGCTATAGACTATGGATGGGGATTACGCTCATGTGACTCTGCAACACCTTAATTTTGTGCAGTTTTCTTCATTGTCCATAGAACCTGTCTTTTTTTCATGTAGGTGCCAGAAACCCCACCCTCATGATTTCCCTCCCCCCTCCCTCAATATTCTTCTTTGTTGAAGCGATATAAAGACACTATTACTGTGTATTTACAAGCACAACACTTAGGCAAGAAGGTCCCAGGGTCAATAGGATACATCTATTTCTTGTGGACATCTTCATGCCGAATGATCTTGTATGTGATCCAGTAAAAGATGTTGAAAATGAGGAAGGCCAGTGGGAAGGCAGCTCGAGATATGGTGTCAATTCTTTTTGCCCGATCCACAAACTTCTTCTTGATAGCATCTGCATCTTTTGGGGGTTGTGGGAGTGGGTTGGCAGGTGTAGCCTTGACAGCTGTGCCATCTTTCACTTGGAGGCAGTGACCCATCCCATAGCCACTGAAGTTAAAACGACTTTCACGAGTAACATCTTCTTCCTGGCAGAAAAGAGACAGGAAGCACAGACTGTCAGTCAATTTTGATGGAAGTCTCCTTAGAATTATAAGGATGAATTATAGTTAACTGTTAGTGTAGGAGGTTCTTGAAATAAGGAGTGCTCTTTTGAGTTCAATTCAATTATTTATAGCACAGATATAATTCATTAACTTTTCAAGTGGAGAAATTAAATATAAAAATAATGACTTTGTGATCATTTTAATTAATCAACAAACAACACCACCTATGGTATATCAGTACTGAATTTTCCAAATCTTGTTTACCAATCTATAGATTTGATTAAACTGTTTTAAGACCAGTTTCCAAAATTCTAGTGTCATACTATAAATATATGAAGAGTATCATTCATTCATTTCTTCTTTCTCCCAAAACACCTGTTTTGAATTACTGTTGTATACTTGCCCCTAAGTTAAGAACTTTTAGTACCATGACCCATTTATGGTTCAGCTATTTAATTAACATTTGATTTAAGACAAATCCCTTAATTATACTGTTTCTCCTGTGGCCCCCTGGTTCATTTCAGCTATACAATGGAAATTAAATATTCATCATTTGTCATGTATATCTGTAGCACAGACAGTGTTTCCAGTATTGATTTTTAACATTGATCCTTTGGCCAGTAAGAACCTTCACCATATTTAAGCATACCATTTTAGTTAGTGCTAGTGGTGCTTTATGCTGACTATTTCTTCACAAATTAGATGCAAGATAGAAAATAGTTTTTATCACTTGGTCTGAAAGACAAATCACCTTGGAGACAAATGGGATCAGAGTGTAAAGTTGAGTCAAAAGAGGGAATCAAATGGTGGAATTTAATGACTTACTTGATACCAACTTATCTATAAATAGTCATGGATCAAATTATCTTCCCTTTTAGCTAGCTTACTTTTTACAATACTATATAATCCTCTGCTGCACTTTTAAGCTTACCTAATAATAGTAAGTGTATGTTTCCCAAAATACAAAATACTTGGTACTACTATTTCTTATCATTGTTAACTACATCTCTGTAGTACCTTCAGTCAAATATAAAAAGTATGCCAAATAGAGAGCTTTGAACATATTATGAATGTAAGCTCATCTGTATCCCAAATGGAGTGAGAAGGACAGATTTTACCTAGTGCATTCAAATGAGGTTTTAAAGTCACATGAGGACCTAGACAGGGAGATGCAATGGTAGATATTTTTAGACTACTTCATTGAGTACAAAATGAAGAGAAAGACAGCCATGCATGGATTAAAGAGACGTGTAAGCACTCTAGAATGGTTAGGGTAGATTATAGTTCATGTGCTCAGATGAGCCATTGCAAAAGTCAGGAAGGAAAACAAATTGACTTCCATGTGTCTCACTTAGCTAGATTAGTACATACTACTTCCCTCTATGAGAAATGCATGATGCTTGAAAATGAATAATAGAGTTCCGTAGAATCCTTAGAGCCTTGGTTTACCAACACCACTCATTGTGATAAAGTACCGTTGGCGATAAAGCCCTAAACATGGCTAAATATACCATTGCAAGCTGGCAATGACTTAGAATTTGAGCTAGAGAGCTAGTTGGTGTGGGTAATTATTAGGCACTTCATTCCATATATATGTATATATGATCCCTAGGAAAGTCAGACTAGGAAACAGAAGACTCATTCATTTGATACATTAGTTATTCATTGATATTTGTGCTCATTTTGTTACTGTTTTAGAATGTCATACATGAGTGCTGCATTTTTACCCCACACTTCTCCACTCGAACTTTTCCCATATGCTCCTCTCAAATTCATGACCTCTTCTTCTTTAATGACTATTGTTACATATGTGTGTGTTTATGTAAATATGTTCTGCTGATTCTGTCTAGTATTGTTCATGTGTACATAAGTCTAGGGCTGACCATCTGGGATTGGATAACTTATTGAGAGGTCATTCATGGAGATTGAGTCTCCCCCTCTTAACAGTCACTAATGGCCTATAACTCTTCATCTGGGAATAGGGCCTTGGGAGATTTCCCCTATCCATTTTGGCATATCAACTAGTGTTGTCATTGTGAGGTTTTGTTTAGGTGACCACAGTTTTAAGATTTTTTTTTTATCAGTGAAGCTCTCTGTCAGAGAGAAATTATACTATTTAACAGTAGATGTCCTGGTCCTCTAGCTCATTGGATCTTTCTACCTCCTCTTGTGTGATGTTCCCTGAGTCTTAGGTATGAGAGTTATGTTGCAGATGGATCTGGTGGGGACAGACACTCCACAGCCATTTGTTCTCTGCATTTTGACCAAGTTGTATAATGGTCTTTCCTTGCTGCAAAATGGAGCTTCTTTGATGAGAGGTAGAAAGTATATTTATCTGTGGTTGTAAGAATACAGATTTAAAGTGTAACTGGGAATTATACTGGCTGACGGAAGTGAGAGTAGTAGGTTCTCTTTTAGAATCTATAACAATATTGGCCATGGGTAGCTGCCCTTGTTTACAGTACCAGGCATGAATTCTTCATCTTTTTATCACCAAATGACTCTAGCGCAATCAACAAGGACATTAATTATAACCTTTAATCAGTTCACTTATAATCACAATGAATCAGACCTAGGTTCTTCTATAAAGTAATTATGAAACTGCTACTTTATAAAGCCATCCTTCCTTACTGTGATTCCTGCTAGATTATCCAATAGAAGTTAGTTTAATGATCGATGTTCCATGGCTTACTAAAAGCAAATGAAGTTTTTATTCAGCAACTAATTGTTGCGTGTTGATTTTGTGTCAAGAATTCTGCTAGATTTTGTGAGACAGTTAATGTATTTGGGGGTGAGGTGCTCTACTTGTATAGATTTTTAGAATGCGATGGGAAAGATAACATAAAGGTATTATCATATATAGAATCTGGCAAAGAATATTTAACCTGACATCTGAGTAGTCCCATGTGCACAACTGCATGAACTCAGTAATAAATGGTCAAACTGGACTCAGATGGAAATACTATATTTTTCTTTTCTTAAAATGTGAATGACTTAGATATCTTTATTCCTGTAGCAGCCTGCTTACAGGAGGCCTTCTTCTGACCTCACTTCCATTCCCTGGAGAGTCTGCCTCTTGATGAAGACCCAGCTTACATCTCTTTCCCTCTCAACCTTACCTCCTAGCCCATCTCTGTTAGCATTCTGTCTAAACTCCATCCTGCAGTTACCTGGCAACAGCCTGGCATGCTCCTCCACACAGTTACCTGGCAAAAGCCAGGTGGGCCTGACCCACTATAAAAGGGGCTGCTTGCCTGACTCTCTCTCTCTCTCTTGCTCTCTTGCATTGCCTTTTGCTCTCTTGCCACCCCCTTCTTCCCATTCCTTTCCCCCCTCTCTCCATGTGGTCATGGCCGGCCTGTACTTCTCTACTCTCTCCCTCTCTCTGCCTTTCTCTGCCTCTACTACCCTCTTAACTTCCCTCCCCATGCCCTGAATAAACTCTATTCTATACTATACCATGGTGTGGCTGGTCCCTCAGGGGGAAGGGGGTGCCTCAGCATGGGCCTGCTGAGGCACCCCCTTCCCCCACACCTCACCACACCCCCATAGAACATATTCTTATATCTCTTTATCTTTTTATAAATACATCACTCTCCATTCCTTTCTCAGTCACAGATGCCAAGAAGCACATTTTACCAGGGACCCAAATAGCGACACCAGTCTGGTACTTAGGTAGGAGATTTTCAAATCCTTCTTACTCTCTATTATGATATCTCCAGAGTTAGTCCCATAGCAGCCTGCCTGCAGGGGGCCCTTCTACCAGTCTACGTTCATTTCCTGGGTACTCTATCTCTTGGTATGGATCCAGGGTTCCCTTAGCTCTTTCCAGAGGCCCCTCTCAAGCTTTCATCCTAGTCTGCCTTTATTCCTTTCTGTCACTCACCAACCATCAAATAGAGAAGCACTCTCCATTAGAGACCCCACAGCCACCACACTTGCCTAAGATACAGAATAGGCAACAGCAACCAAAGAATGGAACATCTACCCCAAAAGAGAAGACTAGATATCAACACCAAGAAACACACCAAACATCATAACTCCAGATGCATAGACCCCAGTGTAAACCCATAAATCCGAACATCAAAGATTCCACCAGAAGTCTGTTTTTCTATTGCAGTACATCCTGAGGAATGCAATATAGCTGAAGTACAAGAAAAGGACTTCAAAATAGCAATTATGAATATATTCAAGGATGTTAAAGAGGGTGATATGAGTAAATCCCTCAATGAAGTCTCTAAAAGCAGTTTAATGAAACAATGAAAACAAGACACAAAACCAGAACTTAACAAAGAAATAGGATCACTAAAGAAAACCCAGATTAAAATGAAGCTGAACATAAAATACTTCAGATATCAGCCTTACCAATACATTATAATACATGGAAGAGACACTCTCAAGTATTGAAGACACGGATAGCTCATTTAAAGAAAACATTAAATCGGAAAGTATGTGAAAGATTTAACTGGCTCAAAGTTTCAAATAAATGTTTTAAATGTGGAGTAAACATATTTGTTAACTGTGACAGTGCCTTCACACGCGTCTAAAGACTTATTTCATGCAAGAAAGGGGGAAGCATATGGGTTATGAGGAGGAGGGGACCTACTCATCATATTGGTTGTAGTCAACCTCAGATTTTCTAACTACTATTTTTTAAGGTAGGGAAACTAGGGACAGTTTGTTAAGACAGGGAAAGCACTTCCCAGGAAGAGAGCGAGTAGTGAGCAGGGAAAAGGTATCTGCTCAACTCTGTCTAGCTACCATTAAGCAGAATGAGAGTGACCGAAACATGCTAAGGAGATCCGAACTGGGATTGGGATGCTTGGGTATTAGTTTGCTGCGAGAAGGCTTATAAACTCTTGATCTCAGGCAGTGTATTTATGCTTTTCAGATCACAGATGCCTCATGCCAAAAGTGTGAAGACTGCACTAGAGCCATGGATCCCTGCTGTGGCTGCAGGAGATTTTTGCAAATATGCTCCTGTGTGCTCTCCTTACGTTCCCCGAAAGAACAGTAGGGTAAGATACTTTGCGCTTCAGAATTTAGACCTGCAGGTTCTGTCCAGTGGTTCTAATGTAAAAGGCTTGAAACCACTGGCTTTCATGAATTCTAATGTTTGACTCTAAAACATACAGTGAATTGTATATTATTAAGTCTAAAATTAATTTTCAAATGGAAGCAAGCCTTCACCATACATTTCTTTATCAGCCCAAGCTTAATGTGCTTTTCTTCTTTCTCTGACTACAGAATTTCACAAATTTCTATTCTCCCTTTTAAGACCATTTAGAAATCATAAGTAAGTATGATATATGCTTGAGTGAAATAATATTCATTTAAGTTCCCGAGTTCTGAAAAAAAAAAAAAAAGCAGTAGTTAGCTAGTAACCTGGTTTTAGCACATAAAACAAAAATGGCTTAAATATGCACATCCATGTTTCTTTTCAGACTGGCTCATTCACAGAGTTTCTCTAGCCTTTCCACTCACACTGTGAATGGACAGCTAAGAGATTAACTCATTCAATTAAGTACCAGAAGTAGAATAGGATATTCAGTTTGAATAGCATTATTTTACACATTGTCATGCAAACTGTGGGCGTTTAAAAGAAACTTGGTGAATAATGAGCGAGGTGGAATTTTAAGAGGTTTCCCCTATGCTTGGAAACTATTTCCTCATTCATTTCACAGTATTTTAAATATTCTTCTGAGTATAGTTATGGTTAATTAAATCAATTCTTTAAAATTTGCTGCCACAAAATTTGTCTGTTGTAGTGAGAAATTATCCACCCAATCCTTGATAAACAGGCGACATGAATGCTAGGAAAAGGGTCTTATTTGCTTTCATGACTTGCTCAGTGCTTTTAAAATTAAATAGAGAAGGTTAAGCTACCCACACCAAAGGATATGGTTTTGATTTTGAAAAACATAATGACAATTGATTTGGATTTTTGTTGTTGTACACTAAATGGCTAATTTATTTTCTAATAGGTTCAGAATAAAATGTTTTGGCAGTATGGCAAGATTCCTATGTGTGTGTGTGGGAAGGGAACGGAGACAAGTCTTTTATTGAGTCAAGGGTAAACTGAAGCTAAAATAAAAACCAATTTGTATACATGGCCTGTACATATGCCAACTAATGTAAGTCAGACCCTCCCAGTTAGGAAGGAATTTTTGACACAACTCTATATATGTTTTTAATTAGCTGGGAACTGTTAACTATTTCTGCCAAATCCACCATCTTCAATCACTGAGCTTCAAACACCAAACGCCCCTAGCTTCCCTGTTTCATCCTGTGCTGATTAGTAACATTTCTATAGAAACTGACTTATCTGGTGGATAGTTCAATGCATTCATTTGCTATCTCCTGCATTGATGTATCTCTAATTTCGTCTGCTTTAGATACTACTGCTTTGGCACTGAAAATCATTAGAGATTTATTGCTATTATTGTTTATTTTGTGCATCTGTTTTTACATGCCATTAAATGTGCCTGTTCTTGCATTGGCAATAAATTGAATCTAAAGCTGTCCAGAATTACAGCACAGTAAACTTGTTATAAGAAAATGATTTCAATATAATTAAAGAACATGTCACTTAAGAAAAAAAATACTCTAGTGTACCCCATGTCTCAGACTTTTATGCCCTAGAAAGTAAAACTGGAGGATTTTTAAATGCTGGGGTAGGGGAAGTATCTTTTCTTCACATTCCACACCCAGATTCTATGATTGGATCTAGTGTCCCTTCTGCTGTAACTGGAAATTGCTCGGTTGGAACTCAAGGCTAGTGTGCCTCAATCAGCACAAGGACAGAATGGAGTCTCTAGTCCTGCTTAGGAAACTGTGTGAGTTCGAACACAATAGATTTTCAGTGAAAACCTCCTCCAAAAAATGATGGCTAGATGATGCTTAGCTTAATTATAAGCCTGGATATTTTTATTGCCTTAAGAGAATTTTTCTTTCAATTTAGAGGGAACCTCAGTTCCTTCCTCTATGTTGTTAAGTTCCTATGAATTGATATATATGATAATAGATAAATATAATTTATTGATTAAAACTATATATTATGTATTTATATATGTAGTCAGCCTCATTGGGAGATCAACCTTGTAAATCACGAGAGAAATTAAAGCCAAGAGATGCTACATGGTTTTGAAATGCTATATTATTAATAAATGGTAAAGATGAGATTCAAGGCCAAGCTGGTTTGAATGCACACTATATGATTTGGAAGATGCTAGAAGTCTTTGACTTTTGTAAACTTTTGTCTTTATCAAGCTCCAAGTGATTTATTTTCACAATTGTGGATGATGAGTCTTATTAAGATTTTCAAAAAAAGTTTAACTTAATAATAGAGTTATTATTCCTTATTATTTAATTACAGGTGGTAAAATAAATCAGTATTTTCAGCCTTTTAAGCAGATTATTAAAGATACATTTTCTACAGGAAATTAATACCCAAAAATCATTTATTTTTTTCAAGATAGAATATTGATATAATTACTTAAAAAAAAAACACAGTCTTACATTATGACCAAGGCTGGTTGCTAACTTCAGAATCTCCTTCAGTCTACCAAATGTTGAGATTATATGCTTGCCCCACTATGCCCTCCTATCATTGATGTTTGAAGAAGAGATTTCTGAGTTTCATTTATAAACTACATGTCATTCATTTATTTATATTTTCACCAATATTTATTGAACTTTTATTATATGCAAGACAAATGGTATGGTTATGGCAGTGAATAAGAAGACAAAAATCTCTGCTTTTTTTAATGTTTGCATTCTACTGGGAAAAACAGTAATTAACCAGAATTATGTACACAGATGCATATAACACACACCTACACACATGCAAATGTTCATCTGCACATTTCTAAAATGGAATTCAATTTGTCAAGATCAACTTCCAAGGACAAATCGGCAAGATTGGGAAAAAAAATCTTCACTAACCCCACATCCAATAGAGGACTAATATCCAAAATATATAAAGAACACAAGAAGTTAACCTCCAAAAAACCCAGACAACCCAATCAAAAACTGGGGTATAGAACTAAAAAGAGAATTCACAGCAGAGAAATCCTGAATGGCCGAAAAGCACTTAAAGAAATGTTCAAAGTCTTTAGTCATCAGGGAAATGCAAATCAAAATGACCCTGAGATTCAACCTTAGATCAATCAGAATGGCTAAGTTTAAAATCTCAGGTGACAACACATGTTGGTGAGGATGTGGAGAAAGAGGAATACTCCTCCATTGCTGGTGGGATTACAAACTGGTACAACCACTCTGGAAATCAAACTGGAGGTTCCTCAGAAAATTGGACATAATACTACTACCTGAGGACCCAGCTATATGACTCCTGGGCATATACCCAGAAGATGCCCCACCATGCCACAGGGGCATCATGTGTTCCACTATGTTCATAGAAGCCTTATTTGTGATAGCCAGAAGCTGGAAACAACCCAGATGTCTCAAAAACGATGAATAGATATAGAAAATGTGCTTCATTTACACAATGGAATACTATTCAACTATTAAGAAAAAGGACATCATGAATTTTGCAGGCAAATGGATAGAACTAGAAAATATCATCATGAATGAGGTAACTCAGACCCAAAGGGACATGAATTGGTGCGTACTCAGTAAAAAGGGGATATTAGCCAAAAAAAAGTTCCAAATACCCAGGATAAAATCCACAGAACTCAAGAAGGTTAACAAGCTGAAGGGCCCAAGTAAGCATGCTTCATTCCTGCTTGGGAGGGAGAAGAAACCAATGGGGGGATTGAGGGAGACACCTGGGTGAAGAGAGGAGGGGGAGGGGAAAAGGGGAACATTATCAGGTGTTAGGGGGGAACAGAAATGAAGCCCCAGGGCCATCAGAATGAATGGAAATATGAAACCTTGGAGGTAGGAGGTAGGGGAACCCTCTAGAATGTACCAGAGACCTGGGAGGTGAGAGACACTCAGGACTCAAAGAGAGGGACTTTAGATGAAATGCCCCAGTGGGGAGAGAGAACTTGTAGAATCTACCTCCAGTAGAAGATGAGGCATCAAGTGGAGGGAGGGGGTTGTCATCCCACAGTCAAAAACTCTGACCCAAAATTTTTCCTGTCTAAAAGAACTGCAGAGACAGAAATGGAGAGGAGCCTGAGGAAAAGGAGGTCCAGCGACAGGCCCAAACTGGGATCTATCTCAAGGGGAGGCTGCAAGGCCTGACACTATTACTGATGCTGTGGTGTGCTTACAGACAGGAGCCTAGCATGGTTGCCCTCTGAGAGGCCCAACAAGCAGCTGACTGAGACAGATGCAGATACTTACAGCCAACCAATGGACTGAAGTCCCCAACCCCTGTGGTTAAATTAGGGAAAGGCTGGAAGAAGCTGAGGAGGAGGGAGACCCCATAGGAAGACCAGCAGTTTCAACTAACATGGACCCCTGAGATCTCTCAGACAGTGAGCTACAAAGCAGGCAGCATACACCAGCTGATATGAGGCTCCTGACACATACAGCAGAGGACTGCCTGGTCTGGATTCAATGAGAGAACACACACACCTAACCCTCGAGAGACTTGAGGCCCCAGGGAATGGGGAGGCCTGATGGGGTGGGGTGGGGACATCTTCTTGGGGACAGGGGGGAGGAAGAATGGGATGAGAAACTGTTGGAGGGCAGGCCAGGAGGGGGATAATGACTGGACTGTAAACGAAAAAGATTAAAGATAATATAATAATAATAATAATAATAATAATAATAATAATAATAATAATAAAGCAAATCACTAAATGGATGATAGTGCCAATCAATGAGAAAGAAGACAGTAAAAGATCATTTTGAACTGAAGTAAAATATGATTGAGAAGGAAAGGCTTAGGGCCAACTCACCTGGAGGCATATACTTGGTTACATGTTAACACATGACTACTCATCTTTCTACCAAATCTATTTTCAAAACAGACATCCTAAAGATGACTTGTGGTAAATGTCAACTTTTAAACAAAACACTTAAAGTGTAAATTTTACAAATTCTTTCAGGTTTTGTCTTTCGTTCTTTCTTTTTTCTTTCTTTCTTTCTTTTTTTTTAGCTAGAACAACTTTTGCAAATATCCATGGATTCAAAATAAATCCATTATGGTACTGAAGACCACTTGATGTTCAGCTGAACATTCTAATACTTTATAAAGTAGCTGTCCTTTAAATCCTTTGGGTGGGATCACATAAACTTATCCTGGAGATCCCTCCACTGGTCATGGGAGTCTATATCTCTTCTCGAATGGGCCTTTGACTTGTTTCTAATCAGCAGAGTGTGATTAAACTTACACTAAGTAATTTCAGAAGCTTGGTCAGAATAAGCACTGGTGTTTCATTCTGGTTTGCTAGAATGTATACTTAGACCTATGAGTCTCTATGTCAGTTGTCTAGCCGCTTTGAGACAATTAAAGTATGTAAAAAATAATGAGCCCATGTGGAGAGATCAAATAAACAAGCTCTGACACTAGGTGAGAAGAGAAAGGTATTTGGCCAGCTCCTAAGAGTTGGTCATCTCCTTCTATCATCTAACTGCACCCAAAGTCACACCCTAAGCTGAAATAACTCAGGCAGGACCTTCCAAATTCTTGACACATGGCTACTGTGAGAAACAAAGTGCTAAATAATGTTATTTTAAGTAATTAAGGTTTGGGCTGATTTATCATATAGTAATAAATGGCTATATACATAATCAATAGTATCCTCAAACCTAAATGTTGTAGCATTGTCTCTGGGATCAGCTGCCAGGCAGAAGCTGGAAGGGGCTCAAGGAGCTGGTTGGAAGACTAGAAGGGGAAGAAAGCACTTACTGTTGCAATCTAGGAAAAGGTGGACAGTTCACTCACTATATCCTGTGCTAAAATGAAAATAGAAAATACATATTGTAATTCTGGTGATCCAGCTAAAGAGATTTCCAGATAGAATATTGTGGGTATTAGATGTACAGCTAGAAGTTAGAAGATATATAAAGGATAAACAGTGGGTCTGTAAGATTTCTGTGTTAAAACTCAAGACATATCTAAACAAGTGCCTTATGACTTCATTTCAACTGACAGCAAGTCTGACTAGAACTTAGTAGAGTATGCCTGTAAGATTCTGTCCTTCAAACAGCAAACTGCTAAGAACACTGAGGGGTCTGTGCCACAAAAGCCTTATACAGAAGGAACCTGGGGTCAAGAAAGTTAGCTTTCTTTCTGTTTTTTGAGTTAATTTCTCACTGAGTAATCCAGACTTTCCACAAACTCACAATCCTCTTGCCCCAGTCCCTGCTGTGCATGGAATACAGGTGAGCACCACCATGCCTGCTTAAGAAAGGCTTATCTTTAATTGACAAATAATAACCATATGGATTTATGGAGAATGTCAGGTTTGGGTAAATGTATCACTTGGAAGGTTTGCATCAAGTTAAATCATCCTGTAACATATTTTTCATTTTGGGGGATAACAGTATCTACATAGCTGTCTTAGCCATTTTGAAATATATAACACATTATTTTTAATTTAAGCATGCTGTGCAATACATCTCTAAAATATGCTCTTGTCAAATGGATACTGGGCTTATCCTGAAGAGATTTGTGGATATGGCTTGTGTGTAATGACATGAATTATAAATTGATATCCCCAAAGCTCCAACAGGTAAGGGAATTCTATCTGCTTGGCTTGAAAGCAAAAAAGACGATAGAAAATGAAAAGACTTTTTTTGAGCCCGTAATCTTCTGTTAGTGGGGAAAATAGTTTAAAAGAGCTACTTAGTTGCAAACAAATGCCATGTCTTAGTAAGAACACCACTGAAATAACTGAATAAGCCCTCAGAGAACAGAGAGGAAAATCAGAGCAAACAACTCCCAAGGAAATATCCCTAGTCAGGGCCCTGGTAAACC
Organism: Uromys caudimaculatus; assembly: GCA_028551405.1. Taxonomy (NCBI): domain Eukaryota; kingdom Metazoa; phylum Chordata; class Mammalia; order Rodentia; family Muridae; genus Uromys; species Uromys caudimaculatus. The sequence continues at coordinate 20,294,440 of CM052722.1, read as the reverse complement.
CAGCTTTTCCATATTCTAGAATTCCCACTAATCAGTGATTGCTATGTATCACTTATTTTCCCTGATTTTGAATAGAAATGTGGCTGTCAGTACATGTATCTCCATATTATCTGTTAGATATGCTGGGCAGATGTTTCATTTCTAAGGTCACAAGACTTCATAACAAGTTCTGCTCACAGGGCTTAACCTGAGGTGTCAGAAAACTGAGGTAAAGGGTATGATCCTGAGTTTTGAAATGTGATTTAATTCAATTACTGTATTCACTTTCATCGGTGGAGGCTTCTTATATGTCATCAATTAGTTTTACTTATGTAGAAAATAGCAACACTAGCAACAACAACAAAAGAAAAACAACTTTCTAGTTTACTATTCATGTAGATGTGCCTTTTTTTGGTCATTGAGACTAAAAGCAAATATGATCTGTGAGCCTGAGAGAAGTAGATTTTGACAAGAAGGGTACTATGACTTCTATCACATCTCCTATACTTAAGTTTTCTTTGATGAGACTTTGAAACTCTTCCTGTAGAGTGTTATGGATCTATATTCCCACATACTGAGTTGGGAAAGCCTGTGACATGCTTCTAACTGAAAGAATGCAGTAGGATGACACTTTATGAATTCCCCAGACAGTGTGCAAAAAGAGACAGAGCTTCTACCTGTTCTGTGGCTCGCCTGTGCTCGGTCCCAGGAGCTACCATATAAAAAGCTCTGCTACCCTGCAGCTGCCATGTTAAAAGGAACCTAAGGCGTGTGGTAAGGTCAAATATGGGCACTCTAATTAGCAGTCCTAGTCCCAGGAGCTCCCAATCTAGACACCTGACATGAGAGTGAATAAGTTTACAGCTGCCTAACTCCCAGATGTTAAGTAAGAGACAACCTTTGAATCTTCCAGCTGAGACTTCAGAAATTTTATAGCAGCAAAAAGTCATCCTTACCCTGCTTTTTTCAAACTCCCGAGCACAACACTATGGTTGTTGTTTGTGTCATTGAGTATGAAGTGATCTATAACACTAAGTTACTGTAACAGGCTGTTTAGATCATCAGTGTGCCAATTTTTCAGTTTTAATGGCTAGTACTTAGTCTTGGCATAAAATAAAATTAGAAACATTATGAAAATATAGTCATGAGTGTGTCCCTGAGTAAATGCTGTTTGTTTTTTTTTTTTCAGATTTAAAAGTTAGTTGTTAAGTGCCAAATGATCATTCCTAAAAACAAACATATAAGTAATATTATACAAATTGAGAAGGTTATATTTAGGAATATATATGTATATGCATATACATGTCTATATGCAAAACCAATTAGTGGAAAAAGAGACCATGAATTTGAAGGAGAGTGGGGAGGGGTGTATGGGAGGGTTTGTAAGGAGAAAGGGGAAGGAAGAAATATTGTAAATATATTATAATCTCAAAAATAAAAATAAAATATGAAAACACCCAGAATAGACATAAAAATGGCAATCTCTAGGGCTGTGTAGATGGATCAGTAGTTAAGAGTGCTTACTGATCTTGTAGATGACATAGCATCAGTTCCTAGTACCAGCTCTATCAAGTGGTTCACAATTAACTAAGAATCCAGTTCCAGGGAATCTAACACCCTGTAGCCTGCATGCATGTGGTACACAAAATCTTTCTGTCTCTGTCTCTGTATCTCTGTCTATCTCTCTCTCACACACACATAAAAATCATAAACAAATCTTTTTTGAAATGTCATTCTAAACATAATATTGATGAAAATTGTTCTGTAAGCCATGGCATGTAATCTTGCCTCTCTGAGATGAGCTGCCTGTATCTTTCCTTAGCTATCTGAGTTTCAGCATCATTGCCTTGGGCTCCAATATTAACCCTGTTAGAGGAATCACACTATTGAAGAACTAATGTTTTTTTGATAGGGAATGCTAACTACTGCTCAAAAAGTACACTCCTTGCTTCACCTCTATAATGGTGCCGCAGAAGAACCTATGGCATAACCTGATGATATTTTCAAAGAAATAATTTCCAAGAATCACATTTTACTTATCAGCCAATCTCTGTAATAAAATAAAGTACAAGTGTGTTTCTTAATGAAATATATATCTGAGCTACACAAAAGATATAAATTTGTGTGTAATATCTTTGATATTGGATTCAGAACTGAGTTTCTAATATGTACTTAATAAATCCTTGGTAAGTCCTTGTTGATTGCCTGGTAGATTTTTTTATTAACTTTGTCGACAGACTTTCCATTTGCTACTAAACCCTAGTTCACTTACTTCCAGATTTGATCCACATAAAGTGATTTGTACTCAACCCTTTCTACAATGTTTATGTTCCATATAGTTAAACATGATCACAATTTAAATATTCTAGTAGTAAATACTCTAAACTACAAAGGAAAATATGTACCCATAAATATTAAGGCAGATTTATAGGTAAAGATTGCAAAAGAATATAAACAGAAATGATTCACTATGCTCTTTAAATACTTTAGACATTCCAATATAAAATTATCAGTAACAGGTAAAACTTGGCATAGCAATATCTGTAAGAATTAAGATCAGGTAGCCCTTTGTGGAGGAAGAGAGGGAGACAGCCATTGTTTCCTGTGTGACTTTTTCTCTTCATCTAATGCGGTCCTTTCTATATCATCTAGGTCAATTGTTCTCTCAAAGAACTTCTAGCCTTCTTCTCTTACTTTAGATCCAGTATCCTAGACATTACAGAAAGTAGAGGAAAGCCTCAGTCTGGAGGCCAAATGGCTTAGAGGAAATTGAAATCCTTTATACTTCAGAGCTTTGAATTTGTAATTGGGAAAAACTTGATAAAACACATCACTGTCACTCAAGAACCAAGCTATGTTTTATCAGTATTTAGTTGGCACAATGTTAAGCTAATGATCACCTAAGTTCTATGAAAATTTGATCTGCTCTATTATTAATCTCAGAAGAAAATGCACTCTTTGTAAAACAAAATGCATGATAGGTATTCCAGAATATAAAAAATATTTTTGCATATGAATCTACTTTAAACTGAAAGATTAAAGATAGGCAAATGAAAAGAAGTTGATATATGCTAGATATTTCCAAATATTTCACTAAATAGGTTAGACTTTATCTATTACTATCAACAGTAAAGTCTAGGGAGTATTTATATAATAATAGGGTAATAAACTCATATGCCATCTATTTGAGTTTGGCAAAGAAAGGGAAACCCCTATCAACCTATGATTCCTGCCGAACATTTAAGTCTTACCTTTTTGATTCAATAGAACTTTATCTTTCAAAAACTCTTTAAACAAATTAATATCTTCATGGTGAAGCTATCTATCATTTAGATGTCATTATGAAAAATCTCTTCCATTGACTATATTATACATGATCTTTTTATGAGCTGTATGAAAAGAATTCACCAGGGTCTCTTACACATTGTCAATAACAAGGGCAAATATGTGAGCAAGGGAGGACAAAGAGAACTTAGTTGTAAGTATAAGCACTATATTGATTACTTTTTAGTCACTGTGACCAAACTGTCTGAAGATGCTTTAATGGAGGAAAGATTTACTTTGGGTCATGGTTTCAGAGGACTCAATTCATCATGGTAAAAATGGCATGAAAACAGCTTACATTATGGCAAACAAGAAACACATACACACACACACAGAGGGGGAGGGAGGGAGGGAGGGAGGGAGGGAGGGAGGGAGGGAGAGAGAGAGAGAGAGAGAGAGAGAGAGAGAGAGGGAGAGAGAGAGATCTTTTCTTCCTCCCATTTATTCAATCTGGGACCTCCCAGTCCATAAAAAAGTGCTCTCAATATTCAGAGTGGAGATTTCTTCTAGTTATCTCCAGAGGTATGCCTCACAACTTCCAGGATTCTAAACCCATTCAAGTTCAAAATGAAGGAGATTAACCATTACAAGCAGGAATGTGTAGAGTTACTGTGGTGGTTAGTGTTAACTGGCAACTTGACAGGACCTGGAATCACATAGGAGATACATCTCTAAGTACACCTTTGAGAAATTACTTAGCCTATGTGTATTCTTGTGAGGAATTGTGTTAAGTAAGTTAACTGAGATACTGTACTAAAAGTGAGTGACACAATTTGCTGGGCTTAGGTCCTGAACAGTTTATACTGTTTTTATAAAGAGGGAAAGTAAGCTGGTTACAAGCATTCATTGCTATTTGCTTTGATTGTGAATGCGATGCGACTAGCTGCCTGGTGCTCTTGTTGCTGTTCCTTCCCTATTATGCTGGACCATATCTTTGAACTTTGAGCCAAAATAAACCCTTTATACCTTAATTTTCCTTTATAGGGATATTATATCACAGCAGCAAGAAAAGAAAGCAAGACAGTAAAATTACTCCAGCCTACTAATGGCAGAAATAAAGGTGTGCAGGATTCAACAGGCTAAGTCTTGTACTTCCCTCCAAAAACCATTGATTTTCTCTTTTGCTGGTGGGTCATCATTTAGTTCACAGTTACTTAACTATGACTCAATTGAAATATGAATTCACATAGTTATTATTAGGAAATGAGCTTTTTCTTTAGTGATGTTTTGTGACATATCTGGCCTCTACTCATTAGACTCCAGTAGCACCAATCTTTCCTTAGTCATGACAACAAAATATGTCAACATTTACCAAGTATTTTTAGAAGAGTAAAGCAATCCCCCAAAATGATTTTGGTCACCTCTTCACATATATGCACAAAGACTAATTTTTTAGTCTCCTTTGTACTTGTGTGGGCTGTGAAACATATCAGGTATCAGGATTCAAATAAAGAATCAAGGTATAGATCATTCTCTTATTTTTCCTTTAGTGCTACACAGCAGTCTGAGTCCCACATTACACCCTATGAAAATTATCCCAACTATGATTATTATATTGTATAGTTTTCTAACATGGACCTGCGGCTCAAAAACCCCTGCTTCCAACAATAATTCCCATCCTCAATACTGAAACTAGAAGGAGACTGTTACAGTGTTAGTCAAGTCAGGTCTTCCTCGTTAGCTCAATATTCTGCAATCACTCTCACTTCATTGATCCTGGAATTTTCTCTTTAGCTTTCAGACTTTCACTCTTGCTGCTATTATGCGAGCCCAGAGATCAGCAAATACCTACTGTAAATGTTTAAAAGCATGGTAAATAAAGATTTTATTTTTTTAGACTTCATGAGATATACAGTCTCTGAAGACCAGGTATTTTGAGATTTTGAGTGTATATACTTTTATTCTACATTTCTATAATAAATATATTTCACTCTAGTTTGGGGCCAGCACCATATTTTTTTAATTAACTGGGTGTGATTGTTTAATCATTTGGCTTTCTTCTCAGAAATCTATAAAGTAAAAAGTGTTTTCACTTAATGTTGTCTGTAGTCTTAGAGAGTAACAGAAAAATCAATAACGTAGATGTGGTTTCAATTCCTCAAGAGAGTAGCTATGCCTTGTACATAGAAATGCATTCCTAGTAGTTTCTGTCAATTTTGCTCAAGAATACTCAAAAGACACTCTAAATTCAAAGAAGCATGAAGGTGAACATCTTCCATCTGTTCTATGAGCTGTTCAATTATTAACATCATTTGCCATCTGTTCTGGGCACAGTGCGAACACGGAGAATGGAGGGGACAGGTATTCAGGGGATGTGCCTAGTTCTAAACTAGAAACAGAGATGGCAATAGCACCAGTGGCAAAGTACACCAAACACTTGTTGGATGATACTGTTGGTTGGGTTCTCCAGACTACTTTTATGTATCACACACTTGCACACACATGCTCACGTACACGCACATGTATGTAGAGCACATGGCATAAAAGTACTTATTTCAGTATTATGAATTGTTTAACTGCTACCACCACACTTGTAGAAACGCCTGTTGAAGTTCATGAGAAGCTACATTTCTAAGAATTCTACTTTTTAAAAACTAGTTGTCATTTCATGCATATATGTATAGGTATATGCATACCATCCTACATTTTAATCGGGGGTAGGGGGAGAGATTTGTTGCAAAGCACAGAAACCCAGTCTTGCTAGTTTAAATAAATGGGAAAGTGCTTATAAGGGATGATTTTAGGAAAATTATTTTGAGATAATGTCCCAAATCTCCAGGGATATGGGATTAATGATCTATACAATGAAATGAATAAATTCTTTAAATCTTTTAAAGATTTCTTTCTTTCTTTTTTTTATTTATATGAGTACACTGCAGCTGTCTTCAGACACACCAGAAGAGGGCATCAGATCCCATTAGAGATAGTTGTGAGCCACCATATGGTTGCTGGGAATTGAACCCAGGACCTCCGGAAGAGCAGTCAGTGCTCTTAACTGCTGAGCCATCTCTCCAGTTCCAAATTCTTTAAATCTTACTGCTGCCACTAATTAATATGGGAGCTAGGTAAGTCGATCTATGTGACTCAGTCCCCTGTGTGGTAAAATGGAGAGAATGACTCATTCTTAAAAGAAAATTAAGGTTTTTGAAAGTATACACTGAGATATCTAACTTTAAGAGTACATAGTATATAATAGTTCTTTGTTTACAAAGTATGCTCAAAAGATTTTAGTATGATGTTAATATTGCTGAGAATGTAAAGTCTCCAACTTAGTAACTTAATGAGGTAGTCATCAAATTGATTGGCTATTATTCTCTATTATTTCTGCTTTTGTCTTATTTAATTCCCTTTTACTTATGTATGTACCATACCTGCCCATATCAGCTTCTATCCCATCAGAACTATTTGAGTCCTTCTATCATTTACTTAGTATGTCAGGATATTTTTGTTTAATTTCTCAAAAGACTCTCATTGATATACCAGTTTATAGACTGTTGTCTGTAAGTCAATGGATAGGAAGAAGAACAGTGTCCGAAGCTAAGGAACACATGGAGAGGATGAAGGGATGCTTGCAGGCTGCTGAGTTCTGGAACGCATTCCCTAGGAGGAACTGGAGAAGGGACAAGAAATGCTGGGCTTCAGAAGAGACAAAAGTGCATCCTAGGAGAGTTATTTTCTAGAAAGCAGGGGGCCTTTATGGATTTGGATTTATATTTATACTAATGGTTTCAAGGGAGCTAATAAAAAAATAATTGGTTGACATTAGGAGGAGACAAACTCAAAATGAGGATGAATCATTAAAACTCTACAACTGAATGTGGAACCTGCCTTGCTGAAAGGTCATGACCTCACAGATACTAGAGAGAGGCAAGTGTTTAACAATTTGTTGGAGATACCAGGTAGTTTATAGGAATATATGACTAGGTATTTTTCATTTGTGGAACACTAACTATAGGGGAAGGTCATTAATGTCAGAAATCTTAGAGAGGAAGCCATATTAAAGCCATGATGGAAGTTTAGGAAAGACATATTAAACTAAGCTATATATATGTGCTAACTCCCAGAATTTTCTAATCACTCTGATCGAGTTTTTTTTTTTGATACTTTATTTACATTTCAAATGTTTCCCCCTTTCTAGGTCCCCTCCCCCTCCCTCATCTCTATGAGGGAATTCCACCTCCCACCCACCCACCCGCCCACTCCCATATTCCCACCTTGACATTCCCCTTTACTGGGGCCTCTCCTCCCCCTGATGGCCAACAAGGCCCTCCTCTGCCACATATGTAGTCCGAACCACGGGTCCCTCCATGTGTATTCTTTGGTTGGTGGTCCAGCCTCCAGGAGGACCGGGGAGGGTGGGGTCAGGCCAGTTGACACTGTTGCTCCCTCCATGGGGCTGCAGACTCCCTCAGCTCCTTCAGTCCCTTCTCCAACTCCTCTATCTGGGACCTCACTCTCAGTCCAGCGGTTACTGTAAAGTGAAACTTGGGTATTCCAAACACTT
>CM052722.1:20260074-20286133 GCA_028551405.1 Uromys caudimaculatus | reverse complement strand
AAAAAAAAAAAAGAAATGCTCAACATCCTTAGTCATCAGGGAAATGCAAATCAAAACAAGTCTGAGATTCCACCTCACACCAGTCAGAATGACTAAGATCAAAACCTCAGGTGACAGCAGATGCTGGTGAGGATGTGGAGAAAGAGGAACACTCCTCCATTGCTGGTGGGATTGCAAGCTGGTGCAACCACTCTGGAAATCAGTTTGGCAGATCCTCTGATAGAGTTTTAATCAACCATCTCCAGGGGGCTGGACAGATATTCAGTGGTTAAAAGCACTCACTGCTCTTCCAGAGGTCCTGAGTTCAATTCTCAGCAACCACATGGTGGCTCACAACCATTTGTAATGGGATCTGATGCTCTCTTCTTGTGTGTCTGAAGAGAGCAACAGTGTACTCACATACAAAAAATAAATAATTTTTAAAAAAAATAAACCTGCTTCTATGTAATTTACCCCACAGAATAATTCAGTTGTGCTGTAATTTTTGCTAAGAATCTAATATCGAACTTATAAGACATAGGGCATGAAAATTTAAGTCTCCTAAATAGCAGCATACAATCTTTCATTAAACAAGCAAACAAACAAAAAAGGAATTGAATTGGATATACTCTGAGGATCTAACAAACCAAATACATGGAAACATAGAAACAACAATAGGACCTTCCTAATACCCATTTCTTTCCTTCTTCTACTGCTCGGTTTCTGCTAGGAGTTGCTCAGAGGGAGGGAAGTCAATGCTGTTGGTAGTCAAAGCCTATTTGGTACATTGTTTGTTTCTTCAGGGAGTCAATGAACTAAAGAACTGAGAGCTCAATCGATCAATAAGATCATGTCTATGTTTTGTCTTGCCCTGGATGCCTTTCTCCTAACCTGGAAGAGATAGGTTAAGACTGTAATCGCCAACATATGGCTTTGAAATGACTTAAGGGGTTTTGAGGAATGAGCTGCGGGATGCCTATGGGCTGTCTCTGCTTTGCACACCTGCAGAATATACATGTGAATACAGGTGCAAAAGCAGTATCCCACCAATTCTGGCCAATCTTATAGCCCTCCTAATTTGCATAATCCTCTTAAGACAGTTTTTCTTTTCCTCAAATGAATAGGGGCTGGGGATTCTGTTTATAAATCAGCAGTTACTGATGCAGGTGAACACTGTAACCCATCAGGAGGTACTTTCCTGTGGCTTCTCCTAAGGACACCCAAAGCAGCAGAATGAACTAAAAACAATCTGCATCGTATTATTTTCACCTATTCTTTAGTTTTGTAGATCATCTTTGTCCTAGCTCTCTTATCCATTCCCTGCAACATTTTTTTTTACACCCATAACTTCTTATATGTGCCTCTTTCATATAAAAGGAAAATAGGAAATAATAGATAAACTTCGTTTTTAAACAGAGGATTTGCAGTGCATTTCCAAGATCTGCCTTTCTTTCTGGTTCATTACTATGGTTACCAGATTTAAGACTTCAGAAACATAACCTGCCTCTAGGCCCACAGGGAAGATTGATTGCAGTAAAGCACAGAAGACGGAGACTGATCACAAGGTGAAAATATCTCCAGTATCTGTTGATTTAATTGTTAGCCAACTGAGTTCCTGTATAAGCAGATGTGCACAAACACAAGTAGCAAAGAACTTAGGCATTGCCTCTCTTCCTCTCCCAAACTGCTAGCGCAATAGATTTGTGAGCAGCCGCAAGGATGGCTCCCATGGCTCTCAGAAGACCTATTTTTACAGAAAATGCTCTGAACGCCTAGGCTGATGTTGCTTTCCCCTCTCCAGCTGTATGCCCTTTAATAAAGCAAATGTTGTACCCAGCTGAGACTGACATAGCATCAATACGAAAAGCACAGATCACAGAGTGAGGACTGACTTGTAAACATCAAAGTCCTCAGCTGAGCTTTACAGGATGAAGGAATGAGTTTTGGCAGGTGCAACAGTTAGTAAAGAAACATCGTCTATACCTGCCATTGTAGCAAAGAAATCTCGGGACCCATGCATCTGGATCTAGACCTGCTTCTTAAAGGTGTCTGAGGAGGTTTAAGACAGAGAAATCCCAGTGAACTTGTTTACTTGCCTCTCAAAACATATTTGCTGTGTGATACCTCATGATTGTGCTTTTGTAGTGTCCAAAATAATCAAACTCATCAAAATAGAAAAATGTGGTAAATGCTATGGGATGGAAGGAGGAAAAGTGAAGGGTTCTGGTCAAAGGTTACAAAGTTTGGACAAACCAATTATAGGGTTTTAACATACAGTAATATAAGTACAGGATAAAATGCTATACTATACATATACTTGATATTTGCTGAGAGGACAGAGTTTAGGTGTTCTTACAAAAGAGAAGCAGAGGGATATGCTAATTGGTATAATTATGGGGCTTGTTATATTAAATATGTATATCACATCCTCAAGTTATACTCCATAATGCAGTTTTATAAGTTATACCTAATAAAGCTGAAAGAGTCATAAGAAAAGTAATCCAATATTGTATGCAAAATACATGTCCATAGAAATCTTTTGTTCTGTGGTCCAACACATACATACTCTCTCACTCATTAATAAATCTACCATAACAAACACTGAGCTAAGCAGTATTTACTTTTTCAAAGTAGGAATCTCGGCAACATTTTCTAATCTGTGTCCTAATTTTTATTTTTTTGTCATTGCTGCCAAACCACTAAATTGACTTCAACTACATCTCACAGGTGAAAAAATATTTCATTAAATGGTCCCAGTTTCTTTGCTGTTAGAATTTATTCATTAAATATTTTTGGGCATCTACCATGTGACATGAATGTACTCTTTATAGGGAAATCTGAAAGAGAATCTTCCAAATGGTTGTCAGCGTCCTGATAGACTGAGCGGCCAATTAGATACTGCTTACATTCATGGCAACTGTTGCCTACCAAGTTCTACAAGGCACTGTGGATTCACATGAGTCTGGGAGGCTCCTCACTATGTGCTAGGTCTTGTACTAGACCCTGATACTTGCTGTTGAGACCTACAAACTATTCGTACATCACTTCTCATCAATTTTTGTGATGACATAGAGATAAGTCTATGTATTCAAGAGATACTAGGAGAAGAATCTCTTTTTATGACAGCTAGTATTCAAAGTTGCTGGATTCATTTTTCTACTTTATTCATTAACTAGTAGTATACCTCCCTGATAAAAAGTACAGATTACACAGGCACTAATGAGAATAACCATTATGACCGCCCATATTGGATTCTCCAAGCTTCAGTTTGCAATTTTCATTGCATGCTTCATGTTTCCACTACTGTCTGTTTTCTCGATGGGCTTAAACTTTCCCAGCTTTCCAAACAGTTCCATGTGTTTTTCTTTCTGTTCATGGATTCTTCTTGTCTTCTGTTGTTCATCCTCAGTCAAGTTAGAATTCCACCCAGGAGGTACCCACCTCTGTTAAGCAGGAGCTGTAGATATAGTTTTCTCTTCTTTTCTAAAGGCTTGCAGATTTTTAATAATGTAGTTGCGGGTCTCTTATGCACTAAACAGCAATTATGGTCATCAAAATAACATGTGAGATAGTTTTAATTAAAGAGCCAAAGGACATTTTGCATGAGCATGAGAAAACGAGTTTACATAATGAACTCAATTATACTATTCTAGGTAGCTGTCCATTTTTCCCCCTACTGGCTTGCTGTTTGGCCTAACTCTCCAGTAGTCTGAACTCTTAAGCACATTTAGCTATGCACACTTAAAATATCCTCTCTAAGAAATGGCATGGCTTCATTTCTACTTTCAGATCCTTGAGCTATTAGGCCCAGTATAGAAACAAGAAAATCATTAGACAGAAGAGAGCGTGTACCAGACACAGTGGCCAGCACTTCGGAGCAAAATGTAAAGAGGCTCTGCTGTTTGAAACAACTCGAATTTCATTTTCCTAATACCTTTCTGAAAGCCAGGAGAAAGTACATGGAAATAGTTGACGAGTATTGCAGGTGTGCTAAGAACCACCACTTGGATCCCTCATTTGCCATCTGGTATAAATAAAAGAGCCCAGTAGTGGGTGATATCTGTCTCTTTGGTCATATATGTTGTAGTTACTGTGACAAAAGTGACTTGTTTGCATTCAGATTGTGCTCACAGAGCACAACACTTCTCTCAGAAAACTCAGTCTTTCGTGTGTGTAGCTTATTTGTTGTTTATATTAGCCCTTTCTTAACCCTTTCCTTTCTTGGCATATGGATAATTCTTTGCCTGTGCACAAGATGCTTTAGCAGGTTTCCAGGCTTCTAGCCACTGGATTCCTGCAGCATACACAGTCCCTACTTCCAAAGTTATAAATTAAACTGCCTCCAGATGATGACGGATATCCCCTGGGTCAGGGAAAACACACCCCAGTCCAAGAACCACTGCCTTTGATCAAAGGATGTGGCTGTGATACTGACTCTCACTTTTATCTGAATTTCAAGGTATGGGACAATCTCCAGGTTCTTCTGAGGTAGATGTAAGGTCTAACAGCCAGGTGGGATGAGGCCATATTCTGGTGAGCTTCAAATGCCACCTCTAAGAATATAGTTTTCATTATCTGTTTACTTACTTAATTTTGGCTTACTTGTTCACAGGACTAAGATGAACATGCAATGCTTTACTACTAATTTTATAACACACACACACACACACATTGCTTTTTTCTAGACAAAAAGCATTCTTTATGCTACGTTAAAGTTTTTCTGCACTAGTCTTTTTCTTCTTGTTGACCCCTAAGGCTGCACGAACACATTTTTTAGGCAATTTGTGCATCCTCTTCCCCTTTCAAATGAAGAACTCTATAAGGGAAACATTATAAACTAGTTGTTTAGCCAGAAAATTCTAAGGTTGTCCATCACCTTAAAGAGGGAATTTAAGGTACAATCCATTTCCTTAAACCCTGTCTCGCATGGACCCAGAAGCATTCACTTTTCTAAATGGGTCTGATTGTGTCAAATGCTATTTTATTAAACAGGCAGAAAATAACTCCAGATCCATCTAAGTGTTTCCTCATCCTCCTATGAACTTGTTGCCAATGAGACCAGCATTGATGGAAGACAAATGAGTGTAGTGCTCACCCAAATCAAACCATCTACATTCAGTTTGATCTTTTTATTTGAGTCCTAGTTATGTGAAAATAACAAAAGCTTGAGTAACCATGAGGTATCGTCTAACAGGAGCTAAACAGTAAAGGAATATTGAAAATACCCATAATAGTCTTTATACTATTAAGGAGCTAGGCCCCAGGCTTCATTTCAGGAATGGAAAGCAAAAGAATCATTTTGTGAAAGCTGCCAATTTGTTTGGGAAAACCAGCTCAGAACTAAGTTAGCATTGCCAACTGTAACTCTCAGTGGGAAGAATTTGATTGTTATTCTACCCTCGAGGGGGTTGGCACTCAGCACTCCTAGATTCTGAGCCCTGGCTCAGGGGAGAGTGCATCTTAGTTTGCTTCAGTTATTTTACAATGTAATTTCAAGATGAGGAATTTCATAAATGAGGCTTCTTTAGAAGACAGTGTCAGAGGTGTGGTGACAGAAAGTGGTAGAACATCAATAAAGGGTGTCAATGTTCCGAAGGTTACCATGGTTCATATACTAAATTTAAACCCCTGAGACTTGGACTTGACCTAGCAAGGTTTGACAATGCTGGAGATTTAGCCATCAACCAATAGCTATCTTTAGTTGAGAACTCTTCCAGCTTTTCTTCACAGCACTTCTAGCCTGCACTGAGGGTGCATGGAGTGTGTCTCTCATTCTTGGCTACACTACTGTCATCAGCCTTTCTCTTTATCTTGGTCCACCAAGGCATGAACTATTTTACCTGGCCATTCTCTTCCTGTCACGATGGACTAGACTTTCTGAAATTGTGAGCCAAAATAAATATAGCTTTCATTTAAGTTGCTCCATCATGTGTTTTGTTCACGTGACGTGAAAGTAACACAAACTGCTTCTGTATTTGGCCTCTTGTTTTTATTTCATTCTAGATTGATATGTGTTAGCTTAAAAGCCCACCCACAAAAACTTTAAAAAAGATTTATTGTTTTTTATGTATGTACATTGTTACTGTCTTCAGACACACCAAAAGAGGGCATCAGATCCCATTACAGATGGTTGTGAGCCACCTTGTGGTTGCTAGGAATTGAACTCAGGACCTCTGGAAGAGCAGTGAGTGCTTTTAACCACTGAGCTTTCTCTCCAGCCCCTGTTTGTTTGTTTGTTTTTAACTTAGCAAGGTTTTTGACCCCATGGAGTTTCTTTCTTCATATAGTTCATGAAACTGTACATAGCATCTTTTGGTCACTAACAGGAGCTTTGTGGTTTCCCCAAGTTGCTGCTGCCTTTCGAAGGCCAAACCCTTCAGACTGTCAACTACGTGATTGCGTTCCCATTTTTCTGACCTCTTCCTTCCCTGCAAATCACCTTGTCTTCCTTCCTGCATAATGGTTCCTTTGTTTAAGAGGACTTCATGTTTTGAAGGGCCTGATCTCTCAGGTAATGCTAGACAAATACTGCCAAATTAAGTTTACTGCATGTGGCTGCCTCCACAGCCCTCTCTCGTCTGTTGATGAGCCACCACATCTGTCAGTCCCTTTCACAGACTTCCAAAAGCAATATGTCCCTCCTGACATGTGTTTAGAAGTCAAGTGAGATCGGTGTTAGGTGTCTGACTTTCAGAGTTTAGGCACCATTTGTCTTTCTCTAAGCCATCATGTCTCTGGTGATTTGTTACAACAATGATGATACTTGTTTCTCTAATAATTCAAGCAACACCTGTTTAAGACAAGCTTTGGTAACTGAGCAATTAAGGGGGTTGTTAAATAAAACAAACTCTGCAGCCATTTTCTTGATCTTGTGTCTCATTCTAGTCTGGCCCTAACCATATGCAAGGATAGTTTTATAGTTTAATCTATAAATCACATTGAGCCATCTCTAAAGCCATTCAGAAGATTATACTTCATGACCAATTAGAGTCTTCCAGCTTCTAAGTTGCTATGTTCTCTGTACTTTTCTGTACCCAGGTCTGTGTGATAGAGTGAAAGTACTGCATCGTTTGGGTTTAACTTGTAGGCTCCCTTCCCTGTGTCTGTCCCTCACATGCTGCTGTGCACAGGGTATTGCCCTCCAGCTTCTCCTCCTTCGTTTCCTTCTCTTCCTATCCCCTCCTGACCCTTTCCTACCATTTCTCTCCCCATTTCTTCATTTGCTTGCTTCCTGTCTTTTGCCAGCCTCTTCTCTTCTCTTCTCTCTCTTCTCTTCTCTTCTCTTCTCTTCTCTTCTCTTCTCTTCTCTTCTCTTCTCTTCTCTTCTCTTCTCCTCTCCTCTCCTCTCCTCTCCTCTCCTCTCCTCTCCTCTCCTCTCCTCTCCTCTCTTCTCTTCTCTTCTCTTCTCTTCTCATTTTTTCACATTCTTTGTCAGTTCTCATCCTTGTCCATAGATTTTGCCTCTTTATCTTCTGATGGTTTTCTGGCATGTCCATCCCTGATCTTTCATCTTCAGGATGAACTATGGCTTCATGGACCACTCTACCATGGTGTCTCAAATTTTGGCTTATTATGCACCAAGCTCATATCTGAACACTTTGTTCTTCATCACGTAATTTCACAATCCTTCTCTTGATAAAGTTATAGTCCACAAAGTCAACTTAAATATTTTCTTGACATTTTTATGTCCAGTTAATCCATGACATATTAATTTTGTTTTCTTAATTTTTTTCATCTTCACTTACTTTTTTGCCACTTTACATTCTAGTTTTGATTATAAAAAGAATCTTTTGTTATTCTCCTGTATCCATTCCTTCTCTGTTTGAAAATTCTCCCAAGTCTTCAGGTGAATTACGTTTTCTGTAATGCAAATCGTTCCATGCCATCCTTCTGTTTAAATACCTTCATGTCTCCCTATCACCGTCAGGAGGAAGCTAAATCTCTTTGGTATGATACAAAACCTTCCCTTACACAGTTAATGCTCACCTCCCCAGCCTCCTCTTTTGTTACTCATATTTGAGGGAGCCCCAGGATTGGCTTGGTGTTTGTTTTAGTTAGTTTTATCAAGAAGACCTGAAATAATGATATGAGTCCAAGTGGTCTGAGAGGTGATATCAAGAGCTAGTAGAGGGGTGGTAAAAGGGCCACCTCTCTCTTGTGGAGAGGCAAGGCACCAACTCTTGGTGTACTAGTAAGCAGAATTATTATGAGCACCCAAAGCTTAATCCCACAGGAATCACTGGAAGCCAATATGGAGAATCTATATAAAAGGGACAAGTAAACTATAATATTGTTTCCTCAATCCCCAACAGTTATTGGTGTAAGGTCATTCAAGTGTATGTTCTTTGCGTTTTCAGCCTACCTTGAAAAAATGAGCATGCTGTTAGGACCAGAGTAAGGCACATTCTCTTTTCTTAAATCAAATCAAGGCTGTAATAAGAAACCATTAGAGCATAGAAGTATCAGAGTGATAATGGGTGATATATCAATAATTTCTACCATCTAGACTCTCTAGTGTATTTTCATAGTACTTCTATAGCTTCTATCATGAATATGTCATATTTGCATAGGAAATGTTTGTGCTCATTAATCTAGCTTTGCATGGACTATGAGCATCCCAAAGCCATTGGATTTTATATGTCACACTTATATAAAGCATATGAATAAATTAAAAAATGAAGGTAAAGGAAAGAATAGAAAACTAGACAAAAAATCAACTATGCTTAAGTGGGAAGGTAAGTAGTAACGAAAATAGAGATAGTGAATCACAACCTATAAAGCAAGAAATAATTGGAAGGAGACATGAAAAGGGCAGGAATCTTCTTCTGCAAGGCTGATTCTGCAAATCACTTGCATCTTGTATAAAGGAGTTCCTTATTATAAGCCCTGCAATATCACAAGTCTGCCATCACACATAACAAAATAGAGAAAGCTCAAAAGAAAATTCTCTTCAATGGAAAAGGTCACCATGTTCCTGACAAGTACCAGCTCTGTACCCTGATAATATAGAGAATTACAAAGCAGTGTGACAGTTATTCTGGATGTCTTCTGCAATTAAGTTTAAATTTCTAATCCAGGCAGTTCTGTTGAAACCTCGTCTAAACTCTTCATTTTTTTTTTTTTCAGGTAAAAAGCAAGTAGGACTTCTGCCCTGGGGAACAGTTACAAGCTTTCAACATCACACTTGCTCAAGAAGTAGTTGTTAACTTTATTAAGAATCTATGAAATCATCTTTAAACACCTTTAAAAACATGTGGAAGAATGTTAAAATAATCACAATGATAAAGGGGACACACACTATTTCACTCTATCTTCCTGAAAGGAAAGAGAATTAGGAATCACACGTAAGGGGTTTCCTTTCCAAAGACAAGGTAAAGGAGATCTACAAGGATTTCAAATCTAAACATGTCTTGCATATTTTCTCTTTGTTAATTTTTCAGTGATTTGTTTCCCAACATGGGACCAGTTCCCATGGTTTAATGGCATTGACATGGCCACATTAGTAGCCAAGACAGGAGTTAATTGTAGCACTGCTGTTCCTAAAAGGCATGCTGGGATGCTATGGACTGTCACCACTCACTGGATGCTTGTTAGACAAAATAATCATGGGTTCTAGCCTGACCCACTAAATTAAAATATCTTAGAAGCGAGGGCATGTATTTGTGCTCTCCTTTGGCCTCTCAATGATCTTCATACACATGTACATTTGAGAAGCATGGCCTGGAGAAGGATGATGAAGGTCAGCAGCAGTCTGGCAACTCTTTCTTGTGGCCAGCAACTGGACAACTATGCTTCTGACAGTTTATTGCTAAACCTTATTCTTATTGCTAGTATAAGGATGAGCTTTTCTTAAGCAGCCTTAGTAATAAAACAATCTTAAATGTTTGCATTGGGTTTGTAGAATAGAGGAAATAACTGTAGACTAATAATAACCTGTTTTATTCCCTTTCTTTTTTATATTAAACATCACTATATCAACTGATCTACACACATTCTCCAGCTGGCCATCCTAATCTCAACATATAATGTTGAGATGCATGAAAACTTTAAACTTGAATGAACTAATTTAAAAGGTATGTTTTCATGGTGAGGCATTAGATTGTTGACCTTCTCTTAAACACGTGTGATTAAGAACTTGATTACTTGCTTCCGACTTACAAACATGTCTGTCTCAAAATTACATTTGTTGTAAGCCCGATCCAAGTTCCAAGGATGGGAGCTACCTGACTTGATGCATAAAGATAGACATAACATCATAAATCTGTTTTTTTGGTGATTGTAGTATTT
The DNA here is from genome assembly GCA_028551405.1 of Uromys caudimaculatus. NCBI lineage: Eukaryota > Metazoa > Chordata > Mammalia > Rodentia > Muridae > Uromys > Uromys caudimaculatus. The sequence goes on along the minus strand of CM052722.1, from coordinate 20,275,867 downwards.
GAATCCAGATGATTAATGTATTTTCTTACTAAGTGAATCCAATCAAAGTGGGCTTTTTTTCCTACTCAGTTGAGTGTGCATAAATCCATTTTTAAATGTAGTCTGTTAGGCACAGTTTGCCTTTCCCTGATGTGAGGAAAAGACAGCTAGCTGCTGCCCAAGGAATATCCTCATATGAGTAATTTTTCAGAAATTGGTTTTTGGTTTAACAGTACACTGCCTTGATAGGTAGATGATGCATTCTGGTTATGCTGTTCGCTCATGAGAGGGAAAAACAACTACCCATTGCCCAAGGAATCCCCCCCATATGTGTGATTTTCTTTTCAGAAAATTATGTTCGGCTTAACAGTACTGAGAATACCCTCTTGATAGGTAGATGATGTGTTCTGTTTAGAGGAGATACAGAAACATATTGGGCTGTTGTATATGGAGAAATGCATTCCCCCAAATGCTGCAAAACTGAGTTTTTCCACTGCTAGCACTGGCAGTATTTAAGGCTGGACAATCTTTGCTGTAAGAGGCTGCCCTGGACATGGTGAGATTAGTAGCACCCCTGATCACTACACACTAGATGACGCAAGAATCTTGTCTCCTATATAAATGACTATCAGACAAGTCTCCAGACATTTCCCAATGTCTGCTGGGAAACAAATTCACCCCAGGTTGAGAAATATTGCTCTGACTAGACTTTTGGAAAGGAATAGAAAAATAGAGAAAGAATTTAAGCAGGGCTCTCCAAGACTGATCCTATTCTGATTACTTTAATGAGTTCTTCATTTGTTGAGGTTTATTGGCAGGGTCGACTTAGTGGTAGTGACATTTGCATTCCAGCAGCCTTCTTTAAAAGTCATTTAGCATTTCAATTGGGTTTGAAGGGTCTTAATGTGGGGAAAGTTCTCATCTACTTAAGACCTAGTTAGCTACACAGCAAGTATCAATGGAAAGTAAAACCTCGAAATTAACTTTCCTCCTGATTCTTTCCATTGCCCTTGTTTAGAAACAAAATACAAACACATTATCTCATTCCTATGATGTATGCAGGCCACATTTTCCCATGTAGTTCATTTTGATAGAATAAACAAACGAGGTGTGGTGTGTGGGCAGGCAATTGCAGCTATGCTATTTAATGTGATGTACTGGCACAAGTTCTCCCAATAAGCTGATCAGCAGTTTTGTCACCCAGAGTCTGCTACCTGCTTCTATAGAAGAGAGAATATAGTGCTTTCCACATGTTAGGGCCTGTTCATGAATTGTGTTTATCATTTGTATGTATGTGTCTTTATTTGTGTATGTACATGTGAGTGCAAACACATTCATCCCGTAGCCTACTTCATGCCTAATTCAGATGGCAACCTCAACTATAAGTCCTAGTTTTCTTCCTTGTTTGAAACATGGCCCCTTCTTGTTCACTGCTTGTGTATACCAGGCTAGCTAACCCATGAGCTTCTGAGGATTCTCTTCTCTCTACTCCCCAGTTCTCAGGGAGTGTGGGGATTACAGATGTTGTATTCCTGTGCCTGGCTTTACATGGTTTCTAGGGATCTGAACTCAGGTCTTCATGCTTGTGTCTCAAGCCCTTTATCGATAGAGCCATGTCCCCTGACTCTGTTCCATGAATTTTACTCAAGGAAACTCATTTAATATTTATCACAATCCTGTGGTGGGAATAATTTGAGTCGCATGTTAAAGGTGAGGAAAAGAGGCACAGTATTTTAGGTGTTTGGGGATTTGTTTTTAAGTATTCTGCCAATCATAGTCAATGTTGACAACTTAAGTCTTTCATTTTGAGAGGAGCAAAACTACATTCCTAAAACATCAAACCATCTCACAAAGTACCAGCCTCACAGAAAGTTAGTCAGAGAGCATGCACGGTAAAGTGAGGTAAAGCAAGGCCCCTTCAAATTTTGTCGAAACACAAATTAAATACTAAACACCCCTTGGTATTTGTTGAAACAAGGATTAATGCTTTACAAGTTACAGCAAAATTTTATTGTTAGTTTGTCACCTTATAGAGGAGATTTATTAAGATACCATTGGAGAATTTCCCCTCCTGTTTTGGACATCATCTAGGCTAAAGTCCCATTTCAGATGAAATGTTTCTCACATCACTTAACTCATGGGAGCCATGCCCATTCTTCCATACCTGGCTATTCATGTCAGACAGTAGTAAGGTGACATCCTTGTTAGAACATAGACTTCTTGTTGGTCAGTTTGGCCTAAAGGAAACTGATGTACAAAGCAAGATGTAGTTGGTAATTTTCTAGATGATTGAATTTGTGTCAAAGGGTTAATACAGCTGAGGATACTGTTCAGTGGTAGAGTCCTTGTCTAGTATTCATGAGGACCTGGATTCTACCACCACCACCACCACCACCATACATACACACACACACACACACACACACACACACATACACACAGAGAGAGAGAGAGAGAGAGAGAGAGAGAGAGAGAGAGAGAGAGAGAGAAACAGAGAGACAGAGAGACAGAGAGACAGACAGAGACAGAGACAAAGACAAAGAGAGTGACAGACAGGCAAACAAAAACAGAGACAGACAGACAGACAAAGACAGAAAGAGACAGAGACAGGGAGAGAGACAGAGACAAAGAGACAGAAACAAAGAGAGACATAGAAAGACAGACACACATACACATCACACACAGGCACACACAGAGGGGGTGAGGGAGAGACTGATAGAGAAAAAGAGAGAGTGGGGGAGAAAACTGTGATGAAATTTAATAAGATGAAAATTTACATACAGGAATACATATAAAATCCTTTTTGGATAAAAATTATTATCCATATAATCAAGAGATAATGATAGCTGTTTCTGTTAATAAATAGAAAACACCTGGGAATTTAACAAGCATTTACAAGATTGACATTAGTACTTTATGCGTAATCCATGAATAAAGTTCTACAATCTGGTGTTCTATTTAAAAGAGCCAAAATTCTAGGTAAAGGGATGGCATGCTACTACCGATTGGAGTTACATATTGATTCCACTTACACTATTTTTCTATAACTCATACTTCAAGATATTCATTAGTAAATGAAAGAAAAGATGACTGGCATGGCTGTCGGTCATATCACAGAAGGGACTAAGTTCATTTAGTACAGAAGATTTCAGAAGACTTGCTAGCTTACCATCCTTCAGTGTTTAAAGCAGTGGTTCTCAACCTTCCTCCTGCTTCTACCCTTTAATACGGTAGTGTTAACCCCCAACCATAAAATCATTTTATTGCTACTTCATAATCGTGATTTTGCTACTGTTATGAATCATAATGTAAATACCTGATATTCAGGCTACCTGATATGTGACCCCTTTGGGGGTCACAGATTGAGAACCACTGCTTTTGCAGACAGACCATGATGTTTCTGAAACACTTAGAAGAAACTGACTCCTAACATCTGTTCACATAAACTTGTTTTTTACAAAATAGTTCTTTTTTAATTAAAAATTATGTATATGCATGTGAGCGTGTGTGAATTTATGTGCACTACATATGTGCAGGAGCCCACGAAGGGCAGTTATGAGCCTCCATGTGTGTGCTGACAAACGAACCCCGGTCGTCTGGAAGTGCTGCTAACTTCTGAGCCATCTTTATAGCCCCAAAAATTTCTTTAAAAATGTTCATCTTCAACCTTTTGGTTGAACATTGGAAAATAACAAGATGACTTTTTAACCAATCAAAGACGAGATTCTTTACAGAATCAGATAGAAACTGAGAATGGTCATTTGAGTAACAGGGCCACACTAGCCTATGAATGCTCATTGTTACATGCTGATGAATTTGGTTATTTTATTTATTTAATTAATTGTTTTATTTATTTACATCCCAAATGTTGCCCCCTCTGAGGTCTCCTCCCAGAATTCTTCGCCTCATTCCCCTCCCCTTTTGCCTCTGAGAGGGTGCCCTCCCTATCGGGCATCCCCCTTCCCTGGGGCATCAAATCTCTACAGGATTAGGCTCATTCTCTCTCACTGAGGCCAGACAAGGCAGTGCTCTGCTACATATGTGTCAGGGGCCTCGGACCAGCCCTGTATACTCTTTGGAATTTTATTGAGTTCTTTTGCATCAATATTCATAAACAAAATTGGTCTTAAGTTCACTTTCTTTGTTGTGTCTTTATGTGGTTTATGTATCAGAGTAATTTTGGATTCATAAACCAATTAGGTAGTATTCCTTTCGTTTCTATTTGATGGAGTAGTTTGAGGAGTGGTGGTTTTACCTCTTCCTTGAAGGTCTTGTAGAATTCTGCACTAAAGCCATCTGGCCCTGGGCTTTTTTTGGTTGGGAGAATTTTAATGACTGCTTCTATTTCTTCAGGGGTTACTGGATTGTTTAGATGGTTTATCTGATCCAGATTTAACTTGGCACCTGGTATTTGTCTAGAAAACTGTCCATTTCATCCAGATTTTCCTTTTTTTTTTTTTGAGGATAGGCTTTTGTAGTAGGATCTGATGATTTTTTGAATTTCCTTGGTTTCCGTTGTTATGTCTCCTTTTTCATTTCTGATTTTGTTAATTTGGATACTGTCTCTGTGACCTCTGTTAGTCTGGCTAAGGGTTTATTTATCTTGTTGATTTTCTCAAAGAACCAGCTCCTGGTTTTGTTGATTTGTTGTATAATTCTTTTTTCTTTCTACTTAGTTGATTGCAGCCCTGACTTTGATTATTTCCTGCGATCTACTCCTCTTGGGTGTATTAGCTTCTTTTTGTTCTAGAGCTTTCAGATGTGCTGTCAAGCTGCTAGTGTGTGCTGTCAAGCTGCTAGTATATGCTCTCTCCTGTTTCTTTTTGGAGGCACGTAGAGCTAAGAGTTTTTTTCCTCTTAGCACTGCTTTCATTCTGGAAATCAGCCTGGTGATTCCTTAGAAAATTGGACATAGTATTACCTGAGGACCCAGCTATACCACTTCTGGGCATATACCCAAAAGATTCTCCAACATATAGCAAGGACACATGCTCCACTATGTTCATAAGAGCCTTATTTATAATAGCCAGAAGCTGGAAGGAACCCAGATGTCCTTCAACAGAAGAATGGATACAGGAAATGTGGTACATTTACACAATGGAGTACTACTCAGTTATTAAAAACAATGACTTCATGAAATTCTTGGGTAAATGGGTGGAACTAGAAAATATCATCCTGAGTGAGGTAACCCAATCACAAAAGAACACACATGGTATGCACTCACTGATAAGTGGATATTAGCCCAAAAGCTAGAAATACCTAAGATACAATTCACAGACCACATGAAACTCAAGAAGAAGGAAGACCAAAGTGTGGATGCTTCAGTCCTTCTTAGAAAGGGGAACAAAATACTCACAGGAGCAAATATGGAGACAAAGTGTAGAGCAGAGGCTGAAGGTAAGGCCATCCAGAGACTGCCCCTCCTGGAGATCCATACAGTCACCAAACCCAGACACTATTGTGGATGCCAAGAAGTGCTTGCTGAAAGGAGCCTGATATAGCTGTCTACTGAGAGGCTCTGCCAGAGCCTGACAAATACAGAGACAGATGCTTGCAGCCAACCATTGGATTCAGCATGGGGTCCTCAATGGAAGAGTTAGAGAAAGGACTGAAGAAGCTGAAGGGGTTTGCAACCCATAGGAAGAACAACAATATCAACCAAGTAGACACTCCTGAAGTCCCAAGGACTAAATCACCAACCAAAGAGTACACATGGAAGGACCCATGGCTCCAGCTGCATATGTAGCCGAAGATAGCCTTGTTAGGCATCAATGGGAGGAGAGGCTCTTGGTCCTGTGAAGTCTCCATGACCCAGTATAGGGGAATTCGAGGGTGGGGAGGCAGGAGAGAGTGGGTAGGTGGAGGAATACTCTCATAGAAGCAGAGGAAGGGGATGGCATAGGGGGTTCTAGGGGGGACCGTGAAAAGGGAAAACATTTGGAATGTAAATAAAGAAAATATCCAATAAAAAAGAAAAGAAAAGAAACAGGCAGTGTAGGGATTTTTGGCTTATGTATTTGAAGCGCAAAAGACTTCTTAAACTGTTCACCAGCCTGGAACCCTGGAGGATTGAAGGCTAAAGCCTTATAAAAAATTGAATGTAATTCGTTGTGTTTGTATGCTTATTTCTCTCCAATGGATTAATTAGAAGATGTTTGGCTGAGAGAAAATTAAAGTATTTTGGATGAAAAGTCCAAAGGGTTGCTATACCTTAGTATCATTTCAATTTTATATTCCTTTGTAAAATATGTACAACAAATGAGTCAAACATGACGGTTGTTATTAAAAGGAACAAGTGAGTTGTTTAAAATAGTGGAACTATTTCTGTCCTATAGAATCAGGAAATGACCTTCTGAGGAGTTAGCAGTGGAGCTTATACTAAAAGATGGGTAGAGAAAAGGAGAAAAATCTCAAAACCTTGAATACTGAAATCTCCTTTGTCTGAATTACTATAATTTGAGAGATCTTATGAGGGCTCAACTTCCTTATCTTGTTTCAGTCAAATAAAGAGGCCTTGTATTTTCTTTTTAATTTTGTAAATATTTGTTTATAATCATCAGTCATCATCATTATCACCACCACCATCCATCATTATCATCAGTGTGTGTGTGTGTGTGTGTGTGTGTGTGTGTGTGTGTGTGTGTGTGTAGATGAGTACAGGTTCATGTGCCAAAATGTGCAAGTGGAGGGTCAGGACTTTTGGCAGGGGGTCCAGCTTTCCTTCTATTGTGGGTTTTGGGAATTGAACTCATGTTTGTCAGTTTTGAGGGGTAAGTGCCTTTAAGTACCGTGCATTCGTGATGGCACACATTTTTCGGGGGCTGGGTGTACAGAATAAATGTCTAAATAATCACCTTGTCATTACATGCTCTTAAAGCCATAACTACATTTTTAAGAAGCCATTAGTTCTGTTTGGTCACAGGACTCAAAGAAATCAGGACTATCTGATTGACTGGAAATATCTGACATCAAGGACAAAAGCATGTAAATGCAGTTGAAGCTTTAATGTTCGTGTAGTGAAGTCATTATAACCCTCAAATCCCGTGAATACTTCTTATTGGCAAAAATCAGATAATATAAAAATGGGGTTGTTACATACATCTATTGTCTCAACTTCTAATAGACTGAGTTCTGCCAGTTCTCTCAGTGAAAATCTGAATGTGTTGAATTCTGAGATACTCTACTTTGATAATAGAGACAGTTAGATGTTTTGCAAAACATGCAAAAGATAAAGCAAACACATCTTGTTGTAAATTGTCTGGCCTCTTCTTGAGAGTGACTCTATTTCATAACCTGACTGTGTGTCAACACCAGACAACTCTTCCCACACATGCCAGTGTAATCTCAGAGACTATCTCCATTGATGAGCAATGAATAGTAACCTTTGTGTCCTTGTGAAATCATGTACTTCTTTTTATTCTTAGACCTTCAAAGGAATCAACCAGTATTATTTTCCAGAGGCAGCCAATTTCTCAGTGGGAAATTAAAGAGACAATTTTATCAGTGGAATGTTGGACATTTGACATTGGTGAATTTTTGTTTGTTTGTTCTCTTTAACTTGGGATAGAGTTGATCGGGACCTGTGGAAATTAGTTTGGTGGCACTTGACTAGAGAAAAGCAAGGGATGCTCTAGGTGCAGAACTGAGGGGAGGGGGGAATGGACAATACTCCATGATTTAAGTCAGATTACTCATGCAACATTTAAAGTCATTATTAATGCAAAAATCCACAGGGGAAAAAGTAAAATTTAGAATAAAAATCAAGATCTGATTCTGTAGTTTTATGATATGCCTTACTTATCCTATCTTAGCCTTGATTCTAGCTACCCTTTAAAAGCATAAAAATTGTAGAGTACATTACAAAGTATTTCAGTGTGTGTGTTGCATTAGATAATGAACTAAGGTGTTGAAACTCTCAGTAATAAGCTAAAAATGGCTGAGAATGTCTGCATTGTGACTTTGATGATACTATTTAAACTATCTAGGTTTGGTTTTTTCATCTGTAAAATGGGATAAAGCACTACCTTTATTACTGCAAGGATAATAATGTATTCGAATAAAGGTGCTCTTGATAATGGTCTATAAAATTGAATGTTGCAGCCAGAAGCTGAAAACAACCCAGATGTCCCTCATCAGAGGAATGGATACAGAAAATGTGGTACATTTACACAATGGAGTACTACTCAGCTATTAAAAACAATGACTTAATGAAATTTGCAGGCAAATGGATGGAACTTGAAAATATCATCCTGAGCGAGGTAACTCAGTCACAAAAGAATGAACATGGTATGTACTCACTGATTAGTGGATATTAGCCAAAACGTTCAGAATACCCAAGTTTCACTTTACAGTAACCGCTAGACTGAGAGTGAGGTCCCAGATGGAGGAGTGGGAAAAGGGACTGAAGGAGCTAAGGCAGTTTGCAGCCCATGGAGGGAGCAACAGTGTCAACTGGCTTGACCCCCTCTGGTTCTCCTGGAGGTTGGACCACCAACCAAAGAATACACATCGAGGGACCCATGGTTCAGACCACATATGTGGTCAGAGGAGGGCCTTGTTGGCCATCAGGGGGAGGAGAGGCCCTTGGGTCTGAGGGTGTTAGAAGCCCCAGTAAAGGGGAATGTCAACGTGGGAATACGGGAGTGGGTGGGCAGGTGGGTGGGAGGTGGAATACCTTCATAGAGGCGGGGGAGGGGGAGGGAATAGGGGGTTTCCAAAGAGGAGACCTAGAAAGGAGGAAACAATGGAAATGTAAATAAAGTATCAAAAAATAAAACAATACAAAAAATTCACAAACACACAAAAATATTAAATGATCAAGTTAAAGATTTATAATGTAAAAATGATGAACTACTCAACTCTAAGCATTCAGAGTCTCAATAACAGAAAAAGAGAACTGTTCAGCCTCTTTTTCTGTTCACTTCTGTTGCCAAGTGTCCAGTGCAGAGGCTTCACAAATCTTGCACGCTAGTACTGTAAGTGGCCAGTAGGGGCAGCAGTGTCCTATTCCTTTCAGAGACCGAGAGAGTGGTTTGTTGCCTCTTGTGTCTGAGTGCACTTCATTTGATGAGTGAGCTCCATGCAAACTATCCTAGCAGGGGAGTGTTCGTTGTAACAGTATAACTGAAAAATGTCCTAGGAGTCCTGTGACAGTATTTTTATTTTATTTATTTTATTGTTTTTTAGCTTGTTTAAACTAAATACACAGAATGGAGGTTAAAAAACATTTCAGTTTATTTTAATTCAGTAAGTGTTTTGTTTAAAATGATTAATTTAGGACAAATGCTAATTCACACAAAGCATTGGGATAACGGGCCTAAATCAGGACTTTTCCAAATAAGCTGGGCTCTATGACTCCGCTATTCCATAGAGTAGGGAATGAATGCATTTTTCTACATTAAGAGTAAAAAAAGAATCTACCTTTCTTAAGGCACAAATAATACTGCCTTTTTCTTCATTATTGCCTGTCACTCAAGCCATGACTTTGGTTGTTTAAATACCAATTTTGAGATGCACAGACTTCAGGATATCTTTATGGATGACATGAAGCTTCCACTTTAAAATAAATAGTACATTTTGTAAAGTGGTAATTGTAACTGTCATCGGGCATATTTCACACCTTTGCCCCAAAGATCAGGAAGCATCATTGGGGAGGGGTGGGGGTAGAAAAATTCTAAGAGCCAGAGGCCAGAGGTGAAACTATATCTTCTGCCTAAGCCAGAAATGCTGCACTCGTGAACTCAGAACAGCTGTAGTTTTCAGCAAAAGACCTAAATAGGATCAAGCCAGCCAACTATCTAGCATGACGGGGAAAGATCACAACCTCTGAACTCTAGTTGAGGACCCATTGGCAGTTGATAGCTTCTGGAAAAGGGATAGTACTTTGAAGGTGTAGTCTCTGGTAGGTTGACCATGTACCAGTTGACAGCCCTAAAACCCTGAGTATATGGGAAACACAAATTGGACGAGGCGGGTTATATGGGAGGTGTTGTGCAGGAGTGTGGAGTCAGTATGATTAAAATACATCATATATACATATAAGGAAGTCTAATAGAAGCAATACAAGAATTTTAAAATGTTTAAAAGTCAAAGTATCCTTCTTGCTTCCCAACATGTTCTATGAAAATCCTCTTTTCTTAAACCCAGTGACGTCATGTGAATAGCTAGTGTCTCCTTCATCTTCTCTCAACTTTATCTACCTTATTTCTGGCACATCACCACAACTGCTGTCTTACAGGTACTCTTCGCTCCCTATTTGCCTTCTTCCCTTTCTTTCTTCTTTCTTTCTTGTTTCCTTCCTCTCTTCCTCCAACTCTCCCATCGTGCTTTCCTCATCATTCTAACTACTGGTAATCGCCTTAAAAAACTACCCTTGTTCACTCAATCATGGGAAACTACACTCAAGCATCTGGCATCTCATTGCCAGCTCCTGAGCCTGGTAGCTTCCTGCGTGAAGACATACACCTGCTTACTGCTTGTTTTTACTTCAGGTTCATAATTATCTGATCTTGTATTGGTACATACTGTCTCTGCCTCAGCAGTTAGTTCCATCTCTTTCTTTTGAATAACTAGTCTTACCACTCTCCCAAACTGCGATTGAACACTTTTACCTTCTTTATCAAAGTATCTACATTTCTTCTTTCCACCACACTTTGAGCCAGTAATGAACCTCAGAGTCCATGGGCAGAAGTAGGAGCTTTCATCTTACCACCCATGAACCTACCAATTGATTAACAATCATAGTTATTGTCCCATTTCCTCTTCATAATGGTGAGACATGGGGATTCAGGAGACAGTATTTTAACTGAGATTCTACTGTGTCATTTCCTGGAGCACAAACATGGAGAAATTAACTTTTCTGTCCTTTAATTTCTTCAATGAGTTGGTGGTCAGTGATATCAGGGATAAAAATGAAGTATACACTTCTATATGAAGTCAACCCTTTTGCTTTGGATTCTATGGTTCTCTTTCTGTCTCTCTGTCTGTCTGTCTTTCTTTTTTTCTTTCTTTCTGAATCTTCTTGAGACATTTGTTCTTGAATTTATGCTTTTTGTTCAATGTGGAGTTAATGTCTTCCTCTTCCTTTGAGTGTACCCTTGGTCAAGTATGTTCTTTTATCTTCTATTTTAGGGGAAAAATCTTTCATGAACATATTTTCTTCCATCTTCCCCACCTGACAAAGGCAATTGTGAATGCTAGCTAAAATCTGCCATCATTCATTTTTCTGTTCAATCTCATCCAGACATGCTTTCTAAGTGATGGAGTGCTTCATTTTCAGAACACTTTTATTTCCATTCTCTTGTTGGATGATTTTACCCACCTTTGGAAAGCTCAAACATTATCTGTTTCGTGAACACTGTGCAGGTTTTGTCCCTCTCATGAACATAGACATCTATCTAATTGCTTGCCAACTTTACCAAGCTGTTTCATAGGCATCTAAACCTGATCATATCAAATATGATTCTGGAATTCAACTCTAAATTTGCAGTAAGTTTAATCTTAATTTAATAACTACCCAGTTTTAAGTACATAGCTGCTTAAGCCAAAAATTTCTGTCATATTACATTTCTTTCTTTTGCTCACATCTTCACATAAAAGCATCATAGCCCGTTGATTGCCCCTTCAGGTCATAACAACTACAGTGTGAGCTTCATCAAAGAATTATATTTTTTCTTTCATGTTTTACAATGAAGTCTAAATATCTAGATAGTTTTTGGTGCATAGTAGTTAGCAAATAAATATTTGTGAATGAATGGATGCTTTAGCATTAAATCTGACCACTTCCTCTATTCTCAGGGCAAACACTATAGTCTAAAGTCACCATTATCTTTTATATAGGTTTTTCTAACTAATCTGTATATCTGCAGGCTTTTCCACCCATGCTCCAGTTCCCATAATAATGACTCTGAGGCTTATTTTTTTATGAATAAATGCTTAGGCTTTTCCCCCCATCAGCTCATAACTTAATTACCCTGTCTATTCTATTCTATGAGCGTCACATGGCTGGTCACCTCTCCTCAATTTCATCTGTCTTCTCAGAGTCAGGGTAAATCTCTACCTGTGCATGCCTGACTCTATCCCAGAGATCCTCTCTTTCTACCGTAATTCCCACCTCCTATTTCCTGTCTCAGTTAATTGGCCATCAGATTTTTATTGACAGGTGATGCTTCCATACAGTACACAATAGACTCTCTGTACAGATCCCTGATGCCACTCTTCATCTTCATCCCATAACTCAATAGCTTATTTTCAAATTTAAGGCAACCCCTAAGATTCTTGCCTATTAGCATAAAATAAAACCTTATATACTGATCTGAAAAGAATATTCCTATTTCTACAATTGCATTTGCCACTTCTTTGTCTCATTCTCCATTACAACCTCACATTTCCTGGCTTTGCATAATAGGTGATCAACAAATGAATGAAATAATACATGGCAAGTGAGTGTTGTGATCATGTGTCACATCAAGAAGCAAGGGTATATATAAAAGTTCAGATTGCCGTATGTCTTCCCTTGAACGATAAATTATCAAGTCATTTACTTTTGATTTCTCAACATTCTCACCTACCAGTTAATCTTTACACTACTACAGTCCAGTATCTTTCTAAATACTGAGCTGAAATATTCATGGCTAGGTAGTAAACTCAATGGACCATTCTTCTAGTTAATTCAGTTTTGTCCTTGGCATTAATTTGCCATTCTACATACTTTGTGTTTTACTTCCCATTTGTTATTTCATATTCATGATATAGATATTTAGATAATTGGTTTACAAATCTGTCTTTATAAAAGAGTCTTTTGAAGTATGCATTTTTGCTAAATATGACTATTTCCATTAATATATTTTGATATGCATAGTTGATCTTTCAATTAAAATATTGTATAATTACTCTTGATAACTATTTTAAGGCTGAGATGATCCTAGAAGCATTTCTAATTTTCAAATTTTTATAGTTATCATTTTATTGTTGATATTTAGTCTGAGTTTACCTGATTGGAGTACATATTTAGTAGTTATTTATAACTGACTTCAATCCATTGATGTACTGGATAGTTGTTATCAACTTGACAAAATTTAGACTCACCTGACAAGAGGAACAGTCTACTGAAGAACTGCCTCCATCAGATTGGCCTTTGGGCATGTCTTGCCTGATGATGATAGGTGTGTGGGGCTGGTGGTTGGGGCATCCCATTATCTGTAGCACCATGTCTAAGCATATAGTCCGAGGTTGTATAAGAAAGCTCACTGAGCATGAGCTGGATACCATTTCTCCATAAGTTATGCTTAGATTTCTATCCTGCCTTCCCTCAGTGATAATTTATGACTTGGAAGTATAAGTGAAATAAATCCTTTCTTCTACAAAGTTGTTTTCATTCAACATGTTTATTACACCAACAGAAAAGCAAATTAGAATACTGTTGTGACTTGCTTTATAGTTCAGCTCATGGTAAACTTAATACAATGTTCCTTTTGTGCTGAAAAATATGTATTTTCTTCGGTTGTAGATACAGTGAGTTTATTAATCCTGATGCGGAATTTACACTCTACTGTTCTTTTAATCTTTTTTTCTGTCAATTACTGAAAGATGTATGTTAAAATTGATCATTATGACTATGGGTTTATCTGCCTGTCTTTGGCAATGTAATCATTGTATATCCAAGAACATTCTATTAGCTGCATATAAGTAATAGATTTGTGTATTTGCTTTTGTTTTTAGATGCAGGTTATCACTGTAGCTTAGGCTGGTCTGGAACTTACTCTGTAGCCCAAGCTGACCTTATAACTTACAGAAATCTTCTATCTGGCCCTTTTAAGTGTTGGAATTATATTTGTGAGTGCACATTCCTGGCTTTAGTAGCAGATTTTGAAAATGTACTTTCTTAAATATTAAAGGCCCCAAACTGGCTTTATTTGATTAGCATTTTCATGAGATCTTGAAAGATGGATAGAGAATGTTAATTTTAGGTGTCGGTATTGCCCTTATAACTGTATCTATTATAGGCAAGAAAGAATTGGATTTTATTTGAGCTTTTATTTCATCTGACAATCTTTGTCTTTTAATTAATGCATTGTCTATTTTTTTGTGTGGCATTTGCTGATGCATTTTACACTCTGTCATTTGATTTTTTTATCCTTCTTGTTTTCTACCCTCTCTTTCTTTTCTCTCTACTTGCATTTTTACTCTGTGTTTTCCTCTCTTCTCTTCATTTACAAGTTAGTTTTTTAAAACTGATCTAGAATTTAATGGCTAATTTTCTATTATGCCAGTGTTGTCAAGAAATTAAAGAATTCATTTCCATTGAGCCTAATAATCTTCTACACTGACTTCCTAAATATATTACCAATTATTCATATTTTTGAAAGAAAATAAAAGTCACTTTACATCTGTTGTCACAAGCAGTGAGCCAATATATTGATTTAATTTTTTTATCAGAATCACTCAAAGTGCTAATTAACGCTACACATTCTTGTGTTTCACTTCAAACTTCCTGAGTCACTACCTTAAAAAGAGTTCATTTATAATTATCATTTCCCATAAAAACCCTAGGTGAATCCCATTGTACTAAAGAAAAAATTTGGTAAGCCTGGGCTCCTAAAAGAGGTTGCTGAGTGACTTAAGCCACCCACAGACAACTACATCACTGTAACATATGTGGTGCAAACTCTACACTATTTATGAGTTGAAATATCACAAATCAATACTTCCTGGACAGAAAAAGTGACTCTAAATGTATGCTACTAGACTAGATTCCTCTGAAGGAATAACTAGCTTCCACAGAAAATGTACATAAGCTTAATGTAAAAAGGCAATGGATTAAAAAAATACACAATAAAATTCTTGGAAACCGAATCCAGGAACACATCAAAACGATCATTCACCACGATCAAGTAGGCTCAATCCCAGGGATGCAGGGGTGGCACAATACACAGAAATCCATCACATAATCCACTATATAAACAAACTGAAAGAAAAAAGTCACATGATCATCTCATTAGATGCTGAAAAAGCCTTTGACAAAATATAACACCCCTTCATGTTAAAAGTATTGGAGAGATCAGGAATTAAAGGTCCATACCTAAACATAGTAAAAGCAATATACAGCAAACCAAAAGTCAACATCAAATTAAATGGAGAGATACTTGAAACAATCCCACTAAAATCAGGGACAAAACAAGGATGCCCACTCTCCCTATCTATTCAGTATAGTACTCGAACGAAGTTCTAGCTAGAGAAATTAGGCAACAAAAACAGATCAAAAGGATACAAACTGGAAAGGAGAAAGTCAAGATATCACTATTTGTAGATAATATGATAGTATACATAAGCAACCCCCCCAAAATCCACCGGAGAACTCCTACAGCTCATAAAGAACTTCAGCAAAGTGGCTGGATATAAAATGAACTCAAACAAATTACTAGCCTTCCTTTACTCAAAGGATAAACTGGCTGAGAAAGAAAAAGAAACAACAACCTTCACAATAGTCACAAATAATATAAAATATCTTGGTGTGACTCTAACCAAGCAAGTGAAAGATCTGTATGACAAGAACTTCAAGTCTCTGAAGAAAGAAATAGAAGAAGACCTCAGAAGATGGAAAGATCTCCCATGCTCATGGATTGGCAGGATTAATATAGTAAAAATGGCTATCCTGCCAAAAGCAATCTACAAATTCAATGCAATCCCCATCAAAATTCCAACTCAATTCTTCATAGATTTAGACAGAGCAATCCTCAAATTCATTTGGAACAACAAAAAACCCAGGATAGCAAAAGCTATTCTCAACAACAAAAGAACTTCTGGGGCAATCAGC
>CM052722.1:20218828-20259574 GCA_028551405.1 Uromys caudimaculatus | reverse complement strand
AATTTAATGAAAATGAAAGTACAACATACCCAAACTTAAGGGACACAAGCAGTGCTAAGAGGAAAACTCATAGCTCTGAGTGCCTCCAAAAAGAAACTGGAGAGAGTATATACCAACAGCTTAACAGCACACCTGAAAGCTCTAGAACAAAAAGAAGCTAATACACCCAAGAGGAGTAGAAGGCAGGAAACAATCAAATTCAGGGCTGAAATCAACCAAGTAGAAACAAAAAGAACTATACAAAGAATCAACAAAACCAGGAGCTCGTTCTTTGAGAAAATCAACAAGATAGATAAACCGTTAGCCAGACTAACCAGAGGGCACAGAGACAGTATCCAAATCAACAAAATCAGAAATGAAAAGGGAGATATAACAACAGAAACTGAGGGAAAATGGGGTACAGAGCTAAACAAAGAATTCTCAACTGAGGAATATCGAATGGCAGAGAAGCACTTAAAGAAATGTTCAACATCCTTAGTCATCAAGGAAATACAAATTCAAACAACCCTGACATTCCACTACACACCAGTCAGAATGGTTAAGATCAAAAACTCAGGTGACAGCAGATGCTGGCAAGGATGTGGAGAAAGAGGAACACTCCTCCATTGCTGGTGGGATTGCAAGATGGTACAACCACTCTGGAAATCAGTTTGGCGGACCCTCAGAAAAATGGACATAATACTACCTGAGGACCCAGCTATACCACTCCTGGGCATATACCCAGAAGATGCTCCAACCTGTAATAAAGACATATGCTCCACTATGTTCATAGCAGCCATATTTATAATAGCCAGAAACTGGAAACTATACAGATGTCCCTCAGTAGAAGAACTAATACAGAAATTGTGGTACATTTACACAAAGGAATACTACTCAGCTATTAAAAACAATGGCTTCATGAAGTTCTCAGGTAAATGGATAGAACCAGAAAATATCATGCTGAGTGAGTTAACCCAGTCACAAAGGAACACACGTGGTATGTACTCACTGACAAGCGATTTTAACCCAAAAGCTCAGAATACCCAAGATGTAACACACAAACCATATACAGCTTAAGAAGGAAGACCAAGGTGTAGATGCTTCAATCCTACATAGAATGGGGAACAAACTAATCACAGGAACTAGAAGGAGGGACGTGTCTAGGAGGGAGAGAGGAGAGGGAGGGTAGAGAAGGGGGCAGGAACAGGTATTGGAAGGGACAGGAGAGAAGTACAGAGGATCAGGAAATTCAATAGACACATGCAGCAGAGGGGGATGGGGAACTGGGGTAGCCACTAGAATGTCCCAGACTCCAGGGAAGCTAGAAGCTCCCAGGAGCTAATGGCACTGACTTTAGTCGAAATACCCCGCAAAGGGGAGATACCATCTGTAGAGAACACCTCCAGTAGATAGGCAACACCCCCAGTTGAGTGATGGAGCCACCCATGCATCTCAAAATTGTAAACCCAGAAATGTTCCTGTCCGAAGGAAAGACAGGGACAAAAACTGGAACAGAGATTGAAGGAAAGGCTATCCAGAGACCACCGTACCTAGGGATCCATCCCATCTGCAGACACCACACTATTGCTGATGCCAAGATGTGCTTGCTGACAGGAGCCTGATTTGACTGTTCTCTGAGGGGTTCTACCAGCACCTGACCAATACAGATGCAGATATCCAGAGCCAATCATGAGACTGAGCACGGGGACCCCAATGGAAGTGCTAGGGGAAAGCCTGAAGGAGCTGAAGGGGATTGCAACTCCATAAGAAGAACAATGTTAACTAACTGGAGCACCCAGAGCTTCCAGGGACTCAACCACCAACCAAAGAGTACACATGGAGGGAGCCAGGACTCCAGATCCATATGTAGCAGAGGATGGCCTTACCTGACATCCATGGGAGTGGAGGGAGGCTTGATGTTCCTGTGTAGGGGGCTGCTAGGGGGGTGAGGCATGGGAGTAGGTGAAGGGGTGGAGGACCACCTTCATAGAGGCAAAAGAGAGGGGTTTGGGGGATAGTTTGCTGGAGGGGTGACTGGGAAGGGGGATGGAATTTGAAGTGTGAATGAATCAAATGATTAATAAAAGAAAAGAAAAAAGAAAAAAGGATGAGACATGGTGTGTGTGTGTGTGTGTGTGTGTGTGTGTGTTCCTAGCCTAGACCGATAAAATTTTCTGAAATGTACTAAGTCAGGTCGTCCAGCAGTATATGTTTTTGGAGTGCTTTTAAAAACCTTTGGTGGATGCAGCCAGGGTGCAAGAAACTTATACACTAACAGACTCTTCAAAGTAAACAGCATCTAACATTGTCTGTGGTTTGTAGCTAAGTATTTATAACAAAGGAGGTTTAAGCACATTTTTAAGTTCCAGCATAACAGCATGAGTCACTGTTTGATTTATCTTCACTAGAAGGTTTAACTTATGAGATCTTGGAGGGCAGACTTTGGACAATAGCCTATGTAGTCTCTATTAAATTTTGACTTTTTTTTTAGTGGTATTGTTATAGAAGGTAACGCTTTCTATATCAACAGCCATGATTCTTTTGGAGACAGAAAACCAGGTACAATGCTTCTGTTATCCTTCATGGGTCTGGGATTATAAACCAAAGCTTGCTTTCCAAATACATCCGCACACTGGAATTGTTTGGGAGCTGTGAAAATACTGAGCCCCATCCTGAAATAGGAATGTAATTGGTAGTGGGTCGCAGCCAAGGTTTGGGAGTTTTGAAGAGTGTTCAAGTGATTCTAATGTGAGGGCAAGTCTGGGATCTACTAAACTGTATATATTGAGCTACAAAGTTCAAAGGTAAACCTTTGAATGAGGTAAATATTAAGGTTTCTGTGCAAAAGTTGCAGTCAAACAATAAAATTACCCTAGCTGAATTATCCAGCATGGAGTGTGCCCCTGTAGGGCATTCTTCACATAAAGTAGAGGTTCTCAATCCTTGGATGGCAATCCCTTTGGTGTCAAATGACCCTTTGACAGGGGTTGCATATCAGATATCTTGTATATCATATATTTACATTATGGTTAATAACAGTAGAAAATTATAGTTATGAAGTAGCAATGAAATAATTTTATGGTTGGGGGTCACCACAACATGAGGAACTGCCATTAAAGGGTCATAGCATTAGGAAGGTTTAGAGCCACTAACATAAATACAGATTAACTGATGGAAAACATCAAATCAGTTTCACACACACAGTCACACACATAAGGATTATCGTTATTCAACCAAGATTCTAAAATGACTGTCAGTTTGAATCTATATGCCTGATTAGAATTGTTGGATAAAAATCAGAGAGCCCAGTAAGATTTGAATTTCATATAAACAATAAATAATTTTAGTAAATGTAGATACCGTGCACTATTTTGGATATATTTATATTAAATGTATTTTCCTGGAATTCAAGTTTAACTTCATGCCTTGTAATTTTATCTGCTTAAACCTTACCCAAAATTTTAAATGACTTGCTTGAGGAATAATTATGACAAGAATTAAGTTCATTTTCTCACTCATGTGTTCTGTTTCAAGAGTTATATTTCTTGGTTAACCACCCCAATCGCCAAGTGATTCTGTACTGAGAGACAATTCTACCTTATTCTGCCTCTTCTGTCGTCTCCGGAGACGAAGGAACTCCTTATGTTGCCTGGAGACAAAGTTCACTGCTGCATATTCCAGTAAGGCAGCAAACACAAACAGAAGGCACACTGCCATCCAGATGTCAATCGCTTTCACGTAGGAGACCTGAAGAATAGGATGGGGTGAGAGAGAGAGGGAAAAAAAGGAAGCTATGAAGGCTTTCAGAAAACCTAATTCTACAGTCATGTGAATGGCACACGTAATGGTCAAGGATTTTCTATTCTTTACTTAGAAGGCTACTACGACTAGTACTGCAACAAATGTCTACCAGAAGAAGAATGTATATAGAAGTTGTGTGATTGGGACTGGAGGGCACTATTTTAAGTGAAACACGATCTTGCCTATTTGGAATCTGAATGTGTTTCTCTCATAGAAGTTGAGAGTAGAAAAAGTTCATTTCATAGAAACTTCCAGAAACTGGAAGAGGTGGGTAAATGGATATGATGCTATTATTGGAAGAAATAAATCTAATTTTAGGTGGCACAATATGATGAACATAATTGACAACAATGTATCATATATCTTAAAAGAGTTAGATAAATGGATTTTGGATCAACTTGCCAGAAAGAAATATTAAATTTTAAGATGGTGGATATGCTAATTGCTATGATTTGACCATTCCTTTATATAGACATGAATCACAGTATCAATATTAGGATTGTGTGTATAGGTCAGCAATAGCAGTCATATTCAGGACATGTGAGACTTTAGGTTCAAGTTTGAGTTAAATAAAAATAAATTACCAAACATCATTGCATAACTCATAAATATATACCAGTACAAAGTGCTATAGCATTAAAGTAAAAACAGTTACAAAAAGTCATGCCTTAGTACCACTTAGAAGATTAAATATGAAGCATATGAGACAATGGCCAAGAATAGAGAGAGGGGCTTTGTGCTGTCATTGCCCTGCAAGGGTAAACATCTCTATCCACAATTTTATGGTACAGGGAAAACAAGTAGGACTATTTTAACATTTCGGTTTCCAGACCGCCAAAGACACTTATCAAACTGCCAGGAGAATGTGTACTATTCAGTTCTTGTTTTTATGTGTTTACTTAGTTAAGTTTTTCTTCTTTTTCTTGTTAGCTACCCTTTTAAGTATTATATATGTATACAACTGTTAAATCCTATAACAAGTGGGTTATCCCATTTCCTGAGAAGGAAACTGGAGTAAAGAATGGTTAAACTATTCCCTAAAGGCACAAAATCAGAACTTGAAAGCCAAGATTGAAATGGAAACCCAGTGTTGACTACTGTGTTTCTTTTCTCATCACACATAATATGGTGCCTAGAGTCACATAGGTTATAGCCTCTGTTTCCTTTACACATTTTTGGCATTTCTCATGGCATTTAACTATCTTCTAATCAATCCATCATTTCCAATGTGTGCACACATTATAAGACACTTAGCTTATTTTCAATTACACTTCTCTGACTAAAAATTTTGCTGCTGTGAGGTTCCTTGTCCCCAAATATCTGACTCTCTCTGTGCATATTTGTTACATCATTTTTTTTGGGTGAATTACATTAAGGAATGACACAAAAAAAATCTCTTGAGTTAGAAAGTTAGCAGCAGCACATAGAACAAGAGTACAAAGTCTAGAACAGTGATTTTCAACCTGTGGATCACAACTCCTTTGGGTGTCCCGTATTAGAGATCCTATATATGAGATATTTATTTATGAATCACAACAGTAGGGAATTACAGTTATGAAGTAGCAATGAAATAATGTTATGGTTGTGGATCACCACATGAGGAACTATAGTAAAGGGTCACAGTATTAGAAAGGTTGACAACCATTGGTCTAGAGTGAGGAGGAAGTATTTTTTTAAGGAATGTTGGTAACATCTCCAAGTTGCTTCATCTCACTGTTTCCATTCCTCAGGTGTCTAATACGTACAGTCATAGTACCGTGATTTCTTGCAGAGTAGTTTGTGAAGAACATCATTTTATATATGTAAAGAGTTTAGAATAATGTCAAGGATAGAATGAGTGCTATGAAAAGCCGTGTAATTATTTGACTACATATGGGTTCGATCTTGTTAACAGAAAGACTTTTTGGAAGAGAGAGAAATTAACAAGGAAAAGAAAGCACCTATAATTTTATTAGAACGCAGTTATTAATACTATTTTTATTTTGAGGGAAATTTCATACATGTACATTATATTTACATCACTTCCACCCCTTCCCTTTCCTTCCAATTTCTCCCATGACCTGCTTCTCTCAATTTCATGAACTCTCCTTCCTTAATCTGTATTCTCTTTCTCCGTCTCCCTCTCCCTCTCCCTCCCCCATCTCTCAGACACACTTCTACTGAGTCTATTAAGTCTTGATTATATATGTGTGTTTAGGGCTGAAGACTTGGGATTGAATAACTAATCAGGGGGTGGGTCCCTGGAGAAGACTGACTTCCCTTCTCTCAGCAGTCATTGATTCCCTCTAGCTCTTCATCTAAGGGTCAGGCCTCATGAAATGTCCCTCATCCATGTTGGTATGTCAACTGGTATTGCCATGATATAGGCATTGTTTAGGGCAACCGTATTGTTGAGTGTTTATAAGTGTGGCTTTCCTATCACGTCTAGAAGATACTATCTTAGAGCAGATGTCCTGGTAGTGTACTTACTCTTATTAAGGATGCTATCTGCGTTATACTTTTTATCTTAAACAATTGGAACTAATTGCCAGCCCCTATATATTGTTCCAAATTGGCCTAGTGCTTTGCCATCTTCATCCCTTGGAATGTACCACTATTTCTCTCTGGGATGATTATTCATAGTTTGTCTGACTGAGACTTTTTCAGAATCTCTCAAAACCCATCAGAAATGCATCTCTCCTAGGAAACTTCCTCTTTCTCCCACCTGGATTAGGGGCTATTTTCTTTATTTTCTTATTGCACTCTACTTAATTTATTTGTTCTTTCTTAGCTACCTATTTCCTTAGCCTTGTCAATAGATTGTAAGCTTGCCTTGTATTTGTGTCTGGATAAGTTGGTTGATTTTGGAGGAATGACCCTGGGCCAAAAAACTCTTTGTATTACTAACACAGACCCTAGTAAGTCATGGACAAGAATACATTTTGTATCTATGTATATGTATGGGATAGTTAGTGGAAAAAGAGGCCATGAATTTGAAGGAGAGTGGAGAGGGGTATACAGGAGGCTTATGGAGGGAGGAAAGGCAAGGGTGAAATGTAATTATATCTTAATCTCAATAATAAAGACAAAAAAGAATGAATTATGTGCAGTGAATAGTTGATAAATGAATAAGTGGATGAAAATAAGGAATAATCTAGCCATTTTCTATATCTTACATTAAATCAGATAATTTTAAACTATCACCTATTATCTACAACTTCATATATTTGATGCTTGTAAGGGCAGAATATAAAAACTTTTAAACTCTCTTGGCATCCTTAGAATTCTGGAATGTTCTTCCTTAGTAAGCAATAATTTGTCTTGCACTTGCTCATCTGAAGCAAGCATATTCTATGATAACAGAACATTACTAATCACAATATTCCATGTTATATATTATTCAGCTTGCCTGTAAATGTTTCCTATTTCATAATGAGAAAAACTTGTCAATGCCTGACACATCCTCATGTAAAGAATGCCCAGTAGAGAGACCACCATTCACTCTCCCATTCCTGGTGTTTATAGCATTCAGAAATTTCTAAACCCTTTTCCCGTCTCCTTTTTATAATCAGCAGGCTCAGCACATATTTAGCTTTTTTTGTTTATAGGTGCTCATAAATTAATTCTTTCCCTTTCTTAATCATTTCGTTTGGGCTCTCAGTTTCCTTCAAATTATGAACCTCTTTCCAGCATTAAAGTGGTGGCATTAAATACATTATTCATACGGAGTTAGAAGGTGGCAGGAGATGTCGACTCCATAAGATGTGGTGTCCCTTGGTGGTGTTCTCTCAGGATTGAAATTCCTTTTGTTGCTTTTAACCAGTTCTAATGTCAGATTCTCTCCCTTTAGCTGCTAAGCCTTAGAAGTCTGTAGCTCACATCTTTTCCTGTCACATTCTCTTTATGATTCTTGGGCTTATATGATCCCTTCCTGAACTACTTTACTACAAACCTGAAAGATAGTTTTTCAATGGTAATTAAGCTCTCAAAATGCTGCAGTGGCTCATCGACTTGGATATTCTAGAGGGATTTTTATTTTTTATATGTATTTTTAGTTTTAGTGTTTTAAGACAGGGTCTTGCTATGTAGCCAGGCTTGCTTGGAACTCACCATCCTCCCACCTTGGCCTTCAAAACATTGGGGTTATTGCAAGTCTCCTTTTAAGAATATTTAATTATGCCAGCAAGAAGGCGCAGCAGGTAAATCTGCCTATTTTACAAGCCCCATGACCTCAATTTTATATTCAGCCCTACAGTAAAAGGAGAGAACCAACAGCCAAAGCTGTTCTCTGACCCCTACATGTACACTGTAGTAAACACACACACACACACACACACACACACACACACACACACACACACACACATACATGCACACCCATACACACACATACACACACATATTTTAAAGAAAGCATTTTCAAAAGCAACATGAAGAAATGAAAAGCATAACACATTCATACCCTAGTGATATATGAAAGGCCCTGTAGTAGTCTCTGTGAAAGGTAAATCAAGATACAAGATGACTAAGATGCATATTGATCCTTCCTAGAAGTTCTCTGATTACACTTCTGGGGAGTTTGTTCATCGTAGACCAAGGAACAGTAAAGCATGGCTCAAGGGTCGGATCTGATTCACTGAATATCTTCTAAATATCTATTGAAACACAGCCAGAATTGCTTAGTTACGTAGTGCTCATGGCTACACCTATATTAAAATGGCACATTTGGGTAGCTTTGACAAAAAAAAAAAAAAAAAAAAAAAATGGCCCGCAGAGCTTAAAACACTGATTATTTATGGAAAAATGTTTGCCAGTCTCTAGCCTACAGGAGATTAATGAATGGAAGAAGCTGTAAAAGCAATATTCTGAAAATAAAAGATGGTGGGAACCCAGTGATTTGCATATGTGGTGTATTTTAGGGGTGGGGCATGATGACAGATAGATAGGTGTTGATTCCAGGCAGAGAAGGCACCGAAGGCAGGCAGAGTCAAGGTTTCTGTATCTTCAGAAATATATCTTAATGACCGTTTTCAAATGAGGTATAGTCCTACAAATGTTATCATAATTTCCATATAGTTCTTTGTGTCCAGAAGCATAGTTATTATCAAATGGCAACATTTTCCTTCCAAATGGAAATATCTCTCCTCTTGATATTTTCAACTTCCACACAGCCCTAGGTTCTCTTTGACCAGATCTATGACTCCTCTGTGAAGTCATATCTTGTGCCTTCTGTAACTTTTTCTGCTTTAATTTAGACTCTACCATACCCTCAATAAATCCACCAACTTCTATAAATTTCTTATCTGTGTGTTTAAGGGTGACAGAAGTGTAGTGGTTGTGTTTGTTGGTGTATACCCTACAGCAAAGACTGGCCAACTTCTTGTGAATCTCATCTGCTACACCAGTAAAACTAGATTTTCTAGTCCAGTGGAATACACAACAGAATGTAAAAGAAACTATACATGCTAGTTGAGGGACTCTAAAATATTCCTGAGGACTTAACCCTTCACTAGATATCCACACTGGTTATCCTTCATTCAAGACCGCAGTGCCATAAAATGGAAGAAGCCAGACATCTCAAAAACTCAGGCCCACCTCCTCCAGAGTAGAGTGTAATGTAAATGAGAAAGACTCATTCATCCACTGATTTCAGCCTTTTGTAATTCCAAAGCCAGCTGAGGCATGATATCTCCATTGCTCTTGAGCTAATTCTAAAATGTGTACAGTTATCATTTGCAGAGTTGATTTAATTAAATGTCCCCTCTTCCATTCATTTCATTGGAGTCCTCTCATGAGAAACTCTGCTTTTCCCATGGGATCTTTCCTTTCCTTCGCCTCTAGTGTTCAGTCTATTCAGATATCACATTTCTATCTTCAAATGCAGGGGGCTGCATTTACTCTTTACTTTCTTTCCAAAGGTGCCTTTATGGTCTCAGCCATTAACAGGTAGACCTGGCTAGTGTAACAAAAGGTCCCTTTGCATTCAGAACCTCCTAGTGGCACTTTGCCCTTTTGCTTCTGTGGAATGAATTTCGAAACAGCAATTTCAATTAGGAGCACATGGGCTTTTAAACATTACTATAGCTGCCTCTTGCAGGCTCTGGTATTCTAGAGACTGCCCAGTATGTGTCCGCCCTAGTTATTTAACTTTATCCTACTCCTTCCGAACACAAACTTTGCTCTTTGTTTAAGCAATTCTACTCACCGCCCCGCCCTACAGGAAGCCAACCCCATTCTTACCAACTTGAGGGAGTGATTTTTTTGCACCTCAGGGGAAACCTGGCAATAGCTGCAGACACTTGTTACAGCCACTAGGAGGCACTACAAGTATGGGGCAGGGATGCGGTAAGCCATCCTATAAGGTCCAGGATTTCCACAGCCACACGTTCTTCAGTCCAAATGCTAGTAATTTTGAGCTCAATAACCTCAAGTTTAGGAAAGAAAATAAATGCTCCCAACCTCTTAGAGCCCGTGTCTAGTCCAGTGAGCCCAAAACAGGAATGATGCTCCTCTCAAGAACACTCGGGGATATCTGAAGCTGAGGTGAGGAGCCCAGGACAAAGAATTTAGTGCCAGATGTGAATGCTGTTATTAGATTCGGAAATCTTGCTTAACAATTTTTTTTTGCCCACTGTCTAATTATCACACCTGAGTTTCCAGATAATTGCTTCAGGAGTAGCTCAAACTCTATCTTCGATCTGATGCTTTCTCTGTCCACTGTGATCTCACTGATATTTAGGTTTTATAATGTATTTATAGTTAGTTGACCCAGTTTAGTGTTCATGCATATGTGTTGTATCTGCAAAACTCAAGTATAGAATATTTTCGGGATTAAAAATTCAATACCTTTCTATCTATGCCACTGAGGACAAGGCTTTCAGCTGTTAGTAAGTGCTTTTGATTGGTCAAGTTTCTAAAAGGTACAGAAATTTGAATTTCTTTAACAATTTTATGTGAAGAGGCAACTTCGGAAAATATCTAAATGAAAGACAATTTTAGAACATTTAAAAATATTTAATATTATTATTTTAGAACCATATCACTACCAGTTACTTGGGAGGATGAGGCAGAAAGATCACATGAGTCCAGAAGTTCTGGGCTGTAGCGTGCTGTGGCCAAGTGTCAGTTACCTGGGTTTGGGGACCACTAAGGAGGATACAGCCCAGCATGGAAATGGAACAGGTCACACTTCTTGTGCTGGTCATGTATTTTAGAGCTGCTAGCTAATGGTGTTCATGTTACTTTGGATCTGTTTTCACCAAGGGAAAAAAGATTTACTATATCAATCTGTTTTTATAGCTTCACAGCTCATATAGTTTACAAACCTATTTAGTGGAAAAGTAGAGCCAGTCAAGTGGCTTAGGTTTTCATGGTACTAGCTAAGCACCTATTTGTTGTAATTACCGTTGCTTTGGCATCATGCCAACACTCTTTAGAGGTACTTCTCATTGATGGGTTTTCAATGCTCTTCGTGTTTTTGAAAACTTGAGAACATTTTCTAGAGCTTGTGTTTCATTGATGACCCACTCAACTCCATTTCAAGGTAGGAAACCAAGGTATGAGTTTATTTACCTGACTGATACATTTTGTTTTCTATATTCAGATGCTACAGCATTTCCCAAGTCAAGAGGTCATTTATTTATGAGTTGGGATATTTTCTATCCCACATTGATCCCCGGGACAAATTATGGGTAATCATTTTACAAGGACTACTCTCTTCATTCCTTGGGCAAGCTTTCCCATAGGACAGTGTGCCAATTAAAGTACATTCCTAGCCACTAGGCTGACCCCAGAGATCGGTGACATTCCTTTACAAGCCAATAAAAGGCATATGTGTATGCTTGTGTCAGGGATACACATGACTGTGTGCACACATGTGGAGGCCTGAGAAGGAAGTCGGGAGTATTTTTCTATCACTCTCTACCTTATTCTCTTGAGGAGTCTCTCACTGAACCTGAAGAATGGAAATGAATTTATTAAATGCACAACAAAATCATAACACAAGGCATCAACAAGTATGGAAAAAAAGAATTCTGGCTTTGCTTTTTGCTTTTTGTCTCTTATCTATACTCATCCATTATGTCATCCAAAATAGACATTTGAAGTAACTGTGATGCCAAAGATTCATGGTGTTGTACAATTTTGTCTTTATAGTTTCAGGGCCAAGTTGTGATTTTTATTGCCTAATTAAAACAGCTCACACCTGCTGTTTAATGCAGGGAAATTAGATTTCCTTGGCAAAGACATATAGTGGCAGAGCGGACTATCTGGTCTATGCCAGTATCCCAACCTTCACACATTTTTTTCTTCATAGCTGATGTTCTTGTTGGAGTTTGGGCAAAGTAACTTACAACAATACAGCTCTCATGAAAGTGTTGTTTACATAAATAGCCATTGGGTGGCAGTACTTTCAAGCCTGGCATCTGAATGAGCCAACCAGTTACAGATGGTCCTGAAAACCCTTGGGAATCAATTTGTTTGTTCGGCATTTGGTGCTACACAGGTCTAGTTAGCTGATATTTATAAGATGAGTACATCTCTCTTCATTATAGAAGTCAGAAAATATTCAGAGTGGTGTAACAAAGCCATATACCCACATGAGTCTTAAAGAAGGAAGGGGTACTAGAAGAGTACAACTGTCCACCCTCCAAATATACGAGCAATACTAGGCAATAGTCACGGTGCCATAATTGCACTCTGCAGAAATGCTACCTCAAGTTTTCTGCAAATAAGGCATGCGGAGAAGCCAAAGCCAGGCATTATTTGCATCCTGAGAAAGGAGAAGAAGCAGGACTCAAGAAAACATCTTCCCTGTGCTTGTGTCTGCCACACTACCTTCTATTCTCTGCTAATAGGAATACTACCAGTGTTTCCTTTCTAGGGCTGCACCTTCAGACACAAAGGTGATGGATGTTTCTTCTCCAGTTGGTCAGGAATGAGAAATTAGTGGGAGATCAGTAGCTAAATGACCACTATTTAAAAAACAAAGGGAAGACTGAAGAAAAGAGCTGGTTATTTTGTGTCAATATTAGAAAACTGATATTAGGGAATGACAAGATGGTGCTCTTTTAAAAAGATGTTAATTCAGTCAGTGTGTGTGTGTGTGGGGGGAAAGCATATTGAGGTTTAGCCAATTTGTATTTTAATTCTAGCTGGTCAATGGACTTGGGAAAATGACTTAACCTTTTGGAATCTCAGATTCTTCATATTGAGGCACAGGTTTCAGTCCAATGGATCCTGTAAAGGATTGAATAAGTTGCTTTCTGTAAATCTTGACACTCATTTGGCAGTTTGTAGATGCTCATTTGCACTAGTTTGCAAGGGATGACCATCTGATGTCATTGCATAATTTAAAACTTGCATAATTCAAGGCACTATCCCTGAAGGGAATATATGTAAAGTTGAATCTCTTTCATTTCGTGTTCTATATGTATCCATTAAACTTTATTAGTATTTTTCCTTTGTCCTATTTAAAATTCATACAGTCTAAGTTCACATAGAGGTGAATCTCATTGTAGTGATATGCTTGATGTCATAAAAGCTGATATACTGTTACACAGAAATAATAAAATTGTCATCATCAATAAAGAACTTTCATCACTCAGTTATAATTTAGTTATCTCTTACTATAATGATAAGCGAGTTTACTCTTTAACGCTATCAAAATCTGGCAGCCAATGTTTGAGCTACAATTCACAGTTAACCTGGATTGACCTCAAATTATGTCTTTCTAGTTCATTGACCTCTGGAGAACCTCTGTATCTTTGAAGGTGAGTCTGGAATTACTCATGCACAGTGGTTGCACTCAACGGCACCATCTGCAATGAAAAAAGTTGAGAAGGTGCGCATAATGGCATGAACATGTAAGACGCAGGACGACTGTTAACCTAGAGCCACAGTAGATGATAAAGATCCAAAGCTAAGCACAGCGTTCACTTGCTCTCTCCGCAGTTCATGCCGCATGTTCTTGGGCTGTAATTTCCATGTGTTTGTTCAGTCACTCATTCATCTATTCATTCACAATCTCAGTCCTAACCTAGGCTCTGATTTTACCCTTATGTTCAAGGGAGGAGAGAAGAGAACATTAATTCTGAACAAACAAATTAATAAATCCACTCTTGGGACTCAGTTGGTAGGAACTTAGTTACTGTAGAAGAAGGCCCAGGTATAATCATGAGTCTGGCTTTCATCACCAAGCCACGTATGTTAGCACATTCTTACAATCACTCAAATGAAGTGGTAGACATAGGAGGTTAAAAGTTCAAGAGATTCTATCTCAAAAAACAGCTCAGTCCTGTTCTTTAGATTATACTAAATGAAATATTTTAGAATAGTACTTTAGATTTGTGGTGATTACAAATGTTTTCCGTCTTATAGCCCCTAAACTGGGGACTTGATGAGAAAAAAACATGGAAGAGCTGAGAAGACTCCAGTTCCTAAAATGTACTTATTGATTCAGGATTTATAAGCTAATTCTGTGCTCCTAGAATGAGATGAGGCAGCCATGTCAAGAGGGCAGCATTCTCACTTTTGATTATTTCTGAATCTCAGAACCTGACCAGAGTGAGTAGATGGGCAAGTACTAAGGAAGTGAAAATATACAAGCTTTCCAGCATCCTAGAGTGATAGTGTGCTCACAGTGTTGGGTGATCTGTATAAGAACGGGCCCCATTGGCTCATATTTTCAAGCTTTTGGTTCTCAGTTGACAAACTGTTTGGGAAAAATTTAGGAGGTGTCGTGCCGGGGGCAGGGTTTGAGATTTCAAAAGACTTGGACATTTCTAGTGGACCTCTCTCTGCTTCCTACTTGCAGCTCAAGACATGCACACTCAGCTTTTCCTGCTGTCATGCCTTGTTCTACCATCATGGACTCTAACCCTCTGAAGCCATAGACTCCACTAAATGCTTTCTTTTATAAGTTGCCTTGGTTTTGTCACATCAATAGAAAAATAAGACACAATGCAAGCTAGTTTTTGAGATGACTGATGGGTAAGTTATGTAGAGAATGGGTGGTTGTGGGCTATAATCCATGCCTACCTTAAAAGCCCAGTTTAACCTACAGTGCAAACAAAGAAAGAAACAAGCACAATCAGGCCATTTCCTGAAGACTGCCTTGAATCTTGTGTTGTTAACCCTAGGGGACAATAGACCCTCTTTGTAAGAAGATTCCCAATAATGAACTTGAAACCTTTTACCATTGAGATGTGGCAGCCTGGAGATAAAGACAGAGTTTCCTACAGTCAAATGTTGAAGAGTATTTCAATACAAAACATTATTTAAACTGGCAGAGTCAGTGGCAGGCAAAAAGCTTTCCTGTCCAGTGCCTCTCCCATGGCCTAGTTTACCACCAGTGCTATACTTAAATGTGAATTCACGATGGAGGCTTGAGGTCAGCAAGGATATCTCCACGGGAGCCTACTTGACAGAAACTTTGCTTTCTTGGCCTTGGACTCTGGGCACTCAAGCTTAGTGTCTCCTAAACTAAAGCTCTTGAAGCTAATCAGCTACTTGCTGTTTCAGTGCCTTCCTAAGTGAGTTAGAAATGGAAAGATTTCAGAGCCTCACCATACTCCAGGTTCCGTGTGGAGAGAAAAAAAAATCAGAAAAAGAGCTACAGGTCAATCAGAGGTTGGGAATTAGTGTGGGACAAAAGCCCCTGGCTGTGCTGCTGATCTTATTTTTGGTAGCAGAAATTACCAAAGATGATGTTTCAGCTTGGTCCAGTTCCTGCAGCTAGGCAGCATTTTGATGCAACTCAGCTCCGTATTTCCATGCTTGCCACAAAAACAACCAACCAAATAAATAAACAAACAAAAAGCCAAACCAAACCAAACCAAAACAGGAAAACCAGAAGAACAAATTATTCATTAATAATTCGATGCCTATTTGCAATAGACACTAGCTGGGGGGGAGACTGTCCGTAATTGAAAACAAATTCTAGAGCTTTCTGAGTAAAATGACATAAATAAATGTATAAGATCTTTCGAAGAAATGTAAAAAGACCATGCCATCAGGTGGTGTTATTATTGTTTTTCAGTACAAAAGCATACTACAGAGATGAAAGAGAAACTGGAAGTGTGAAAATATTTTTGTTGGGCTCATTGAGTCCATCAGTTTCTAATATAGCAGTTGTATACATCTGCGTCAGAGAGTGTACATCAATTTAAGTCTCTTGGTGGGAATCCATCGTGGAGGACGATAGAAACTAAGAGGAGGCAGCAGAGTTATGATGGAAGCAGCAGTGAGTAGATGCCAGGCATATGGGCCTTGACTTAGCCACTGATGGAGTTTGCCAACTTGGCCACAGCCTTTCTCCACTCTTGACCCCACTTTCCTCTTTCTGAGATCCTCCTTTGTAAGATTTTGTGACTCAAAGGAAAGAAAAGGTTAGGAGAGAGAAAATCAAGTTAATAGTAGGGTGGAGTTCCTCCAATATTAAGATGATGAGACCTGACATTCCTAGAAATAGCCTCCAGGCCCCTTTCTTTGCCTTCTTAATGCTTTCAGCGTCATCCAGTAATATATATTCATTGAATATCTCTCTACACGGTAGGCTAGAGCTTGCTGAAAATAGAGAATTACTCACTTAGAAGCAGATGGTACTGATTAAAGAAAAATAACCATGTAATACCATAATGAATCTTCAAATGATGAGGAGGCACAGTGATGAAATGGATAAAGTGTTAGCCTTTGAATGTCCTAATCCTGCCGTGGTTCTTCCTAGCTGAATTACTTGGCACATAATGGCTTTGTGACTCAGACTTATCAAATGAAAAAATAAGGATAATAAATGGAGCCAACCTAATAGATTTGCTGTAAGGGCTTGAGTACACATGAAATAGCAAGTAGGCAGTCCTTAGAACTGGGTCTGGCATCTTCTGAGTGCTCAAGCATGTTAATTCCCATAATCATGGTGAAATTAGCCTCTTACATTTCTATAATATCATTAGAGTCAATGCCTCGAGTACTGCAAATTAGTAAGATTAATTAATAGTTTCATCCAATTTAAGATCTTCATTAAAGTTAAATGTGAGAGTCAGTCTCCTGTGACTTCTTCCTGGATGGAAGCACATAGGAGATTTAGGAGCAACTTTTCTGTCCTGAATCAATGCTGTCAGTGTTGGGGTCAGAGGGGCAATTTTTCTCCAAAGAATCTTATTTTAAAATTACCCTTTGGCCTGAAACAGCTGGGGTTCACCTTTAAATCTCAAACTATCAATTTTCCAAACAAGTGAATGACATTATGCCTCTAGAATTTTCAGCAAACCTGGTATAAATTCCAATTTATATTCTCGTGTCATCAGAAGTAAATTTATGCTGTTACCATCCATAATTAATTTTGGTCTTTGCTAAAAACTCAGGCTTTCTCTACATGTATAAGTGATGTGGAAGATATGCAACTAATAATGAAGAACATGGAACTATTAGGGCTGTATAATTTTAACCAACCCACTCTAACTATATGAAGCATATTAACACCACAAATAATTGTTACTGTCTATGTTGCACAGGGTACACTGATTTTTCAAAAATTTTAATATGTCACTCATTTTACTTCCACATATGATTGTGAACATAGTGAACCAGAGATATCAAGAATCCACCCCCCAGGATTAATGAAACTAGTTAAAGCAATGCTGGTTGTGGAACTGGACTCAGCCTTATTGCTACTGTGATACCATGTGTGTAGCCCTAGTTCGGTATGTTGGAATCCTTTCTATTCCTCTCAGCACCGTATGACCGAATGAGGATTTATATGAGATTTGATATCTACCTTGCTCATTCCCGCTAATTCTCCTATGGTGCTTTTGGGTTTGAAGCTAGCTAATAATACAGCAACCACACAACTTCAGAGCAGAGGCACATCTAGAATTCCCTCACTTCTTCAGCTGAAGAAAAAGAAAGGAACGCTCATGGCTGAGTTTGAATGCCTGCTATAAACTGATTGCATGTATTCCCAAAGCACAACTAGGCACAGAAGTGGAAGAGCTACTTGGAAGATTTATTTAGACGAATAAGCTCTCTTTGGGGCATATGTTATGAAAAATTAAATTGATAGTGACAGCTCATTGCTAAGTACTTTAACAAACCTGATATTCAATTGGGATCCACCTAATCAATTGGAATCTTGATAGTGGAAAGGTGAAAAAGACTAAGAACACATCTTCATATTGGATCCAGAGAAGTAATATGAAATTACTGGTGCCTTTAGAGTTGGGGCACTGAAGCTGGGGGTGGGGGGTCGATAGGGAATGCTGGTAATGAACGCTGTCTACCTTGCCATTTTTCTTATTGTCGTCTGATGCTCTGGTACTGACTCACATATGACTAGCAACATGGTGCCTGCCCGTGTCTGGCAGATATCTGCAACCTATCCTTGCTATTTTCATCCATTTTCTCTCTCTGACCAGTTGTCTTTTCTATGGGAAGTCCTAAAGTAGGAAAAGCAAAGGACATATTCACCTAGCTATTCAACAGATGACTCTGAGGTCCTTTAGGGTAGGAAGCTGGCATGTCCTGAGGATGCAGCATCATATAAAACATAGCACCTGTTCTTACGGGCCTTTTATGAATGGATAAGTAAATATGCAATTATAATCCAGTGCAACAATTCAAAACAGCAGGAAATACAGGTGCTAGAGAAGCAGAGTTAAAGGGGAGCCTGACTGGCCTTAGGGTGTGCTACATTTGAGAAAATATCTTCAAAAATATCTAGTTAACTAAGTAAGCATAAACTGAGAGAAAATAGATGATCCATATAACACAATAAGTAAAGAAGATCTCCTGATATTTTTGAGAGAGAGAGAGAGAGAGAGAGAGAGAGAGAGAGAGAGAGAGAGGGATCTTGTTTGCAAGTACCTAGGATCTATTCATAAAAATCAACCATATTCTTATATAGTAAAGATAACTCCAAACATTTTAAAAAATTGGAAATATATGCGAATATTTTCTCATAGGAATATGAGAAAGCTTGAAATAAACAAGAGCAAGGAAGCTCCAAAAATAAAATTCTTACTTTCTAGGGAATAACGGTTTATTTTTTAACACTTAAACAAGAAATATAAAGGACTATTGCATAATATCTAGAGGTAATAAAATGGCTTATATCATAAAACCTGCATAAAGCAGTACTCCAAATGAGATTTATGTTTAATATGTCTATTAGTGTAAAATATGGTTCACTATACTAAAGTAGAAAGAATTAATAAAGACAAAACCAAGAATGTATATTTTAGAAAAGTCAGTTTCAAAATAAGCACAATAAAAGGTAGTTTTTACACTGCATAAATGCATATCAAGATTAATTAAGAGAAAAGGAATAATTATTTAGAATAAGCAAGCTAGGTAGAGAGGCACAGACTATCTTTCCAGTATAAGGACTCTAGGACAAAAGGATTGTGAGTTTGAAGCCGGTTTGAGGTAGACCTGCCTACAAAGTATGATCCTGTCTCAAAAATATCCACAAAGCAAAACAATAAAAAATTGTGAATATGGAAAATGTTTTTGTAGCAAAGCAAGTAATAGAAATAGGAGAGAGATTGGGGGTTATAATAATAAAACTACATATTATAGGTATATGAAATTGTCGAAAGACAAACTCTATTAAAGTTACAAAAAAACCAAAATGATAATGGTAAGGAACAGTAAAAAAGAAAATCAAGACATAAGATATGATTTTGATTAGCTTAATACATAGACATTTGTGAACCTGGATGAAACTGGCAGTTTTGTAAAAAAAAAAAAAAAAAAAAAAAAAAAAAAAAAAAAACCCAAACAAACAAAAAACAAAAACAAACAAAACAAGACTGTATTTTATATGAACTGATCTTAGAAGAGATATTTTGAATGTAAATTAGTTTAGACATTATAGAAATCAGTATGAAAGTTCCTCCAAAAGTTGAAAATGGGACTTGCATATGATCTAGCTGTACTCTTGGAAGTACATACCGAATGAATCAAAATCAGCTTGCTGTAGGAAGTTGAATATCTAGGAATGTTCCAGCACTATCCACAAGTTATAGAATCAACTTAGATGTCAATCAACAGGTGAATGGATAAAGGAATTTTCATACATATACCATAATATATACTTCATGGGAGACATATATATATATATATATAAAACGTTTTTATTCAGTCATTAAGGAGAATAAGATTATGTCATGTACAGAAAAATAAATGAATCTAGGTGAAAATTAAAAGGATGAATAGGAAATAATATGATAATAGAAAGGGTGAGTATAGTCAAATAATATTTTATTTATGTACAGAAACACCATAATAGAATCCATTTTGATATAGTTAATATACAATAATATTAAATTTTCAGTAGGGTAAACATGAGAATGAATAGTTGGATAAAAACCCAAGATAATTTCTTAGATGAAACAATCATATTTCTTCAAAAGTTATTTATTCAGACTATAATTGCATGATTATTTCCCTAGAAATATTAATATTAAATATTGTAGTAATATATTTTCCTATAACAAATTATACTAGCACTACTAATTAAATTCCCCTTCTTGTGACTTATTTTTAATACTGTGTTGACTTGTTTGCTAAAATATATATTTCCAATCCCGAACCTCCCAGGTTTATTTTCCATTTTGTCCAATAACATTTTCAATTTGCTTACAAACCAGATAATTAGTGCTTCCTAAGGTCTTCCTTGAGTGGATAACTGTGAGGTTGGTATCGATCTCTTAAGTAGTCCATGATTTTCTATTCAGGTATCTTAGGGACAAACACCACTGGAATTCTGAATTTTCTGGATTATATACAACGAAGTGTGATGCCTAAGCTATAGATTTTAGAAGATGGACATCAACAAGAGCTGAGGCAGTAAGTATCTAGTTATCAAAAGCAACAGAGTCCCAACAAAAATCTGGTGACATAATTTTAAATAGTTTGATTCCCTTCCAGCTCAAGCTCTGCTGTGAACTGAGGTCTGTCTTTGAAATTTCTTGGTTCTGAACAGTTGTAGGTGAGGCATTGTTTGGCCTAGAATGTTTTCCTACACTGTGTATGTAGTTACACTGGCCTTGGGGTATGTTGGGAATTCTATGTCCAGTGCCCAATCAGGCTCTCCCTTTGTTCATTCAACTGAGTATTACAATTCAATGCAGTACACAGTTTCTGAAGATTTCCTGTATGCCAGTCATGATTTAAGATGCTGTGAGAGATTTGATGGAGAATAGATGGGTCTTGATATTAGCCAGCTTGTGGTACCATATCAAAACACAATAGTCAAGTGACTAAAGGAACAGATATTTATTTTCTTAGGGTTTTAAAGGTTTGAAGTATAAGGACAAGATGATGGCAGGATTCATTTCCTATGAAGGTCTTTCTTCTTGGCACTTTTTCCTGTTCAACGTGATTTCGTGTAAGCTCTTTGTGCATGCAGAGAGAAAGTGATCTTTGGTGTCTTCTGTTCTTACTATAAGGCTATTGGACCTTTTGACATTAAATGTTAATTAGATCCATAAAAGAAAGCTACATTTGGGGAACTAGGGCTTGAAAATAATTTCTTTTTCGAGACAGGGTTTCTGTGTAACCCTGGCTGTCCTGGAACTAACTCTGTAGACCAGGCTGGCCTCGAACTCAGAAATCCACCTGTCTCTGCCTCCCAAGTGCTGGGATTAAAGGCATGCGCCACCACTGCCCAGCTTGAAAATAATTTTGAGAAGACAGCATCATCACTAGAAAGTTCTTTCCCTCATATGGCTCATAATACATAAAGACTAAATACTGATGTTTCAGAGATTTTAGTCCATAATCTTTGACTCTGTTGCTTCTGGTTTCTGTAGTGAGGTAGAATATCAGGATAGTAGGAGCATGTTGAAGAAGAGACTAGGGACCAAGAATAACCTTCAAAAGCATGTTACCAGTGACCTGTTTTATTCAACTGGCTCCTATATCTTAACATTCTCATTATCTCCCAATACCAGCTAAGCCATAGAACCCAAATAGCATTGCCAACTGGGACCAAGTGCTCAATACAGGAGCTTGTGGGGAACATTTTATATATAACCACACCATTCTACCCTTGCTCCAACCCCAAATCTCCTGGCTATCTTATAATGAAAAACACATTTAGTTCTTCTTTAAGAGTCCCTAAGGTCTTAATAATTCCCACACTCTTCAAAGGTCCAAGTCTCCTCTGAGACTTGAGGCAAACTCCTAGTCATGGTCCCATTTTGATTTCCAAGTCTTGGGCTGTAATAATTCTCAGATGCAGACCAGGTAGAAAATCACTGTTTGCTGCATAGTGTTTTTGCGTTCGTTTTCCTAAGTGAGACTTGAGACTTGTGTGCGATTATATTTTGTATATGTGCAAATATTGGGGAGAATTTTGATGTCATTTTTACATTTGCTTTGGGATGAAGTTTTTCTTTGATACCCTAGGATATAGCACAAACCAAATTAGAATTATCTTTTCTTTCAAGGTAGAAGTCTGCTATGAACTCATCTTGGTCTGCAATCTAATGAAAACCACAGCATTTTACTATCCTAATATGGTAGATTCTTGCTTATTAAATTTGACCTAAATTTTTGATTAAAAGTTCAACAGTATTAATTTGTGGAAAATTTATGATGTTCACAGAAATTGGACTTTTGTTTAATGGAGAAAGACTCATGCAATTACAACTAATATCAGGACTAAGACTGGAATACCTATGCTGTAATTAAGTCAAGTAGAAAATCCAGCTTTACTAGAGGCATGGAATTTAGAAAGAAAGTGATACTATTATAATCATTATGTCATTCTTTCCAGAGAAATCAAGAAACCCAATTGAAAAATCTACAACATTAAGATAATTTAGCATAGCAAAGTAGCAAATTTTTATAAATATGAATCAGTAACTTTTGTTTAAACAAAATATAATGAATAATAAGTTAGTAATAATACCAGTTTAAAAATAACAAACAACTTGAATTAGCAGAACATATACAAGCTCATAAAAGTTGTTTTTATCAAATAAAAATGGTTCATATTTGGACATTGGAACATCTAATGTAAGAAGTGTTGCTCTTTTGTAGGTTAACATTGCTCTAATGTGTTTGTAATCAATAAATAAAATGTTTACTTGTTCAATGAACTTAGGAGCAATGAACTTAGGAGCTTGACCTCTAAAATACGTAGTTGGGAAAAGTTAAAAATACTTCATGTGGCTACAAGTATTTTTGTAACTTGCATGTACCTAAATCTATCTAAAATCTGAACATTCACATTTGTGGGAGCAGGGGCTGAAATTCTTACCAGGATAACTTTGCTTTCTGTCTCGAGTCACATTTGAAATGCAGTATTAAAAATGAATTAGCTTAAGTGAATTGTGTTGCTCATCTTTCTGTGCAATGATACACAATCTGAAGTGAAGAAAAAAATAGTAACTAAACTTTCTGGATTCTGAAAACAAAAGACTTCTTCCTTTAAATAAAAGCACCACATTGATGGCAAATTTTCATTAGTAGATCTTTCCTGTATATGTGTCTGCATGACTGCATATGTTTTTTTCCAATTAATGAATTTGAGAGAGATCTTGGAATGTTTAATTCATTTTCATTTTATCATGAAACAAGAGAAGGAATTATAGTGACAACCTGGAGAATAGTCATGTGCTCTTACAGCTTAATTCTATTTGCTAATTACTTCACTCACTTAAATATGTTCTGAAAATTAAAAATCATAAAATATTAAATATAATAACATAAAAACATATAAATATTTATATTAGAATTACTTTTGTTTGGACAGAGCAACTAGTTCTAAGGAACCATAATCTTTGGATAATAATCTTAGAATTAATAGTCATATCTGAGAAAATATAGACTTCTTAGATTGTGGATGGTCTTGACAGATCTTTTCCATTTTTCCAATAGAGCGTTAATAAAGTTATCTAGTCTTTAGAGTTTATTAGTTTCTCTTAGGTCTGTCTGACATGTGTTGGCTTCTTCCCAAGTGGATGAACACCCTTGTTTATTTCCTTTGGATTTCAGTTTCTCTGCTAATCTCCCTTATTGAGAAGATTGCAACCCTTCTTTGGTCAGCGTGAGTCATTCCCTTTGAAGCCAGGGTCACCGAACCTAGTTTGTAGAGCTAAGACCAGGGAAATTATGGGCAGAGGGCCAGGAGTTCAAGATCATAGTTGATCACTTAAACTGGTAGATATTTGCTTGAACATGGAAGCTTTCTAAAGCACTCTTAAACACATTTAAAGTTAAACAATTCTAGGTCTTCTTTGTATAAGGCCAAAGAAGAGTTGCTAGCTTCTAAATAAATTCAAAATGTAAAAAATTGGCTCCAGAATGTCATGTGATCATTCATTCATATGCCATCATTGAAGATTAGTAAAATACAATGTTTCAATTATATTCTGATACTAGGGATAGGGATAAAAACATAAATTAGATATAGTCCTGCTATTAAAGAATTTATAGTCTAGAAAATGAAAGAGGACTTGTATTTTCTTTTATTCATGGATTCTTATTCTTTAATTATTGTTTTATGTATATATATGTGCATGTCCATGCATATGTACATGTATATGAATACATAAATGTATAAATAGAACATGCTGGATTTATTTCATGTTGGAGCTAACTTCTTGAGATTGGATAACATATTAGGGTGTTCATCGCTATAAATAAAAAACCCTCATTCTCCCTTTCATCAGCCACTAATTGACTAGCTATTCCTCTATATGTGGGGCCTTGTGAGATTTCCACAACCTACATAGCCATGCCAATTGTTGTTGTTATTAATCAGGTCTTGTTTAGGTGTCCCTATTGTTGACATTTCATGGGTACATCTTCCCTGTCATATATAGATGACACAATGCCACAGTAGTTTTCCTGGCCTTCTAGTTCTTTCAATTTACTGGTGTATTCTGAGTCTTAGTTGTAGATGTGTCATCTGGGAAGGACATGCCACAGTCAGTGGTTCTCTGCATTTTTGTCCCTTATGCCTCGCTATAGTGGTAGGGGCTATATTTCAGCCAGTGAAGTTAGTATGTTCACCAAAGAACTTGAATTAATGTCATATTCATATATTCTCTTTCCTGAAAAGTCCAGTGTTTCATGGACTTTTACAATACCCTAATCTCCTCTACCATTCATCATCATAATGTTGGCTAGTAGCAGCAGCACTGTAGTTGCTACAACAAAGAGACTCTTTCCTTTAAATCCTATGCAGTTTGACAGGAAGACATGCTAACATCCACATGATAAAATAAAGATTAAAAACTTAAAAGTATCAGCTATTTAAACTTTTTTGTGCATGTTGACAATATTTAGCATTCAATGGTATGGCATATGAAGGTACTGAAATATATGTTAAGTGGATTGAAAAGTATAACATAAGTGCTGCAAATAATCTAAACAACAGTTTGTTGTAAATTGTCTTGTTTCTCCTTAATTGTTACAGGTGCTATGAAGCTCTCCTAGAGTAGGAGCCAGTAAACATTTTCAGTTAGGGGATACACAGTAAATATTTTAAGCATTGTGGGCCATACAGCCTGTTTCATAGGTACAAACCATATATTGGTAACGAAAAAAGTATTCATAGACATATGTAAATGAATGAATATGATTATGTTCCAAAAAATTTTAAGTCCAAAAATTATATAATGGATTGATTTGGCCACTGGTTCATTGTTTTCTGATCCATGATGCACAAAACACATGGGGCCTTAAGGGAAACTGACAGGATTAGGTAACCTATTAAATGACTACCTGGCTTCATGGAGATTTTTTATTTACTTATATTGGATTCAAATTTTGAGTCTATATTCATTTACCCTATCCCATTGGGTAAAGGAGTTAACTATACTTCCTATCTTTTATTACTCTCTCATTCAAAATATCAGAAATTTAACTGAATTTCAGAATGGTGGTGGACTGAGAAAATGTATACAGCGTGGTAAATAACAACACAACAATGACTCCTGCTTTCTTCTCTCTATGAAGAGATTTCTGTGTTGTTAGGGTAGCCGGCTCCTCTGATAGAGTCAGCAAATTTAGCTTTTGCCATGATGTCTTTGGAGAATTGCAATATGTTCAAAACATAGTGGAATGACTTGTACCAGAAATGATACATAGCTATTCTAGAGTGACAGAAGAGGATTTGGAAAGAAGGAGCTAAAACAGACAAGAAAAAGAGGAGAAAATATAGCCTTGAGTGAGCTCTAGGGTGAAATGTTCAAAGTGAGACAGGAGATTGGGTGTAACTCAGAAGCATTGCTTTTGGAGGCTGGCTGGGGAGATATGGATAGCTGTATAGAAAGATGAGTAAGGGTCCCAAGGAGCACTGCTCTGTGTTCTGAGTGCACTTCTCCTGGAACTTTTAGAATGAATGTAATAAAGACTAAAGCTACAATTTAATTTCACAGTGTAGGACTTTGAATAAAACCACTTTATTGCTTGGCCAGTAGGCAGTCTAATTTTATAGGAGTTATATAAGGTCAGTGAGCACAGAGCTTGATACAGAATAAGAATTCAAAATAGTAACTATATAGTCTTTATGGTAGTATTTAAACCTGATGAGGGGGGTATAAGAAAAAGGTTCATAGAAAGTAGGCTATTATGAAGAATTTTGTAGGATAAGGAGATGTTTCATTAGACACAGAAGCAACGCAACTGAGCTCACATGGTAGATTCAAAGGAGCTAGAGTTTAAGGTTTAGTGAAGTAGCTTTTGCTTGACTTTGGTTAAATTGTCCAAGCTATGTGTGACACAATTTCCTGTTAGTAAGGAAAAGAATACTCAATGTACAAGGGGCACTAAATTTGACAACAGAGAAAATACTTAAAATAGATATGAAATCAAATTAGTGTTCCTTTATATTAGTCAATGTTATTTATAGTGTAAATATTTAATCAAGCAATGTATGAAAAACAGACGCCCTATCATGACACACTTATCAATATCATGAACATCAGTCATGATTTTAAGCTCCTTTTAGGGGCTAATATTCTAACTAAGGTTTTAAAAATTAAGATTTCTGTTTTCTTTTTATAAATTTACTTATTGTTATTTTATGTGCATTTGTGTTTGGCCTGCATGATGTCTGTGTGAGAGAGTTGGATTCACTGATCCTCGAGTTACAGATACTTGTGAGCTGCCATGTGGATGCTGGGAATTGAACCCAGGTCCTTTGGATGAGAAGCCAGTGCTCTTAACTGCTGAGCCATCTCTCCAACACCTAAAATTAAGATGTCTATAATAGGGACACAAATCTATGAGTCCTAGATAGACTACGGTAACTGAATTGTAGCAATAACACCATGATATTTTTTATAAAACAGTGGCTCTAAAAGTAAGGCAGCAGAAAAATCAGTACCATTTAGTTTTAGCATATAGTTTGAAATCAGATCCTTCCCCCAGTACTCAGGAAGCAAGATCCAGACAGTTGCTTTTTCTCTTGATTGTGGTTTTCTGAGGATTTCATACAGTGTTCTAGATAGATAAATAAATGCAAAGGAAGAAGCAGAGGAGTATGTCTATATGGATCTTTTCTCAGTACAAGAGGGCAGTAAAAAATATGCTACAATCAATGTATTACCTGTCACCATACATGTTATCTCTCTATTTGATGGTGCCGTCATACACATAGTTGAACCAATGGTGATGTTACTCTGAATTTTGGTTACTTTTCTATGGTTTCAAATATTGAATATTATTGCCTGTAGGTAATTTATATTTTGCTTAAGTACTCTAAACCTTGGGTAATTTTAATACTTAAGCAATTTACTTGATTGCTGCTGCAAGCACTCTTTCCCTGTAGCTAGTCCTTGATTATTCTCATTTGTTCTTACGTTGAGGCTTTTATTACTGAAAGCTCTTTGAATCCTAAGGTCTGGATGAGTTTTGGCATCTTGCAAGTTTGTTTACCTGTCCTCTCTTCAGAGAGTTCTTCCTTGATAACACAGCTGGTTAAAATCAGAGCACTCCAGACTACCACTACCTCTCACTTTGCCACACATCACTGGTATTTATTTTTCTTCTTAATATTTAATACTATCCATGACACTATTCTGCCTTATATTTTATTATCCAAATCTCATTATAAATTTATGAAGGCAAGGAGTATTCTCTTTTAGTTACCATTATAGCCTCATTGCTCAAAACAGAACACATGTTTTTATCTATATGCTGAATTAATACATGTCTAAGTAGCAACTATAGTAGAAAATCACTTATATTTAACAGACAAAAAGAATCAATTTCTCAAGACATTCAGTGGTATATCCTAGGATAAAAATATCACTGCTTTCAGAGCCAGAACATGAAAACTGTAGTGCCATGGTACCTCTCTTCTGCCCTAGTACCCCTATCAGCTATGAATATATCATTGGACAATCACTATATATTACCAAGAACAATTTAAGGAATACATGAACATAGATATTATGAGATGAATTTCAAGGGTCTTCCAATCTAACATGGAATATATATTGCAGATGAAAGATTATACATGATTACCAATAATTATTATTCTATAGAACTATATCTCAACTGTGAAATAAAATATATGTAGAAATTTTAAAATATGGAACTTAAAAACAATACCCATGTTTGGGTTCTGCCTCAAACCAGGTTTATCAGTCTATGAATATGATCTAACTTTGGTATTTCTCCATTCTATTATATTTTTATTTTATTATTTAAAATATTTTTAATTTAAATATGTCTTCATCATATTTGTCCCTGCTCCTTCC
The DNA here is from genome assembly GCA_028551405.1 of Uromys caudimaculatus. Lineage (NCBI taxonomy): Eukaryota > Metazoa > Chordata > Mammalia > Rodentia > Muridae > Uromys > Uromys caudimaculatus. The sequence goes on along the minus strand of CM052722.1, from coordinate 20,231,096 downwards.
AGACCCTATGTCCCTCCCTACCCATCCAATTTTAAGTTCTTTCTCAAAAAAGCAAAAACTCAATACAACAAAATCCCCTAAAACCAAAAATAAAAAAACACACCCTCAAATAAAAATAAAATAATAAAAAAAATCAAACTGTAACCAAGTAAACACATACACACACACACACACACACACACACACACACACACACACACACACACACACCCTCACACACACACAAAACCTGTGGATATCATTATATGTTGGTTAACTACTCTCAACCATGAGGCTTACCCTGGAGTACTTGATACAGTTTTACTCCATTAGAGAAAACCGATTTTCCCTCTCCCAGCAGGTTTAAGTGACAGTTCACTTGCTAACTTTTGCCCTTATGGCTAGGTTTCTGCCCATGCATGCATCCATGCATGAATTCATGCATGCATCTGTCCACCTATGCATCCACACTTCCATGCATCCATGCATGCATGCATGCATCCATCCATTCATTCACTTTTCAGAAGTATAACAAAACAAAGCATAATATGACAAAACAAAAACCATTACATCAAAGTTGGGCAAGATAAATCAACAGAAGGAAAAAAGCTAATATGTGGGTCTTTGACTCTTGTGCCTTCTTTTGGATGGATGAATACATGCTACCCACATAGAGCATTCACCCCTGTGTTCCAGTGTCTCTGGTATAGGAAGGTACTCTGCCCACTCCATGAGATGGAATACATATCTAACATTGCTTGGATGGCCAAGAAACTTGAGACTAGATAGCCCAGGAACCTAGAGTAAAGGCAAGTAATACTGGTCTATGAAAGGATATATATATATATATATATATATATATATATATATATATATATATATATACACACAATTAAATTATTTTTAATGATATTCTGCTGTACTCATAGATCAGTGCCTTTTTCAGACATCATTAGAGAAGCAGATGGAAACAAATATAGAGGCCCACAGCCAGACATTAAATAGAGAGTAAAAGACCTTGGAACACACAGCTCTAAGAGGGATGTCTCTATCCAATCCCTCTCTTCAGACCTCAAGGAACCACATGGAAGTAGAGGCAGGAAATGTATAAGAACCAGAGGGGATGAAGAAAACAAGGCCTTCTAAATCAACATTAGCATATGAACTCAGAGAGACTAAAACAGCATGCACAGGCCCTGCATAGTTCTTCACCATGTTCTCTGAAAAGATGTACTAGCTTCCAATTTAGTATTTTTATGGACCTTAAGTCAAATCAGTTATTGGTTGGGTTATTCCTGCACACTTTATGCCACCATTGACCTAGCATATCTTGCAGGCAGTACACCACTGTAGATAAAGGGTTTGGGCTAGTCTGATGTTTGTTTGTTTGTTTGTTTGTTTGATAGCAGGCAGAGTACCTTCCTATACCAGAGACACTGGAACACAGGGGTGAATGCTCTATATGGTTAGCAGCTTGAAATTCAATGAGCTGTGTAGGTGTTGTCTTCAGCAATGGAGCCTTGCTGTCAGTTTGTGGAGAGCTATCTATTTTCTTGGCAAAAATTCCAAATGTGAGTTATGCAGAACTAACTTTAAAAAAACAAAACAAAACAAAAAAAATGCTCCATGGAAACAAAAATAACTCATCTTCTAACTTGTATTTTAAAAGTAAAACTATTGATTTCATAAAATTTGAGGATTGATAGAAGAATAGAAAACAGGACAATTAGAGAGTGTTTAGATAAATGTACCAAAATATTTAGATAAGAGGAATCAGTTGTAGTGATTTTTGGCATAGGGGGTGACTATAGCTTATAATTCTTTATGTGTTTACAAAAAATAGAATATTTGATCATTACACATTGTACACACATTTTGACATTGTATCTCAGAAGTATGGATACAAATAAAAATACCTTACTGCTAAAGTGGCTAAGAATCTGAGATGACATAGGCCATGGATCTAGGGGAAACCTAATACTATCATTCTGCTAAAAGAACATACCAATAAAATGACTTAAATGACATTCTGCTAGACTCATAGATCAGTGACATGCAGCTCATCATCAGAGAAACTTCCTCTGGTAGTAGATGGGAAATGATTACAGAGACCCACAACTGAACAATGGGCAGAGAGTGTGAGACTTAGAAGTACTCAGCCCTACATGGGATGTCCCCCTCCCATCAAGGCTCAGGGATCTATGCAGAAGATAAGATGGAAAATTTGCTAGAAGTGTTTGTAAATTCCAAGAACATTGTATTTTCCAGACACAAAAGTAGTGACACACATATGATCTTACAGAGACTGTGACTGTATGCACAAGGCTTGCATAAGTTTAAAGCAGACAAAATCCCAGAACTGAGAAAGGGGAAGTGGAAGAAAACAATAAGTCCCACCCTTAATCAAGAAACTATTTGCAATTGATACCTTCTGGGAAAGGGAGAATTACTTGTCTCTAATGGAGAGTCACTGGGATAGCAAACACACACCATCGGAGGCTCCATATGCAGGAGTATTTGGCTAAAACAGACAGACTCCATTTGTGTGTGTGTGTGCATGTGTGCTCTTTGTTTTGGTACTTTTTGTCTTATTGTTTTCTTTCTTTTTAGCTTTTTTGCCTTTTGATTTTATATTAGTTTTTTATTATTTTTCATCTTTAGAGAGAGAGAGAGAGAGAGAGAGAGGGAGATAGGAAAGGAGAAAGAAAATGAAATTGTGTAAGCAGGGATGATTTGAGAGGAGTTGGGGGGAACAATAAAAACTAAAATTATAAATTAAAATTTCAAAACTAGTGCATTAGCCCAGTGTGTCTCAAATTGTAGTATACATATGAATCACCTAGTCAATCTTGTTAATTACAGAATATAATAAAGTAGGTCAGGGACAGGCTAGAAGTTGCATTTGTAACAACTTCCCATGTAATGGCAATGCTGCTTGCTCCTGGATCACACTTGAGTGTGGAGGACCCAGAACATAAGAAGATATCTGGATTGGATAGCAATGAATCTTTATACAATAAGTCCATAGAAAAACACAATACAAGCCGGACATGTTTCCACGTGCCTTTAATATCAGCACTCCGGATACAGAAGCAGGCAGATCTCTGTGGGTTTAAAGCCAGCTTAGTCTACATAAAGAGTTCCAAGATAGCAAGGGCTATGTCGATTGCCCCTGTGGCAAAAAAAAAAAAAAAAAAAAAAAAAAAAAAAGACAAAAACATAAAAAATTAAAACACACCAACCAAACAAAAAAACCCCACAATATAACACCAAATGGATACATGGGATAGAGCTTAAAAGTTTCACTATGTTTTTGAAAAAAAAAAACAAACAAAACAGTTGAAAGACAATGTATAAATGTAAGCAACTGAGACCAGTAGAAATAAAACTAACAAGTACGAGTAGGATACATGGGTGTGGGGGAGGTAAATAGTAACACATCTAAGAGCTGACAATCAGAAACAAGAACTGTTCTGGACCAAATCTGAGAATAGGACAAATTCCAAAGGGCCACAGTAGAATATGACTGCAAGTTCCTCCAGGGGATGTGTAAGGATACCCTCAGTTTGGATTATTGACATCAAGAATAGTAGAGACTTTACATAAAAATATAATGTGACTGCCACTTTCCCTAATCTACGGCAGGATGCAAATCAGGAATAGAAGAGCAAAAATGAAGACTTCTTTTTCTAGAGTGCAAGATGGAAAACAAAATCCCACTACTGTAAGTTTATTGGAGAATCCCAGAGAGTACCTAGTTCTATGTTCCACTGATGCTCTATAAAATACAGCTTGGCTCAATATTTACTGATTTTATGTTGTGTCTTTATTCTTGAGAACTTCAAAGAAACATACAATGACGTATGATTATGTATGTCCCACATACTCCCAGCTCCTCCAATACCTTCTCCAGCAGCCCCCTCCAATTTTATATCTTTAAAATAGTTTGTTGGTATAATTTAATGGGTAACTAACTTCTCTCTGATTGGATTTGTGGCCTGCTTCACAGAAAGAAATTTTATCCTTGATACAGTAATTCTGGTTAAAAGCTGTGTTTCAGAAGTCATTGGCCCTAGAGCAGTGTTTCTCGACCTGTGGGTTGCCATCCTTTGGGTATTCGAATGTCCCCTTCATAAGGGTCACCTAAGACTACCAGAAAACACAGTTATTTATATTATGATTCATAAGAGTAGCAAAATTACAGTTATCAAGTAGCAATGAAAATAGTTATAGCTGGGGGTCACCAAAACATGAGGGACTGTATTAAAGTTTGCAACATTAGGAAGGTTGAGAACCACTGCCCTAGAGCCTGTTATTGCTATTTTGCTATTTTATATTATCATGCTGTCAAATTTCCTTCTGGGTGTTTATATTTATAGCCATTTACTTCAATTCAGATTCTTCTTATGTATAAAATAAACCTTCAATATTCTAGGTTTTTACTCAAGCAAATTCCCATTTCCATATTTAGAAAATTTCCCACATGCATCTAGTCCCAGCTATTACAACTGGATTTTGTTTTCATCTAAATATCTTTCACTTTGCTCAATTCTGAATATTATAGCTGCACAAGGTTTCTTTATTACACCCCCAGACATTGTAGAGTCCATTGTGCTTGGATCATTATATAACTGCATGGTCACTAGAGATGTGTGATGAGGGTTCTGTTCTGAATAGGCAATAGATGGCTGCATTCTTACTATGTGCTTACATGAGGCTGGAGAGAAGCAGCATAAACAAGCTCTGTCGCGTCACCTCTTGCAAAGGTACTAACCTCATCTCATCGTGTGGTTCTGCCCTTTCTACCTTCAACTCAACTCAACCACCTTTTAAAGTCCTCCTGTCCAAATGCCACTACATTAGGGTTTTACATGACATAAGTATAGAAATCTTGAAAGGCCACAAATACTCAATATAAATAGTTAATTCTTTGGTATATTAATATTAATTGGACAGTGTTTTTATTGGAGAATATATATATGATTATATATGGGATATGTATATATATATTACAGTAAAACTGTGAAATCTGTGATAAATTAATCCATTATGTTTAAATGAAAGAACATTTGTCTTTAATCAGTTTAGGTAAAAATGTTTTTCTGGAATTATGTCTCTGCTCCTGCTTGAATTTTATTAGTAAACAAATATTGTTTTCAAAAGTGGTAGAAACCTTGATGTTATTCAGATTCAACAGACTAATAAGGAATATAATCATGTTTGTACAAAGTTATCTCAGGGGTTACATGTATGACATGAGTAGATCTTTATAAATATTATATAGATAATAGCAAACCATGATATAAAAAAAATAATTCTGCCTTTTAATTCCCATCAATGGGCAAAATTCTGAGGGTAAAACTTCACAGAAAGATGTGTGTTTGCATGTCAGTTATGGAGCCATAGTAAGGCTTCATCCTTTACTCATTTAAGATGATAAATGGAAGTGGTGAAATCTTTAAAGAATGAAATATCTCAAAGAAAGCAAGCCTGGGATGTTGTGTGTAAGCTTTCTTCAGCTTTACAAATAAGAATAGGTGGAAGTCTTCTCATTTCTCTATTACAATGTACATGAAATGAAAGTCTTATACATTTTTAGTCAGTGTATGAGATAGGAAGATTATTATAAAGGGGAAGATAAAGAAATGGTATCTGTATAATAAAATATAATGATGATGATAATGATGGTGGTGGTGGTGGCGGTGGTGGTGGTGGTGATGTTAAGCAACATACAGATTATATTTTCTACTTTGAGTCTATGTTAAATAGCTTGCTATGGGAATTCCTTAGTTGGTAGAAGGTGATCCATACTGGGATCCACTCACTATGACTCAGCTCACAGGCTTCATTAGGGAAGGTGCTGAAAACACTAGCTTCAAACTCATTTTAATGAGGCAGAAGCCTTCCTGAAGGTGAAAGGTACAAGGAACGTTCTGATGCATTACTCATTTTTGCCATTAAACTTGATTAACTTATCATCAAAGAACAAAGCATCAGCAGGAAACTAGGGAACAGGGATTTTATTAATTTTTTTCTGAATACAGCTTAATTTTCACATCATGAAAAAAACTGATCCTTTTCTTATGTCTGTTACTCTGTTGAGAGTGTACTATGCAGAAAATCAATTTTCTCATCTCAACTTGGTTTGCCTATTTAATTACCTTAGCAGCTTAATGGAGACAAAAGTGATTAAAGCAGCTTGAGAAAGCTTTCAAAATTATCATTTATTATATACAATAATATTTCATCAAAGATTACCCCATAGTAATTATGATGTGGGTAAAATTTGTTTCCCTTATTCCAATGTTCTATTAGTTCTTGAAGGTGATTAGCACAGTGGAACTGAAAAATTAGTAACTAAAACACTCTTGTTATGTCTTAATACATGCGGCATAATATTACCTGAACTAGAATGTGATATTTGATATGAATCTATAAGTTCTCATACTGCCTTTGCTTAATTCTGGCATTTAAAAATCATTCCATAGTTGTCAATTATGCAAATTAATATAATAATGAATTTGAAAGGTCAGATTTAAAAGTTTACTTTTTATATCCACTCAACATTTTTATTCATATCATTTTTAGAGTACTCATTAGAAATCCATACAACCTTGATGAGGAAAAAATGATGAAGATTTTACCAATAATATATATTTGTCATTTAGTTGGGTAGATATGAGAAAAATTAGATATTAAGGAGAGCTATCTCCATGCCAAGCCAGATCCTCTACATCTTTCACAAAGGTTGATCCTGGTGAATACACTGTATTCCCCCCATGTACATTCCTCAACCCCCGATCTAGTCTAGCCCCCACATCCAGTGAATAGGCTAATATGACCACCCATGCTTGCAAAGCTCCCAAAATCCAGGATCTGGCTGGGACACACCTGCCTACCTGCAACCTATAGGCCTCTCATATGTCACATTCCAATATTTCTGCTCAGCCAGATCTTGCACCTTTGTTAAGATTTAGCTGGGTGAGTTGGACTGATTCTCTCTTTTCATGTACACTCACCCAAATCTAGATTCATAGTCAAACTCCAGACTTGGACCAGAATGTACATCCTCCAAGCCAAGCTGTCCCCCTTTGTCCACCTAAGCCATATATACAACCAATAGACTTAACCCACTGTACACATTCTATGTTATTTTTCAACTTGCTTTATCCATTTCAGATGCAGAACTAACAACAAAAGACCACATGCACAGATCTCATCAGAAAGTACAAACAATATAAAATATCAAGGCAGTATCTCTTCCCCAAACCTAATAGTCCCTTAGAAATGATAACCTATGATAATTATGTAGATAAACCCCAGATCCCAGAATTTACAAGAAAAACACAAACTTCATTAACAACTTGAAAGACTCCAAAGAGGACATAAAAAATAGCTAAATGTACTAAAGAGAATGAATTTAAAGACAATATACTCGTGAGTGGTGCTCAAGGAAACACAAACATAAGGGAATGGAAATGACAAAGACAATCCAGGATTTGGAGGTAGACTCAATAAGGACTCAAGCTGAAACAAAGATGGACTTGAGAAACCCAATAATCCATCTAGAAAACTCAAGGGAAAACCTTACAAGTAGAATGGATCAAGCCATGACAGACAGAATGACAAGACAGAATGACAAAACTCAAAGATAAAGTAGAGGATGTATCAAAATAAGCCAAGAATGTGGAAAATTTTAAGCAACACTGGAAAGCAACATATTAGAAATGAGGGATTCCACAGAAAGATCAAACATCTGAATTATAGGCATAGATGAGGGAGACTAATTCAAATTCAATAACATAGACCAGATCTTCAACAAGAGTATAGAAGAAAATACCCCCAAATTAAAGAAAGATATACCCATACAAACACAAGAAGCAACCAGAATGCCAAAGAGATAAGACCAAAAAAGAAAATCGCCATGGCATTTCATAATTAAAATGCCCAACTATACATAAGAAAGAAAACATATCTAATGCCACAAATCAGACATAAAAGAAACTATGAAAATAACAGGCGATTTCTCAGTGAAAACTTTGAAAGCTAGATGAGCCTGTACCAGGGCATTCCACATCCTAAAAGAACATGACTGGCATCCTAGATTGATGTAACCAGAAAAACTCTTTGTCATAGTTGAAGGAGAAAACAAAACTTTCCATTCCATAAACAGCTTGAACATGTGATATCCAACAGACTAAGTGAGATGAAAATACAGGAAGAAACATGTTGAGCTGAAGAGAGGAATAAAGAGAGCTAAAAGTCTGCAGAAAGGAAACAAAAGTACTTCTATATAATTCTTAAAATATGAAGTCCCGCTGAGAACACATATAACAACAACAACAACAACAACAACAACAACAACAACAGAAATCAAGAACACAATGACAGCAATCAACACACACCTTTCAATAATAACTTTAAACATTGATTGCCTTGATACTCTAGTCAAAATGCAGAGGCTGTCTGAACAGATTAAGAAATACAATTCATCTCTGTGTTGTCTACAAGAAAAAAAATCCTAGCTTTAAAGATAGGCAAAATTATTAACAAAAGCATTCCAATAAAATACAAACAGGAAGCAAGTAGGCTTCCTAGGCTAATATCCAACAAAATGGATTTCAAACTAAACATAATGAGAAGACATAAAGAGGGATACTTCATTCTAACCAAGGGACCAATAGACCAAGAAGACATTACTATCTTAAAAATATATGAATCAAACTTAGTGACACCTAATTTCTACTATTGGAATTAAAGACACCAATTAACATCAATCCATTACAAGTAGTTGATTTTAATATCTCACTTTCTCCAATAAACAGGTCACCCTTGCAAAAAATAAGCAGGGAACATCAGTCTTAATTGACACCATATGTAACATGTAATTAAGAGATATCTACAGAATATTCTTATCCAAATGCTAATGAATACACATTGTACTCAGCAGCACACAACAGCTTTTCTAAAGTAAACTACAATCTTGGACACAAAACAAATCTTTACAAGTTCAAAATGATTGGAATGGCTTCTTGAATCTCATCTGATCACAATGCAATGGAACTGGAAACGGAGAGCAAGAGAATCTCTAGCCAATACATGAACTCATGGAGATTAAACAACTCATTACTGAATGATGAATATGTCAAAAAGAAGTCAGGAAAGAACTTCAAAAAGTTCTTGGAGCTAACTAAATTAGAATGAAAAGATTCCACAGAAGCCTCTGTGAGGCATTACAAAAAGACTTATGAGATAAAATTATAGGTGCAAATGCCTGCATTAAAAAATCAGAAGGAGCGCAAATAAGTGAGTTAGTAATGCTATTTAAAAATTGGAAAAACAAATGCAAACCAAACCTCACTAGATACAACAAACAAACAAACAAACAAACTTCAGGAATTAATGAAACAGAAACAAAGAAAACAGTACAAAGATTCAATTCATCTAAGGGATAGTTCTTTGAGAAGATAGACATGATCAACAGGCTATTGGACGAACTAACCAAAAGAAAGAAAGAGTTAGAATTAACAGAATCAGAAATGAAAAGGGAAATATTACAATAGAGACCAAAGATTTGAGAATATTATGGGGGAATAATTAAAAAACCTGTATTCCATTAAGGAAAGTCTAAAAGAAATGAATGAAATTTTAGATTCAGCCAAACCACCAAAATTAAACCAAAGTGCCAACAATTTATACAGACCCATAACAAATGAAGAGATTGAAACAGTAATAAAAAGGCTTTCAACTTAAAAAACATCCACATCCAGATGGATTCATACCAGATTTCTACCAGACTTTCAAACAAGATTTATAACAAATCCTTCTTAAACTATTTTTAAAAATATAGAAATAGAATTATCACTCCCAAACCCCTTTTATGAAGACACAATCATTGTAATACCCAAGCCAGGCAAAGAAAGACAAAAGCAAAAACAAAAATCTATAGGTGGATGTCACTGGTGATCATACAGTTAAAATTCCCCAAATAAAATACTTGCAGACAGATTACAGACATACATCAGAAAGCTTGTCCACCGTGGCCAGGCTGGTTTTATTCTGGTGATGCACACATGGTTCAACACACAAAAGTCAAAAAATGTAAAAAGCAAAACACATACATGGACTTAAGGACAAAAATGACATACTCATTTCAATAGAAGCAGAGAAAGCCTTTGATAAAATCCATCATGTCTTCATTTTTAAAGCTATAGAAAGAGTAGGAGTAGATGGAATGCATGCGCCTGAACACAATTAAAGCCATATGTGAGAAACCTACAACTAATCTTATCCCAAGTAGAGAGAAACTTGAAGCACACAAGACTTCTGTGTTTGCAACTGCCATTTATTCTTCAAAGCCTGATGAATTAATATTCACTTAGTTTGTCATCCAAAGGTGTCTCTGATGTTATACCCTGAGCTTTCCAGTTGTACTACCTTTCATGTATCCAATTTAACAGTTGGTCTGAAAATGTCATTGCTCTTCATCTGTGATCTTAATTTTTCCTGTTCACCTTCATTTAACTTCTTTCTTCCATCTTCAAATTCCCCAACCCCATTTCTTACTAAGCATATACTATCTCAAAATCACCATGTATGTTCCCATAATCTTACTCACACAGGTCATTGAATGTAAAGAGGTTGATCTGATGCCTGCATGGAACCATCACCCATATGTTCTAGTCTCTTTGGAGCAAGAAGATACTCTGCAGGCTATGGAAAGAGAAACCTGAACACCAACCCAGCCACAAACCCTCTATCCACAGTCTTTGCTGTCTGAAAGATATGCTGGGGCAATGGTGACACAGAACTTGTGGGAGTGGACAACCAATGTATGATTCAACTTGAAGCCCATGCCATGAGAGGGAGCCCATACTTTACACTGCTGGGATGGGCAGGAACCAGAGACTGGATAGCCCAAAGGCAAAGGGTAGAAATGAATGTGACTTGTATAAAAACATCTCTCCATTCCTATTTCCTGATATATGGCACATTCTTTATTAGCAGATTCTTACTGTTCCCCCTTCTTTCAAATTGCCCTGTTCGGCTTCATACATCTTCAGGCTGAGAGTTTGGAGAGATTTCAGCTGTGGTTCTAGCAGGTTCTACAAGTACTATGTGGGACTTCTATTGCCTCCTTTGAAAAGAAGATCTAATCTTGTCTGCCTTTGAAATCTCTGTAAATTTCATAATACAATGAAATGTAAAGTCATTAGCAAATATAACATACTGTACAAATATAAAGTATTGGAGTCAACTCTACCTGGAAACCGTCCATCTACAACCCACAGCTGAAAACAAATGTGTTTGAGCAGCACTTTCTGGGTAAGGTGTATTTGGGACATTCTATAAAATGATCTTTGACTCACAAGTCTGCTTGGACCCAAAGCAAATCCTGAAAGTAGTTCCCTCCTCCTCCCTCTTGCTCCTCCTCTTCCTTTTTGACTTTTGCTTAGAGTTTAATTAGATGCTTCTTCTGAATCCATCTATTTATGCTTCACCATGTCATGTTCTGTTCAGCAAATGCAAAAGGGAAAAATGACCTATTTTGCCTGATTGACTCATGATTTTGCACATGCAAAACCCTGGCCTATAGGTGTTTGTTATGTCTTTTACAATGTCCTGGGACACAGATGGCAGGAAGGGAAAGAAAAGCCAAGAGTAAAGAGTTACTTCAACATCATTTAAGGGATCATGCCCACCTAAGCAAAGCTGTGTGGTTATAACAACTACAATGCCCACTTTCCTTGATAATGATCCCTCTGCATCTTTGTCAAACCTCCTCTCTGTGTTATACCGTCTGCCCTTTTTCTGTTGTACATCATTCTACACATTCCAGTTGTCATCTCTTAAGTCCTTTATACTCATCTAAGATTCAGTGTGACTATATTAAATTAACCCTCTCTAATTCTCCTCAATGTAAAAGTTTTAAACAAATTATATGGTATACAAAAAGAGGCTGCAGTTAAAATCAGAGTCTTGGAGAAAGATTTTCTTAATTTAAATTCCATTCTTTCTAAAGATTGCAAGTCACAGAACTTCACTTACCACAGTTTATAAAACTATACAATATACTAACAAATTGATCCAGAATCTCTACTTTATCCATCGATGGAATGAGCTAATTAAGTAAAAAGATTAAATTAGAACACCAGTGGCTTATGCTCTAAGATCAAGAATAGACAAATGGGACCTCATGAAATTGCAAAGCTTCTGTAAGGCAAAGAATACTGTCAATAGGACAAAACGGCAACCAACAGATTGGGAAAAGATCTTAACCAATCCTATG
>CM052722.1:20200759-20218328 GCA_028551405.1 Uromys caudimaculatus | reverse complement strand
ATACAGAAAATGTGGTACATCTACACAATGGAGTACTACTCAGCTATTAAAAACAATGACTTAATGAAATTTGCAGGCAAATGGATGGAACTTGAAAATATCATCCTGAGCGAGGTAACTCAGTCACAAAAGAACGAACATGGTATGTACTCACTGATAAGCGGATATTAGCCCAAAAGTTCAGAATGCCCAAGTTTCATTTTACAGTAACCGCTGGATTGAGAGTGAGGTCCCAGATGGAGGAGTTGGAGAAAGGTCTGAAGGAGCTGAGGGAGTTTGCAGCCCCAAGGATGGAGCAACAGCGTCAATGGGCCTGACCCCCCACCCCTCCGGTCATCCTGGAGTTAGGACCACCAACCAAAGAATACACATCTCTGGGCCCATGGTTCGGACCACGTATGTGGCAGAGGATGGCCGTGTTGGCCATCAGGGAGAGAGGAGAGGCCCTTGGGCCTGAGGGTGTCAGAGGCCGCAGTAAAGGGGAATGTCAAGGTGGAAATATGGGAATGGATGGGCGGGTGGGTGGGAGGTGGAATTCTCTCATAGAGGCGGGGAGGGGGAAGGGATAGGGGGTTTCCAAAGAGGAGACATTAGAAATGTAAATAAAGTATCAAAAATTAATAAAAAAAGATTAAATTAATTGCCTAGAGAATTCAGAAAGAGTAGTTAAGGAACATGTATGCTGGTCAATATAATACTTTGTGTCAATTAAGGAAATTAATGGGACTTAAAACATCCCCTCAAGTATATGGCTTTGGACTCTTGAAAAGTGTATATTCTTATGTGGCCCCTACCAGTTACTGGCCATCCATATAGCCTAAATCTATAATATATATATATTTGAACTCAATCATCTACAAATAATACCTTTAATATAGATCACTACATAAAATATTAAGTAAATTCATACATAAATATTTATATCTATATATGTTGAGTCGATATGTATCTATATGTAGTCTAGATTACATTAAATATATAGTATCTATTACATGAAATATATACATATATTTATATTAAATATGTAGTTAATATGATATATGTTTATATATCACATTTAACAGGTTTTGATAAATATTAAGTACAGTAGTAAATTGGCTAGATTTCTTTCTAATTTCTTTTGTAATTTATATCCCCAGTGATTTCATCCTGATTTTCCATAGTCCTGCCCAACTTTCCTCACTTATTTTAGAGGAAGATCTTTAATGCTGTAACAGAAAGTCAGGTTGGACGGCAATACCCTAGATTTGTGTTGTTTATCAATTAACAAAGGATCAATGTTGGTATTGTGCGAACAAGACAGTTTGACAAACACACAAGCAAGTGACTAGTTTTAATGAACTCAAAAGATGAAAATCCTTTAATTATTTTTCAAAATATAACCATCTCACTCTGGAAAAACCAGTGACCTAATAATGCACCAAGTCTAGCAAACCCCAGGTGGACTGTTCCAAATTCTCTGTGTTCTTATTCTAGTTTTTTGTTGGTTAATGACAAAGATGCAAGATTATATATTGAGAGTTATGTTTTGTTGGTACCTATCTTCAAAGTACTTTAGAAAATGGCTTTTCCATATTTGTGTACAGTGTTAAGTTGTGAAGTCAAAGAGGAAAAGAAAGCTTACTGTGTATACTTTTTCTTGCAGAGAAGAGAATGAGAAATACATTCCAATAAGAATGTGAAATATAATAGTCATTAGGTGAGAACGAGGGACAAAGAAAGCATTAGGCAAATGTCTACCTTTACCAGATAAGAAAGATACATATTAGGTACTTTGCTATATATGGATTGTCTAAGGCTCAAATTAAGATATATTATTTATTCCATAGTCATCTTTTTTTCTATTCAAGTAGATTAATTAAACCATAGGCATAACAAATAGAATAGGTGAAAGGCTTTACTACTCGTGTTTACCCATATGTTCCATTCATGTGGCTCAAGTCAAATGAGTAGTATATAAAAAAAAAAACCAATGTCTCTCTTCTAGAGGAAACAAGTAATGAATAATTCTCAAAGTGTCTATGGACACTTTGAGATGCAGAAACAACATGTCTCCAAAACATATCCACTGGTACACTAGTGGCATAAATGTTTTGGGTGTAATCAAGAACTTTTTTAAAAGACTCACTGCATGAGATTGAGCCATGGACTTGACACTGTTAATGAGGCCAAGAAGCTAAGATTAGATAGACCCTGGACCTCGGGGAGCATCTATGACCATTATTCTGCTAAATAAAAATATCAGTAAAGTGACTTTTGAATGAAATATACATATAGGGCAATGCATCACTCAACTCCAGAGAAAATTCTTGCAAGTAGAGGGGGGTTACCAAGGAGACTTAAAACTGGTTCAGAGAGTGTGAGATTTTAGAGGACTCAGTCCTAAATGAGACACCTCCACTCAAAGCTTAGGGATATATATATATATATATATATATATATATATATATATATATATATATATATATATATATGGAGCAAGAAAGATTCTAAGAGACAAAGACACTGTGGACTCCAAGGAAATGATGATTTTCAGACACAAATAAGGTGTTTGTAGATGCGAAATCACAGAGAATGTGGCAGTAAGCACAAGAATCATATAAGTTCAGCCAGTTAAAATTCCAGCATAGAAAAGGGGGACTATAAGATAATAGTTTTTTCATGTTACTATATGTAATAAATATTAAATGTCAATATCAGTGTCTATAAATAAATATTTATTTGAAAATTTCAATGTCTCATTAATTTCCATATAATAAAACTATGCGAGACAAAACTTTATACATGCCACCATCAAAATTCTTCTTCACATGTAAATGACGTCTGCTTCCAGCAATGAACACTGAATGCTATTTATGACACCCTTTAAACACCGTCATTTGTACAACACTTTAACACACTAGCCAGGTAGAAAGGAAAAACAAATTCCTTATTTCAAAACATAAATCCAAAAGTCAGTGATGAACTAGACTATTTTCTGCTCATTTCTTTTCTTAAAATCACTATTATAATTTGACTAGCAATAGTGTTTAAAGCTAGAGCAATACTTTAGACTACTTAGAACTACTCAAGTAAGAAATAAAATTAACCGCTGTGTTAATTAGACAGATTATCTAAATTCTTAGCAGACAGGAGTCTAGCATAGCTATCCTCTGAGAAGCTCCACCCAGCATCTGACTCAGACAGATGCAGACACCTACAACCAAACAGTGGATGGGGCTTTGAAATACTTATTGAAGAGTAGGGGGAAGGATTGCGGGTACTGAAGGATATAGGAACTCTACAGGAAGACCAACAGTGTCAACTAACCTGGACGCTTGAGGCTCTCAGAGACTGAGCCACCAACCAAAGAATACACAGGGGCGGGACCTAGGCCTCCCTGCACACATGTAGCCGACGTGCAGCTTGGCCTTCATGTGAGTCCTGAACAACTGGAGAGGGCGTGCTATTCCAAAAGCTGTTGCCTGTCTGTGGGATATGTTCTAGCTGGATTGCTTTGTCTGGCCTCAGTGGAAGAGATGCGCCTAAACCCTCAGAGACATGATATACCAGGGTAGGGGGATATCCAGGGGGCCCTACCCTCTCATGGAAGAAGGGGAGGTGGGAAGAGGAAAAGATTTTGGGAGGGGTGACCAGAACGGGGCAGTGAGCAGTAAAGTGAATTTACACAACGAACTAGAAGGGAATTACTATTAGCTACAGAAGAAAGGAAAAAGGAAGGAAAGAGTGATGAGAAAGATTGTTGACACATTTAGGGAAGTAGAATCCAATGGCTGTGGTCCACACAATGGAAAATGACTTGTAGAGCTGTTTCTAAGATATACAGGGGGTAGACAAGTATATTTCCTCCCCCAGCTGTATTTATCTATTTATTTGAAATATTGACAAATTATAACTGTTTATACCAAGAGTACACATGGAGGGACCCATGGCTCCAGCTGCATATGTAGCAGAGGATGGCATCAATGGGTGGAGAGGGCCTTGGTCCTCTGAAGACTCAATTCCCCAGTGTAGGGGAATGCCAGGACAGGGAGGTGGGAGTGGGTGGGTGGGTGGATGAGCACCCTCATAGAAGCAGAGGGGAGGGTGGGATAGGGGGTTTGTGGAGCAGAAACTGGGAAGGGAGATAACATTTGAAATATAAATAAATAAAATATCCAATAAATAATAACTGTACATACCTATGTTATATAAAGTAAATAAAAGTTTTATTTTTATTACTCAAATTTTTCATTGTACATATTTATTATACATGTTACTGTTATATAAAGACATTTCATACAAACATATACTATACTTTGTGCATATTCTTCCTCATAT
This sequence comes from Uromys caudimaculatus, assembly GCA_028551405.1. Taxonomy (NCBI): domain Eukaryota; kingdom Metazoa; phylum Chordata; class Mammalia; order Rodentia; family Muridae; genus Uromys; species Uromys caudimaculatus. The sequence continues at coordinate 20,214,008 of CM052722.1, read as the reverse complement.
CCCCTTTATTCCTTACCTCCCCTTCTCATTAAAGTTGTTTTGTTGTCTTGAACAATTTTGCTTCTACTTTCATATCAGGCATACATACATATATAGATATGTACATACAGACATACATAAACATATGATTTATGTATCTATGTATAATCCATGTATATATATATATATATATATATATATATATATATATATATATATATATAATTTTGAGTTGATTAATTTGTTTATTATGATTATTTCCAGTTGCATCTATTTTCCCACTAATGACATAACGTCACTCTTCTTTGCTGAAAATAGTTTGCCTAGATTTTTTTTAAAAGTATGGGATGACTACAACTGAACTAGCCTTATATCTGTCCTGTTGTTTCCTTGTTTTAAAGAATACTTGATTTAAATCAACTTAAAAAGAAGAAAAGGGTCTGGGATTGTAGCTTGCTTAGTAATCTCCATTTCCATGGGAAGAGGGAAAGAAAAATATTTTAGCTCATGAACTCAGAGATCTTAGATAATGGTCACTTGACCCTGTTTGCTTGGTGAATGTGTTGGTAAAGCATATCATAGTGAAATGATGTAAATGTGGCCTGTTTAGTAAGCAGAGATAGAGAGAGGAGTTAAAGATCCCCAAATTATCTTCAAAAGTATGACCCTGATGACTTAACTTTGATCAAGTAGTCCCCACCATCTCTCAATAGTAGCACAGGCTAACAGCCAAACCTTTAGCAGGTAACAATTGGGGAACATTTCACACCCAAACTATACTACCAGCAAAAAGGAATCAGGATCCATTTTATTTCTCTTTAGCAATCCCTCTATTCATTTATTTTATTTCTCTGTATTTCTGGAATGGCTTAAGAGTTTGTCTCCTCTTTCTACTTTCTACTTTTGTAACAGCTTGCCTATGCCGCCTAAGTTTTAATAGTGCATTTTGGTAGCAAAAATGTGTGATATCAACTTGTTTCCATTTCACAGACAGAGCTGTTATGGCTTGTCTAGACCTTCCTCATATTGTTACAGAAATGGAGAAGAGTTCTATAAGCTAAGAAGAAAGCAGACAGCAAAATAACATTTCTGCTAGAATTCACATTTAAATGGAAATGATTAGCAAACTAGGTTGGCATCTAGTGAACTGTTAGCATCTCATTGACATACTCAGTATTTGTTGTTCTCTGCCCTAATTATATTATGACAATTGCTATCAAGATGATAAGTGGAGTCTTTTCTTAGTGCGATGGCCTTGGATAACCTGAACTAATCTTTGAGTATTTACCAGACCATTTAAATTCCTCTCCCCATCTTCATTCATTGTCATTTAAGAGAAACAGTGAGTAAAATCTGAGATATTAATCTTCTGTTGCTATGTAACATATGTGTAATGTGGCATAAGTTTGGTGACTTAAACAATACACTTGTCAGCTCATTTCTGTAGGCTGGAAGCCTGACATAACATGTTCTAGTGTTGTGTTTATAGAGTCTACCAGTTTTAAAATCAATGTATCAGAAAGCTGTGCTCACATTAGAATCTTTATGTCTTCTTCCAAGATCATTTCAATTGGTAGAAACAATTTCTTGTGGGAGAGAAGTAACTTTTTTGTTGATTTTTGTGAGCAGAGAACCTCTCTCAGCTCCTTGTGATGAAAGGTATGTATGAGTCTCTCATAGCTTTCTCCATCTATAAACAAAAGCTCAATAGTCCTTGTGCTTTGAGATTCTCTGAGGTTTTTTTGGGGGGGAAGTGCTTTCATTTAGTTCAGGGTAAGGTGACTATGTAGTGAAAGATGACCTTGAGCTACCAATTCTCCTGCCTCTACTTCTGGAGTATACCACCATACATAGACTTTATGAAGGTTTGTACTCCAACCTATGGTCTCATACATGTTAGGCAAGCAATATACTGACTAAGATAGATGTCTAGTCCCTGTATCTTTATGATCGTTCTCTATATCAGTTAGAGATATCTATTTGTTTTTAGAGGCTCAATTGACGAGATTGGCCTACCTAGGTAATATTATATCACATAACAATAAGCATGTTAACTCACCAGGCCATAAATTCTAGGAAAAATAGCACAGAAATATAAGCAGGAATTTGTTTTATTGCCTATACCTCCCAAGTAAGACTACCTAAAACAAAATCCTAATTTGGCCTTTCTTTATAGTTAAATAATTTTCAACATTCATTTTCTTAAAACCATGTAGTAGAAAGATATCTTGTAGCAAGAAATCCACATGTCTATAATTAGATATATTGTAAAAAAAATCATGGCTGAATGTAAATCACACATCCTTACATGAACATTTATAGGAAGCCAATATCTTAATGATATTTATGATAAAGGATAGGTGTGATTCCTTTCTAAATCTAGCCAGTTAGGAGAAGAAAGGCAGGCAGTTGCGGTGCTTCCCTGGCCTCACTGTATCTATTGGGCAAAGAGCTGGACCACTGAATGATCCTTCCTGGCTGTGACTTAAAGTGACTGTTTCCTGAAAAATTGTTTCTGACATGCAACTGGCACATGCAAAGGGATAGGGATGAAGACTTATTTCTTTCTGTATTAGGAAGAACAGATTCTCATTAGCAGAAGAACTGCCAGGCACCTGGCCCAGGAAGATGGAACTAATGAGAGAAAAAGCTCATAGTTTCTCATAAGTTACTGGCAGAGAGCAGATTCTTTTAGATGATTTCCTCCTCTACCATTATGGACTTGCTTTTTCTAGCCAATATGATGCCCTTGAATCTGTAACTCTTATGGAATATTCTATAGGTTTCACAAAATGATTCTCATTGAACCTATACTGTTAAAATCTTCCTGTGTTTGAGGCTGTTTGGAAAAGAAAGGTACTCTTATTCTCATATTTTTTTAGTTCCTTCACAGAACTAGAATAAAAATTTGCTAGTCATGAATATGTATAATATGTCCGAGCCTTCCTAAGTCATACATTAATGGAATAATTAGGTATATTCTGGGTCCTCGAAACCAAATGGACCTGAAGGAACATTTACAACAGGTTTCAGCAATCATTTCAGTGTTCATTTCCCAGAGCCATGCCTAGTGATTTAACCTCAACTCACAGTTATTGCCTAGTCAATAAGCTAATCAATATATCAATAGGTCAATTATTTCTAAATTTGTTAATGTTCTACACTTGATTCAACAGTCACAATAAGAACTTGATATCATAGCTCAAGAATGATATCAATAATGAACAGTCACTGGTGGTTTGCTTTAAATGGGGCATTACTCAAAGAACATTCATTCAATAGTTTAAGTGGTCAGTAAAAAATTACTAGGTAAATCTTCTTATGATCCTTGTTTATAGAGGCAAAGAGTCCCCAGAATCTTCATAGTAATGCCACACAGCTCAAACTCAGGTAAACTAGCATACAAAATAATATGTTTCCTTATGACTTTTTATACATGTATATCATGTACTTTATTTGAATCAATAAACAGGGTGGAATTTGATTGCCTCCATGATAAAACCCACAGGAAAGAAAGCTTAAGACATGGAATTCTAGTTGTATAGAAAATGAGCCTTTTTAAATCACTGCTTTACAGTTATCACAAAGAACTTCTAACAGAGCACAAACCATTGCCAATGACAAAGCTCCTTAGATTGTTTTAGGAAAACCATGTAGAACTCAACAGAGTACTTGGATATAAGCATTCAAATGTAGTTGTGTTTCATAATAAAATAACAGACGCAAAAACAGAACAAGCACTTTATAAAAGATAACTAAATGGATACCACATACATAAAGATGCTTTCTCAGCATGATTAGGCATCAGAGGTATACTAGGTAAAACCAGGACAGGCTACCAAAATAGTCTGAGTAGTTGAACATAAAGTCAAAACTGACAAAATGAGTGTTGGCATATATGTAAAGTATTAGGAATTCTAGCATATTGCTTAGAAAGAGCAAATTGCTTGAACTACTTGAGAACACTTTCAATATACACTGGAATTAAACATATTCATATGCTGTAGCCCAACAATTTGGTTTATAAATATATTCTCAAGGAGTGCATATTTTCATTAAAATTACACGCCAACTTTTGATAGAGGATGCAAGACAGAAGAGCCTACAACCTGGAAGTGGTGTTGACCAAGAGGAGAACAATGGAGAACCAATGGAAAAGCAGAAGTAAGTACACAAATATATACCATTATGACTCCATCTCAGAAAATGAGGTTTCCAGAAAGTAACTAGTCATGAAAGAACACATGCTATAAAATGTTACTTAAGCTAATTGAAGAAGAGAAGAACAGAAAAAATGTTACCAAAGAAATCTGTGTTCCTCTGAGGGCAGGTATTGATCTGAGTGGGAAACATAACTTTTGGAAGGTACCAGAAATGTTCTGTATCTTGAACTGTAATGTACACATATAGATTGTAAATGCAATGTTTAAGATATTTGTGGATTTTAATTTATACCTGTATGTGTTTCTCCAGTAAAAAGGAAAAGAAGGAAATTCTCTGGCAAATATGTGTGTGTGTGTGTGTGTGTGTGTGTGTGTGTGTGTGTGCCTGTGTGTGTGTCTGTGTCTGTGTGTAGGTATATATAGACAGACATTTTGACTCTTTTCATGTGTGCAATAGCCCTTCCATATGGGGCAATACATGCATTTCCTCAGTGAGTATTTGCCTTATGAAATTATCACGTTAGATACCTTCCAGACAAACATGGCAAGCAATGTACACTTCTTTCCCTAAGCATATTTGCTTTGTATCCATTATCTCTCAGTAAAATAGTAGAACATTCATGAAAGCTATTTGTCTTACTACAAACACAAATGTTGAAGGAAAGCAAATGGAGAGAGTAATAGTGGTATCAGTAGAAACTGTGTGTGAAAAAATCTCAAGGAAAGTTGATACTTTGCGAGCTAAATTATAAATTGAAACAAAATCAAATTGATGGCCACTTAAAATGTGTCTCTGCTGACTATGGTCTGATTGTCACTGTATTATGACAATGCAAAGGGGAAGTTGTGTTTTGGCCAAGAAGCAGTTAAAGTAGTCTTCCTACCAAGAAAACTGATTGGATCACTAAATCTGTGAAGCTACCCTATGAAACATGTGTTCTGGACAAGTCATCACTTGGTAACATCATATTTTTACTATGAACATGTTCACATATTTTATAGGATTTCTTTTTATTATTCTAACAGTTCTGTCAAGTAAGATGGCTTTTAAAAAGCTACATGAAACCTTCACATTAAAGGAAAACACACAAACACACACACAAACAAAAACATGGAAGGTCAATGAATAGGAATTCACTTAAATAATACCAAGCTTCCCTCCTGTTTATATAAAACAATCCTTAAGATTGGATTTCGCAAGCATTTTAAGAGTTTGCAATTTTACAAAAATGTGGTAGTATGAATAGGGATGACCTCCATAGACTCATATGTTTTAATGCTTGGCCCATAGAAACTGACACTTCATAGTGGAGTAGATATAGCCATGTTGGAGGAAGTGTGTCACTGTGGAGGCAGGCTTTGAGGTTTTATATATGCTTAAGCTATGCCTAGTGTGGCTGACAGTCTCCTTCTGCTGCCTGCAGATTAAGATGTAGAACTCTCAGCTACTTCTCCAGCACCATGTCTGCCTGCAGGCCACTTGCCATGATTATAATGGACTAAATTTCTGTAACTGTAAGTCAGCCCTAGTGGAATATTTTCCTTCCTAAGAGTTGCTGTGGTCATCGTGTTTCTTCACAGCAATAGAAACACTGAGACACAAAGCAACAACAGCCTTGGAATTGCTAAGAGTGGATAGTATTTGAGGGTTAGAAGGCATAGAGACAGAGGGATCTGGAAGTGAAGGGTTAACTTTGATTAGCTTGGCTAGTCTCCTACAGTAAAACCTAAAAGAGGGAAGCATTGTCACTGGGTATAAAAAACATAACCAATTACATTGCATGAAAAAATAAATTATAAAGTGTGCAGAGTCAGTTTAAGTAATCAAATGTTGAATATTTCCCTCAGTGGGAAATGTACCCATTTTCCTCTAGTTCCTCTAGTTATTCATTTGATAAATAGGCATTGTGCTTCTGTTTCATGCCAAGTTCTGTGCTATACACTAAGAACACAATGGCTCCTTCCCTCCATAGGATATGTGGTTTATAGTTTCATATTTCTCAGCATCAGGGTCATGGTTGCTATGAAAACTCCCTGAGAAAGAAAATTTGCATGATTTCCTGAGGAAGATTGGCAGAAGTTTAAAGGAAAAGAGAAGGAAATTGTCTTTACAATATATGTTATAGGAAACCATATATAGAACATATCATTCTAAAGTACATAGGAACAGTAGAGACAGTTAATATAACAACTGGCTTGGCCATGGGTACATACGACCAGTAAGAGACTCAGATTCAAGGATATTTTTAACTTTGGACTTTTTAGAAGTTACAAAAGATTGCCTCACTAAATGCTGTAGAATCAGTTTATTCAGTCAGCAAGTGCTTAATGAGTACCAATGTTGCACGGGGCATTATCCTAAGGCTCTGCTTCTTAACCTATGGGTCTAGATACCTTTGGAGGATGGATGACCCTTTCACAGGGTCATCTAAGACTACTGTAAAACACAGATATTTACATTATGATACATAATAGTAACAAAATTACAGTTACTAAATAGCAACACAAATCATTTTATGATTGGAGGTCCCCACAATATGAAGAACTGTAATTAAAGGATCTCGGTGTTAGGAAGGTTGGGAATGTCTCTCCTAAGTGTATTGTGGTCATAGTCTTCCAATTACATATGAAATGTATCTTTCAAATTTGACTATTAAATTTTGATAGTAAAAATAAAAATGTGCTACAGCAAAAGAGAGGACCTTAGATAGTCCTGGAATCAGTTTTTATGCTAAGTATTATGGATTGGATAAATAAATACTGCATGTTCTATTTTATGCCATAATTATAAAATGCATATAAAAGTTGGTGTGACCATGCCTGAATATAAAATAACTTTATGAGTCTGAAATTATATTTTCTATTAAGTTATTACTAAATAAACAATTATTTTCACCTTGTAGAATGGGCACTTTTGGTGTTAAAGGTAATATCTTTTTGTTTAAAAGGACACAAATTATTATAACAATTAGATGGTAACAGAATGAAATAAATTATCAGTTAAGGTCTATATGTTTACTTGAATGACATATAACACTTTGAAACCTGGATTTTATATAAATAATAAGGGAAGATAAAAATCTGCCTCATGAGAGATGTAATATGTAGAGGCAAAATGAATCATAAAAATATCCTCATATTTTAAAGTTCTGTCTAAAAGTAGAACATAGTTGCATTGGACATTTTCCTGACTCTTACAACCACACTCACAAAGATCTCTGACAGAATGGGCTTCACACAGCCTTTCAAACAGCAAAAAATCATGGCTGAAGAAGCTTTGCTATATTTTTACCCAAATGTTGAAAATACTAATTGGATAAATCCTCTACCATCAGAGATAACGCATGCACAGCTCAAGGGCACTAGTGGTTAGCAACTCCGGTAGCAAGACCCTATTCTTTATTTAGTGAACCTTCTCTAGTTACTCCTCTTTTCTGTAAAATAATTGTAACAATGTTTGCCATGCTTACAGCCAAGATTTATTTTGTGGTTAAATTAATAATAAAGAATGCAAAGGAAATTTGCAAAATATAGACATAATATGAAAATAATGTATTATTAATGAGGTGGGCATATATCACTTCCAGTGTTTCAAAGGTTTCTTCTTTTTATGTTTGTAGCTCTTGCTTTACAGAGCTACATAGAATTTGACATTTATGTACTTCAATATGTTTACTATTAGAAACTTATCCCCTATGAACCTCATGGGAGCTATTATGCACAGCAATCCAGAGTTTTCAAATTTTATTAAGGTAATACTGTAGCATATAAATATATATTACACATTACTTACTCCTAGTGGGGCTTGGGGAAGACCCTGTAATCAAACACATTAATATTTCTTTGGAAAACTGTATGAATATTCACTAAATGCGATATGTAAAGGCTATAATTAGTCTCCCATCAGTTTCCAGCAGATTTTGCTGCCGACTGAGCCATAGGAAACTTGGTTTTCAGAGTTTGGGGGATTTTAGAAGTGTGGATAAGGGATGTATATTCTCAGAAGTACTAAGTATTTGTGTTTCAAATTAAGTCCATATCCTATATCAATTTTACATATTTTATGATAATATTCCTATATCTCTAGTGGATAGGTACTGATCTACCCTGCTCATCATTCTTTATTATGAAGAAAACTTTTTCTTTTCCTTGGTCTATTTCTGCATTATTTACATGGTGGACCTCTAGGCAGTCAAAATATTTCTATTTTGTGTGTGTGTGTGTGTGTGTGAGAGAGGGGGGGGGAGGGAGGGAAGGAGGGAGGGAGAGAGAGAGAGAGAGAGAGAGAGAGAGAGAGAGAGAGAGAGAGAGAAAGACTCTGCTTCCTTGAGAACAATTTTCAAATGTACATAGGACCTAAGATTAGCTTATGATTTAGTCACTCAGGCATTTCTTCTAAAATGCTACATGATATTTTATCATTATTTGTTTTTAGTCTGTCTTTGTGAGTTTTCTAGACTCTACTTTTCTCCTGTAAATATTCCTTTTTTGATGGCTTTGATAGATTTAAGGAATATTTCTCAGAAATTTTTTATAATGTCTCTCAATTTAGAGTTAATAAATGTTTTTCTCATGTCTAAACCAAGATTATGGACTTACGGGAAGACTGCAGAGGTAAGTGTCATTCTCATCTCACCCTATAAAGCATCCTGTCACATCATATCACACCTTATCCATATGGCTTGCCACTAGTGTAAGGAGTACTTATTAGGTCTTTCCATTTGAACTTTCCTCTCATTATATACTTGCTCTTTATAACTAAATTATGGTCTTGAGACAGAATCACACTAAGTAGCACTGATTAGACTAGAACTCACTATGTAGACCAGGCTGGTTCCAAAATCACAGAGTTAGGCCTGCTTCTGCCTCTTGCATGCTGGGATTAGAGGCGCGCATCACTGTTCCAGAGTGGAATGAAATTGTTATGTGAAGCCCTCACTTAATGAGGAGATATGATTTACTCCTTTGGAACAGAATGTGTCTATAAATCATTTGATATTCCATCCATCTGTCTGAAACACTTGTTTCTAATATCTCAGTCATCTAACATATAAGATATAATAAGTAATATTTAATATGTAATATATAATCAACCCAAGGATATATAATTTCCTATATATTTTTTAATCTGATACTACTTTATTTCTTGAATATTTCCAGCTTCAGCCAATGGGGATCCATTCAGTTAAGTTCTATGACCCTTTGGCATACACACCACTATTGTGTTTTGTTGTTTGCTCTAGTTTGAGCCAATCTCAGGTGGGCCCAAATGGACCAGGAACAGTGTTGTATTGTGTGTTTGTGTGGTGAGGACTTCTTTTTACTCTCAATTCAAATTGCAGTGTTTGATCCCCATGGTTTGAGACTGGGAGACAGAATGCTTAAAACAATTCCTTAGGAGATGTTTACAATAGACATAAGAGAGATACATTTCATATGATTTAGCTCATTTACATAAAGAACAAAAGAACATTTTTAAGTACATGTGCTTACTTTTTAATACTTTGAGGTCTACACTGTATTCTTGTATAGCATATTTGATTTTGAACCATAGTACACTCCTTTGGCTCTTATATTTCCTTTAACTTATTTGCTGACAAAAGAACAATACTGCTCATAAGCTACCACCTACACAATGTCACAGACACACAGGGGTTATGGAAAAAGTTCCTGATGGATGGTGTCACTTTTTGCTCCTTCTAGAAGCTCTCCATTTAAAGACTTTTGGTTCTCCTATCTGCCAAATATATGTATTCAGAGTCCATGTCTAACTGTCTTCATTTTCTTAGTGGATATGAGAATGATGACTTAGAGTTCTGTAGTTATGTTCTCATCCTTCAATTCCAAAGGTTTACTTAAGTGCTAACCATTGTTCTGTTTTTAAGAAGCTGTCATGGTGAACACTACAAATTTTACAAGCTGATTAGCAATGAGCTACTGGTAATTCTAGGAGGATTTCAGAATCCTTCTTAGCTTTCCTGTCTTCTCAGGTTAAATTTGCTACATAATTAATAGAACACAAGTTTTTAACTTACTTCCTAAGCTTTAATAGTCATTTAATATCACGCTGATTTTTCATTTAAATTATTTATTCCAAACTCCATGCAAAATATATTCAAACACAAAGATTAATTCATTTAATTAACCTTTTGATTAAAAATAAGACCCTGGTACTTACCTATATGGATTTTTTTCCTTGAGATAGATTGTGGAGAATTTCAACTTAGAAGTTGTATTTCAAGTGGCTAGTAATTATGGTCAAATCTAAATGATGAGAGAATTAGAGGAATTAACCTATGCATAATTGCAAGATGTTTTACCAAAGCCTTGCTGAAAACAAAGTTGTTAATCTTTTAAGTAGTGACCATTTCTACTTCTTGTCAGTAGCCTGGTCTTCAAACCATTTTCATTTTTAAATATTTATCCGGAAAATTGCAGTGATTTGGGGTGAAGCATTTTTTCTCTGCTATGGGGTATATTCTCTGGAACAGTGAAGATTTGGGTGTAACTAGCACATAATAACTCTCTAAAATGGAAACGTTGTCTAGTAAGGTAATAAGGCAAGTACAAAGACAAGTAGAAGAGAGGGACAGAGGACCAAAGAAGAGTCTAGCAGATCCACAGGAAGTTGTTACCTCTATCTGGGTTGATGTGAAGAATTTACATTTCTTTATTTTTTTTAAAGATCACAACTTGATACAATCAATCTTGTACTTTATCAAAGGACCCCTCCCCTTCTCCCAAACCTTTAGGGCATACTAGTAGAGGAATTTTAATCCAACAACATGGCTTCTTTGACAAGTGATCACACCCAAAGACCTAGCGCTATATGATCTGGCCAAAATGCAAACATGACATAAATTACAGTATGACCTGGATTGAAATTAGCGATGCACTTAGCTCACACTTTTAAACCCTAACAATGAAGGTAATGTTATCTGTAGGAGGAAGAAGCCGTTTGAAAGTTATGTCTAATTAAGTGGCAAAGTGACAAATCAGAGAAAGATTTGATAGAATAAGATATGCTCAACTCTCACAAAAACAGAGAGGAAAGATAGGTGATTTAAAAACAGCAAGAGAGAAAAAAGTGGTGGTGATGTATGTGTATAGCAGTTTCACAGAGACAGGTTGCAGAGAGAGAACAAGCCAGACACAGGTGAAAATAGAACGAGCCCAAGAATGAGAAGGAGTCAGAAGATTAGAACAGATTGCCAAAGTTAGTATGGGACCAAGAAGAACAATTTAGTCAGAAGCTAAGAGAAACCCAATTGAATCAGTTAGCTTGAAAGATTAGATTGTATGGAGGCTAGAAGCTTCCAGGCCTAGGCTTAGGGATAGTTGGAGCAGAGAAAGAAACACATTGGGTCGGCATAACCTGTGTATTCGCACAGCTTATGTAGGATTCGGATCTCTCATCACATCTTCTGAGGAAATAAAAGCATCATTTATATTTACCTGTCTCTTATTTATTTCAGGTTTTACCCCCTCATTCCTGCTTATATCTTCTCAAACACTGCTGTTTACATCAAGTCATTCATTGTATGTACAAAACAAGTATTGGCACCCGAATCTCTTTTCTTTGATATCCCATAATATTTCCTCTCACCATTCTGACACTTCTATTTTCTGTTTATACTTTTCTCATTAGATCAATTTTGCTGGAATATATCTGTGCTCATTTGCTTACCTACTGTCTAAACTGCTTTTCGGCATTCACTACAGAAATAAGTAGTTGCAACAGGTATCTTGTGACTTGTAAACCTAAATTGGCCCTTTAAGTCAGTTGATGCCTGCTCACTCATGTGCTTGGTCATAAATCCACCCTCCTGAAGGAGTTTTCTTACTTTTTTATACGTTACTGACTAACATGGTAGGTGTACCTTGACTATTCACTGAACTATAGTGAGCTTTATTAAAGTGAATAACTGTGAATGTATGGCAGTATCCACCGGAGCAGGTGTGAAAATTTGACATGTGAAGAGCTATTGCTGAACAGGAGATACAGTTCCTGTCCTCAAAGCAGTTAACATGAAGTTAAAAAAGTAATCTGAAGCAATTATAAGTTTAAACACATTAGGATATGTTACTTTGAAACAGATATTTTGATGAAACATTTTTAGAGCAAAACTGATTTCTCCTTCAGGATATAAATATTCATGTCTATGCATGCCAATTATTAATTCCTTCATAAAAATTTATCCTCAGACTTTGAGTTCAAAGACTGTGTATTTAATAAATTTAATCTTCATTGATTAAAACAACCATATTCTTAGCATTTACAAGTTCATGCCATTTCTGATAATTATTTCAATGATCTAAATTGTCATTTTCCATTTACTTACATTCTATTAATGTGTCAAATTTTAGAACCAAATCAAACATTCAAAATCATATAGTTCTACCTTTCACCAATATGGAATAACAGGGGTCAGATTTGTCCTTTATCCTAGAAGGCAATACACTCTCCTCTATTCCACCAATACAGATATTATCCTTTATCCTGACCAAAACAAACCTTGAAATATATTAAAAATTATTTTAAGATGTTAGATATCAGAAAAAAGATGATCTTTGAAACATGGAAAATACTGAGTTTTTTCTATTGCTGTTCCAGCTTTACTTTCAGGTCATTATATACTGAGGGAGTATTTAACCAAAGCATACCAAATCTTAGAACTGAGAAAATGGTTTGGGGGTTGACAGAAACTATAGTTATATATCAGGATATTAAAATGGAATAATTGCTCTGTAGATTTCTGGAGTGTTTCTATAATCAGCTAACAAAGAGCATGGAAATGAGAAAAATAACTAAGGTGAGGGGAAAAAGCTAGGTGATGTGTATCCATATAAACATGTAAGTTAAATGAAGTTACATAACTTGGGCCGACAATGCTCCCTGAAACAGCCATAGACTATGTGCTGCTTTGATTAAGTTTGGCCTTCATGGACTCATGTGGCTGAATGCTTAGCCCACAGGGAGTTGCATGATTAGGAGGTGTTGTATTGTTAGAGGAAGTTTGTGACTGTGGAGGTGAGGCTTTGAGGTCTTAAATTCTTTTATTTATTTATTTATTTATTTATTTATTTATTTATTTATTTATTTATTT
>CM052722.1:20104945-20200259 GCA_028551405.1 Uromys caudimaculatus | reverse complement strand
ATGGAGGAGTGTTCCTCTTTCTCCACATCCTCGCCAGCATCTGCTGTCACCTGAGTTTTTGATCTTAGCCATTCTGACTGGTGTGAGGTGGAATCTAAGACTTGTTTTGATTTGCATTTCCCTGATGACTAAGGATGTTGAGCATTGTCTAATGTGAAAAAGTCAGTCTCCTCCTCATTGCCTTAGGATCAAGATGTCAAACTATTGGCTCCTCCAGCAGCATGTCTGCCTGCAAGTTGCTATGCTTCTCGCTGTGATAGTAATGGACCAAACCTCTGAAACTCTAGGCCAGCCCCAATTAAATGTTAGGCTTTGTCAAAGTTGCCTTGGTCATGGAGTCTCTTCACAGCAATGGAAATCCTAACTCAAACAGACTACTAATGAAATCCCAACCAGCAGGCACGAGATAGTCCCGTTCATCTTGTTTTTCAGGGGAATCCAATTGCCTCCCAAAACAATGTGGGCTGTTGCTGTTGCCCTTGGTTGTCTACCAGAGATACAACGCACCTCAGACATAAGACCCAGAGCACTTAACATATGACGTGCATGGCTGTCCTCTGAGAGGCCCAACAAGCAGCTGACTGAGACAGATGAAGATACTTACACCCAACCTTTGAAATGAAGTTTGGGACTCCTGTGGTTGAATTAAGGAAAAGCTGGCAGAAACTAGGAGGAGAGCGACCCCATAGGAAGACCAGCAGTCTCAATTAACCTGGACTCCTGAGATCTCTCAGATACTGAACCACCAACCAGGCAGTATACACGATCTGGTCTGAGGCCCCCTAATCTGGCCTCAGTGGGAGAAGATGTGTCTATGCCTCTAGATACTTGAGGCCCGAGGGAGTGGGGAGGCCTAGCAGGGTGTAGGATTCAGTAGTCATCTTCTTGGGGACAGGGGGAAGAGGAATGGGATGAGGAACTGTGAGAGAGGGACCGGGAGGGTAGAAACGGCAGGACTGTAAAAAAAGAAAAAAGAAAAAAAAAGTAATGAAGAAAGAAAGAGTCCTTTCTGAGAACTAGGTTGCTTTCATAATAGTAGAAGGAGCTATGCAAGCTTTCAAGCTAGAGAAGCAACCAAGAGTCAACCAGCTATGGTGCCTATGAACCATAGTGATGACCAGCAAGGCACAACAACCATAAAGATGTAATAGTGGTCTTCATATTTTGGGATAATTAACAGCTCTATAATTGGGCTTAAGGTTTACACAATAGGAATGAAACTATTCCTCATTCTGGAAACCTAGCTAACTGCTTAGGGCTAGTGAAGTCACAGATCTCAGAATAGAACCTATAACCACTACTTTATTATACCAGCACAATTTCTAAATATACTATTTGTTCTTATGGTCACATCAAGGGAACTTCTCCTGTAATAGATGGAGACCATTACAGAAACTGACAACAATTGTAATGCAGGGTTGTGGAGCCCGGGCCTAAGGGATACATCTACAAAACACCTCTACTCCTATGGCTCAGGGATCCTTCCCTAAGAGGGGACAGAAACATTGTAAGAACCAGAGGATTAGGGAGTTTTAGTGAGGTTGTATTTCCTAGGAATACACGAAGCTACACCCAGGAAGTCTCACCAACATGATTTGAAGGGTTTGAAGGGAGGAAGGGGACAGAGGAAATGTTTTAATTATAATCTAAAAACTAAAAGAAATAACTTTTAGAAAGCCAATGAATTGTACAAAATCAGTAGCATTTCTATATAACAACATTGAACCTGCTCAGATATCAGAAAAAAAAACCTCACTCAGAACAGCTTCAACACATAAAAATGCTTGAAATAAACCTAAACAAGCATATGAAAGAACACTGTAATAAGAACCCTGAATTTGAAGGAACTGAAAGATAAAAAAATACCTCTTGTGATTATGGAGTCACAGAATTGACAGGGTGAAAATGTCTATATTATTAAAATTAATTTGAAAACTTAATGCAACCCACATCCAAATGCCAGTACCATTTTTACACAACTAGAAAACAAACCTGAATTTCATATGAAAGTGAAAAGACAGCTGACAACATCCGAAGCCATTCTCAGCAGAAATAATACAGAGATGGAAATATCAAACGACCTCAGGTCAAAAACCTAACTAATAATTCATGGGAGTAAAGTAAAAGTCCACGTTTTCCAAAGAAGTACAAATGGCTAATAAATTTACAGAAGGCGTAAAATACCTGTGCCTGTTGTGGAAATTCAAATTAAGACTCCCTTGTCTCAGTATGAATGACCATGACCAAGAAAACGTAAAAGAAAAAAATGTTGGATAGGATGCTTAGGGAATAGGAGCACACATGCACTGTTAGTAGGACTATAAATTAGCTTAGCTACTATGAGATCAGAAAAATCAGGACTTGAACAACATAGATTAGTTTTCTTGGTTAAAAATGGTTAAGAGCATAAAGTCACATAATGATATCTTTTCATTCTTGGTAACATTAACATGAGTTATGAAAGATTCATTTTGTTATTTGTAACTGCAGCTCATCCCATCTTGCATTTCACTGTATGAACAGAACAGTCTGTTAAACCATTTTCTTGTTGATTGGATGTAACAGAATCACATATGTTTGTGAATTGATGAAGATGGTGGTTTTGAGGGTTGCAGTGGAGAAAATAAATAGCATTAGGGTTTAGTTAGCAACTCGCTGAGGATGAACACTTTTTATCAACAATTGAAAACTTGTAGTGGGAATCACAGGAATATTATAAGGCATTCTTAATATTAAGGAGAAATGGCAACTTGCTTAACACTGTCTCTTCATCAAAATGATTTATAAACACACACCACCTCCCACAACCAAATACCACTAATAATATTACAACAAAAATTTACAAGCAGGGTGCTAATTTTCTGGTACTTGAATTGCCTTGAAAAAGTATGTATCTGTATCTTTGGATCAGAGCTACTGTAGAAAGACCACCTAAGAAGGCTTCTGGATACCTTATCAGAATGGAAAGCATTAGCATGTGTTCAAATAAGCTGGGCAAGAGAGAAATGATAATGGGTGCTTGAGTCAGCAGACCACAAAACCTCCAAATTGTTTGTGATAGTGCTGAGGAAGCAAAGCTGAAGTAAAAATTGTCTGTCTGGATGCTTTCTTATCTAAACCATTATTTAATTATTTCCTTGGTTAGAAAGCTGTATGAGGACTATCTACTAAAGAAAACTAAATACAACTCTACTCCTCACTATCAGAGAAGTAACACCTTATAAAGGCATTATTATACTAGAATAACATACACAGGCATGCCTATCTGTGATAAAGAATAGCCAGTTAAAGAGAGTGTCCTGGTCATGTACATTCTTTTTATTTGTTCTCTGTCCTAGAAAAGCTTATATGGACAGTTCTCCATGATTAGAACATAAAGAAGTATATGCCTACTTCTTAACCAATACATATGCTATGACCTAAGTTCTGCTATAGGGAGTGAGGCAGATCAAATGTTTTTCACAGGTATTATAGTAATATCAAGAGGACTAGATCGCATAGAATAAATATAAACCAGGATACTGTTTGATATAAATCTCAATATTTCTGTCTGAAGATCAGTGTCCTGGAGAAAGAAATGTACCCTGCAAAACTGAGATACCTCAAGGTGGTGATGAAGACCTGCAAAGGTAATGTAATGGACAGAAGAGTCTTCATGGAGGAAGTTTGAATAAAGATTTGGAAAAGGCAGGAAGAAACCTAGTGGTGTGAAGATCTGGGGGTGCATTATTTAAGGCTTACATAGCTATTGTAATGGATCAGAGATGGCAGAAAGCACCATCACCAGGAAATAGCAAGCAGACCAGTGTGACTAGAGCAGTGAGCAAGGAGATGGGTTAATGAGAGGTCAGATCAAGAGACAGTAAGGGAAAAATTATGGATGCTCTTGCTCACAATCACAAGGACCCTGGTTTTTCTTCTGCATAAGATGGGGCTCTATATAAGGACATTAAAGAGAGAAATGCTAATCACGATTTTTTTCTAGTTTGTGTTTTAGCCTTGTAAAATCATGAGCACACAGCTCAATCATGCAATATCAAATATCTGACCTGCAAAACTGTTCTGATAAATGAGTATTCTAACTTCTGAAGTTTGTTACACAGCAATAGAAAATTAATGCGTCGGTTGATGGCTTGCTAATATTTTCTATTATATTGTATATTACCAACATCTCTTTTAATTTGTAATTTTAATGACGTTTAGATAAATGAATACATTACAGTGCCTATACGCCAGCACTTGATTCTTTCGGAGAAAGATGTATACTTATTACAAAGCAATGTACTAAAAAAGAAAGCCTATCCAGTTGCTAGTGAGGACTCAAATTGCTATGCTAGTTAGCAATATCCTGCTGCTTTTTGGGTAGTGACAGACATTTCATAAGCAGGGGTAGGCATTCAAAACTTGCCTAATTGGAGCTTCTTTTGGAAAACTAGAAGAAACTTTTCCAAATTCTTTACTAAGTTACCAGAAAGAGGTGAAATTTTAACAGTGTTTTGAAGAGGACATGAAGAGATTGGATCTGGGGGAGAAGGGAGCTGTCGGGGAACTGAGGAGAGTGGAGGGAGAAGAGGCTGATCAGAGTGTATTGTGTGAGAGAAGAATCTATTTTCAATAAGTGATAATAGTGTTTTGAAAGTTATAAAGACTATACATAAGCTATTCCAGACTTATCCTATAACCATTGATGTTAGAATGGGTTATTTCCTTGAAAATCGAATGTTGATGGGTTATGTGTTTACAACAAACATCTTCATTGATTTTCAAGGAAATTTAGTTCAAGTGTTTCTTTTTTATTTCTCTTTTTCTAAGAAGTTACCAACTAGGCCAAGGATGCTTCTTTAAGAAGCTATAGCCCTCTGTATCCAACTTCATCAATAGCTGTGTATTAACTTTTGGTCTGCAATAAGCTCCCTAAAGATATAGTGCTTTTAAACAACAGTCATCTATTTGCATATATGAATGAATACTTTGGTCTAGGGTCAGCTGGGCTGGATAAGTTCTATTTCATGGAACTGTCAGTTGGCTCATTTATTTTTGTATTTATTTTACAGTCTATTGACAAATGATCTTATCAACTCTCTTGTGCTGGCATCATCAACTCTCTGGTGCTGTCACTCTGGTGACTAAAATAACTTGTGAGTCTTCATTGGGCCCTGTCCATTTTCCAAGTCAAGTAACATGACCAAAACTACAATAAACAGAAGAGGATTCTATCAGCGAAGGATTTGTATATAGGGAGAAAATTATATATATATATATATATATATATACACATATATATATACATATATATATACATATATATACATATATATATACATATATATATACACGTATATATACATATGTATATATAATCTCCACCCCCTGGTTGTCCTAGAACTCACTATGTAGACCACTGTAGTCCAAACTCACAGAAATCCACCTGCCTCGGCCTCCCAAGTGCTGAGATTAAAGGTGTACACCATCAAGCCATTTTTGGAAATTGTCTGCCTCATTGTCTTTATACCATTGTCAAAGATAGAATTCTCCCTTCCTTCTTTTCTGTACCCTGAGCATTCAAGACAGGTTCTCACATTATTTTGCATGCACCACAGTAGTCCATTTTTTATGTGTTCTAAAGAGTAACCAGCAACATTTATTGTGTATGAACCAGAATTACTCATTTTAGCAAAATAGAATGAGAACGATTTCAAAAGAATCCTGAGTCACAGTTTACTAACCCAACCCCATCCCACCCAAAACAAAAAACTCCAACCATATGAGTCTTGGAAGAATTTGATAAGAAGCAGAGCCTGGGTATCTTCTCCCACTGTCAGCTTTCCTGCAAAGGCTGTCAGTAACATTCTTAAACTAAAGTGCCACTGGCACTCCAGTTCTATCCCCAGAGAATTCACACACGTCATCTCCTTGCATATTTTTATCACACATTTCCTACATCAATGATTCTTCAATTTGCTGTGGCTTGAGAAATGGTAGAAGGGAAAGTTTATGAACTCTCCCACATATGCAGACATCTGGCCAAGTCAGGCAAGGCCCACAGATCATTTTGTCAAAGCTTAACTTTCTCCCTGTTTAATATTTTAACCAAGAACTTCAAAAGTACTGATTACTTAGAGAACAAAACTGTTTCCAACCCCTCTCGAATGTACTAGTATGACCTAACCACTAATTATTCCAAATAGCTCAGGGTGCATGTAACTCTAATACAGATATGCAGCCAAATCTTATTTAAAACTATCATATCACTCTTAATACCTTCAGTTGCTCTAACTGCAGTCTCTAGTTAGAAGCATTTTGATGGGGAATAAAGCAAAACCAAGCATGGCAAGACTATGGTCACTTTTGTTTTAAATTCTAAACTTGTTCTGAGTTTGGCAGCTGCTTGAAATGGTCCATCTGGCCTTGGTTGGCCCAGATGGCTGAGAAGTAAGGGGGAAATGTACTTCTGTAGAAAATGGAGCACCCTATTTAATAATGGCTAAAGACAAGTCCTTTGTATCCTTGTTGTAGAGAGATAGTTATGGATCTGTTAGAGGCCCCTGAATACTGGGATTGCCACACCTGTTCCCTTCTGAAGTGTTCTTTCACTTCTATTGTCTCTAGACTATAGTCACAAGTGACAATTCTAGACTCTGTTGGACATAGCTTCAAGTTGCCCTGCTATAATCATAAACATGAAATAAAGGAAAATAATGATTTAACCTGTACTGGATATCAAGTCTGCCTGATATCTCACAGCTTTCCATTCAATTCACCCTGCTATGTTTCTGTGGGTTGGAAAGAAATAATCCTCTCAGCCTGCAGTCAGCCTGCAGGTCTTTCATGCTCGAAAAGCTTAGAACATTGTAAGTGGAACTATTTCTTAGAGGTTGTCAAACCAACTGGATAGCTTCAAATAGGAAACTACCTAAGTTATTTGATTTTCTTTGTATTTAGAGGAGAGGGTAAATATCCAAAAACTAAAAAAAACAAATGAAACTAAATACCAAATTACACACACACACACACACACACACACACACACACACACACAGAGAGAGAGAGAGAGAGAGAGAGAGAGCAATCACACACCCTTCTGTTGGCAAAAAGGCAGGAAACTAACACAAAATCAATAAACACAATTTTCTTACTTGAAATGTGTTTTAAATTTGTGAACCATGATGGAAAACTTTCCCAGACTGTCTCTCTTACCCTAAGAAAATTATCCTATGTTATAAATGTTACCCAAATGCAATCAGTGAAGATCCTCAGTGTCTGGGAGGACCTTTACCTCTTCCTCCCTTATCTACTTAATGTGTTTCATAGACTCAAATCAGGATGCTCTTCTGTCTTCAGGCTCTTCGCCTAATACTGGTCTGTCTCCTTTTTTGCCTTTCTTTCCTTCTCTCTCCATCCCTGCCATATAATATCTTAGACATCCTCCTTGATATGGTATTACATTTCACATTTTCTAAATCGTCAGCATTCCAACTGACTGATTCTGCCCTACCAGATTATAAACCCCTGAGGTTAAAGACTATGTTTTGTTTCTTTTGATATCTAGTATAATGCATGGCCCAAAGAAAATACTCATCAGCATTAATCAAATAAGGAAACTGATGTGTGAATCACCACTTAAATTATGCCAAGAATTGGCTATTTTTACTCCTGTTCATTAATTTACTGACTCTTTATTAATCACCTACTAGAAATAAGGTATTGTGCCAAGTTTTAAGTATATGAACATGGGCCAAATAAATGAAGTTCTTGCCTTCCCAGGGATAACATTTAAAATTAAGAATGCTTATTTCTAGGTATGACTGTATAGCCACAGAAAATTCTGTTGCCATGGAATTTATCCTAAGGCGTTATATTACAGGATCACTGTTCACATTTGGGGAGGAAAGGGGTTTTCTACAAAGAGCAAACACTGTCTATAAACAATCATGTCCACTACCCTATATCAATGATAAAGCAAGTAGATATGCAAAAGTAGGTGAGGCAAATCCTAAGAGGCCTCAACCCTACACAAAGAACTATAGGCAACTAAGGAAAGTTGGTAGTGGGTAAAAGCATCTTCTCTGGGGAAGAAACCACCAATTGGCTATTTAATACCAAATGGTCAGCTGTGAAAACATACAAACAAGTAACATCATACAAACTGAGCAGATTGCACACACACACACACACACACACACACACACATGCATATGCATGGACATAGACTCATAAATCAATTAAAAAAATCGAAGCCATGGATTTGAAAGAGAATAAGAAGGGGTAGATTAAAGGATTTAGATGGAAGAAAATAAATGGAGAAATGATGTAGTTATATTATAATCTCAAAAATAATAGAAAAAATAAAGATCAAAAATAACTAACTGAAGTAATGGAATTTCGTGATGGTGTCAGTGCTGTGGTATCCTTTCTATTCTCCTAAAGATGGGAGAAGGTGTTTTATTCTCACTTATGTGATAGAAGAGACTCATATCTTTTCCAAATGTCATATTTTTGCTGAGCTGCTGAAATTACAATAAGTTTCCAAGGTTCAGAAAGGACAAATTCTTCTGAGAACCTCTCATGTGTCCTCGGTAGTTTGGGATTTATAGGAAGACAGCAGGTTAGCTTCAATACCCAACATAATGGGCTAAAAGTAGAAAAGTTAATAGTTGGTTAATTTGTATTTAGCAAGGCAAGGAAACTTGAATTTTTTATGAACCAAATAACTGGTGAGCAAGATATCTAAAAGTGAGTCAACAGGAGCATATCAGACAGTAGGGATATCTTCTTAAATATATGAATCCTAGGAACAATAAAGTGTATGGGGCATACTGCTGGAGATGGTGGCTAAGAGAAGATGGTATGACATTGCAGAACAATTCACTATTTATCTAGAATGATGCGGTATGTGGCACCACTTAGAATCTCTGAAGGATTTGAGTTCAGGTCAAGCATAGCAGTGCTTACAGCTTAGCTATTAACAGTTACCTCTAGCTAAAATACAACATTCAGTCAGACAAAACTATCTACCCTTCCCTAGACCTCGTGTGTGTGTGTGTGTGTGTGTGTGTGTGTGTGTGTGTGTGTGTGTGTGTATGTGTGTATGTGTGTGTGTGTGTGTGTGTGTGTGTGTGTGTGTGTGTGTCACATGGCATGGCATGTTGTTACCAACAATCTATGGCTTCCTCAGGTGTCCTCCAAGGGTCAGGAAGACAGAACCAAATAAACGTGTGCAGTGGCAGTGTTGCAAAACAGCCAGATCATTGAATATTCAGATCCTCTGGATCTTAACTTATTCATGAGATAACCTATTAAAAACACAAGAATGTGCATGCATGCAAATATATGCTTTGTACGTCATAAGTATGATCAGCCTTGGTTTGTCTTATTGGCAACATGACTAATGTTTCCAATAATGAGTCATGCCAATAACTTTGGCACCTTCTGTTCAGAAGGGTCTTTATGAATATTCTAATACAATCTGCCATCTCAGTGAACAGTCCTTTCTACTACAGTGTGAAGAGAAAAAATAACAACAGTAACTAGAAAGAGTTCTGTGCCTACCATGTATAAAATGGAATAAACAATTTATACAGGTAGTGCTTCATCTTGTCCTCGTTTAATATTTGAAAAGGGCAACTAAAGATGTTCTTATTTTAGAAATGAGTAAACAGGTCTTAGAGATTTGGGGAAGAAATATTTGCCCCATGACCGAAATCCAGGCCTGCCTATATTTCACAAGGTATCTTCATACATGTGTGCTAAACTTTTCAGAGTCTGCTGAAATACATTACGAAAGGAGGGGATGGTCTATGATAATTTACACATCACATATATTTATGGGGCATGTCATATTATTACAGCATTTCCCTTGTGTTAAAATTCTAGCTATTGCACTCATGAACTCTCTGCTACCCAAGCTTCAGGAAATCCTTCCAACCCATGCTAAGATAAGCAATCCTAATGAAACTCAGTGGTTCACACAATAAATAAAGATATCAAAGTAGATATCGGGCTTGTTGGGGGAAAACTAGTTTCAGGAGGAGAGGGGGTGCTGAAAGAGGATACTGGGGAGTTGACAATGATTAAACTTTACTATGTGTATTACAAAATTGTCAAAAATAATATAAAACCTTTTGAATATTTTATATAAAATTCCATCCTTATATTCCACACTGGGTATGGTTTATGCTATACAGGGTCTCAAGTGGGAAAGCCATGAGCATTCACTGATTTGTTAATCAGGAGTGAGGACACATTAATCATCTAATTTAAGCCACACGTATTTCCGGCCCTGAGGTTAACACAGTGAGGATGACAACGTTTCGCATACATGTTTTGCACATGTTGTTGATTACCAGCCTATCCATCTTCTTCCTTTCACTCTACTAAGAATATTCGATATAGTCACATATAAATGTATTTGTCATCACCATATTTATACAAGCAAGAGGGAAGCCCCTCAGTAGTTAAGATGGTAAGAGAAATGGCAATAGACACATCAAGTTAGCTATTCCTAATCATTAGAGATTCTTCATAGGGTAAGGATATGCATCGGTGATACTATGCTTGCCTAATGTATGTACGAAAGGCTAGGGTCAGTCTCTGCCACTGCAATAAAGATATATCATAATAGATTTTTAAGGCTGTGAGAAATGATATAGCATAGAATGACAGAAAATTTGGACCTAAATTCTCTATGCATATAAGGAGCTTTGTCCACAAATGTAAACAGAATTGAAGGTAAATAAAATACATTAATTTCTTAACAACTGTTATGTATTGGACAGTCAATATTAATGCTGCCTCTATCTTTCCATAAGCATTTAAAATGTATGTGTGTATTCAGTACAGAATGTCAAGGTAGGTCCTGGGGTACCTGAACTAGTAAAACCTGGGCCATCTGGTCAGGAACTGTAGTGTTTATAAATCAATGAATATTTATGTATATGTATAAGTGAGTACATATAGTCAGGATTTTTCATTTTCCATGACTCGTGCTTTAATCCCACTTTAGTGTCTCTCCATTATACATACGAGTCACATCTCTTCATAGTCAACTGAGAGTTTACCATGTTTAATAATAGCCAAACAAAACAAGACAAAACAACTCAAAAACCCATGTAGCAGGAGAAGTCTACTCATGTCAAAAGGTTAACCACTATGTGTTCAAAACAAAGAATAAAATTATTTTAAATTATACCCTCTTTGTTTATCTATCTGAGTTCCTCATTGTCTCTATAGAAAAATTATCACTGATCAGTGACCATTTACTTAGTAATAATTTTGCCTGCTGATGGAGAATCATAATAGCTCCATAGAGTGAATAACACATTTATAAAACTGAAAATCTCATTTTGCAAATAAGTGATGACTCTTTTCATTGCAATGGGTAGTTGGAAGCTAAGTGTCTTATGTTTTAACATTATCTGCTCACAATTTGTCACCAATACTTCAGCTGTCTATTAAATTGTAAACCGAGTTTGTACATCCTGCAGTTTAATGGTGTGCAATAATACTGGTAAGTGGTAAGCTAGAGAGAAATAAGCAAATGAACCTGTTTGGCATGAGGGCATCGAGTAGATTAGAATTTCTATTAACTAAAATGGAACTGTGATTATATATTCGAAAAAGCCATGAATATTTCTGACATCTGTATTTCAGTAGGCATATAACACAAGTACATTATTCTATTTGTTATTCTACAAAATGTTTCAAAAGATTTCAGAGATAGGTCACCTGCTTCCATTTGAATATAAAATCCTCATATTTATCTTCAGAAGTATGAGACTTAATTAAGTTGCACAATTATTTTCCTGGTATTTATTCCACCTGTGTTATAACCACAAGCCTCAACTATATATTGAACTTATGTTGCAAATATCAGAGATAACATGGAACATACTCAGTACTTCTCATCACATTAAATGCAACACAACCAAACATAAGCTCAAGCCAAAAAAAATTATAAGGGATTACATCCCAATTATTTTATGGAACAGGATTTTGGAGAGACCATTCAATCACCATGAGACTGAGTATGCTGAACACTAAGTTGAACTCACACTCCCAGAAAACAGAAGCCAATGGTGCAATGTAGTCTTCAAAAAGTGAGAAAATACATGCGTATAATTTTAGGAAGCTGGGGCATTTCATAAGAAGGACATTTTCTTACATAAAAATAGATCTGACTTTGATGATCTATTATCAGAGCCTTGATACTCTCAATCTCAGCATTTTATTTTCTTAATGGAGTCATCTTTCCACCAGCATAGTGGAACGGGAAAATTTCTGTTCTCACAGAATTTTTTTTCCACAAGGCCTTTGGAGACCCTCTCAGGTCACTTGGTGCCAAGTGAGGTTATTTCTTACCTTTGGCAGAGATGCCCTGGAACCTGAACTCTGAGTAGTCATTGTCAGGACTGTTGTGATGCCAAGGGCAACCCTGGCAGGGGCTGCATCCATGTTTATCCAAAAGGAGACCCAGGACAAAATGACTATCAACAGGCTGGGGATGTACATCTGGATCAAATAATAGCCCATCTGGCGTTCCAGGTGAAACTTGACCTCAATGCAGGTAAACTTGCCTGGAAGCAGAAAAGGATCACTTGGCATCTTATTTGAACTCATTTTCCCCATTCTACTCTCCTATTTCATTTTGAAAAACAAAGAGCATTGCAAGCAGCTTGGAAAGACTGTAGACACATGCTCACCCTACACAATCAATTCCAACTTTTGACTTCTTCTAGTAATGGAAATGATGGTATAATCATGAGCCTTCATACTGAAATCATATGATTGGATCTGTCACAAGATTTTTCTAGATAGAACTCTAGTGTTTTTAAGACTGACAAAAATTTTCACGAATGCTTGTGTTGTATGTAATATAACATAATGTGCAACCATTAATATACACTATATACTATGTGACATATAAAATATAATGTAATATGAAACAATTGTAACAAATTGAGAGAGAGACAGAGACACACTGAGAGACACACAGAGAGACACAGAGAGCATGCTTGCTCTCTGTGGGTTCATGTGTGTGTTCATGCATGTGAAAGCCAAAGGTCAACCTCAAGTATCATTGTTCAAATGCCTTCCACCTTGAGTTTTGAGGCAGTCTCTTGGCTGACTACCTGTGGCTACCTCCACAGTGCTTAAGCTATAAGCACATGTCACCATTACCTGGGTTCTGCAGACTGAACTCTGGTCTACACACTTGCATGACAAGCACTTTACTGACTAAACTATCTCCCTAACCCCTCAGTACCTACCTTCTAAGAAGTAAGAATATCCTGAGTGTTTGAATAGCTGTATGTCTTTGTATTCTCAGTGGTAAAACCAAAGGATACATTTAGAGAGTGTATGTACACTCTGTTCATTGGGGAAACTTTCTAGCCTTTTGGGAAGAACCTTAGAGTATTCCTTCCTAGAAACTGTAGTGTTTCTGTCTATAAATAAAAGAGTGCATAGGAAGGTACAACAACCTTTAACATTATTATTAAGAAGTAGATGTTCTTGCCCCTATCTACATTTTTCTCTCCTTTATTGACTTTGAGTTAGACCCTGGAAAGTCATTTGTATTATTCCCTACAAAGATAGAAGACTGGGTTGAAGTCTTAGGAAGAATATCTTGGAATCAGGTTTTAGTTACTTCATAGGAAGCCACTGCTGGCTGCTATGGAATGTTCTACTCACAGAGACCCAAGGCAGTTTGTGATGAATGTTTCTCTACCACCACACTTCATGTTATCAAAAGACCAGAACATTTGGAATAAAAGACATCGGCTTTCCTGGTCAGGTATAATCTTCCAGGCAACAACAGATGCCCACTCGTTGTCACTACCTCAACCTTGCCCACCCCATATGTCTTTCAGTGCTAAAAATAGCACCTGACTTTAGAGCCAGCTGAATTCTCTCCAGATGATGATGCTCATTGAGACTGGTATTGCTCGCCAGGACTGCAGAGCACATCTCTATTTTTGGGTTTCCATAGACCTGTGTCATTATCACTTTCTTCCACTAAGGCCAGGAGTGCAAATTGACCCAAGGATGCAATATGAAAAGTGGATGCAAGGAACAGCCAAGATTTTATGTTTCTTCACAACTAATGAGGTATTCTACACCTTTCCTTAGACATATTTGACAGCAGGCTCTCAGTAAGAGAAGAGCAAAAGATTCCTAATTCTTCTGTGTTTGAGGGAAATGATCTGCTGCACCCACAAGCCTATTCCACAGGGTACAGGTACCTACATGTTGAGAGTTCTCTTAAGTTTGATTTGCTTCTTAAATGTGCAACTACTAAGATAATAGGATAGCTGATCTCATACAAATGGAGACCTCTTGGCTTTAGCAAATGAAAGAAAACCTTACCAGTGTTGTAATGCTTTGTGCAATAGCCGAGCTCCTTCTCTTCTTTCAAAATAAACTGGGGCAGGGTGAGTCCTTCAGCAACTTGTACTGGACCATCACTTAACCACTCAAATATCAGGTCATTCATGGTGTACCCAACTGGAGGAAAGAAGTAGTAACAAACAATGTATCTTTTTTGGGAAACTGCAAAATGTAATGACAGAGGTGGGCAAGTAGGGGAATCATTTCAGGTACAGTCTTAATAAGAGCTATGGTAGTCATCATAACTACAAGTCATCAGATGCAGAGAACCTGAACACAGCAAGGTATTTCTGATTAAGTTTTTTGTGTGTATAACAAGAGAAAGGAATCTATAGAAACTTTTATCTCCGGCCTCTTTATTCACTAACTCTCTCTGAAGAACAAACAAGTAAACAAGCACAAAAACCCTTTGAAGATTTTCTTCACTTGAAAGAGCTGTGTCTGTGGCAGTTCAATAAGACAATCCAATTCATGATGCCATCTTAGTATTTCAAATAAAACCACTTCTTTTGAAATTTTTAATGAGAATGAATTCATTATAGGCCTGCCTGCAAGTATTACCGTTGCACATTTGTCCTCTTCTGGAATGTTAGCTTTACTTGTAGGAGCCTTTTGTTAATTACTGAGAGTAAATTCTCAGTCATTTTAGCAAGTGTGAAGGGCTATGGGCAAGTCATTTAAGAGGATCTTGTACAATATGTAAACTGAGAACAATGATACAGGAGCTGGGAATTGTAACCCAGTTGATGCAGTTCTTGCCTAACATGGACAAGGTCCTACTTTCAATCCACAGCACCACATAAAATCACAAGTGGTGGCAGAGCCTATAGACCCAGAACTTGAGAACTGAAGGATGGAAGAGCAGCAGTTCCTGATCATCCTTGACTACATAGCCATACAAGGCTGCATGAGACCATACCTCAAAACAAAGACAAACTCCACAAGAACAGTTATATATTCTAATGCATTGCTAAATTGTCCCACTCATTATTCACTCAAAATAAAACAGGTTCCTTATTTTGTAAGGTCCTATTGTTATATTTCTAGAATCCTAGAAATCATAGAAAGTATGGTAGTTAATGGTTCAGTAAATCAAAGTTAGCTTCTTCTCTCCCAGAGCCTGCTCAATTGGGTCAAATTTGTCAATTTGCTTGAATATTTCTCCATCCCAGAAATAGACAGCTAGTCTTATTTTCACTCATTATTTCTCTGCCCTCCTTGGTTTTGTGGTTTGTTTTGTTTGATATTTGAACTATGGAAATCAGACTGATAAGGACAAAGAATATTCTATGAAGATTGAGTTGGCTAATAGCTGTTGCATATTGATTAATTTTATAAATTCTTATTCTTGCTTACTCTACCAACCCGACCTAGAAATCAATCGCAAATTTATTTGATGTCTAGATGAAACTGTAGAAAGCATCAAACTGGAATGTGGAGCCTGCTCAAATATTGATTGTCCACAAAAGCAATGGATAACCAGTCTCTTCCACTGCCAGTCTGTATGAATATACCCTAACTACCTCTAACAAATACATAAAGGGACGAAGCAAATCTACAATTTAAAGCCTTTATGCCTTAGAAAAGTCTCTGTTGATAGATCTAGGTCCTGATTTACAGAGAAAATGCAATGATTGGGTGGAGGCTAGGGAGCTATAGAGTAGTAGAGGAGAAACTCACTATGTATAAAAAAGTTTTTCTCAATCTTCTTCTCAAGGAGATAGGACAACATGGAATATATAAATACATATAACATATAAATAAAAAATTCTCATTTTATCTCTGACAACATCTGAAAACAAAAGATGATTTGCTATTTTCTTTATTTTTATCAGATGTTTCGAAGGACATATGTAGTGACCTTAAGTAATCAAAAAGAAGTCTGTCACTATTTTTTTTAAAAAAGGTATTTGATGAGTCTTTTTACACTTATTATTTTTCTAAACCAAGAAGTTAAAATATTTTCTTGCCCCCTGCCTCACTAAATCTCCTAAAATCTCGGTAAGTCAGTACCACTCATTATTATTTTTTGGATTCTGTAAACAGAGAAACTGACAAGAGCAAGCCAGAGGAAATTTCATGTCTCTTAACTGAAAATCCCATTACCTTGAAGGCATGAGTAACTTATGGTGCATGTCAAAGGTTTCAGTGGCAGCAGGATCAGAGGATAAAGGGGACAAAGTAAATGACATTTCCCTATTTCCTTCATCATGTCCTAATGTATCCATTGCTTATCTAAGAAAGATGCCAACTCTTATTCTTTGTCAACTTATGCCCTTCAACCTTGTATTCTTGTATTGCTGAGGATCAAATCCAGGGAGTTGAGTATTTTAGGCAATCACACTCCTGCTGGGCTTTGGTCCTTGTGCCTCTCCTTTTTGAATCCACCTATGACTAAGGGCTTTACTTTTTGTTCTCAAAGCAATCATCTCTTCCTTCTACTAGTCCTTTGGATACGTTGGTCTCTATGTGTATAAGACAGAAAGAAATACAGTTTTCTGATTATACAATGATTGTTTATAAAGGTGAGGTAGCTAATTACTGCAATTATGCTGGGGAAAATTTATTTTATAGACAATCTTGATAAATCAGAATTGGGTGAGTTTCTTTTTCTTTTTTGAAAAAGGGAAATTTATTTAACATCTTGAACTAAAAGATTGTCTTGCTGTGTTGATAACGAACTTCTCCTATAAATACTGATCCTCCAGTAAGATCTTCGATGCTGGTAAATTGGTTGAGGATGACCTTTACAAGTACTCATTCCTTATTGACACGCTAAGAGGCAAGTCAGTGGTTACAACAAGCAAGTGGTAAATTAATAGTGATGACTTACAACTCTCCAGCTGCATTGTACAGGTCTGCACATCCATTGGGAAGTTCTTCAGGTCCATTGGACAGGACAAAGTCAAGGTGAGTCTTAAGAAAAATAGAATGTGAAACCTACCTTAAAATCTGTGCAGTGTAACCCTTGAGAGACAAAAAAGTCTACTTAGCACTAGCAAAATATGTTGATTCAAATATTGAAATCTAAGCTCCCCGGGCAACACTTTGTTTTAATGAAAAGCATCCATTGGAAACTTTACAACATATTTTAACATTTGATTACAATCCACTTCTCTCTATTTTCCAATCTCCAGATTCTGAGTATTTCTTACCTTCCAGATTCTGACTCCTTATAAAAATGATGCTAGTTTGAAGTAAAAACATCATAATATGAACAATGGACTGTCAAGCACAATGATGAACAAAAAGACTTAAAGTTTAGGATGTTTTAGAGTTGCATTGTGCGTGTGTGTGTGTGCGTGTGTGTGTGTGTGTGTGTGTGTGTGTGTGTGTGTGTGCCAGCCATAATGAGAAGGAATAATTAATGGTTCTTCTTCCTTCAAGATATCGGGTTGTACAGTCTTTGTTTCTCTACACCTGCTGAAGGCAACTCTGATCTCTTCCCCCATAGAACTTTCCTGCGTTCCAGCCAACTCTACCTGGGCCTTAAATCAGGATATTCATTAAGCTACCATCTCCTTCTCATCATTTTCCTTTTGATTTCTCATGTGAATGGTGCATATCTCTTGCTCTGAAATTCTTTGTACTTTAAAGATTCAAGGAAACCAATTAGAATTGATAATCAGCAGAGCTAGGATCCTTTCTTGATACTGCATTGTACCCAAAGCAAGGTATTAAAACTTGCTAAATACTTGTTCCTCACTGATCAAGTTAGGAAGTAGGATATATGATGTTTATTCCTATTTGACTTTAATTCTAGAAGTAAACAGCTCTAAGTTTTGTACCTTAGTTATTTTTCATATCCCAAAATTCATGTGGCTGTCACATTATTACCCCAGTCTCTCTTCTCATTACGCTCCTCCTCAACTCCCCTCCTAATTTGCTTCTCTTTATTTACCATGGTTCATTTTATAGCCTATTTAAGCACAAACAAACTGCAGAACACAATTTAAAGAAAGGAAAGATTTGAGATTTGAAGTGAGAGTAGGGAGTCCATGTTGATGGTTGTCAAATGCATTAAAATACAGCAGTGAGGGGACAAGCATGTCACAAGGCAACAATTCTGAGAAAATATATTCAGTCTTGTAAACCAATGCATCCTGTGTTAAAAGTAGATATATTTCTAGCTATTGGAAATATTTGTGGGTTTTTTGTGTAGTTTTGTTTTTATTCCTTATTTATTCTGTGGTGTCTTGTGTTGAAAAATATAGGCTGCTTTAAAATATTCATAAAATCCACTATCAGCTTCATCTTCAGGAAATGAAAACATGTCTTTTCAAAGTAATAGCTGAAAGGTAAAATTAGAAAATTGTATTTTATTCAGTATTTTCTTATTATAATCTTATCAAATCCAGTGTTGCACCTCATTACTGAATGAATAGGCTGTCTTTTGAAAGGCATCCCTAGAATCCAAACACCATGATTTCAAAGGTAAGGTGGGTTTGAGATATAAACATCTGGCCTAATATATAATCTTTAGACATAAAAAGAATGTTTATCAATTTTGAAGTTAATTTGTAGATATAAATATATAATTATCTACAGATTTTCCCCTGTGTGAAGTCTTATTTTGAACAATGGAGTTTTTTTAGTATTACTATCATGAATCTTTCAAAGGACAATGAAGGAAAACAAAGCCAAAATCTCTAGCTAGTGAATAAACAAATAAATAGCTGATCTTAAAACATGGAGTAGTGGTGACTCAAAAAAATCCATGGTCCTAAAATAAATTTGATTTTCTTTTCTATTTTCAAAGGGACAATATTTTCATTATACAAAAATAGATTCTTTTCTGACTTTGTTCTTAGAATCATTGCTATAAACAAGTACAAGCCTTAAATAGGCAGAAAGAAGTAGTTTTATGTGAGACTTATTGCACAATATTTTGAATTTAATAAATAATGTTTTATACATTTCAAAACTGCTGAGAGTAAATTCCAAATGTTCTCACCACAAAAATAAGCATTTGAGGTGATGAATAAATTAATTAGCTTCATTTAATTGCTCTATATTTTATTCATAAATCCTGACATCACTTTTGCCCCACAATTATATACATATATATACAGAGAGAGATTTTCAATTTGAAAAGGAAAAACTAAAATGTTTGGCATACAATAATAATCAGATGGTGTATATAATTAAAGTGAGTCAACACCAGAAAATCTGGAAAGATCATTATAATGTTGAAAGCGTTACCTTCGATAAATTAAAATATAACAATAATGGAAGTGGGTGTAGTTTAAAGACTACACAGTTGCTATTGTGACAACTAAGCTCTGCTATTCATCATCATAGGCTGTCTGCACTGGATTCTTTTGCAGATTGTACAGTCTCTGTCTCTATGCACCCGTTGGAGGCATCTCTGACCTCTTCCCCTGTGGAACTTTCCTGAGTCCCAGCCAACTCTACCTGGGAGAAGAGGAGGAAAACACATGGAAGGCAGGGAAACAGGGATTCTGTGCTTTGCTTTATTCTTTACCTTTAAAGTACAAATGCTTGCTTACCCTCTGGGAATTGTGTTACATTTTTGTACAAAAAGGACTGGGTGCTTCTCTGAATATGTACATATGTATGTGTGTATTGACAGTAGGGAACTCAATGGTAATGCTTTAGGAAATGAGTTCATTAACAAATATCAAAAGAAAGCAGGCAGTCCTCTGATCATTGGCTTTAGGTACAATAGTCTTAGTATTTCAGGTTATGGCAAAGAGAATGAATTTGGCATGTTATAAGCAGTGTCTGCTAATGTGTAATTTAAGTTTCAGAAAGATTTGGAAGACTACTTACATTTTAAATAAAGTACTTAACTCTGTGAAATCCACCAAATTTATCCCATTTTGTTATTTAGGATTTTTTTTTTTTACTACAAACTTATTTAGGGCATTTTCTGAAACTTGGTACAAAATAATACTGAGGGTTTTTTAATTATTTAAATCACATTTAATCTTTTCCATAACAATGAGGTGATATTTACTTTGGGAGGTTCTGGTAGGCAAAGAAAGCACAGGCTTGGTTCTTGGGTGATGTGAGTGTACTAATCTGGGTTAGAATGTTTATCACTAAAGTAGATAAAAATCTAAAAAGTCATCAAACTGCAATTTTAGGTTTCTGGCATTTTATCCTCTTCAATATATATGCCAAAGGAGGGGGGCTGATAAAGAAGAATTCTATTTTAGGCCTCCAGATGCATGTTAAACCAGACATCATAAATTTGGGACTCTGCAATTCATGCAGGACCAATTAGATTTTACAGTTCCTTCCCATTTGCTTGTCCAACAACATGATTTAACAAAGTGTACAGCTGCTAACCCTCTGTTTGACTATTGGTGCTCATTGTGTTCCAAATGTAAAACCTGTCTTAAAAGAAATGAATGCAAGCAAAAGACAAAAATAAAATGTTACCAAGTGAGCTCTCATCTGAGACAGGATTCAGGGATAGTTTCATGTTTGTGGAGAATTTTTCTCAGTATGTTCAGTCATCTGTACTGCTAATAAAATTCTGTGTCCCTGTGGGATTGTTAGATCTGACACAAAGGCAGGAGTAATTACGTGAGAGGTTGGTTTCCTGCTCTCTGAACATATGAGAAAGCAATAGCATTTTCAAAAACTCGGGATGTCCTAGCAAATGGGCCATACAGGTGATATACACCTCCCATTCTGCATTGGTTAGTTTTTAATGTCAACTTGACCCAAGCTACTGTCATCTGAGATAGAAGAATCTCAAGTTAAAAACAAATGCCTCCATAGGATTGGTCTGTAGATAAGTCTGTAAGACATTTTCTTCATTGATGATTGATACAAAAAGACTTAGGTGACTGTGGTGGAGGCTGAACAAGCCATGAAGAGTAAGTCAGAAAGCAGCATTCCTTCGTAGCCTCTGCATCAGTTCCTATCTCAAGGTTCTGCCCTCATATCTCTCTGGATGATGGGCTACAAGCTATAAACCAAATAAACTCTTTTCCTCCCCAAGTTGCTTTTGGTCATGCTGTTTTATCACGACAATAGAAACACTAACTAAGGTAGCATTATGGCACCATATTCAGAATATAATCCATTCTCTGTCTCTCTCTGTCTCTCTCTCTCTCTGTCTCTCTTTCTCTCTCTGTGTGTCTCTCTGTCTCTCTCTCTCTCTTGAGAACATAAGGATTGCTTTACTAGAAGTTTTAGATCTGCTAAATTGTTCCTTTCAGTATCTTGAAATTTCTGAACATGTGACAGTCTGGTATTGGAATGATTTGACAGGATACAATGAGAGTTAAACAAGATTGTCATCCTAAGCCATCTAGACTCTAAAAGCGAAAGTATCCTGGGGAAAGTTAGAAGTCAAAAGTGCATCATTAGGAGCTGGGAGATAGCTTACAGGTTAAGAATAATTTTTCTTCCAGAGGATCAGGCTTTGATTCCCTGCATCCACATATCAGCTTATAACTCAAAATGCATGTAGGCAAAATAAAATAAAATAAAATAAAATAAAATAAAATAAAATAAAATAATCCTTCTTAAAGTACACCATTAATAAGACTCACACTTTGAGAAAGGGAATGAAAAAGTGGATTAAAACATTCTTCTAACTTGGTTATTTTCAGCCTTTTAAGTTTTATTCCTTGATGGATATGAATATTATCTGCAAGGCTTTTGTAATAGTTCACATTCCACATTTTTGGTGCTTTTAATGAGAAGTCCAGTTAGGGCTGATGGCATCCCATAGGCAACTTTTAAGAAACACTACTTCAGACATCTCAAGGGATGACTTCATGACAATACAATTGAAAAACAATGGTTTCATAAAATAAATAAAGGAGTGCTTGCAAATAAAATCTTCAACTTTCCAGGAGCGATAACTTTGTCTTTAGTAAATATCATTTTCTCTTTCACATCAGGTTAGGTCACACAGCTCCAGGCAGGCTGCTATGTGATTAGGACAATGCTATGTATTAGGACAATGAGACAAAAGGAAGCTAAACCAGGTCATCCTAGACAGCATGTTGGCAGAGTCTGGGCAACAAAGCCAAGATTAGTTTACCGTCAACCAACAATCTTGTGAGTACTTAAGAAGACTAGGAGATCTGCTATATAACTGAGCAGCTAGGAAGAGGAGCTGGTGTTAGTAAGACTGCACTTAGGCTGTAAGTGAATATAACAATAATTTGGCAATATTTGTGGTGCACTTTATGTCAAACACTTGAAATGAGACATTTTCTTAACTATGCTCATAGCAGCTTTATTCCTAGTAGTCAGAAATGGGAAACAACCTAGATGCCCTTCAACCAAACGATAAGTAAAGAAAATGTGGTACATTTACAAAACTCAATTATTAAAAACAATGGCATCATGAAATTTAATGGCAAATGGATGAAACCAGAAAAAATCATCCTGAGTGAGATAACCCAGAGGCAAAAGGACAGGCATGGTGTGTACTCCCATGTAAGTGGATATTAGCTGCAAAGTAAAGGATAACCATTCTATAAGTCCCAGTCCCAGAGAGGCTAAGGAAAAAAAGAGGGCTCAAGAGGAACTCATGGATCTCCCTGGGAAGGGAACATGGAATAGATTTTATGGGTCAACTGGAGGCAAGTGGGATGGAAACATCAGGGTGTGTGTCAGCAGATATGTACTGAGAGAGATGGAACTGGGGGACATTTGGGGGACAATGTTGAAACCTAGCACAACTGAAAGTCCCTGGACTCTAAAAGAATGACCATAGTGAAGTTTTCTAGGTATAGCGGATACAGAGCCGAAGCCAGCCATCTTCTGAGATAAGGCAAAGGTCCTAGCAGTGGGACTGGGACACCAACCCAACCACAAAACCTTCGACCTACAATATATCCTGCCTGCAAGATGTGCTGGGATAATCGTGGCCCAGAACATGTAGGAGTGGCCAACCAATGACTGGTCCAACTTGAGAACCATACCATGAGAAGGAGCCCACAACTAACACTATCTATATGGCTAGTAACGAGAGACTGATTAGCTCAGAGACTCAGGATTAGAAACAAATAAGACTGGCAAAAAATAATAATAATAATAAGGAAATGAGAATTGCAAAGAAAAAAGGAAGAAGGATTCTAGGAGCCAGAGGGTTTGAGGATACCATGAGGCATGATCCACAGATTCAGCTAAGTAGGGCTCATAGGGGCTCACAGAGACTGAAGCAACAATCACGGATGGACCCAGTATAGGTCTGAGCTAGGTTCTCTGCACATAAGTTGTGGTTGTGTAGCTTGGAGTTCTTGTGGGATCCCCAATAATGGGAGTAGTGGTATCTCTGACTCTTTCCTGTCTTTGGGATCATTTTCTTCCTACTGGGGCACCTTATCCAGCTTTGATATGAGGATTTATGCCTAGTCTTATTATAAGTTTTTATACCCTGTTTGGTTGATATCCCTTGGAGGCCTGCTCTTTTGTTTGTTTGTTTTTGAAGGTAAACAGAGGAGGAGTGAACCTAGGGGAAGGGGTTGACTGGGAGATGTGGAGAGGAAGGAGAAACTTTGGTCAGGATGTACTGTATATAAAGAATGAAACATTTTTTAAAAAAGAATTTCTTCAGTGGAATTACACTTCAGCATGGGAATATATAATAACTGAGAATTTATTATCCAACTATTTTGAGGCAGGGCATCACAGTGTAGTCTTGACTGGCCTAGAACTCACCATGTAGACCAGGCTAGCCTCAAACTCACAGAGATCTGCCTGCCTCTTCCTCCAAGTGCTGCAATTAAAGTCACTCACATCACACCCAGTATTCTTCGACTTTAAAAAAAATTACCCAATTATTCACTTAAAGAGCCTCATTTTCTCTGACCCAAACAATCTTTTTTGATAACATAAATGAAACCACTGAACAGAATGGAGTTCTGGACCTACGTTTAGTACACACTCTACGCTTCATCTTGTCACCTGATCTCCTGATCCATGGACAAGTACAGTTTTGACTCTATCTGACAAGGCTCTTCACATAAACATTGAGCAAACTGTTAGGAGTTAAGTGTTCTAGAATAATCTCAATTAGCCCTTGCTGAAATCCTATCAATTCTTGGCGAATACATCTAAATCAACCAGTAAACATTTAATTATAAGTTCTCTTGGTTACTAAAATGCAAAGCTAATAGTCATGTCTGCTTTTGTGTAAACCAGCTGATACATTCCTAGGTCTGTTATCCACATTTCCAAGGACAGACTTTGATACTGAAAGGAAGTGTTCAATTAGATACAGTTAAAACAACCAACAACAACAACAACAACAACAACAACAACAACAACAACAACCCAGGCCTTAGAATAGTATGGCTGGGCAACAGAGACACATCATGTTTTCACTGTTGTCTTAGACTGGTTCAAATCTGCAGGTTGGTCCTAAGATACAAAATTACATTCTCCTACCAGTTGATTCCAAATAAGCAAGCCCAGTGTTTTGTTTCTTCCTTCTGAGTTGGGATATGGAGGAAACTCAGGGCAACACTGTCTAGATCATCTGTTGTTCTATTCCCTTTCCTGCTTAAAATCTTACTGAGTAGGAAGGTTAGTGTTTACCAAACATTAAAAAGGCATCATAGGAAATACCCATCTGCATTGAGCAATACCAGCTAGGAAGGACAAAAATATAATAACTTTTCTCATCTGCGTGTGGTCCTTTCAGAAAATGTGCACACATATGGTTGGCTCGTGTTAATTAAGTCCAAATCTGGACTGGATTCCACTTGGAGAGGAATGGATATATCTGCAGCAAAAACTTCCAAATGCTTTCATAGTTTCTGAATAAAAATGTTGTGAAGCTGTGGAGTAAGGAGAGGGATAAACTGAACACCAGGAAAAAAGAGCTCCATCCAGCCAATTTAAATAAATTTCAGTCGTTTCATGTCTAGTGTTTAATTATACATTCAAGCATTTCTGAAGATAAACTATTACTAGCCTGTACATTACAACAATAAGAAATGATGTGACCCTTGTCATTTGGTGTCTAATGTTACAGCTATTAGCAACAACAGTGAGGCGAAGAGAGAGAGAGAGAGAGAGAGAGAGAGAGAGAGAGAGAGAGAGAGAGAGAGAGAGATCTAGATAGCAATGACCTTAAGATTTTGTTTGGGATAATATTATTTTTGACAAAATAGAGCATTCAGTGAAATGCAGACATAATTTTGAGCAAACCAAAGTAACTTCATACCTACTGACAGATGGGAACATAATTGCGTATATGCTAGCATATCACAGCATTAAGACTTAGTATGATAACTAGAGGAGGCTTGTTAACTGCTCTATGGCAGCAAAGATTGGTTAAAATATGTATTTGGGGGCAGATGATAAGATGACTTCCTTTTTATTTTTTTGAGAAAGGTTTTCGCTACAAGCCTGGAACTCATTGTGTAGACTAATCAGTCCTTGAAATCATAAAGATTTTCCTGACTCTGTCTCCTGAGTGTGGGGATTAAAGGCCTGTATCACTACATCAGAAACCATGCTTTATCTTTGATGGGACAATGATGTATACCTACTTTATCTACACTGAAACACTGTCTTGCAAGGAGAAGGAAGGCCCTTACTGTGCAGGAAAGTTATTTGACAAATGAGGCCCCTCTCTAAGGATATATCTATTTTGTGGGGAGAGGAGACTCTTCAACAGAGTGGCCTTCAAGTTGAACATGGCACTTCAGTAATGCAGCCTTCATAAATCACTATCAAAGTCTTGAATGGGATTTTCTAGTGATGCAGCTATTTCTGAGAACCAATATTCCTGGAAGTAGCTTCTTTACCCCTGTGCTTGTAAGTAACCTCATTGAATTCATTGATTAGCCAAGCTACCCTTAAGTAGAATAATTTCTTTGTTCAGGAGTCTGTTATCAATGACAGGACCGAGGCGAATAGATAGATGGTTGTGCATCTCTCCCCAGGAAAAAGTCACAGGGGAGATAGCAATTTCAAATCACACACTGTCACTAAGTTTACTTTTAACAAAGCTAAAATAGGAGATCCAGAGCCAGCCTAATTATTATCTGAAAAGAGATGCAATTATCACTTCCATTATTACACTTTTGCCTCCCCCAAAGGAGGGAACAGAAGACCAGGAGAGTATCTGATTTGTACTAAGTATGGAAAGTGAGTGGAATCTAGATGGCTTAGGTACTGAATAGAAAAGGAGCACTCACATAAATTAGGGTGGATGGTAGGGAGTACTGTCTCTCCGCTTTATTTCTTTTATCCTCTAAGAGTCATTAAACATTTACTATGAATGAGGAACTGAAAGATCACTAAAGTACTAAGAAATGTTAAATGTTAAATAACTTTTTAGAGTCATTTAGTGATATTGGATATGAATCTAAGTCTTCCTGGCCCTCAGAATTGACATGTATCTCCATAGCATTTTATCATTAATGGCCTAACTCAATTTCTGCTTTTATATCTTGCATCTGACTGCTCAGTAACACTAGTGAAAGGAGATGTCTTTTTTGTTGTTGTTCTTTTATTATTCTTTGAAGTAACACAGTTATCAATGGCTTTGCTCCAGGAGCATATGTTAATTATTTGTCTTTTAATTACTGTCCAGTGATCACTGTCACATCTTCTATAGCTCAGATGTTTGTTTGTAGTTTTAAATGCTTCCGACAAGATGAAACTTGTAGAAAGATTGCCAAGCTTTGCAAACATACAAAACTTCCCCCTT
This sequence comes from Uromys caudimaculatus, assembly GCA_028551405.1. Lineage (NCBI taxonomy): Eukaryota > Metazoa > Chordata > Mammalia > Rodentia > Muridae > Uromys > Uromys caudimaculatus. Next base: position 20,173,213 of record CM052722.1, on the reverse strand, counting down.
TTAAAATGGAATGTCTTTCTTCTAGAACAGTTATTCTTCATTTGTGAGTCAGGACCTCTTTGGTAAACTTTATATTTACATTATGATTTATATCAGTAGCAAAATTCAAGTTATGAAGTAGCAATGGAAATATTTTATGGTTGGGGTCACAATATGAGGGCCTATATTAAAGGAATATTGATGATCATTACTCTAGTAGTCTGGAAGAATGTACTAAAATAATTTATATGTCTCAAAAACTTCCCAGTGACATTATACATGTTTCTTTGGAGATTGGTGCCATATGGAATTGTATCAGAAACAACTCTTTGTCAACATAAGTCAGCATTACCAGAACCTCTGGCTTTTCATTTGGCTTCATGACATAAGAAAACTTAGGCAATAAATAATAATAGATTGGCCTTTAAACTCTATTGGTCTAAACCTGCATTGTGATTAGATTCACCTACATATCAGGCCAATTGTTGAATCAGCCCATCATCTTTGTATATAATAAGTCTTAGCATTCCAAAAATGCCCTACAGTTTCTCCTGCATATAGAAGCTGAGACTAAAATGATTGAGATTGTGATTATTAAATTGTTCTGCATTTATAATAGTTCAGGCTATCATTGAAGATTATAAGGCCACCTCTTAAACCATGGGAATTTCAACCTCCCTGTTCTGCTTCAAAATCAGATTTCTCACTTTTGGAGTTGGCTATTGACATTGGGAGAGAACGGTTCCAAGGTCTAAAAGCAGTAGTAGGCACCTTGAAATAAAGAATTTCTTCTTGTCCTCAAGCTGTACAGAGTATGAGAAAACATATTAATTCATCGAGAAGTAGTTTGGTGGCTTGGGGAGAAAGAAAAGCTGTCATGCTGCTAGTAGATTTTGCCTGCTCTCCTGCTTAAGACCCATTTTGGAGAGGAAACTAAGTCAAAATGATGACCTGATGAGGCTGGAGAGAGCTGTTCTGTGACCTTAGAGGACAGATTAAATAAAAGGAGGAAGCGTGGCTCTCAAGTTTTCCCAAGATACTTTCTTGTTATTCAGTCTCTACAAACTGATGAATGTTAATGCAGCCGAAATTTACTTCCAAATGCAGGTAAGTCCTTCTATTGCTGGTCCAGTCTGATGAAGTCAAAGGCAAGTAGCTATTCAGCTTCCAGATATTTTGCTGAACACATTCTTCTTCTCTTTCAAGTGTACATTCAAATGTCCTAGCTGTGTTTCATAGGAGACAATCCATTGTATATTTGTATTTATGAACTCAATTTGGAACTCAACAGAGCTTTTCAGAAATTATGAGAGTTTGTTATGCACACAACACACTTTTGATTCCTTCATAATTTTATCCCCAGCTGCTCCATTTTTGTTCCAGGACTACCCTCTTGGTACCACTTAGCTCAGCTCCTACTCAATCCACCAGTATAGTATATAACAGCTCTTCTCACCCTCGAAACCTTACTTATCTCTAAGAAGAATGGAATCATGCGGTTTCCATGGTGCTTTATTTCACTTCCTGGATTTACTGCTTAATTCTGGTGTGGGTGCTTATGTTATAGTCATTAATTTCCCCACTAAGTCAAGTCACAAAACTAATGAATATTTGGAGACGTAATTACAACATAAGGATATAGTTTTCCTGGCTTACAAGATATAAAGATAAACATTGTCTAGTCATACATATAGAGAAAGGATCACAGCTTTTCATTTAGGTAAGTCTCATTTCAGTGCGCATTTTATTTTCAGTTCTGGCATCTAAATAAAGAATGTTCTTTTATCTTATTTTATTTAAAAAAATCATTCTGTAACTAGAGTCAGAGTCCTTTGAAGCTCTTGCATCAGGCCACAGTATGAGTCAAGAATGGGAAGCAATGTGGAAAAAGTTGGCCTTTTATGTGTGGATAGAATTGGTCATCAGACAGGATTGTTTAGGGGGCACAGTTGGGTGTCTGTCTAGAAATCTACACTCTACCTACTCCCAGTGGTATTTGTAATGTATCTGTAGAGAGACAAGGATTGTCAGCGCCCATGGATTTTCTATTACAACTCAAGCACTATGGGGATGGTAGGAAATTGAATCATCAACACTTATAACTGGGAACTGAACCAAAAAGGATTTACAGACATTTTTACCTCCAGTACCATAAAAAGGTAGGTTACAGCTTGTGCAAAGGTTGCAGATGAGGCAAGCAGGAGCTTTGGAGATATGGAATGTTTTGTGTAGAAACAATTCTATAATTATTGATGGTTTGAGAGAGTGGGACAGTTTATTTTAAATGCCAACTTGCCACAAATTTAAAAATAATCTGAGCATGGAGCCTTAATGGAGGAATTGTCTTAATTGTGTTAATTGACATGGGATGTCCCAGATAAATAAAGCCACAACAGAAGGAAGCTTATTTCATCTTTGCTCACTTGGCCTTTCCTCTTGCCACCAAGTTTATTTGCCCTGCTGCTGTTGCTGCTGAGTCCTTCACTGATATTAGTAAAAAGCTTTTCTGGGCTTCCAACACAGACAGAGAACCAATGGCTCTTCAGTAACCCTCTAAGCCTTTGGCAGCAGATTGAGATTGCTAAGGCACTCAAATATAGGAAAACCACCAACTTCTAGGTCTCTCTGGTATTATACAGTCATTGCTGGATGACTCTGATAGTAGAGGCACCCAACCTTAAAGACCAAACAATAACCAAGTTCTCAGTCTTTCCAGAGGAAGTCAGAGTTAGAGAACTAGGCAGAAAGCCACATTCCTCCATGGTTCTTTAAGCTAGAGTTAACTAGAGTTAAGTTTCTCAATGATTGATTGTGATATGAAAGCAAGTGCCAAGCAAATCCATTCCTATGCAAGTCATGTTAGGTCACAGTTTCTTACGAAGGCAACAGAATGAAACTAGGTCATGGGGACTTTCAGAAGTGATCTAATTTAAAGGAATAAAATAACTATTGATAATCAGACAGCAGACATGTGAGACAAACTTACCTTCTCCTAAAATGTTCACCTTCTACCCTTTTATATTATTTGGCCCACCACATCCTATGATGTGCTGACCTTTGCTATCATTTTTATAATAAACTCAACAAAAAATTGGAATGATAACATATGTTACACAAAGGCTTGCCTATTGCCATGGAGTTGTGCATTATTAAGCAATGCTAACTTAGAATCTGACTTTCTCTAATAAAGAGAATGCATACTTCATACTTTGGCCATGGATAATAATTTGACAAGTCAGCAAAAATACTTTCAAAAGGTGGGGTATGATAAAACATATTAGGAAAGTTGTAATGGCTAGCTTTGATAGTCAGCTTGACATAACCTAGAACTAACTACCTGGGAATATTCTCAATCATAGATCATCTATATTGGGTTAGCCTGTGGACATGCCTACATGTGGTTGCTTTAATCTAATTGATATGGAGATACCAGTGTGGTTAGCTCTAACCCATATGAAGGGGACCCTGAATTATATAAGAGTAGAGAAATCTCAGCACAAACAATCAAATAAGTAAACGTTTGTGCGTTAATTTCTCTGTGCTCTTTACTATGGAATTGATGTTAGCAGCTGTCTGAACATCCTGCCTTGACCTACCTCATATGATGGACTGTAACCTGGAATGAGAAGTCTAAATAAACCCTTTTAGAACATCAGCTGCCTTTGTTCAAGACATTTATCACAGCCAAAGAAATAAAACTAGACTAGAAATCAATATTAAACAAAGAACCTGAAGAGAATTCAACAAATTGGTTTTGACACATTTTCATCAACAGAAGCTATATCATACATCACTAGTTAGAGATTTGCTAAGACATTTGCTTCCCATTGAAAAATACCTGTTTGGTTTTCTGTCATGTCTCTCAAACATTGGAATCAGGGTTACCAAGTGCTAGTCTGCTTATGGACTTCTAACCACTACTACTTCATTTAGGCTCTTGCCATTTGAGAAGCAGATATACAAATTATTGGGAACTATGATGGTGTTTATAATGAAAACATTTGAGTATATATTTCTCCTTCTGTTTTACTTTGCCTTCAAAGCTTTGGACTTCTACTTATATGAGAATTTAATTCTATGTTCTGGTTCTAAAAAGTTGAGAAAAGCATGGAATCTTTCCCAGACGAAATATTATTAGCATTTGCTATTGGTTTCAGGAAAATACAAATATAAGACCTCAGCACCAAGCACTGTATTTTAGATGCAGACCAAATATTTTAGTATTTGGAGACAACTCATGAGTTCATCTTTAGCACTTGTAGTTTCTTGCTTGTGTATTTCCCAAGCTGTCTTTTTCCTTACCAGTTTCTTCTTTTAGGGATCCTCTATGTTTGTTCTCATTCTTCCCAGAAACCAAGGCCAAGTACTTTACTGCTTTATATGAATTGAGGCCAATGATTTCCTAGGAAATTTGCATCATAAAATTTAGTTTTCAGGAAGATTCCTTCGTAACGAACTGTCAGGAAATTTTTCAGCACCATTTAGACAGCAAGAATAGCCTGCTTCACTTCCAACTTGAATTAAGTCCTTCACTGGGAATATAAGAACACTAATAATTCCTTGGCCACTAAATAATTGAGTCGAATACCCATTGAAACTGTAGGTACTGACCCCGAAGTTTTAACAGCATTTTGAAACACAATTTATAGAGTTCTCACTACTTTTCTTTCTTTTGTTCCTATTTATTATTATCTCTTAATTAGTTATGTGTCTGTATGCCTCATTAAAACTGAGCCTTTTTAGGGTAAGGATCACATCTTACTCAGCCTGGACCTTTTATGCCCAAGGTATTGTCTGGCTTATTGAAAACTCCTTTAGGAAAATAGATTTCTGTAGTTCAAATTTGCCAATGGCTTGAGTTTCTTGGATGTGGCATCTCTAGTTCTCCTTCACCAAGAATTTTTCCCTCAGATTTCAGAGACTATCCACATAGGCTGCCTAAGGACAAACTCCTCCGAATCTAAGCAATGAGTAATATGTCGTATTTCAGAACCAGAGACACCACAATTGCCTCTGGATCTATGTCTGGAACATATATTCGCCAATGATACAGAGAAGAGAAACTTTCCAAGACAAAAAGAAATGACAACAACCTGATTTTATTTCAGCAGTGAACAATACTCGGTATTTACTAGAACAAACACCACCCAAGGCCCAAAGGACTAGCTGAAGCAGCTGATACACTGTGTTACTTTTTATATCTCTCCTTTCCAGCATCATGCTCTACATATGTCCCATTCTATCAGGTCACATCAACTTAGGTCATGTCCAACCACTGAATCTTATACTAGACAAATGGATTAATATGCAGAATATTGTTTTCTTAACAATGAAGTGGGCATTGAAGGAATTTGTCTGATTGTTCAGGAAAGTAAGGGCATTGCCACATTTTCCAAATGAGCAGCCTTCTGTATTCCATAATAGACAGCAAGGGTTTTCTTATACTAGGTATAAGAATGAAATAAATGGTAAAAACCAAATTATAAAACAACTTCTTAAGTGATACTGAGTCTACTAATTTGGGAAAAGTATTTACAAGAATACTAACTGCCCACTTTGGGGGGGATGGTAATAAAATAAGAGAGTAATGGGGTACCTTATAAAGGACATTTGAAATGCCAATAGTTATTCAGTGTGCTAAGTCTCTCTTGTACAGTATACTGTACTAGTTCTTCAGAAGAGGCAAAATTTGACTGCAGATAGCTTACTATATAAGAAGACCACTGGTTTTAATTAAGGATTTATTTTTAAAACATGAATCCCAATGCAAATAGTTTTATCCTGTCTCTATCAAGGCTTAGCAAACCATAGCCAAAGAATGGGGTCTAGTGTACCAGGATTTCCCTGGACTATTAAATTTTTTGCTTGAAATTTTCTCTGGTTAATTTTGAACTACATGATACACATTGGTACATGTTATAGAGACATCAGAGCCTGCACAACCGAAATGACTGCAATCTAGCCCTTTAAAGAAAATATTTTCTGACATCTACATCTTTAATTTTCACAAAAATATCCACAGATGGATACCCATCTCTTATAATGGGAGTAATTGCATTTTGTATATTGTGGACCTTGGCAAGTGCCAAACATTGAGTTTGACTCTAAATCTGTATGATTAAAAAAAATACATGTTCTTACAATTAACACATGTATAGCAGTAATTGAAATACAAGGCAGAAAAAAGAATCTTTCAGAGCCACAGAGAGATGGTTATTAGCAATAAGAATAACAGGAAAATTTTCTGAGCCTAGAGAAATAAGGATTCTGAAGGACATATTTCAATATAATTTCTATGAAAGCCTAGGGTTGTAGCTCAGTTGGTGAGTGTTTTTCTGGCATGGAAGAAGATTTGAATTGAATCTCCACTCCCTCACACATGAACACACACACACACACACACACACACACACACACACTGAGATTGGTAGCTCATGCCTATAGAGGCAGCAAGAGGTTGAGAAGTTCAGGGTCATGTTCTGCTATATATGGAACTGGCCATATAATAGGTCACAAAGCAAACCTTAATAGATATAATAAGATTGAAAATAACTGCTTGTACCTTATCAGATCACCATGGATTAAAGCTGGACTTCAACAACAGAAACAACAGAAAACCTATAAACTCATGGAAACTGAACAACTCTCTACTCAATAACTATTGGGTCAGGGAGGGAATAAAGAAAGAAATTAAGGACTTCCTAGAATTCAATAAAAATTAAGGCATAAAATTGCCAAACTTAGGGAACACAATGAAAGAGGAATGTTCATAATGCTAAGTGCCTTCAAAGGAATTGGAGAGATCTCATACTAGCAAATTAAAATCACACCTGAAAGCTCTAGAACAAAAATAATCACATATACCCAAAAGGAGTAGATGGAAAGAAATAATCAAAGTCAGGGTTGATGTCAATAAATTAGGAACAAAGAGAACAATACAAAGAATCAATGAAACCAATAGCTTATGCTTTGAGAAAATCAACAACATAGACAAATCCTTAAGTGAACTAACTGAAAGGCAGAGAGTATTCAAATTAACAAAATCAGTAATGAAATGGGGGATATAATAACAGAAACTGAGGAAATTTAAAAATATCATCAGAACCTACTACAGAAGCCTGTATACTACAAAATTGAAAAATCTAACCAAATTTTCAATATAAATTCCACTTACCAAAATTAAATCAAGATCATGTAATCTATTTAAACATTCCTATAACCCTTAAGGAAATAGAAGCAGTTATTAAAAGTCTCCCAACCAAAACAAACAAACAAATAAAAAACTCAGGACCAGATGGTTTTAGTGGAATATTCTACCAGATTGTTTTTTAAAGAAGAACTAATACCAATATTCTTAGAACTATTCCACAAAATAGAAACAGAAGGAATTTAGTCAAACTCATTCTATGAAGCCACAGTTACCCTGACACCTAATCCACACAAAGACTCAACAAAGAAAGAGAATTTCAGACCAGTTTCCCTTATGAGTATTGATGCAAAAATACTCAATAAAATACTTGCAAACTGAATCCAGGAGCATACATCAAAAACTTCATCCAACATAACCACGTAGCCTTCAGCCCTTGGATACAGGGATGTTTCAATATATGAAAATCCATCAATATAAACAAACTGGAAAGAAACCCACACTATCATCTCAGTAGATGACGAAAAAGCCTTTGACAAAAGCCAACACCCCTTTGCATATATATATATATGCATTTAAAGCAATATACAACAAGCCAATAGTCAACATAAAATTAAATGGAGAGAAACTTAAAGCAATTCCTCTAAAATCAGGGGAAAGACAAAGCTGCCTAATCTCTCTCAATCTATTCAACATAGTACTTGAAGTTCTAATTGGAGCAATAAGATAACCATAGGAGATCAAGGAGATACAAATTGGAAAGGAAAAAGTCAAAGCATTGCTATTTGCAGATAAGATAGAATACATAAATAACCCCAAACTTCTACCAGAGAACTTTCTATGGTTGATATACACGTTCAGCAAAGTAACCACATACAAAATTAACTAAAAAAATCAATAGCGCTTCTTTATACAAGTAATAAACAAGGCAAGAAAGAACTTAGGAAAAAGGCATCCTTTATAATAGACAAAAATAATACAAAATATCTTGGCGCAACTCTAACAAAGCAAGTGAAAGACGTATATGACAAGAAGTCTCTGAAGAAAGAAATTGCAGAAGATATCAGAAGATGGGAAGATTTCCCTTGCTCATGGAGAGGTAGGATTAACATAGGGAAAATGACCATCTTACCAAAAGCAATCTATAGATTCAATGCAATTCCCATCAAAATTCCAACTCAATTCATTACAGATCATGAGTGAACAATATTCAACATCATATGAAAAACAAACAAACAAAAAACAGGAAAGCTAAAACAATCCTGTACAATAAAAGAACTTCTGGAGGTATCACATCCCTAATTTCAAGGTGACTTTAGAGTAATAGTAATTAAAAAGCTGCATGATATTGACACAAAAACAGACAGGTTGATAAATGGAATCTAATTGAAGACCCAGAAATAAACTCACGTACCTATGGCCGCTTGATTTTTGACAAAGAAGCCAAAATTATACAACAAAAAAATTTAAAGCATCTTCTACAAATGTTGCTTGTCTAACTGGATGTCAACATGTATTAGAATTCAAACAGAATAGAATGGAATAGAATAGAATAATTCATCACTCTGCACAAAGACCTTAACATTAAACAGAGAACATATTAACACAGGAGACAACTTTCTGAACAGAAAACCAATACCTCAGTCACTAAGATCAACAATTAACAAATAGGACCTCATGAAACTGAATTTTTTTTTTTTTGCAAGGCTAAGGACACCATCAATAGGACAAAGTGGCAGCCTACAGAATGGGAAAATATCTTCATGAACACTACATCCAACAGCAGGTTGATATCAAAAGTTTATAAAGAGCTCAAGAAATTAAAAACCAAAAATCCAAATAACCAAATTTAAAAATGGGGTACAGAACTAAGCAGGATACTCAACAGAAAAATCTTGAATGGTTGAGAAGCAGTTAAAGAAGTGTTCAATATCCTTAATTATCAGGGAAATGCAAACCAAATCGACTCTGAGATTCTACCATACACTGGTCAAAATGGCTAAGGTCAAAAACTCAAACAACAGTTCATGCTGGCAAGGATATTAAGCAAACAGCACAGTCTTTCATTGCTGTTGGGTGTGCAAATTTGGAAATTTCCACTCTGGAAATCAATTTGGTGGTTTCTCAGAAAATTGTGACTAAATCTACCTCAAGACCCAACTATACCACTTCTGGGCATATATTCAAAAGATGTTCCACCATACCAAAATCTCAACTATGTTCATAATAGTTTTATTTGTAATAGCCAGAAACAACCTTGATGTCCCTCAGCTGAAGAGTGAATAAAGAAAATATGCTACATCTACACAGTGGAATACTATTCAGTTATTTAAAATAAAGACTATGGGTTGGTGACACCATCCCTCCTCTTGAAGGTGTGTCTATCTACTGGAGGTGAACTTTTTGAGATCACTCTCTCCAATGTTGGGCATTTCATCTAGGGTCACTCCCATTGAGTCCTGAGAGTCTCTCACCTCCCCAAGATCTCTGGTACTTTCTAGACCCAGAAGTGTTCCTGTCTAGAAGAACTGCAGGGACAAAAATGGGGAAGAAACTGAGGAAAAGTTGGTCCAGTGACTGGCCCAACTGGTGATCCACCTCATAGGTAGACACCAAGGCCTGACAATATTACTGATGCTATGATGTGCTTACAGACAGGAGCCTAGCATGGCTTTCCTTTCAGAGGCTCTACTCAGCAGCTGACTGAGACAGATGTAGATACTTACACCCAACCATTAAAGTGAAGTTGGACACCTCTATGGTTGAATTAGGGGAAGGATGGAAGAAGCAGAAGAGGAGTGTAACCCCATAGGAAGACCAGCAGTCAACTAACCCAGACCCCTGGAAGCACCCAGACACTGAGCCACCAACCAGACAGCATATACAAGCTGGTCCGAGGCCCCCAACACGTATATAGCAGAGGACTGCCTAGTCTGGCCTCAGTGGGAGAAGATGTGCCTAATCCTTGAGAGACTTGAAGCCCAGGGAGAGGGGGGCCTGGTGGGGGGCATCCTCTCAGAGACAAGGGGAGAAAGAAATGGATGAGGAATCATGGGGGGTACCAGGAATGGGAGGAATGGCTGGCTGGATTAGAAATAAATCTTTGAAAAATCATCTATTGAATTAAAAGAAAAAAATAAAACAAAGACAACAGGAAATTTGAAGGCAAATGGATAGAACTTGAGAATAATCATCCTGAGTGAGATAACCCAGGCCCACAAATACACATCCAATAAGTACTCATTTATGGTTGGACATTAGTCATAAAGTGCAGGATATCCATACTACAGTCCACAGGCCCAAAGAAACTAGGTAATAATGAGGTCCCAAGGGAGGACTTGTGAATTGCACTAAGAAGGGGAAACAAAATAGCCATCGGAGGTGGATAGAGAGAGGGAACTGGGTGGGAGAGTGGATGAGGAGGAGTATGAGAATGGTGATCAGGTGTGTGGAGAGGGGTGGGAGAGGTCTGAGAGTGAGAATGAAAAATTTTGGGGGGCATCTCCATGACCAGCTGAAGACTTGGGTTGGGCAAGGTTACCTGGAGTCTATGGGGCTAACCCTAGCTGAGATTCCTACCAGCAGGGGATATAGAGACTGAAGTGTCCACCTCCTGTAGCCAGGCAGGGCTTCTAGTGGAATTAGGGGGACATCAACCCACCCACAAAACCTTCAACCTGAAATTTTTCCTGCCTGCAAGATGCACAGGGATAAAAATGGAACTGAGACTGAAGGAAGATCCAACCAATGACTGCCCCAACTTGAGACCCATTCTATGTGAGAGAGCTAACTCCTGACACTATTAACAATCAGACAGGAACCTAGCATTACTTCATCCAGCAGAGGATGGAGTCAGGTGCAGAGACCCATAGTCAAACATCAGGTGGAGCATCAGAAGTCTTGTAGAAGAGTGGGGAACAGGATTGAGCAAGCCAGTGAGGTCAAGGGCAAGACAAGAAGACCTACAGTGTCAACTAACCTGAGACCATGGGGGCTCAGAGAGTGAACCACTAACCAAAGGGCATGTAGGGGCTGGACCTAGCCTCTGATCATTTATAGCAGATGTACAGCTTGGTCTTCCTGTGAGTCCCCACTAATTGGAGTAGGGGCTGTCTCTAACTCTGTTGCCTGCCATTTAATCCCCTTCCCCTACCTGAACAGCCTGATTGGCCTCAATGGGAGTGGATGTGTTTAGTCCTGCTGGAAATAGATGTCCCAGTGTGGGGTAATACCCAAGGGGGGCCTTCCCCTTCTTTGAGGAGAAGGGGAAGAGGTAATGGTGGGGTTTGTAAGATCAGGACTGGGAGGAGGACTCTGCAATTGGGGTGTAATGTGAATAAAAATAAATAAATTATATTTAAAAAAGAAATTATAAAAAGGACAAAAAAAAAAAAACCCACCATCCTACAGAATGGCAAATTATCTTCAACAACTTTACATTCATCAGAGGGCTGATTTCCAAAATATATAAAGCACTCAAGAAATTAGACACCAAAACCCCAAATAACCCAATTTAAAAATGGGGAACAAAGCTAGACAGAATTATTGACTGAGGACTCTCTAATGGCTGAGAAACACTTAAAGGAATCTTCAACATCCTTAATCAGCAGGGAAATGCAAATCAAATGATTCTGAGATTCCATCTTATACCTGTTAGAACAGCTAAGATCAAAAACTGAAGTGACAGCACATGCTGGCAAGGATGTGGAGAAAGAGGAACACTCCTCCATTGCTGTTGTGAGTGAAAATTTGTGCAACCACTCTGGAAATCAGTTTGGCTGTTTCTCAGAAAATTGTGAATAGTTCTACCTCAAGACCCATCTGTCCCAATCCTGGGCATATACCCAAAAGATGCCCACTATACCACAGGGACACTTACTCATTGGTGTTCATAGAAGCTCTGTAATTATTAGCCAGAAACTGGAAGCAACCTCATGTCCCTCAACAACTGAAGAATGTATGTAGAAAATGTGGTACATTGACACAGTGGAATAATACCCAGCTACTGAAATCATGAAGTTTGCAGGCAAATGGATGGGACATGAAAATATCATCCTGAGTGAGGTAACCCAGACCTAGGAGGACACACATTGTATGTATTCACTTTTAAGTGGATGTTAGCCATAAAGTACAGGATAATCATTCTACAAACCACAGACCCAAAGAAGTTAAGTAATATGGAGGGTCCAAGGGAAGGGAGTGACACTTGAATCTCACTGAGAAGGGGAAATAGATTAGATATTGGGGGTAGATGCAGGGAGGGAGTTGGGTGGGGCAAATATGGAGGGATGCGAATAGGAGAGAAGAGGTGGGGGAGTATGGAGGGAGTGAGAACTAGGAGAGGGAACTGAAATCAGAGGGGATGCATTCCTGGGATGAGCTAGAAACATAGGACAGGAGAAACTCCCAGGAATCTTTGATGGAGACCCTAGCTAAGACTCCTAGCAACAGTGCATATGGAACCAGAAATGGCCATCTCATGTAACTAGGCAATACTTCCAGTGGAGGAATGGGAACACCAATCCCCCTGACAAAACTTTGACCCAAAATTTGTCCTGCCAACAAGATATGCAGGGAAAAAGATGGAGCAGAAATGGAGGAATGGCCAACAAATGACCAGCCCAACTTGAGACCCATGCCATGAGAGATGGCCAACCTCTGAGACCATTAATGATATTCTGCTATACTTCCAGACAGGAGCCTGCTCGCTGAGAGGCTTCATCTAGGAGCTAATGGAAACAGATGCAGAGACCCATAGCCAAACATTAGGCAGAACTAGGGAATTTTGAGAAAAAGGGGAGGAAGAAATAAGGAGTCAGAGAGGTCAGGGATACCACATGAACACTTATAGAATCAACTACCCCGAGCCCATAGGATCTCACAGAGATTGAACTAGCAACCAAAGAGCATTAATGGGATGGATCTAGGGCCCCTACCCATATCACAGACATGTAACTTGGTTTTCATGTGAGACCCATAACAACTGGAGCAGTTGTCTACGTGTTGTCTACGGCTGTTACCTGCCTTTGGATCCTTTCTCTTTAAGTGGGCTGTCTTGTCTAGCCTCACTAGAAGATGAGCCTAGTCTTACTCCAACCTTTATGCCAAGGTCAGTTGATATCTATGGGAGGTCTCCTTAACTCTGAGAAGAAAGGAAGGAGGATGTGGTGGGTTCAGAAGGAGAGGGAGATCTGGGATGAGAGGAAGGAGAAGTTGCAATCAGGATGTAAAGTCAATAAATAAATTAATGAATAAAAAAGGAATAACTGAAGTGAGAAATAACTTCATAGTAATTAGATTGAAGAAACAATAATTTCTTTAACACATTTGCTTTATACAATACCATCACCTGTCCATAAACAAACTGGACATATTTTGTGTGTGTGTGAAGAATCACACTTATAAGACTATGAAACATTCTGAAATTCATATATTTTAAGATTCAAATAATAAACAAGAAACCACAAAGTCATATTATTCATAACATTCTGTCCTGAAGAATCAGCCATCTCTTGGCCTTGAGAAATGAAGTGATAAACTAACAACAGCTTACCTGATACTGTAGAGCACTTTGCCATTTTTGGAAATCCGAAGCAACTTGTTGTCAGTGGTGACATCATGGAAATTGGCACCTTTCTCATTGGCAAAGAACAAATCTGGTTTCCAAATCGAATCTAACATCGATGGATCCAAATCCAGGGAGTCATCAGGGTACTCACTGTATGCCAGCCGTGAGTCATTCCACTGCTGTCTCAGAAAAATGTTCACTCGGTAGTCCTACAGAAATGTCATATACAAGAGCCACTTACTGCCCACCCTGGCTTAAGAACTCTATTTAATTTTCTTCTCACCTTCTTTCTGTTTTGATAGAGCCTTTTTGTCTGGTCAAAAAATTCTCTGTACACTTTTATCAAAATAAAACACTCAGCTCTACTAGGATTTGAGGTGGAGAAGATGAAGAAAAAGATTCACTCAAATCAGAACACCAATTAAACAGGTTAAATTTCTTGATTTTTAATGCTTGAATTATCATTTCTTGGTTGAAGTTATATTAAATGAAGATGATAGTTCTGTAGAAAAAGGCAATGTTGAGTATAGAAGTCAGTGTGTCATGAGATTACCAAATAAACCTGGTTCCTTTTCTAAATCAGAAATGGCATGATTTCTAAACTTTTTTTTTTTTTTTTTTTTTTTTTTTTTTTTTTTTTTTTTTTTGCTTAGATGCTCTGTACAGAAGAAAACTCACTCTGTGATTTGGGAGTAAAAATCTTATAAAACCATATTACAACAGACCAATATTCTTAAAATCTTAAAAAGATTAACATACTTCATGTTGACAAAATGGTTCCTTCACAACTAGTTACTTTCAAAGCTCTTAGACATTTCATTGAAATCCTTCAATGTGTTATGTCCACAGTAGATGGCTTGATGCTTCCTTCAAACAGACACTGTTCATGTTTTTCCCACATGAAAACTTTCAGACAAAGTTTTCACCCTTGTGGGAGTCTCAGGTAAAGCCTTGCCTTTCTCACTTGATCCAGGTATTTCCTTCTGTGCTAACGAATAGGCTTGCAACTGTAATTACCATTCTGGAGGGCTTGTGTTCAAAGACTTGTAGGTTCAGGGAAGAAATGGCTAACTTGATGATCTAGACTCTGAGGCATCATCAGGAGGGCCTAGTCCATCACAACTGTGGTTTTACAGCTACTCATTCCTGTCACTTGTGGTTTTTAAAAGTGAGAGGCATCTCCATTAGTTCTTTTCTCCTCTTACCTTTAATTTAAGCACTGTTGGAATCTAGATGCTTTCTGACCATTATTTTTCTTTAATGGTGATTATTTTGTCTTGATTTGCTTGAAAACTTTCTACTTTAGGTTCATAATCTCACAATACCCTTACTATGGTAAGCTGATATATGTGATTGTTCAATCTGCCAAGTACCAAGTACCATGGAAACTGCTAAAAGATTACTTTTTTGATTAATTCTCTCATGGTCAAAAGAGAACAAAAGTTTTAGAGATGAGGATAAACTAACCTACAAAAATTTCTATGGCATTTTTAAAACTGCAGACTACTGGTAACCAATCTCATAGAACATTCAAATGTTGTAGTTCTTGGGAAAGGTGCCTAATGTAGACTGGAACAGGCTAAAACTCAAATAGGTCCTAAGCATTGCAAATAAATGATCAACCATGAGATCTTTTTGGAAAGCTTGTATTATTAAAAGTAACTAAGTAAGGCTTTTCACTGTATAATCATAACATTCTAACTTAAAAAGGCTTAGAAGGTGACATTTATTTGGAATTTTTGCAAGCAAATCTTCAAATCAGATTTTATGCCATTTGAGGGCTTAGTTCAATAAGTACCACAACATGTTAGTTCACTGGCAGTCCCAGTGATTGACAAAGTTAATGGCAGGACCTCAATCTACTCATTGTTCATTTTGGAAGTTGTCCAAAGAGACCAGAGAAGTATGGTCAGAAAGAGATTATTAGGAGTTCAGTGTCTATTTGAGAATGGGTGTTACTGAACCATTAGAGATTTGTGTGAATAGTGAGCAAGAAAACCCAATTTGTGAAAATTAAAGAAGTAACAATTAAAAATGCAACAACACCATGTTCATGTTTGTGTTGGTATATGTGACATACTCTTAAGATTTCCCAAGGAAGTAAATGAGGCCTCTCCAGTTTATGTTGCCCCTTACCCTATAGTCTCCTAGAGTGACAATACTTTTTTTTTGGGGGGGGGGGTTGAGATGGGGTTTCTCTGTGTAGCTCTGGCTGTCCTGGAACTCACTCTGTAGACCAGGCTGGCCTCGAACTCAGAAATCCACCTGCCTCTGCCTCACAAGTGCTGGGAGTAAAGGCGTGCGCCACCACTGCCCAACTGAGACTACATTCTTAACAGAATTCTTGGTGGGTGGGGAAACCAAGAAACACTAGGGAACACTCATGGGAATTTTGTATGAAAATATACATTGAGCTATTTTTCTTAAAAGTCATCAATTTAACATAGCATGTCACCAATTTAATATCCCCTAGGTAGGATTTGTAGTCATTAGAATTTATCCAAGATTTTGTTTATGATGAAATACACTATTCTAAATTAGATAAGAACCCTTAAAAATATTTAAAAACTTTAAAGTATTAAAAGGTATCTTAAAAAGGGACATCCAAAAAGAAATAAGATAGACAAAGAAAAAATTTTGCAGCTATGCCTGTGTAATTCTTCAGTTTTACTATAATTTTCAATGTATGATAATTTTGGCACATATAATTTATCAATGTATAATTTCTGTTTATTTACAAATAAATTCATGATCTAATAATAGCACAAATCATAATAGAGTAGTTATATAATTCTGTAGTCTTTCTTGGACTTTTCTTTTGTTTCCAGGCTCAATAAAATATTAAAGGGAAAGTAAATACTGAGAAACATTTAAATGCAGTCTATTTTCTCTTTTACATTGCCTGTACTCTCTAAGGACAAATTCTACTTCAAATAAATGACATATTTCCTTGCACTAAAATTTGTTTCTATATTATTGACTCTCTGAGCATTGGATAAGGCAATAGCAACATTTATATTATATATGTGGATATATTTCATTTAAAAATAAAATACATATACAAACTGCATAATCTTTATTATGGTCTTAACACTGGTAATATGAGTCCTACATTCCATAATAGTCTTTTATGTTAAATTTAGAATTTTTAACATTTTATTCCAGATTCCATCTAAAGCAAGGCCTGTGCTATAGACATTGTTTCATTAAGCTGAACTATTTTGCACTACTATATGGAGCTCTGCATTTGTACATAAAGATGTCCACTTTATCTCATAAATATGTATATAAAACCTAATTATTACCTCTTACTGCTTGGTATGTGTGCAATTTTTAATCTAGTTGTAAATATATCAAATATGACAACACAACTCCTTGATTCTCCATAGTGTTTATATCGCACTTTGGTTTTTAAATCTGCCTACACTCCAAAAACATTTTCATGACCTCAAAACTGTATTAGTTTCAATGAGATAACTTGCGTTTTAAATTATCACAGTAGGTGGATGCTTTATGATGAATGTGGACATAAGGATTTCACTGTTACTTTAGCGAGCAAGTTCATCTTATGTTTCAGCTTAACAGAATATCAAGTTTATGCCACTGTATTGATTATTCTTTAAGATGTTAGAAATAAGAAACATCATAATATGCTATCTCTTGTCAGTTAGCACCTTCTTGTGATGTGTTCACTCAGTGACTGAATTAAAAGAAAGTGTAACGCTCTGTCACAGTGGGCATAGATGTCAGCCTCCATCTTCTCTGAGTTTCTCAGGAAGGCAATTTCAGATTAGTGGCAAAGTAACTCCTTGTAGTACAGCTGGAACTGAAAAAATACATTTATGTACATTTAGCTATCCCTCACATCTGTTAAATGTGTCAAGACTCAGAATCTACCGTTGGGACATGGGTAGTATATAGGTGCCTAGGCCCAAATCATACAGAATCCACTACCATCTCTCCAGGCAGCCATGTGAAGATGGGCCGAACGCTTCTTGTCTTCATTTTCTAATGCCCCAGTCTTTGGGAGAGTGGCATACAGCTGGTATGAAATACCCTTGGCTGTTACTTATCTTGCTAATATTTTCTATTTCTGCCTCAACCTTAAGAAAGAAGGGGCAGTAAACATATTTCTTATTCTGCAAATTCAATTACCATCAACTAAAAAAAAGGGAAAAAGGAAAGGATAAACTGACATTTCTAAAACACAATGTAACCTCTCTCAGTATATATCCCTTCCTAACCTCTTACATCTTTAAGAAAGACCATGTAAAACTATATCTGGTAAACAACCATAGTACAGGGTCAAACAGCAACAAATCCATGTGCCTCTTAATGAAAAAATACACAAATTATTGTGTAACATATTATGATGATCCATAAAACTATTCCTTAAAGAAAAAACAATATGCTGTTCTGTGAGTAAATATCTCCAATGCTTGTATCAAAGAAGGGAGAATTTTTATTGGTTCTGTAAGCAACCAATACTGCGTTAACATGCCATATTAACAACAAATTTGTGTGATTTCATTAACCATGGGGGTACTGGTCGCATAGTGTCATACGAAAGTTGACAGAAACAGATAATCATCACCTCTTTAGAAACAACCAACCAAAATAAATCCTTCAGTAATGCTACTTCAGTCACTGTAGGAAAATAAGGTGTAAAGAAACAGAGGACGATAAGTACGATCAGAAATTCAGTCTGGAAGCATTCTTGGGGAAAAAAAGTTTCAGAAATTACAGATTAATCAAAACTTTCATCCCCAGGAAACAACACTAATTGATGTCCTCCATTACTTTATTGATATGCATAGAAGTTAAAGTTTCTGGTTGCAACTAAAATTAGTTGACATTCTGTTTAATTTTTGAGCAAATTTTGTAAGCCAAATTTTGGGGAATTATCAGCGAATTTATCAATTGTGCTGGAGTTTTGAAAAAGGAAGGTTGGGCTGTGACAACATGTGAGCATGTATTAGGCTAAACATTTAAAACCTCTTAAATCTCAGTTTTAAAATTCGAGCCCCCAGCAAGATAGTATTTGATTATGAGGGAATAGCAAGAGAATTTTCTAGAATGGGAAGATACAAAACATCAGCAGTCTCTAACCTTAATAGCTCCCTCACCAATATCGATGTGTTGTTGGCACCTTATTCTTGGTCTTCCAGCGTCCAAGACTGGAGAAATCAATTCTGCTGTTTATAAACCATCCAGTTCGTGCTACTTTGTAGCCTGACCCAATTAAGACAAGTTGAATCAGGTGGACATCCAGGCAAAGCTTCAGTCCCCTTGGAAGCCAGGACTTTTTACAATATTTTTCACGCTCTTTTCAATATATCATCTATTTAACTACTAATGCCTTCGATCAGTGGCTGGCACGTTTGACCCAGTCTATTTTTGCAAGTAAAGTTTCACTGGAGTGCACTCACATCCATCTGATCACTATTAGTATGACAGTTTTTGTGCCAAGAGGGCAGAGTTGAGTAGGCATGAGAGAAACCATCTGTCTCCCAAGGTCTAAAGTATATACTATCTGTCTCTTTATAGGAAGCATTTGCCAATTCCTACCCAGGTGACATGACAATTTCTTCTTGGACATAAACATGATGATTCTTTGTAATTTTTTTTTGTAGTTTCATATCAAAGCCATAAGAAAACAAGATGTATGTGTGTTTTTCAAAACCAAAAGAAGCTTATCATTATATCAAAAGCTAATAAGTGAAATAAAAAATGCACACTATGCAACACTCTTCTAAACATGCAATTTGGTCTGCCTTACACAGCAGTTAAACAGGCTGCTGACGTTACCTTTGAGCAGCAGTTTCCTTTTCCTCCATCGGAAACATGACAAAGGACACTTAGTGAGTGGTCAGGAAGCACCTAAGCAGCCCATTTACTAAACAGCTCTGTAAGTCTGAAAGCCTGAGGAAAATTGAGTACCCATAGCTTCCATTTTCATCTTCTTAAATGTTTAGCTTCTTGTATTAATGAACATGGAAAAGGTGCATATTTACATTTTTGATTGAGAGTAAAATGCAATGGGGAGATTTAATCAAGGCAACTTAGGAGTCTAATTAATGCAATCAGCATTAGGTCGTGCAAATGTGGTCATTGAATGCCATCGTGTAAAGCTGGTGACAGTGGGCTACTGGAAACAGTGTCCCTCTTTTAAAGGTAAAACAAAAGAAGTGACAGAAACTGCGTGTCAAGCCTAGAGTTGTGTTTTTTTGTTCATGTTTTGTTTTATGTTTCTTATAACCCTATCAAAAGTAGCTTATTTAGATAAAAATTTTAATGTACTACACATCTTGCTAAAAATCTTACTTCTGGATCATGCTGCTTCAGAGTGATGTCAAAATTTATTTATTTTTTAATGCTTTGCCAATAAAACTGACTAGTAAAGGTAAATTAATTCCTCTTAATATCAAAAACATCACAACGTGAAGTAATTCATTAAACATGATCTTAGAAGCCTAGAAGAGAAAGTCCACTACAAAACTTTTTTTATTTCTCAATGTTCATTTTTTACCTCTTGAGATTTTGTAGGATTCCATTACTATAATACTTGGTCAAATTCAACTACAATTTCATTTTGGTCTCATCCAATAATGTGGCTATATGATTTTAAAACTATGTTAATTAGGAGCAAGCAACTAAGAACTTTGAATAAACCATGCAGATTCCAAGGAAGAATTTCACCCTAGATGCAGTCTCCATGGTGTAATCTAGAGCTATGTGGGCTTTAGCTAATGAGCTAATGGTCGGGGTCATTGGTAACATAGCCATTTTATTGATAACCCATCTTAGCACATTATACAGTGCTTGAATCTATTTCAAATATGTGGAAGAGTTTTGCACTACGTATCTTTAATGAGCATTTTATTACATTTATGTTTTTCAAATCTGTAAATATTTTGTGTAATTTCTGTGAACTTGATATTACCTTCCATTGCCAAGAAAATTATGTGTACACATATGAACATGGGTGTGTATATTCGTGCTCTTCTGAATCTTTCCTTTTTGTGATATCATAAATATGCAACGGATATACTTGATGTTGTCCTAGCTTTTGTAAAAAGTAAAAGACTGACAATGACAATTGTATGTCAATTTTTAAAAATATATACTTATGAAACATTGGAGATGTACATATTTTCATACTCTTAAATTCACACATTTATTGCTGCTCATTCTGCCAAACCTAACAAAAAATATATGTTTACAAAATTGCTCTGGGGTAATAGGCTAAAGATCATTGGATTTTAAGTTATAGCTCCTTGACAAAGGACTTCTTTAAATGAAGATGTAGAAATGTCTGTTTTTAGAGGATAGTGATATTAGAGTTTGGCACTCAGTAAATGCCACATAAATATGCAATAGTGCTGTGATCCCATATCCCATTCCTTCACACGATGGCTTCAATGCTCGGTCCCACTCACCATTGTAGTTTCTGCTATTGACCCAAAGCTGTTGATAAATATGTTGCAGGTAACATTTACAGGAGGCCCTGTAATTTGAACAATAGAAAATTTGACAGGTTGTGTTCAGAGCATAATTGAGTCACGTTTTTCTCTTGCCAGTGGCACTGTAGCACTTACCATGGTGGTTTCTGTGACTGATCCAAAACTGTTGATAAAAATATTGCAAGTAACGTTTACTGGAGGACCTGCAGAATGCAATAAAAATATGGCAATAGACATTGAAGAAACATTACAGCTCCATCAACATCTGTGGCTAGAGATGTAAACAAAATGAAAATGATGAGACTACAAAGAAAAAAAAAATAACCCAGAAGTGCATGGCAACTTCCCACTAGTATTTTGAATAATGGTAATTAAGCAGTGATAACTTACCTCCAAAGAGTTTTGAGTTTGGAAAATATAAGCTCAGATCATTTAACAAAATTCATCAGCACGAATTTTTGCGACTGGCCATTTGGTTGACTACTTTTCTTTAATCCTTAGATCATCGATATTTTAGGCATTACCAATACTAATGAGCAAATCTGGATCATTGGATCAACATAGGGCTGAATTTGGGGTTCCAGATGGACCTGGATCATTTCTCTTTAAATAAATGTGTTACTTTAATTCTTATAATGCCTCTGAATTTACTCCTTTGCTGCTACATATACTATGATGCTTGTATAATCACACACACACACACACACACACACACACACACACACACACAGACACACATAACCTGTGTACAAAAATACAAAACAAACTAAACAAACTCGTATTCAGATATAAACACTCGCAGAAATGTCACTTAATATCTATACTGTTGCCAGAGTAAGTTAGGTATAAAGCAAGGATTGTCACATTATCAGTGTACTTTGATCAAAATAAGAATTTACTCATCTCTCCAGAGATGTGGGACTAGACTGACATTAGTCTTCTTGCCTTTGTCAACAGGAAAATCACTGTCTGATGATTCCCTGCCTTAAGTTTTGTTTTGTTTTGTTTTTCCTGTGGAATATGTTTAGTGGGCATTTCCCCAATGCTTTCTGAGGTAGGAAAACCCTGTTGCAACCCTGTTTGGCTCTGTACACAATCAGCCAGTTAGCTCTGAATGAAGGAGTTAGGCATGGGGCCTCCCTCCAAGGCTGCTAGGACAAAGTCTTTCTCTTTCTTAGTTCTACAGTTCTATCACAAATCTATTTTCTGCTAGTAAGAAATAAACTAGACAATAGAGAGGCAACTCATGAGAATTTGAATGTTCACTCTTTTCCTCTCTCCATAAAGAAATACATCCTTTTAAATTGGCTTATTGAATAAATTTTATGAATTTTTATAAAGCAAAATAGAAAATAAATGGTAAGAAGATAGGAACGTTAAAAATAGTAAATACATTTCAAAATGCTTATCAAACTCACTTTACACTGTTATAAGATTTTAAAGAAGAAACTTTAAACTTTACATCTTTGTTGTCAATGTATTACACATTGTCTGCTTGTCCAGTTTACCCAATTGGCTTGGAAACATTCAAAAACTTGTCATATTAGAATTTTTTTTCTGTCTTTTGTGCTAACTGACAGGGTGGGCATGTTTCTGGAACCTAAAATACTTTTAAGCTAATAAATCCTAAGCACCACATCATCAAGTTTAAAGGGCTTGGGAGATAGCAAAGTGTTTCCTATAAGTCCAAGGACTCAAGTTCGATTCCCCAGAAACCACAATTTTTAAAAAGCCAATTGTATTGGCATGTGTGTGTAACCCTAGCACCAAGGAAATGGAGAGATGCAAACCCGTGAGAACCCCTGACCAGCTACTTCTAACATACATTGTGAGTTGTGTGCCAATGAAAGACCCTGCCTCAACAAAAGTAGCTGACACTTGAGGACCATCTGAGCTTGCCCTCGGTCCTTAAGATGCATGCACACATGCATGTGTACCTATGTGTACATGAACATGCCTACCCACATTGCTTGCCTTCCTCACAAGAGCCTTTTAAAACACGGCAACCCTTAAACACAGTTCCTCATGTTGTAGTGACCCCCAACCAAAATATTATGGTCACTACTCCATAACTATAATTTTGCTATTGTTATGGATTATGATATAAATATCTGATATGCAGGATATCCGATATGTGAAACCCAAATGAGTTGCAACTCACACTTTGAGAAACGCTGACCTATACTTCTGTTAATTCCTTCACTGATATGAGAATCAGCCTCCTCAAGTTCCCAAAGTGAACTGAAGACCAGTAGCTCTCCAGAAATACTCCAGGTCTTCAGTGCCAGATTGGGACTGCTGAGGGATACAGATTCATGGATTGAACAACTACTAGGTTTTCAGCCTCTCTGGTATGAAATAGGCATTTCTGGATTACTACAGCTGTATAATATGGTCAATCTAATAAATTCTCTCTTACTATATATTGATTTTATAATTTTGGTTCCTCTACAGAACCCTAACTGATACGTAAATTGATTTTCTCCAGGTCATAACATTTATAGCTAGCAGAAACTGCCTAACTTTAAGGAATTATTTCTTAACTACAAGGTTAAATTTTCTAAAATTAATGGCATCTGTCCTAATTGGCTTCTAACCTAATGATGAGAAGGTACATAAATACTAACACTCAATTCACAATTTCTTTGGATTGAAGGATTTTTTTTTAAATTTGCTTTTAAGAGATATCCTACTACATGCCAACATATTTGTATGTTAATCCAATAATCTGATTAGATGCTTTGATGGTCAAGAACATGCTTTTAGCCATGATCACCATAAAATGACTGTATTCTTTACATGTAGGAAGAAGCTATTAATATCTCTGATTGATTTATTGGCATAATGGTGGCATTCCACAGTGAGTTGGATGAGAATCAGACAGAAAATAGCATATAAATATCTAGGCTTTCTGATCACTCTCCTCTCCCAAATTCTTCCCTTTCTTGTTCCCATTCTTTCTTCTTCTTCTTCTTTTTTTTTTTTTTTTTTTTGGTTTTTCGAGACAGGGTTTCTCTGTGTAGCCCTGGCTGTCCTGGAACTCACTCTGTAGACCAGGCTGGCCTCGAACTCAGAAATCCGCCTGCCTCTGCCTCCCAAGTGCTGGGATTAAAGGCGTGCACCACCACTGCCCGGCCCATTCTTTCTTCTCAAATCCCCCTCTCCTTCTCCTCTCACTCTCCTTCTTTACTTTTTTCTCTTATTCCTAAGCGTTTCATCATTCTTGCCCCAACTCTTTTGGCTTCATGAATCCCAATGGGTATTATTAATACAGTTGGAATATTGTTTTCCTACTCCTGTACCTGGGATGCCATTGCATTTATTTATGCCTTCATTAACTTATACTAGCAGTGTTTTGTATTTTCCAATGTACAAGTATCCATCCCCTTGAGTTAACATATACATAACTTTAATTTCTTAAATTTGATTGAAAATGGACTTTTGTGAGTGGGGTGTAAGTGTGGGGGATGCAAGCATAAGTGTGAGTAGGTCAGAGAACAGCCCAGGATGTTATTCCTTATGTACTTTTCTCCTTTCATTTGATTCAGATTCTCCCTAAGGCCTGGTACCTCACCAGGTAACCTAGCCTAATTGGGCAAAATGCTGCCAGGGATTCGCCTACCTCTGCCTTCCATCTTAGGATTGCTGGGATCATAAGTACTCTCTGTATATGCTGTTTTCTATATTGAAAATTGTGCATTGAAATATAGTGATGTGTGTGTTTCATATTCTTTGGGATTCTTATGCATGTTATTAAAAAGTTCAACAGGCTTATGTGCTTTTAGACATAAATTAATGCTAACAAGAGAGATAATGAGCAAGTCAATATATAAAACATGAACTAAGACCTGCATTTAATCATTCTGTTTTGTTTACTGTTGTGGCAATGATGGGTTTGAGATAAATGTTGTTTCAAAGAGGATGTTGAATAGAATCACTTCAGTGGTGGTAAATGCCATGTTACAGATTATTTCTAGAGGAGTTAGAGAAATAGCTAATCAGTTAATTGCACTTGATGCTCTTGCAGAGGACCTGAGTTTAGGTCCTAGCACCCACATCAGGTAGCTCACAGCTACCTGTAATGTCAACTCCAGGAGGTACAAACCCTCTTCTGTCCTCACATGCACAACTGCCATAAACACATGCACATGAATAAAAGTGAATTAAAAATGTAAAGAATAGTTTTTGAAAGAAAGACTAATATTCAGCTTGTAATTGTTCCATCTTCTTGGTGAATTGATCCTTTTATGAACATATGCCATGTTTCCTTCAAATATCCCTGGATTATTCATAACTACTTTTAAAATAATCTTATTTGTATAAACTTATATGTATAATATAATGTGTGTTTGCATTCACCACAGCTTTCTAAGCTAATAAGAAACATTATATAATTTAAA
The DNA here is from genome assembly GCA_028551405.1 of Uromys caudimaculatus. Lineage (NCBI taxonomy): Eukaryota > Metazoa > Chordata > Mammalia > Rodentia > Muridae > Uromys > Uromys caudimaculatus. The sequence goes on along the minus strand of CM052722.1, from coordinate 20,147,656 downwards.
ATATCTATGTTTTATTTTATTTAAAAGTAAGCATCAAGAAGGAGCCTTGTAAGACACCTAGACAATTAGTCATTAATGTTTAGTTTTGTCCCAGATATTTTCTAACATCATTTTTAGGTGAAAGATTACTTGCAAGAACAGAACAGTCTTTGAATTCCAAGATGAAAATGTCATGTTTTTTGCTCCTGTCACAAATAGACAAGTGTGGCATTTTCATTTTGCATTTTATTTCTTGTAAATAATTTAACATGTCTTCAAGTATCACAATTGCCTTGGTGCAAGTCCCTTGTACGGGAATGGAATATTAAATATATGTGGTTGCTGCAAATAGAAGTTAAATTTCCTTGGGAATAAGACTTTTATCTAAAAGACTAATCATTGCTGTTGGCTCAAGAGATAAAAAGATAAACTAAATCACGGATGAATTATAAAGATGTAGAGTTAAGAGCTAGAACTTTGATATCTGGGCACAAGTAAGCACTATTTCTTATGAATTTTTTTATTCTTTTTATGTTACATGGTGTGTTGATGCTCAAGAAAAAGAAAGTCTTAGAAGACAAGACTGCAAGGGGGAATAGTTTGTCATAGTGTCAATCACTTGGTGAGGAGAGATTTAAAGCACATAATTTGAAAGAAAGTACAATTGCAAACCTCATCATTATCATTAGATATAATCTAAGCAATTACAATGACTTAATTGAAAATTCACCATGAATTAACTATACACCATTGGTTATTCTTCCCATCGTTTCATGAAGGACAAATTATTCAGAGGTAAAGGAGTTAGTACGTTATTGCTTCCTATATCCTGATTAGTTGGTAAACCATTAGTTTGGGACCAGCTATATTGACATAAATGGAGAAATTTGCATGTAGTACAATAAATTACCTCATAAATTGGATTTGTACATCAAGAATGAAATGGTGGCTTCTATACTTTCTTCCCACTGATGGCTACCAATAGTTCCTATAGAAAATTATAGTCCCTGGAAAGATAGGCAAATGTCTTTGCTCTATCTCAGAGAATTTGAAAATATTGGCAAATTGCTAACATTGTATGCTGTAGGTTTTTCCATAGCTTAAAGACAGAGAATAGGATGGGGTAGGCCATTTTATGTTGCTTTGGTTTTGAGTCATAGTTTATTTATTCTTGATATATATCCCAAGGTAGCCCCAAAGTACAATAAACCTCTGATTCTGCCTTTAAATTTCAAGTGTGATTCACCATGCCTGACTTTATGGTGAATTCATATGCCTCCTTTATGTCTATAGAAAGACAATACACCGAAGCATGAAGGATAAGCTAATTATGTCTTGAAGAAAATGTAGACCTTAAGTCATATTTATCAAAAGGAGATTGAGGTGTGCTAGCTACTAGTTTGCTTTGCTTTCAGAGCTAGCTCTGATTATTACCACCTATTGACTAAATAGATTACAGAAATTCTTTTTCCAATAGGATTAATGATAATAATTGTGAGAATTAGTAGTGGTGAGCACATATTTGTTCATTAAATAGTTGTAACTATCAATAATAATAATGTTTTCTATATTACAATTATTATTATAACTTCCTCAAATTGTTAAAATGTATCTATTCAGGAAGTACATCATCCAAATCACATATTTTATTTTTATGTATATGAGTATTTTGCTTGCGTGCATGGTGACACCAGAGGTCAGAAGTAGACATTGGATCCCCTAGAACTACAGTTATAGATAGTTGTGAGGCACCATATAGATGCTGAGAATTGAACCCTGGTTTCTCTGAAAAAAAAAAAATACATTTTCTTAAAGATTAATCTTCCCTCCTTAACTTCAATCACCTTAATATCAAGTAAACTGAAATCTTTAGACTACAATGTAGCAACCTCTAATGTTAGCATTTACTAAAACATTGCCAATCTTATTATTGTTTACTCTCTTTTATTTGTAAACTCAGATATTTTTCAATTTTACAGAATTTCCTAGCAAGAATATTCCACTCTTCATAACTTTCTTGCTTCTAGAATTGTATGTCATCATTGTGTCTAGAGAATTCTTGTAACTACCATGGTTTTGAAATGCTTGCTACATTTATTGTATTTTATTTTATTTTGGATATTTACTTTATTTACATTTCAAATGTTTTCCCCTTTGGAAACTCCTATCCCATCTCCCCTCCCCCTGCCTCTATGAAGGTGCTCCCCCACCCACCCACCTACTCCCATCTTCCCTCCCTAGCATTCCCCTACACTGGGGCATCTAACACCTCAGGCCCAAGGGTCTCTCCTCCCACTGATGGCCAACAAGGCCATCCTTGGCCACGTATGTGGCCAGCACCATGGGTCCCTCAGTGTGTATTCTTTGGTTGGTGGTCCAGTCTCTGGGAGCTCATGGGGGGGGTCTGACCAGTTGACACTGTTGCTCCCTCCATGGGGCTGCAAACCCCCTCAGCTCCTTCAGTCCCTTCTCCAACTCCTCCATACAGGACCCCACGCTCAGTCCAAAGGTTGGCTGTGAGCATCTGCCTCTGTATTTGTCAGGCTCTGCCTGAGCCTCTCAGGAGACAGCTTATCATGCTTCCATCAGCAAGCACTTCCCAGCATCCACAAGAATGTCTGGGTTTGGTGGCTGTATATGGGATGTATCCCCAGGTGGGGCAGGCTCTGATGGCCTTTCCTTGAGTCTCTGCTCCACACTTTGTCTCAATATTTCCTCCTGTGAATGAGTATTTTGTTTACTCTTCTGAGAAACACTGAAGCATCTACATTTTGGTCTTCCTTCTTCTTAGGCTTCATAAGGTCTGTGATTTGAATCTTATGTGTGCCAAACTTTTGGGCTAATATCCACTTATCAGTGAGTACATACTATGTTTGTTTTTTTGTGACTGAGTTACCTCACTCAGGATGATATTTTCAAGTTCCATCCCTTTGCCTGTGAATTTCATGAAGTTGTTTTTAATAGCTGAGTAGCATTCCATTGTAGAGGGCTAATATCCAATATATACAAACAGCTCAAGAAGTTAGACTCCAGAGAACCAAATAACCCGATTAAAAATGGGGAACAGAGCTAAACAGAGAATTCTCAACTGAGGAAATTCACACGGCTGAGAAGCATCTAAGGAAATGTTCAACATCCTTAGTCATCAGGGAAATGCAAATCAAAACAAGTCTGAGATTCCACCTCACACCAGTCAGAATGGCTAAGATCAAAAACTCAGGTGACAGCAGATGCTGGTGAGGATGTAGAGAAAGAGGAACACTCCCCCATTGCTGGTGGAATTGCAAGCTGGCACAACCACTCTGGAAATCAGTGTGGCGGACCCTCAGAAAAATGGACATAATACTACCTGAGGACCCAGCTATACCTCTCCTGGGCATATACCCAGAAGATGCTCCAACATGTAATAAGGACACATGCTCCACTTTGTTCATAGCAGCCATATTTATAAGAGCCAGAAGCTGGAAACAACCCAGATGTCCCTCAACAGAGGAATGGATACAGAAAATGTTACATTTATTTTTAATAATATGTGTCATTCAGCCTGGGCCACATTGGCATGTGGATCAAGATCATTCTTGGTTGTGGGGAGTTTTCAGCATCACTGAGGAATGTTTACCAGCATCCCTAGTCTCTATCCATTAGGTACCAGAACTCCTAGTGAAAATTTGACCCATTAATTGCTAATGTTTACCCCAGACAAATTCTCTCAGTTGAGAACTATTATATTATAAAAATTAAGGTAAATATAGCAAGTTGAGTGAAATGGATATTCAAGGATCATGAGCTATATGATAATAAAATGAGCTATAGAATATGCTGCTTCTCCAAATACTATTGCTATGATTAAAATATTTCTCAGGCATATAACTTTCTCATGACAGTGTCTGACCTGACAAGATTTATGAATCTGAAAATTCCTGTCACAACTTGAGGGTGCTAGGGGCACCAGTAAAAGGGAATGTCAAGGTGGGAATATGGGAATGGGTGGGCAGGTGGGTGGGAGGAGGAATTCCCTCACAGAGGCGGGGAGGGGGAGGGGACACGGGGTTTCCAAAGAAAAGGGGAATCATCGGAAATGTAAATAAAAAAAAAACAAAAACAAAAAACAAATTCGTATACCATTTCTCAGGGCTCAGAGAGCTATGCAGACCTGAAAGCAGAAACATTGTAATAGCAAGAAGGTATGGATGACACCAAGAAAACAGACACAGCAGAATTGGTGAACATATGACCTCATAGAGATCATGAAAACATTTGCAGGGCCAGCACACGTTCAAGCCAGACAGGGTCTCAATGCTGAGAGGGGAAAATGAACATGAACTCCCATCCCAAACCGAGAAGCTATCTCCAATTAGCATCTGTTTGTCAAGGGGAATTAGTTTTCTCCAGTCAAGTTCCACTGGGTATATAAACCATACTTAAGGATAGGCCCAATATCCAGCATAGATGGCCAACACAAAGTGAACACAATGATATTTTTTTACAGGCTTTTGCGCCATTTTGCTTTGTTTGAGCAATTTTTGTCTTAGTCTTTTACTTGTATATTATGGTTTCTGATTTTGTGTTTTTATGGTATGTGTGCATGCATGCATGTGTGTGTGTATTTGTTTGTTCACCTGTTTGTTCTCTAAAGAGAGAGGAAATAGGAAAGGGGTGAACTGGATGAATGAAGGAGGATGTGGGATCTGGGAGGGACTGGGACTGATGATCAGAACATATTATGTGAGAAAAATCATTTTCAATGAAAATAACTATTAGAAAAAGAGAACGGCATTATAAACCTCACACTTTTGTTTGTTCGTTATGAAAGTAAATTGCAAATTAAATTGGTAGACATTTGTTGAAATTGATGTATTTTATTCTTAGACCCCTTCAGTCCCTCATAACATCAAGTAGTTGTTGAGTGCCCATTATATGTCATTACATTTGATCCTCCAGTTCTCATTTATAATTGGTTGGTGAATTGTGGTGCTAAATAGGAGAAATCCAAGCATTACTGATGAGTCAAAAACAATTTGCAGAAAATCTCTTGAACCATTCCACAAGAAATGTCAGCTGAAACCAATCCATGCTCCAAACCAAGCATTTCTAAGGGATGTTTATCAGAGAAGTAATCTATTGCCTTTGTGCTTATTACAAGTTCATAGTGATCATAACGTGGGTTTTAATGTTAGGGGAGATTTAGAGTACTTTGTTTTGTTTTACAAGGTCTTTTTCTTGTTTTTAAGGTCTTAGAAGCAAAATGGAACCTTTAGGTTTAAAGCAATTTGTAGATCTACATGTATTTCTATTTAAGTCATAATAAAATGTCATCTGACAGAGTAGTGTTGAAAAACATAAGGTTCCTTCTGTCTTGGGATTGCTTTAGATAATAAATAAAGATATATTTGCCTTTAGAAGAAGACAATTTTAAATGCCATTTTAAATCAGTGTAGAAATAAGGGGACCCTGAGAATTTCTCATGAGTGCAAATGACATTTCCTTTCATTTTAGAAAGTTACACAAATAGAATTAAACATGATTTTGTCTTGTTAATTGAATCCTCTACTCCCTTGCAAAATGAATAGCAAGTTCATCAATTTGCTAGTGCTTAACAAATTAAAAAGATAGATTTTTGATATTAATAATTTGTAATGAAGAAATTATGCTGTCCTTTGGGTTGTAATATAATTCATAGAAATGGCCCATACAGCCGGGCAGTGGTAGCACACACCTTTAATCCCAGGACTTGGGAGGCAGAGGCAGGTGGATTTCTGAGTTCGAGACCAGCTTGATCTACAGAGTGAGTTCCAGGACAGCCAGGGCTACACAGAGAAACCCTGTCTCGAAAAACCAAAAAAAAAAAAAAAAAAAAAAAAAAAAAAAAAAAAAAAAAAAAAAAAAAAAAAAAAAAAAAAAAAAAAAGAAATGGCCCATACACATAGACATATTTACTTCCATGTTTGCTACACTTATTCTTTGAAATCCAATAACATTTTCTAAATTTTCATATCCTTTGATCTTAATATCATATTTCTTGGCATTTCCAAAATCCTATACCCTCTCCCATGTAGTGTTATTCTCTAATATTTTTAGTATTTGTCTTAAGTTTTTATAGCACACTCTATACAGGTCATGGCTTGTGTCTGACTAACTGGTATGTTCTGCTGTATACTCAGTATACAGCATACAGTAGGCATTTAATAATGTATGTTATTGACCAAAACTATGAACCTCTGTGTGAAAAAAAGACCAGGAGTTGTATTTATCTTTTCACCTTCAAAGGGTAATTCACTGGAAAGGTAATCAACAGAGCTTAGTGGTGAAGTGAGTGCTTAGCTTGTGGACTTTCCCAAGTTCAATTTCTAGCCCTCTTCTGGTCAAATAATTAATTTAAATCAATTTTGTTATCTTAGCCCATAAGATTACAGAAGAATTTTATATTGTCTCTCCAAAACACTCAACAGAATGAAGGAATTATGACAAAGCATGAGATTCACCAATGAGAAACAGGAAAATGTAGTCTTTGGAACCCTCTGCTCAGTTTCTCTATTTGAATTGGGGATTAGAAAACTTCATGACTGTTGTCCTATCTACCAGTATACCGTGGAATAGCATTAAAAAGTTATTAAAGTCATAAAAGCTGGGTTTAGCCAGGCAGTGGTGGCACACGCCTTTAATCCCAGCACTTGGGAGGCAGAGGCAGGTTGATTTCTGAGTTCTAGGCCAGCATGGCCTACAAAGTGAGTTCCAGGACAGCCAGGGCTACACAGAGAAACCCTGTCTCGAAAAACCAAAAAAAAAAAAAAAAAAAAAAAAGCTGGGTTTAATACTCTGTACTATTCACTATTTGTTTGACAACTTAATTTGGAGGTTACTTAGTTTCTCTGGGCTCCAGTTTCCTCAGTTTTAAAAGATGAAATTCTTTACCAAATCCCAAGTTTTGCTGGGAGAAATGAGCAAGATCCTGTGCTTGAGCTGGGTGGTGGTGGTACAGGCAGATCTTTGAGTTTGAGGCCAACCTGGTCTACAGAGCAGAATAGCCAGGAATATAGAGAGAAACAAGATCTTGACACCCCACCACCACCAAAGGATACTGTACAAGAAATGTTAGCTATTTCTTTTCTCTTCCCTTCTGCTGTAACAGAAGGATATTCCTCATCAACTTGAGATTTCCTCCTGCTGTACTTGTGTCACCCTGGATGTGCCCAATCTCTGATGGGCTTTTCTTTCATTTGACCGTCAGTTGTTTTCTTTACTCTGCATTTTCATTTCCCTCACCTCTACTCTCTGTGTTCCAAGAAAGACCCGGAACTGTGCAAATATATAATGGGCAGTAATGCAAACTATCTTTTGGACACGCAAATTCTGTTCTGTTAAAGCACAAGTAACTTCTTTCTCCTACTGTGTGAGAGGTAAGTCTTGCCTTTCTTGACATGCCAATATCAGTATTCTTGCTCTGTGTATGTTCCTTGCAAATTTCTTAAACTGGCTGTGTTATCTCTCTGGTTTCCTAATTGGTTGACAAGTTAAATACTTTTTAACATGTATTGATTATATATCTGAAAGAGAGTCATGGTTACACATTTTTAAATTTTTTCTCTCATATATTGCACCCAGACCACAATTTCCCCTCCCTCTACTCCTCTCACTTTCCCACTTCCACTCCCCTCTCTCCAAGATCCAATCTTCTTTAGTTTCCTTTCAGAAAAGAACAGGGCTCTTAATGATATCAACCAAACACAGCGTAGCAAATTACAAGATGACTGAAATTTTCCTTCTACTGTAAAACTTTCAAAATAGGGATTATTGCTCTTTGGGAGGCTGGCATTCAGAGCCAGGGTTGGAAGCTAGAAGACCTAAATTCTGTTCAAGACCATTGCACTGTTAGGCATACCGCTTTCTATTTAGCTGTCAAAAGAAATCAGAAAGCATCATATCTGCCAATGAACAGGATCTGAGCTCTTATTTCCTTCTTCTATTTCTCTGTGGCTTCCACAAATGGAGACCTGTTCTCTCCTTAGGCAGCATGCACCATTTCTCTGAGTGTGAGAAGGTCACCACTGTACTGTTGGGAAACAGGTTTTCTGTGTCAGCAGGAGATCTAAAAATAGTAGCCAGAGTTCCTGATATGTACTCTTCTCTCCTAACAACTAGGACTGCTGCCTCTGAACCACAGTGCAGTTCATGTTTACAAGTACTCACATTTGACTAATGGGACCCCAGCAATTGGGGAACACGGCACATTCAGATCTTAGTGCATGTTACACCATACTTCTCTGTAATTTGGACTAATTAAAAGGACATTTACTAGAGTCTTGTGTATAGGATGATTATTTTTCCTTAAGTCAAGGATTGAGGTGAAAGTATTTTATTATGAATATAAATAATATCCTGAACGGGAAATGTAAACGTGAGACTGAGTAGCAAAAGTAAGCACACAAGGAAAGATGAGGTATTATGTTCATTTTCCTCTGATAGCAAATGAAGCCATTTTTCTGTGACCAATTCTAGAAGCCATTATAGACATACTCCTGAACTATTCTTCCCAAGTAAGAAATTTTACTCAAATTCTCATTACTAACTATAGGAAAGGTCTCTCCAAAGTCATTAATTCATCTTTTTTTCTAATGCAAGGATGCACAAAAGGGCTCAGGTCAGAGAAATTCCTACAAAAATGGTTCTCAACCTATGGGTCACAACCTCTTTGGCACACTGTATCTCCCAAAATATTTTCATTAAATTTTATAACAGTAGCAAAATTGCTGTTCTGACATAGCAAAGAAAATAAGCTTATGGCTGGTGGCCACCACAACGTGAGGAACTGTATTCAAGAGACGCAGCATTAAGGTTGAGAATCTCTGCCCTAGGACAAAGAATGTAGTTGCTACCCTCCAGATGTTAAATTGTATACTAATGTACTAAGTGATTAGAGACATGAATGAAATACTAAAACTATCCTATAAGGGTTCCAAAGTAGATTCAACACCTGCATTCAGTTAACTCATAATTTGTGACATAATGCCATGCGTAAAACTAAAATGTAATATGCTAATAAGAATGTTCTTTGAAAGGAACATTTTATATATATATATGTATATATATATATGTATATATATAGAGAGAGAGAGAGGGGGAGTAATTGAAGTCTGAATCTGCATCATTTTTCTTTATCTCACATCTCATATTCTCTGTCAAATTTGAAACATCTTAATTTTGCATAATTAGAGATATTTAAAGTGACAAAGAAGCATAAAAGATTGGATATTTTGCCAAGTGAACAATATGGAGTTTATATATAATTTTTTCATACTAGAGACCAGATTTGTTGATACTTTAAAAGATTCTATTTTGTATATCAGATGCAAGAAAGCATCACTGTAGAGAAGTGAGTGTTCTTTGATAAAACATTCCCCAATCCCTTAGGGCATAGGGTGGGATATCTGCCATGTCAAAGTAAATAAATCTTCTTATCAAGTCTTGGGAGATGAGCTTAGGCTGGAACACACTTTGTCAAATACTCATCTTTGGTCATATGTGCTCATGTACTTGCAAAGACCAGCCACTAGTAACTTGTCTTCACCACCATAAAGAAATGCACAGTGGTCCACTTCTGCTTGTTGGAAAATCAAATAAATTTCCAAGTGCAATCTTCTGAGTCCTGACAGAACGAGACCCCAATAATCAGTTTTCAGGACAACTTCCTTGTTCCCCAAGCAAGTCTAGAGTTTATGCCCAGGTTATCAAGTAATATAAAGACAAATCTATAGGCTTTCTACATCACTAAGCACCTCCTCTCACTATACCCTAGTGATTGAAGCTATGAGAATAAAGTATTCCCAGAGACCTTACAATTAATTCTACTGTGATAAACCATAGAAGTAGATAAAAATGCCAGATTGAAAAGCATGCTTCATGTCTTGTCAGGATTTCCTTGTATGTTAAGCACAATTTACACTGAAAGATGTAATAATTGATTGTAAATGCCATTCTCAGAATTCTTACTCTATATATGTATTCAGGAAAATATAAGTGTTTCCAACATTTATGTATGCTCCAGGAAGGCATCAGCATCTGCGTTCTGTCTCCTTTCCTCAACCATGTGTGGCTTCCCGCTGTCACTACCTCTCAACATTACAAACTAGGTTCAATACTTTCCAAGTAGAAAGCTGAAGTGGAAACTGAAAGGCTTTTTTGGAGAGTCAGCTGTGTTGAATGGTGTTTTGCTGGGGCAAACACGTGAAGGAGTATTTTCCTGAAGTGGACACAGGTGAAAGACCAAGGCAGACTCGTGAAGGAACGTTTCACCTAATCAGACACGTGAAAGTACATGTAATAAAGGATTCTTTACTAACAACATGCATATACTGGTCTGCCTTATGTTTTAGTAGTTGAGCTGCTTTGGTTGGGTCTCCATAGAAAGAAACACACCAAAAATCTTCTGGTGGTGTCCTGCACTTTCTTGCCACTTCTGCAGACTTGGGCTGATTGGATGCCCATGCTGAGGCAAGACTCGTGGTGTGGCAAGGCATGTGGAGGACATATGATGTTTGGAGGTTATAAATAGGACTCCACTGAGTGAAAGAGACAGAGCTTGGCTTGCTGGTACAGTTAGCTGTGCAATGCTCGTAGGTCTCGCGTCTTTCCTGATGTTCGCTTCCCTGAGAGAGGAATAGCCAAGAACTTCTCCTAGTGCCCCTCCTGGTGTCCCTCCAGGTCCCTCCAGCTGACTCAAGCCAAGGCTGAGGCCTGGTTGTTTCTGCTAGGTCTTATCACTGCTGTTGCTAACAAGACTACCAAAACTGCACTGCTGTTATATCTGTGACCTGTTTGCTAGTGGATCAAGCTGCCACTGCCTGCTAACCTGTGAACTGAACTGCCAATATCCAGACAACATAGATGGGAGTTGCTCCAAAGAACCTTTCTAAACAGGTCCACTTCCCCATATCCTTTCTTTTCCACTATCTCTGGTGGGTGGTGGGCTACAAGGGAGGTTAAAGCGTTTAAGAACCATCATTAAAAATAAGGTTTGAAAAAAGTAAAGTTACAGAAAGCTGTTGGGCATTTGGAGATAAATCAGCTTTGCTTGTTCATTTAATTATTCATCAAATATTTACAAAGGATTAATAATATGCTCAAATCTCAGGATGTAATGTTGAAGAATAAACAGATCCTGAGGCAAGGCACTCCATAGTCTTTTGCAGGCCTGCAGACACACAAGCCCCAAACATGGCTGTGCTAATTAAGTAATAAATACAAAGCTCACTCATGAAGTCAGTGTACAGCACTACAAATCCACTAATGGTAATAAGGGATATGGCCTGGGACCAAAAGCCATTTCTATACACTTATTTGCTGCATGTCAATGAGTCTTGTAGTTAATCTCCATTGTCAATTTACTGGGTTTAGAATCACCTACCTAAGATACTAAAGTCTGTATGTGCTTATGAATGATTTCCTGGACCAGGTTAACTTAGGTGGGCAGATCCATCCTAAATGTGGGCAACACTATGGCATGGACTGGGGTCCTGGACAGAATCAAAATTTAGAAAATGAACTGAACACCAGCATTTGTGTATTTCTGCTTCTTGACCAAAGTTGGATTGTGAGCAGTTACCTCTCTCTAGCTGCCATGCCTTCCCCCACTATCTTTTCTATTGTTTAGAGGAGATGCCATGACTAAGATAACTTATAAAAGAAAGATTTGATTGCAGGGACTATTTATAGTTTCAATAGCATGGCAGCATGCAGGCAGGAATGATGCCGGAACAGTAGCTGAGAGCTTGCATGTTGAGACAACCTCAAGATAGAGAGAGCCAACTGAAACGTGGGATTTTTACACCTCAAGCCCATTCTTGTTCAAACCATCACAGATGCCATAATGGACAATATTGCCTCCCCTACCCTGTGAACCAAATTAAACAGTTCCTTTCTTAAGCTCCTTTTGTTAGGTATGGGATCAGAACAATGAGGCAAATAATTAATGCCATGGTCTACCACATAAGCTGTACATTCTGTTTTCTAACCTGCATAGATATTGGTAACTTTTCTACTAGGTTGTTGGGAGAACTAAATGAATTGATATGCAATTCAATTCAAGTAGAATCTTAAAACATAGTAACAACCCAATTACTAGAAGCTAAAATTATTCCTGTTAAATATTTCAGACACGTCAATGAAAGTGGTGTGAAATACATAGGTCAGGGATATGAGGAAGGTCAAAGAATCCAGTTAATGGATAGCTTGAATACTGAGTCCCATCATGCCCTTGTTTGACATTGTATATAGGAAATAAAACGTGTTGGGCCTCCAACATAGGAGGGTTAATAAGATCTCAGACTATAATGCCATACCTAGCAAAGCGTTAAATGTGAGATATATGCTTAATAATTGTCCACATACACAAGAATTTTCTTATTCAACATAACCATTTCTTTAGTTCCTCAAAAAAAAAAAAAAAAAGAAAGAAAAAAAAGAAATACAGTGAAACCTGGGGCTTCCAAGAAATTAGATTAAACCTCTAATAGAAAGGTGAACAACTGTTTTAAAAGTATATCCAATAAAGTACTTCAAATAGAGAACAAGTGCTCCTGTCATCATTTTTAATGACACACATTCCTCTCCATCCTAGGCTTTATAAATCTGGAAAGATAATGCCAGTTTATGACCCATAAAAATAACTTCTTTCACTTTCTAAACAGCAAGAATAGAAATCAAAATCCTGGCTGTTTTCTATTCGAGGAAATGGTGTAAAGAGCCAAATGAGATAATACATAGGAATGTACTTCATAAATTTTAAACAAAACAAATATTGCTGGATTGCATATTTTAGTTTAGTTGCTCATATTCAAGTTTGATCAGTACAAATTTGGGGATTAAAGACTAATATAATCTGCTTATTTATTTATTTAATAAATGTTTATTGGATGCTCACTGACTGCTAGTGTTAGAAGTAGCATGGACATGAGATCAGTCCAGTACTATCCTTCTAGAGCTAGTTTATGGTTGAAAGAGAGAGAAAGAGAAGGAAGTGTTCTGGGGCAGGGAAATATTGGTGACTTCTAGAACTCATTTGGACCACAGGGGAAGAAAAAAGATTGTATGAAATATTCCATTTATGCATTTATGTACAACTTGAGAATAGTTTTTAATCAATAACTCACACAGAAGGAAATATCAATGTTTAGTTTTTGTTTCCAACAAGGATGGCCACAGGATGTTCTCCCATTCTAGATTTCTCTTAAAGGGTCTAGCAGAGACTACTTATTGCCTACTGAATCTTGTCTGTGATGATTCGCGTTTTTAGTCTTCATTCTTGTCCATATTTTTGCTCTCTTACCCACTGTTCCTAATTGTTAATCCATAATAAGTCATTTGCACACAATCTCAACTCTGGGGAAAGCCAACTTTAAGCAGATAGAGTCATGAACCTAACTGTGAAGACCATTGTAAGCCTATGTGCAGATATATGGAGTTGATCTGAAAGTGGGAAGAAGTGCTAGAAGAATTTCAAGAGTCATTAGCAGCCTAAGAACATCAAGGAGACTAAGATTTCAAAGCTCTGCATACCCCTGGCTAACAGTTCTGTTTCCTTTCTCTTTGCATTCAGTTAAAGATACAGCCAATCAGGCCCTACAGAGCAGCTGCACTATGGATTTTCTAAAAGGAGTGCAGGAGCTATTTCTGATCTTAGCTTTCCTGCAGGAGCTATTTATTATCCATTCTATATTTCTATGTCGTCTTGCACCTGCCACATCACCCCTCAGGAGTCAATAACTCTTGCCGAAGGTGTCATTCTGCAATTTATATGGCATATTGCACAATGCCACTGATGGACACTTTTAGTTAATACCCTCAAGTATTCTGCCTTATCATTGAAGCAGATAATTTCCTCTGGCATTTGTATGAAAGGTTGGACACTGACAGCATACCTGCTCACTTGAGACTTTATGCATGCACTGTTTCTTTTGGCACATATTGTTAGCACATGGCTCCAAATTTCTACACAATTACTATATCTTTGAACCTTTGGGGAAAAAAAAAAGACTCCACAGTAAAGAGACAATTTAATCGTGGAAGCTTCAATGTATGAATCTACTTCCATCAAGCTCCACAAAGGTGTTTTCACTGAAGCTACAGTGCTTTTAAGTATACATTGGTATCTCTTAAATGAATTCAATAGAAAGAGGGGATGATGTGTAATGCTCTTTACCTGGAAGGCCTTTGTAAGCCCAGTTTCAAAAGGATACAGTAAACAAATCATGTATGTATTTGTGCCAGTTACAAAATGCAGTAGGCAGAAGCTTAGAATTTTCTCTGGTGAATATATTCTCTTGTTAGTAAATTTTTATGTCATAAGCTTCAGGGTTTTTGCCCCAAGTGTCACATTCATACAGTTTTCTGGAAACCCTGTATGTTATAAACTTAGTTGTCATTCAGGAGAACTATGGAAAGGAAGCCACTTGCTGCACTTTAAGTGGGAATGTTGACTGAGAAAAAAAATGAATGAAGATGTGAATAAATGAGGCAGATGTGCATGAGAAACAAACCTGAATTTTAGAAATATAGATGCATAGGTGTCCCAGACTGTGAACAATTCTTCCTATTTTTGGAGAGCTATAGAGAATGTGTCTGATAATAATATATAGGGTTCGTTTGACTCATCGAGTGTGTCTGTGTAGCTTATCACAGAGTAGCCACTGGTTTCAAAGAAAAGAATGAGGATATTTCTGAGAGGAGAATATCATAGAGACCTTGGTGATAATAAGCTGTGACTTCAACCTTAGAGAAACATTTAACTACTAAAACTCTTCTAAAAAGGAAGATAAAAGATGGTAGTCCCAGGGTACTCATTTGCTAGGCCTTGCACTGGGCATGCACAGCATTTTTTTCAGAGTTATCTCTAAAAGTATCATATTTTGAGAAGACTTTGTTTCCTTCAGTTAGAAAGAAAAATACATCAGAATTCTGAACAGAATGTTATCTGCTTGCTCATATTCCATGACCACTGTAACTAAAGATTATTAAACCTCCCAGTATCTAATAAACTGTTGGAAATGCAGCTTTGATATTGGAAGGAAGTGATAACAAGGAACCTGAGTCATACCCAGGTTACATAAAACAAAAGCTGAAGTTAGAGTAAACAAATCATATGCAAGCAAATGGTTAACCTTCTTTCATTTCCAAGCTTTAATTCCCCCCAAACCTTAATGTCTTTATCTGTTAATTGTACAGCATAATAGTAGCAATGGTAATGACGTCATCTTAAGACAATACTTAAAATGAGTTTCTTTTAAAATGTACAAAGGCTTCATCACCTTTATTTACTGTATAAGTGGCACAGACAACGAACCATTGATTACATCTAGCATGTTCCCACTCCCTATATCTTTCTAAGAGGCACAAGAAGTCAATAAGAAAAAATTAAAATTAGATTCTATTTGAGAATACATAAATTTTAATATATGTTATATTCAAGAAGGAATATATATATATGTGTGTGTGTATATATATATGTATATATAAAAAATTTGATATCCATTTCCAAAGACATTTAGTGATATTTTCAAGGCATTTCTCCTTCTGCATCCATCCCATTACAAACAATTTTCACTAATTTTTATGAATTTATATAAGTATATGAAATATCTTTTTATATGTATAGTATGTGTGGAGGAGAGATAAGAGATCATCATATCAGTGCACATGTACATATGGGTATGTATGCATAAGTTCATGCATGTATATAGAAGGCAAAGTTCAGTCTTTGTTATCATTCCAAAAGTGCTGTTAACCCTTGATTTGACACATGCTTTCTTTATGGTCTGTTCCTTGCAACTCAGGTGGATTTTTTTTTCTTTTTCTTTTTCTTTTTCTTTTTCTTTTTTTTTCTTTTCTTTTTTTTTTTTTTGGCACCAACCCTTGGATCCATGTTTCCTCCCTCCTTGTGTTGGGATTATGAGCATATACCCGCACCAGGGGGTCAGGCCAGTTGACACTGTTGCTCCCTCCATGGGGCTGCAAACTCCCTCAGCTCCTTCAGTCCCTTCTCCAACTCCTCCATCTGGGACCTCACTCTCAGTCCAGCGGTTACTGTAAAGTGAAACTTGGGTATTCTGGACTTCTGGGCTAATATCCGCTTATCAGTGAGTACATACCATGTTCCTTCTTTTGTGACTGAGTTACCTCACTCAGGATGGTATTTTCAATGGAACCATCCATTTGCCTGCAAATTTCATGAAGTCATTGTTTTTAATAGCTGAGTAGTACTCCATTGTGTAAATGTACCACATTTTCTGTATCCATTCCTCTGATGAGGGACATCTGGGTTGTTTCCAGCTTCTGGTTATTATAAATATGGCTGCTATGAACACAGTGGAGCATGTGTTTTTATTACATGTTGGAGCATCTTCTGGGTATATGCCCAGGAGTGGTATAGCTGGGTCCTCAGGTAGTATTATGTCCATTTTTCTGAGGGTCCACCAAACTGATTTCCAGAGTGTGGTTGTACCAGCTTGCAGTCCCACTAGCAATGGAGGAGTGGTATTCTCATTTTCTTAATTAGTGACTTATACAGGAGGACACAGCCCATTTTAAGTGGTGTCACACCTGGTATGATAGCCCCGAGGGCATATAAGAAAGCAGCCTAAGCAAGTCATGAGTAGCAAGATAATAAGTAAAACCCCTCCATAACTTCTACACCAGTTCCTCTCTCCAGGTTCCTGTCTTGAGTTCCTGTTCTCATTTTCTTCAATAATGGACTACAAGCAGTAAGCTGAAATAAAACCTCTTATCCTCAAATTGATTCTGGTGATGGGATTCTGGTGATTCTTATCGCAGCAATAGGAACAATAGAAATCTGTATGTCTTTTTATATCCTTTTTCTTTTGTTAGTCCTCCATTATTTCTACATGGGACCCTGCTACCACTAAGTCTCAGGGAACACTTCAGGAGAGGAGGCAGAAAGACTAGAAAGAATGTAAGAGCTGAAGGATGGAGATGAGTGCTCTAAAATACTGTCTTCTGTACCTGTCATGGCTAAAAGAGCTCACTTTAACCCTGGTTCGCTATAGAAGGTCAAACTAGTCAGTGATCTCCAGATCTTCTGCATTACCAAGAAGGTTTGGGGTGGTGGAGAATTGCTGGGGTATGAAAATTATTCTTTTTGAGAATGTGGCCACTAATAGGCTTTCCATGTTTCTGTTCATGGACCCACACCCATGCACACAGGAGCAGCACTAACTGGACCCAGAGTTACAAAATGTGACATAAAATGGACAGGGGGAGTCTTGAATAGAAATGAGAGTTTGGGGGAAAATAGGGATAGAAACAGTCAAATTTCATTACATACCTATATGAAATTCTCAAAAATCAAGGAAAATATAAGTATATACATGCTAGCTACTTTTTCAGAAATAGTCTTGTATATGAATTTATGACTCCTAAGCCAAAACCAAGGCAATACTTGGCCGATTTACTCGGTAACTCAACTGTATATTTCCAGGTTTTACTAGGGAAAAATAACGGTCTTCCAAGAATTGAAAGATGAAATAAAACATGGACTACTGCAAACTTTCTGGACAGAATTAATGATTTCCTAGAGAAGAAACCAATTTTCTAGCAAGATTGGATGAAGCTAAGATCTTCTGTGGATGAATCAATAATTTACAAAAGAACACACTGAAATCTATTAACTTAGAATATCAAGTTGGAAGGAAACTTAAAAAATATCTTGGTCTGTTGTTTATAAATGATACCAGTGATTCAGAGGACATGTTTCACGCCATAGGTGTCAGAATTTCAGTATGACACATGAGACTCAGTTTAAGTTATTCTTTTTTCCTCTGTGGTGTTTCAGCCCTTGGTTTGGTAAAGACATTATGGCACACAATGTCTTAGACAAAATACTATAAAGAAATCATAATCCATTAAATATTCCAGTTCTACAATTGGTAAACTAAATAAACTAGTGAATCTGTTGATTATTTCAGATACCTCCATCCAGATATTCAGCAGAGGCAAAGCTTGAGAAGTATGAGGTTCAGGATATATGTTTCAAACTTTAATTAACACATTAAAATTGTACATGTTTGTAAAATTTCTTTTGGCATTTTAGTGTGTGGATTATATTATGTATTGTTTAAGTCAGAGTAAACATACCATTTTCTTACATTTGGATAATTCTCTGCATTAAAAACATCTGTTTTGTTGTGAATTTGCTTTAATATTAAATCCTAAATTTGTTGATTTCATATAAAAGTCCTGCAGTAAAATTAGTGAAAAGAAAAAAGTTGAATACAAGAAGCCCATGGTGAGTATCAGGTAGTCTAGCTATAAGTCATCCTGAATGATATCATCTAACGTGAATGGCCCCAGTGAGGTTAACCAAATACCTGAGGCCCTTCTTTTACAGAGACTTTGAGGTTCCAAGCAAAATAAGTAAGTTCTTGTCTTTCAATACATTTGTGGGAAGTGAAAACAAAAATACTTTTTTTCCCTAAAAGAATATCTGATAAAAAGAAATATTAACTCCCTTGTTGGACACAAAGTGGTTTCTTGGAATCAACACTGAGATATTTAAATAGAAACAAATTAGATGATTAGTGATTATATTAAATTCCACAGACATTTGGGTTTTAAAATGGAAGAACATTTCTGTGCTAAAGTGGATGAAGTTTCCTAGAGAAGCAGAATTGTGACAATAAATAGCTCCAGATCAGACAGAGAATGGTAAACAAGCAATGCTTTCCAGCACTCACCATTTCCTGGAAATGCATACTGCTTACTCTTTGCCCTTCGAATCCCTCAGCCAATGATTCTCGTTCTTTAATGATAAATGAGCTAGATATATGTAGAACTGAAGAGCATGGATAAAAGAATGTGTCTTAGAAATACTGTCCTGAATAGATTTGGCATCAAATCTTGTATCCAAATGTAAGCTCACAGTGTATTTCATCATGGAATTGCCACAGGGCAGTCAAAACAATATTGGCAAGCCTACCACATATAACAGAAAGAAAACTATTCTATTACCAATAAAAATATCTTTTACTTTCGATCCCACATCTCACTTGGCAATCCTGTCTCTCCATGTTTAAATCTCTCTTAACTTTCTTACATATAACACACACACACACACACACACACACACACACACACACACACACACACACACACACGTGTATGCTGGACATATAAATATCATGCTGCATTATGCTCTTCTCTCATTATGTTCTGGAGTATTGGAGTATTGTTTATCTATCAAGAATATATATATATACATACATATATATACATACATATATATATATATAAAAGAAATACCCCTTCTTTACTTCCCTTCTGTCTCCAAATTGATAAACGAAGGCTTGCTAGAGTTATTGTCCATTTTAGAGGTGTCTACTTGACCATCTGAATGTTGACAGGGAGGTAACTTTGCTTATAAATTGACATTTAGACAGGTTACCTGAAATTGTCACCGCCCTCAATGTTCATCATTCTTATCTGTCTGTTCTTTGTATCTTGGGAAGCTAACCTTCAGGATGTCCATCTGTGAGCTCTATTAACCTCTGAATCTGGCCTATGAGAAGGCCCCATGGGAAATGGAAAACAGAAGGCTGAGGTTAAGCGATGTACCCCCTAACTGTCTCTGGCAAGGCTGTAAGGATTATCCACACTGCTTCCCCATTACCAGTGGGTGTCTTCTTGGATGGAGGCCTTATGCTATAGTAACCATTCCTCTAGCTCTTCCATGTCTTACTATTGAGTCCCAGATTACCACATTTTCAGTTTTCCTAAAACCTGTTACACCCATTTGGAGTGTACCACACAATTTCTATACTGGACTATTCACCATCCAGCTTTAAAATTGTATCCTTATCTTTATTGAAATGAGACAACAGAAGTGAAAACTGACACTAGTAATATACAAATAAAATATTTTTAGACCCCAAACATAAAGATAAAACCACCTTTACACGTATATTTTATATGCACAAATATGCTCCCCTTGTAACAAATTGATTCCATGCTTTGACAGTACATAGATAAATGAGATTTTTACTCTCAAGAAAATATGTCCCCCTCTCAACAGAAAAGAAGAAATGGAAAATAAAACCTATCTAGTATCATACTTTATAATCACTTATGAATTTCCCACATTTATGCTCAACCCAAGAGTTGCTTAATCCTCTTGAATAGAAATGTGCACTAAAGACAGCCATCATTTGATGTACTTGTGTACAAATGGAAAGTTGGCTATACACTTCAGGACAAGACTAAAAGAGGGCACAGCTTCTCACTTGAACTGGCCTAGTTATTGTCCTGGTTTGTGAGCCATGCTAGACTCCAGTAGGGTAGCATGCTAGGGTGGCTTCCCCTTCTCTGAGGAGAAGGAGAGATGATGAAAGGAAGGATTTGTGAGGGTGGGACTGGGAGAGGAAAAGGAAAGGGGGCTGCAATTAAAATGTAAAGTGAACAAATAAATTAATTAATGGATAAAACCTACTGACTTTATTCTTAAATCTCCTCCACACTTCTGAATAACATTCAGATACTTAAATCTTCTGTTCATATCCATCCTTGAGTGGATTTTATATGCTACAAATATCTGTACTCAATCATAAATATCCAGAATAGCCCTCTAAGAGAGAAGTCAGTGAACAAGCACTGTATGCCAGACCATGTATGATCAGACTGTATTGTATGAAAAAAACATAAATATTACTTCCAAAAGTCATGTTAAGAGGCTTGGTAGATATGTTTCTCTTTCTAATGCCCTATTCAAATAGTTGTCTAATCCAACACTACAGGAAAATATCTATTACCTATTATAGTATTATTAAGAATAA
Organism: Uromys caudimaculatus; assembly: GCA_028551405.1. Classification (NCBI taxonomy): domain Eukaryota; kingdom Metazoa; phylum Chordata; class Mammalia; order Rodentia; family Muridae; genus Uromys; species Uromys caudimaculatus. The sequence goes on along the minus strand of CM052722.1, from coordinate 20,126,846 downwards.
ATCAATGGCTATTCTTTTCTTAGTCTAAACTAATGACTCCAACTATAATTATTATACTGTCCAATTATTAAGTACAAAGACACCTTAATACATATGTCATTACTTTTTAAATTTCCATTTTTTAAAATTAAACTACAGATTCATCGGCAACATAGATCAACTTGTCCTTCAGGATAAGAAGGGACAAAAAGCTCTCTTGAACTCAGCACAAAATGGTTAAACTTTTTTAGTGAAGAAAGTAAATATATGGGGTTACTCATCATTGACTAAGGATTTACACAATACTTTCTCAAAGACTACATGAGAGATATCTATTTCTCATGCTCTTAAACTCCCATGTTACAGAGATGAAATGCTCTCTTTAAAACCCTTACTGTAAATTGGAATTCAATTACAAGTGTTTGTGTAATGAACCCTGCAACAACAGTAAGAAGGCAAGAGGATACATCAGAAACAAAAGTAATAGTTGCTTCAGTTAAATGCAGGATCTCCCTTTCATAGACTTGGTGAAATTTTGTTGGCAGTTTTTACTTGGTTTATTCTTTCAAACAAATCCAATGTAATAATCCTTCATACAAATGGCTCCCCCTTGGCTACATATTTAGGCATTTCAAACAACCCTTTTACATTAAAAATGCCTCCACTGAACTAATGAAAGGAAAACTAAGTGAGATACATAGCATCTGCTGTACAATCACTAGCAGTATAATCGAATGTGCTAGAATGTGTCCAATTTAAAAAAATCAACATCTATGAGGATATACTCATGAAGGACAAGCTCGGATAATCATAGTAAATGCTGAGTTAAATAATGCAAGGATGGCAGTAATAACTCGCAGTCTTGGTAATAGTCCCTCTTACACAAGTTCAATTTGTGATTTATTACTCTTTTCTTAAAATATATTAACCATACATCATAACAAGTTTTATTAGATACTTTCATGCATTTAAATAATGTAGTTCAATCATATGTACCACTTTTTACCTTCTCATGACTACTGATCCCTTCCATTTCATAACTAGTCCCCCTTCTAATTTTATGTTTTTTGTTGTCAACTTATTGCATGAAAAAGATCAGTTATAGGATATGGGACCCTTAACAGTGACTATACCAGTGGAGAAAATGTTTCTTCCTGGCCCACCAACCATTAGCTGCCAATAGATCTTCAGGCAGGGGTGGGGGTCTCAGGGCCTCTAAAAGCCCTCATTCCTCCATCACTGCATTTATTTACTTATTATTATTGATGTGTGTATATTGTGCGCATGCATATCAGCATGATGTGAATTTCTGAGCATGTGTAGGGCACAATGCATCTGTGGAGATCAAAGGATTACTTTTTGGAAGTCTGCTATTTCCTTTTGCCACCGTCTTTAGGGCTCTTACTGACTACATGATGAAATGTTGAAAGGCTCAATATTATGCAAGTCTTATGCAAGAAATTATAACTACTTACTTAGATTAAAACAATTTTAATAGATGAAAACAATTAAAATACATGACTCTATTTGCCTCATTTGAGTTTCAGAATAACCCAAATGATGCTGTTAAAGGCACAAGAACATACAAGACGTGAATAAGTGTGAAGATATCTTTTCTCAAAATTGGCTGAACTACAACAAAAATATGAATCTTCTAGACCCAGCTCCATGTCTCTTTCCATAATGCTATTCTGTTCCTATGCAATGGGAAATAACCTACTGATAAATCTTTTGGCATGTACTTTGTAAGAAATCATTATGATATTGTGGGTTATGTTTTTAATACCAACTATAATTCCTGACAAGTATCCCATGGGCCTAAGGCAAGGGTTGGGGGCTGGTGTAATACAGATGGACTGATGTTCATACAGCACACAAAACTAAAGTAAATCATGATATAATCTGTGAGCTTCAGATGTTTAAATCTTCATTAATGTCATTCTTGAACAAAATAGCTACATGTAAATTTCTTTTTGTTATTCACATGTTTACCTGCAATTCTCTTGTTCTTTAAAACTCACCCAGTGAGCTGTGATGACACATACCTTTAAGCCAAACATTCAAGAGGCAGAGGCAGGCAGATCTCTGTGAGATCGAGGCCAGCCTGATTTACCAAGTGAGTTCCAGAACAGTTAGAGTTCTTACATAGAGAAAATCCTGTCTCAAAAAACCAACCAACCAAATAAACAAACAAAAACAAAACAATAAAACAAAACCTCACTCAGTGGGTCACAAAACAAAACAAAAAAGACGTAAACGTGGGAACTGAACTTCTAGGGAAGAGTACAAGCTTGACAGAGTAGGAGAAGAGAGGAATTTGAATGCTTTTTATATCTAGATAAAAACATCAATAGCCAGGCAGTGGTGGTGCACGCCTTTAATCCCAGCACTTGGGAGGCAGAGGCAGGTGGATTTCTGAGTTCGAGGCCAGTCTGGTCTACAGAGCGAGTTCCAGGACAGCCAGGGCTACACAGAGAAACCTGTCTCAAAAAAAAAAACAAAAAAAAATCAAGAAAATTTAATTAATTGAAACAAACTCAAATACCTAGGGTCTACATTTTCTAGACTAGAGATAGTATTCTCAAGTAAATTTTGGAGAAAGTAACTGATAAGCCTTACTATTAGTTCCATCATTTGCTTTGATGTGAGATGAGAAATTAATGCAAAACAGAAGCAATAGCACTGTAATTTGAGCCATGATACTAGCAAGCTAATTTAAGAAATACATTAGTAAGGGAATTTCAGGCAGGAGTTTTAAATATTATTGAAATCAGGCCACACTCACATTACTGTACCTAAGTGGCATTTGTTTTAATCTGTAATTAAAGCCTGAACAATTTGAGAGAAAGCATATTCCTTGAATTCCATATTTCAATAAATATTTGCAAATTAGTTCTCCTTTGGAAATAGAAGTGTGTGTAATGACTAAAATTCAGACATGTGGGGAAAAAAAGAGAATTTTTTTGATCCTAGGTCCCCTGGTAACCACTCCCACTTCATAGAGGCAACCAATATTCTCCTCTGTATCTTTTAGATATTTTAATGCATATACAATCAAGGTTTATGTATAGACACATATATCCATGTTATTGTGTACATTGGAAAGGTATAAACATACTGAAAACACTTTGTAAAGTGGTTTTATAATTTGTTCTAAAATATAGCACTCTTATTTTCAATCATTTAATTTTCTTTCTTCCACTTCTCTCTCTTAGTTTTCTTCTAGTTTCCTCATATTTCTAGTTTCCTCCATTTTCAGTATATAGCCAAGGACAAACAATTTTTTCCTAATTGAAATGACAATCATCTTGTAATCAGGCTTAGTTCTAGTCCACTTGAAATAAGTGCTGTTGCCATAATTTTAAAAACCAATGCCTCAAAAAAGCACATGCTGCATTTATATGCTTCATATTTTTACACTGAAACTTACAGATATTTGAAAGACAAGCATTTTATATTTTCTGACAATTACTCTAATATGTTTCAACACCGACATTATTCCATTGGGTTTTTCTCCCCATTTCAAGACTTAAAAAATTAATTTACCTCAAACCTGTTGATTAATTCTGGAAAATCCTAAAATAAGGCAGAGTAAGAATTCTGTGACAAAAGTAATGAATAATTCATATGATTCCATTTTTTTTTTTTTACCAAGGTAAGTGAGCCAGTGTTTTCTGCAGTTCCTAATAAAGTGGAGAGCTCAGAATAGCCAGGGTTTGGGTACGCTTTAGGGTAACTGAGGGCTTTTACAACTTTCAGCAGACTCATGCTTCACAGTTAGAAGCATCCTGTCCCTCATTTTTAGGATTCAAAGTAATGTCCAATGTCCATGTCATCAAACACATGGTCATGGTTGGCTGCTTTATTCCTAACTGAGAAAGGAATCATTTCCACCTATTCCAGCTAGACAGGACTTGATATCTATAACTGAACTTAAACTGCATTGTACTATAGTCTCCCAAAGTCAGCTCTTGAAGATCTTTGGTCTCATGGAAGAGGATCAAACCAGCTCTAATTATATAAAGAAATTTCTTTAGCTACTAACTCATTGAAAATTCCAGAAAGCTATATTGAGTGCAAATGTAGGTTTAAATGTCACACATCCTATTTCCAAACACAGTTCTGTAGACATGAGAAAAATTCGTTTGCATGGCAAGCACAAAGATGAGGAACTGATATTACCCCCTAATATTTTCTATTCCAAATCCTGTCGCCCCCAGATTGCTGCAGTGCAATGTATTTGTTCACACTGGGATGAGATTCGGGATTTAACTTGAAGTTAATTTTATTTTCAAAGAAAATTGTATTAAAAGAGATAAAGACTTTGTTTCAAAATGAGAGAAACAGAACTAATGCATTTTATCTATATTTGAGCATTTCATTAAATGATTAGTGTTGAAAATAACTTTTTCAAGGTACAATAACAGTGACAAAGGCAAATGTGATAAGATGATGGAACACAGCACCATGATAAATCAACTAAATGAGACCAGTCACCCAAGTGGAGGAAAGAAGCATCTCTGTTGATACAGAATCAATGTTTTCCTTGGTATTAGGACAAAGTAATTGTAAATGGGCGTTACTTGGTTTTTTTTTTTTTCTTCAGTACAGGAAAATTTGAAAATTTAAGTTTTGACAGGGTCTGATTTGCATCTCTATGGATCTTACAGATAGAATTCAATTGGTAACTCTGACTCATGATTTTGTTTATACACTTGTGCCTCAGCATATAAGTAAAGCTATTTTCCCCTATAGTTCCTAAGAATATCTCTCAATCACAGGGACTAAGACTGAATCATTTCTTGTTTCTTTTCCTAGTTTGCATCTATCTTCCTTCATATATATATATATATATATATATATATATATATATATATATATATATATATATCCATTATGACATCTTTCAAAACCCATAAGGAAAAGGGAATAGACATGCAATATTTTCCTGACTTGAAAGTACATTGGGAAAAAAGCTTTCCAGTAGCAAAAAATTATACATTTATATTTGGTTTTCCTGTTTCCAGTACAAAGGAGTGGGGAAAGCAGAGAAATCTCCTAAGATTTCCTAAGGCTCATGGAGTAGCCATCCACTTTACCGTAGTAGACCATATTTGGTATGACTTTTGCTCTCATGGTAAAAATTTGTCTTTTTCTCTTCTTCTTGATCACTGTTATTATCAGTATCAAGATCATTATGTTTACTATTGTCATAATTAATTTGCTTTAGAAGGAGTCTCTACCTATTCTAAGATGCAATCACATCTCTTAATTGCTCTTCATTTCTATATACTATGCAAAAGTTCGCATTCATCCATTTACAAACAAATATAAGTACTATCATTTTCATCCTAGGTTCTTGATGCTCCAAGTTTCCAATTATTTCTCAGTTTTAATTTTGTTCTTGACACTAATTTAAGATCAATTTTATTTATCACTATGTCTACTGCTGTCCAAAGTCCCACTCTCTCCACCTAGTAAGTTAATTAGAAGCAATCATTTTCACAACTTAATCTACATTTCTTTCTCTTCTTTCTTATTTTCTCATTCTACTAAAAGGGACAAGCCTTCAACTGCCAAAACCTCATGTGTGTATATGTAAAATAGGATACCATCCTCTCTTCTTAAGTACAGTGTAGAGTAGATTAATAAGTCATAAATATGCATATTCATCTTATTAGACATATGTTCCATTAGAGTGCCAAGGATAAGAAATTATTTTACCTTAAAATATTAGAGAATCATTTACATTGAAATACCAAGCTCCCTAAACTAAAGAGCACCCTGGGAGGATGGCAGGCAATTGATTTGGTCTAATACAAATGGTCTATCGAAATAAGGTTGCGTGTGAACAATAGTGTTCGTTATAGTGGAGAGTTAGAAGGAGAAGACAAAACTCAATGACATTCATTTACTTTAGAATTGAAAGTGATATTCTTTTTCATTTATCTTAAATCAGTCTTTAAAAAGTTCTGTAGTTTTTCTTTACATATTGACTAGATCCCAAAGGGGTGACTTTGCACTGCTGACCCCAGCCTCTTTATTCATTGATCTCTTAGAACTATAAGCATCATTTGTAAAGAGTGACATCCACAGAAGAAACAGTAGAGGAAAAAAAAAACTTGTGAAAAATCATAATTCATTCTATGTGCATATTAAAACACTACATAGTCACACATATGCTTGCTTTACTAATATTTGACAGTGATAAGAATTACTCTAATCAGGCAAAAATACTTACGAACTTGAGTTTTCTATATCTGGATAAAATGAGGTACTTAATGTCAAATACTATACTCATATAACATCATCTTTTCTACGTTGAATGTTTTGTGTGCATACACCTGTTTCCTAATTTCAGTTTTCCAAAGTGCCCAGCACTTAGTATTGCACATATTGTTTAGACTCTATAGGTGAATGAGCAATGCTATTGAAAGCTGATTCTTGGCTTGTTAATCATATAACTTCATTTTAAATATTGAGTTCCTGAGAAGTATCCACAAAATTGTAGAAAATTGAATGAACTTACAAATTTTCTTCAGGAAAACTGAATGTAGCTGTCCTTTTAAGAAACATTTTCAATTAAAAGGATACTTGATTTGCCAGAATTATGATATACAACCTTATGGAATGTGCTCAAACTGGGTGTATTCAGAGGCATTACATTTAAAGAAGAAATCAATTTAGAATTTAGTTTTCATGCTCATATTTGCCAATAATAGGAATCAAAACTCCAAGAACGTAACATGATTACTGATGAGCAAAACCACAGTGATGTATGTATTGCTACATAATAGTTAAACTCAAAGTATTCCCCTTTATAAAATATCATAAACATTTCACAGTGTATTATGTTATACTCAATAATTTAGAAAGGACCCTTGCCATTTAAAATATACATTAGAAATAAAAGCAACAATTGTTTGTTTCTTTACTCCAGATTTTTCTGATTTAAAATAAATAGAAATAAATGGGCAAATCAATTACTTCTGCAGACTAATTACTGTATTTTGTAATGTTAAACAAGCAAAAACAAAATTAATCTTTTATTTTCTTTCAATTACACCAAAAAGTATTCACCATCTCTGATGGGTGTATTTTAAAATCCCATACTCTTTCTTTTCATTAATTTCAGATAAATAATTTCAGATCAACAATTGGAATATTTAAGTAACTTGGAATTGAAAGTATTTGATATATTAAATTAAAGCCTTTTCTAATAAAGTCCAAAAGTTAGAGGCCTGAAAGTTTACAAAATAGCATGTATTATATTAAAACTCAAAATTTACACTGATATAGATACTGAAAACAACTGAGGATTTTTGTGTACCCATTAAACTTGGTTCATGTCTTCATAGATGTTCATACAAGCAAACTCTATCATTTGTTCTTGTACTCACTTTCAGCCACAGTCCAACTTAAAATGAAATAAGGATTGTGACAATAATCTCTGCCACTAGGGTTACTTGTAGAATAGAATAAAACCAAGGAAAGTTTTTGAACGTGACAAGTGCTAAGTAATATGTAAAATGTTTAAATCTAGAAATATTCAAAAGAAGGCCAAACTAAAACACATGACATACTTGTCGATTCTTTTTTTACAGTAAGCCTGAAAGTGTACAATGAAAATGTACTTCCGTGCAAAGCATTCCTACACCTGAGACATTTCACAAAGCTGCAACATAAGTTTTCACTGGAACCTACCTTTAAAATTTGGCCTGATTCTCGCATCATATCCTGATGTCCTTCCCATTAATTTGTCCAAGAAATCTGAAGGAGATAGGGTCTGCGAGGGATGTTTTCCAGACCTGGAGTCATGGTCTTTGCAGAAAGCTTCCCTAAACACATTATTAACTCTTTTAGTAAGAATTACCCTTTCATCCTCTGAGAACCAATACAGATCATTTGAACCACATTTTGGAAAAGATGTTTAATATACTTACAAGAAGAAAAATAGAAAAATTTGAGATCTTGAACAACTTCTCAACTTGAACATTCTTTAAAGTTAACTTCAACTGATGAGAAGAATAAATCCTGAGCAATGTCAATCAAGTTTCTGAACTTTAATTATATTTTGTTTAAAGTTGGATAATATATAGAGATTCAGGGTTCAGATTTGTGGATGTATAAAGAATTTTTGTTTTTACAATTATCAGAGAACTGAAGACAGTTGTTTAAATACATATGATAATGTAATAGCAATTATTCATGGCTATAAAAATTGTTATAACATTTCAGCTTATCTTTTACCATTTATGAGAAATATATAATAATAAGATAGACTGAAAAATACAATTAATTACTACATGCATATTTTCTCACTTGCAATCATTCTATTGCAGCTATCAGCATTAGTCTTTTCCAATGTGTTATCTAAAAAGAGAACCTTCACTTGGTATTTTACCACCATTTTAAAATAGATCAATAATGAATATGTTACTTGAATTATTTTCTCAGTTCCTATTCATATATGAACATTTAAATTGCTGATTCTCCAACAAAGCATTAATAGAATAACATTTCTAAGGCATTGGACCTTTTACATTATCAAAAACAGGAAAAGGTAATGGGAAAATTTCTCAGATTTTTATATCCATATTAGAAGTCATAAAAGCATATAAAAATCATATATTTGTTTTGTAACAAGATAATTCTTTCATAATACATTGGTAGTTGACTGAATGTCATTAAAGTGTTTGTGTGTATATGTATGTATATACTATATACACATGTGTATATATGCATGTGTTTAAATAATTTGCTATTTCTGCCATTAAGATAATACAACAGTCATACCACTTTTCAAATCAAAGGCATTAATTATAAGTGCAAAGATAATATGAACATTTGGTGGGAGTTAAAAATTGATATAGTCATTTAGAAATACTCACATTTCCATATGCAGATTCATCTGATTAATTGAGTATTATTTTATTATGATGGTGGTTGGATTGAGGATGATGATGATGATGATAATGATGATGATGATGATGGTGATGGTGGAGATGACTCTAATAAAAACCCAGCCTACAATCTTTCTTAATGATAGTAAGAGGTGTAAACCTGAAAAGAACATAGGGGGTTTTCCCAGTACCTATAGCATTATTTCTATGTGTTCAGTTTTTCCTGGTTCTGTGAAAAAATAGCATAAAAATAGCATTTTTTCATGTCTAGCCTGTCTTAGACTCTATACCATTAACTGGATATTTTACTCACTGGCAATAAAATTGATATTTTGAAGTATCAATTGATTTCACAATTAGTAAATTATGTAGAAAATACAAGCATGCAAATATGACATCTCACTTGTTTTAATTATCCACACCCCATTTCCCATACAGGCATAAGTACAAAGATGTCATTTTTAATTAAATTTTGATATGCAATCAATTCTCAAATAGACTGAACAGTAGAATAGAGTTGTATAAAGATATTTACTACTTGAAAATTTTTCTAAATCCTAGACTTCATAGTATGATTTTAGTTAGTAAAATATAACAGAAGTCCCAAGTTGGCTAAGAATCAGTGTTCTTATTTATTTTACATAAAATAAGCATGCTCTTGGGAAATTAATCCAATCACTTTCCCCATATGAAAAAAAGAACATTGCACCCAATAATCCCTTTAAATGACTTCCAGAAGAATTTGAAAGCAAGAGATATTGACCTTAAACAGAAATATAAAGAGCACACAACTCAGTAGTCTAATCTTAATATCACATTGACTGTGAAAATGCACAGAGTGCAGCTATGCAGCGTAAAACTTGCTTTTGCGAACATTTGCCTCCCTCCCACCATAATTAAGCTTTTAAAATGAACAAAAGAAACTCTCCTCTCCAACATTGAAATAGTAGGATTCAAGGAACAGACAGACAGATCATTACATACTTTCTCTTTCAAACAGTTTTCATGTGGAAAATATAAGCATGCAAAATCATTTCACCTACCTGAAGTGATTTGTCCCTAAGAAAAATGCAAACAAGGCTGTCAAAATGTTCACTAGCTGCCGGTTCATTCCTGTTTCTGTGATGCTTGTGGAAAATATCCCGAAATGATTCCAGAAAGAAGACTAGGACAAAGTGTCTATTTATTGTCCAGACTCAAAATCTGGCAGGAATCTAGTTTCCTTGAAAATCAAAAAGAGATTTGGGGTTGTACAGTTTGCTGAGAAAACCCAAAAAGTGCCAGTCTTGGGCATCATGGTCAGGTCAAACCAAGGCTCAGAACCATCAGTTAACCCAGGAGAGACAAAGCCTCAGAACTGATGAATCCCCTAGCTGCTTTTCCTGAATAATAAAAATGCTGCTACCTTAATCGCATCACCATGCAAAGGGGGCTGGTGACAATGCCACGCTGGAAGTCAGGCTGCTGTAGCTTTTGTTTTAAATATTTTCTATTCAGCAAAGCCCCTTTCCTTAAGAAATGTTCTCTTTTAAAAAGAAGTTGTAAATGAGGGAGAAGAAAAGACTCTTGTGTATTGGAGTGTTTGGGGGAAAGAGGGGGAAAAATGCTGCGATCCTGTGCTGGAATGAGGGCTACAGAAAGAGACGGAGACGTGATCTTACCCAGCCTATAAATTTCAGCACTCGGACAGCTCCTAGCTCTGAAGTGCGCATGTTTCCTTTTTCAGTAGCTTGGGGCGGGGGTCGGAGAGAGGCATTTGAGAGGAGATGCGCCTGCTGTTGAAATGCAAAGTGACTGATTTTCTGGTGAGGGGCTACTGAGAGGGGTGCGATGACAACTACGACAAGAGTCTGTGTAGAGGGAAAAGGTGAGGCTGGGGTCGAGCTCCTAGAAATGCTAGTCTGCCTGTGGGTAGGCGGGACAGGAGTTTGAAGCAGAAGAGACTGAAAGAGGCTTAAGCATCAGAAAAGTAAACTAGGAAAACAGAACAAGATCCAGCGTACTGAAATTATAACAGGGATATGGGAAGTCAATATATGGTCAGTGGAAGCTAGCGGAAAGAAAAAAAAAAGGAAGCCCTGTGCTGAAGTGGAGAGTGTATTCCTCGGCATAGAGAAAGCTTTCGCGTACCAAAAAAACCCCCCAAGGTTCGCGGAGATCAACAATTAAGAATATCTTCTGCCTTTCTCGGCTCCTGAGTGTTTTGTTTTGATTTTAGCCGCTTGTTCCTAACGGATCTATCTTTCTACTTGGGAAAGTTCGTTCTACTGTTCAGTTGCATAAAATCTTGGGGCATCCTCAAGTCATAAATACCAAAAGGGAAAAAAATGACGGTGAGCCAGCAGGGGGCAGTAGCAATCTTTTCCTGCCGGGATTAAGGTTTGAACAGGGTTCCATGATAGACATGGAGTAAGGAAAAGTGAAGGCTGGGGGCTTAGTTTCACCTCCGCAGTACAAAGTGGTAATCTCCAGGAAGTGTCAAATAATTAAGCGTTTTTTTTCCTTCTCCCTTACTGGCTGAAAACTGACTGAAAGTAATAAAAGTTTCTCGGTCCAATACAAAAACATACCAGGTAACCTGCTCTAATTGAATTTACCAGTGTTACTAATAAAATGAGAAAGGAGAAATATTTTAACATAGTAACTAGTTTCTCTTGAGAATGTATACCCTATCATGAAGTGAGTGAGGAACTTGCATTTGTCCATGAAATATAACTCCTTAGCCACCTTGGCACTCTACCATAGGACTTGATTTGAGAATGCTTTACTAGCATTAAATTTATCCCATAAATGACAAGCTTATCTTTGGGTTGGCTTAAATATCAGAGCAAAGTAACAAAAAATACTTTTTCAAAGGTAGATTCAGGGAGGGGAATCTGAGTTCTTTTCACTTTTTAAACACAGGAAGATCCCACGCAAAGACAAATTATAATACTGCAGACCTGAGAAGAAATGAGATACTAGAATACAGCCCTTAGGAAATTGAATGTCTGTAGGCCAGGTAAAGAGGGTATGCGTGACAAGAAGATGGAATAGGAGACAATCTGGGAGTCCACTATATCACAAAGAGAAAAACTCTGTGAACAAGAAAAGATCAATGGCATTATAAAACATGGAAATGTCAAATAAGATAAAAGTAGATAAAGAATTCATTAGAAAATAATAGAGGGTCACAATTTTGTGTTAGTAGCTGGGTGTCTACGTTACAACTCACTATATTTACCTCTTCCTGGTATATAACATGGCTCTGTGTTTTGAAAGAAGGTGTTAAAGATTGTTTTACTTTAAGTATCATTACAATATTACATTTGGGCAATCATTTTCTCTACTTTTATCTCTATTTTGGAGACATTCTTAAGTTCATGCACTCACATGTCCACACGCCCACACGCGCGCACGCGCACACACACACACACACACACACACACACACACACACACACACACACACACGACTTTTTCCGTATAGAATCAACTGAAGAGATACATTTCTGGGAACTGATTTTATTTTGGCTGGTGTATCAGGCCTACAGGATTACAGTCAGGTCCAGAGTTTCTGTGTGGTGTAGATGATGAAAGTGAACAGATTTGAAGCTGGAGTAAAGGGATGGTCTCACACTATACCATATAGTTTTTGTTTCTTTGTTTGTTTGTTTAAAATGAGTCACTTTTGTCTAGGTTTAAGTATTATTAAAACAAAAGCATGGAATTTAGTTTGAATGTAAGCAGAATGTATGGCTCTGCTGTATTTTATCTCAGAAAAAGTCCAGAAACTCTTATTGTCTGAGCGGTATAAAATTCTGATGAAATGTCATTCAGAGCCTTGCTGTTCAGTGTGTGACTGTGGGCTAGATGCATCACCATTAGGTAACAAGAACTTGTTAGAAATGCAGAATCTCTATTAGGCAATATTATGATACTATAATTTCCCTGGTCTTTTTCTGCAAACTACACACACACACACACACACACACACACACACACACACACACACACACACACACATACACCCCACAGGCACGCGCACACACAAACACACATATGACTTAGTCATCCATCTGCTTCTTTGATCATTTCTGCTTCATATCTCTATACATCTTCAAATCCCTCCCATGCTAAAAAAAAATGTTTAAAAGTCCCCTCTGATCTTCTGTGGTATCTACTCCACTGTCACCAACCAATGGTCAAAGAACCTTTTCTGAGATACCCTTTCCACCCATCTCCACAATGAGGTCTGCACAAAGCCCCATTGACTGGTCTTATGACTATTTCTCAAGTCTACCCTTTTTTTCCATCTTAACTTCTCCAACCCCAGTTGTGAGATTTTTATGCTGTTGTGTTATGCACCTTACTAGTCCACTCGAACCAACGACTTCTTTAACTATGCTCCAACCAGAAAGAAGGATTCAAATTAGAATCTGATAATTCACAGTGCTATGGTTTTCCACTGATCTTTGGGTACAACAAGAAAATTACTTAATATGTTCTAAAAGTCCCACATAATCTGACTATGCTTGCACTCCCTCATCTTGTCCCTTTTTCAGCCTGTCCTTTCTAGCCATTTTGAGTTTCTTGTGCTTGCTGTAGTGCTTAATCTCATGGAATGCTCAACTATCTTCAAAACTTCTTTCCTCATGAAGGCCTTCCTTAACTTATACAACTCTATCAGCTCTTTCTACTATAAGGGGGCTTAATACTCCCAATCTCTGATTCATGAACCATGATTATTTCATGAATATTCTGGTATGATTACCTAGTGTTGTGCATTGGATGTAGAATGAGTCTTAAATCGTAAAGTATTGGAAGTTTGGTTCTCAATGCAATGTTCAGAGATAGAGTTTCAGTACCATGATTGGATGGATCACATGAGTTTTATCTCATCAATGGATTAACCTAGTAATGAGTTCATAATTAACTGCTCTCATAAAAGGTGATAGAAAATTTAAGAAGTCGATCTTAGTTGGAAGAAGTAAGTCACTGGGCTTGTGTCCTTGGAGGCTATGCCTTGTAACTTATTCTTTGTTTTTCTTGTGGCTACCATGATGTGTCACATAAAAAGATCATTTACTGTACCATATACTCTACACCACACTGTTTTACCCCAACACAACCTCATTACGATAAGGTCAAGCAACTATTGGCTGAAATTTCTGAAACAATAAATCAAAAATATCCCTTTCCTCTTTTGACTTGACTCTCTTGGGCATTTTTTTGCAGTGACTTCTACACTTAGATAAGCTTTACGATGACAGCCACGGCATATCATTCCATTATTGCACTCCCATATATTCAGTGCTAATGACAACATGTATGATGATGATGACAGTAACCAGGGTACAATCTTAAACATACATGCAGAAGGCTGATAAATGACGTAATCTAAATAATTATATAAGACCACAAATTAATTCTACAGAAGCACTTATTACAAATCAAAGATTTAAGATTATGATCATTTGAAAAGAAATCCCCTTCAGTGGATCAGAAGATTTTAACATGAAATAAAAATAACAATAGAAGGTTGAAAATCTAACTTACTTGAACTGAATTCTACTTCTAAGACTCATGTGTTATGTGACTATGGGCAAGTCATTTCACCCCTTTGAGCCTCATTCTCATATTGTATAAGATGTAGATAATGTTATGACTTCAAGTATTTCTATATAGAATATTCTTGAAAATCACAGGAAATCATAGCTAAGCAAGTATTTCAGGTTCTTATTCTCAGTTCCTGGCATCCACTGGTTGTTCAAATTTAGGCATTGACTTTGTTCTTTGGAGAATTCTACTTTCAATGACAGTAAGACTCGGGAGCTTTGAAAAGGTCTTATTTGCAAAGCAATGAGCATCCTGAAGTCTTGTCCTCCTACGCATCTAACTTAACAAATTACACCTGGTTGCAGCATGTGGCACTCTTATTCTGTTTGTTACACCATATAATACTACAAAGATAAACACATAATGATTGAAAGCTCAGAGCACCACTCACTAACATATGTGCTAGACTCCAATTAATTAATGATATATCATTATATATCAAAATATTTAAATAGATATTTAGAAGAAACATTTTAGATGAATGCCAGTATCCTCTAATAATAATTAAGTCTTAAAAATATTTAGAAGGTAAATAAGACTTCAAAGGTTTCAAAAATACTCACACTCTGGGGCAGAACAATAATTAATGCACATATTTTTTTCCAAAAAGGAGTCTAACATTCATGTACTTTCATTAATTTTCCCTAGTATTCATGATCAAGTGAAAAAGGCATACTTTCTATGGTTATTAGCAAAGCAAACAGAATTATTTCTCATCATGTGTGATTAACACTATTCTTTTAGTTACTGGAAGAACACTGTATACCCATAATTATTTTTAGTAACCATATTCTGATGTTACTGCAATAAATGTCTTTTCTTGATGACAATTTTATCACCATTAATTAACATATACATACAAATGCACACACATATTATTAATAGAAAAATCAACTTTTTGTCTCAGAGACAAGTTCTTTAACGGAAGTCCAGGGAGATGTCTAATATCCTTCATCAAGACGTTAAGCAAACTATTCTCAAAAATGAACTTTGTTCCTTCCACTTTAAAAGACTAAGTTGACATTATAAAAGAAAGTATTAACTTACAGTTGATACACACTGAGCATTAAAGGAAAATTTAAATTAATAAATCACCTAGTTGTTTCATAAAATATTTAATTGATGGGAGTTGCTTCTTCACAAAGAATAATAAAGCTAACTTCAGTTTAACAAAATGATCCTCTTGAATTATGAGAAAGATTGACATGCCCTAACATAGTCTCATTTTATCACATGGCTCTAAATAAGAATAGGTTTTAAGATGAAAAACAACAACAACAAAAAAACTTCTGACATATAATTAGGGGATTGTTATGATATTTTTAACTTACAAACTTCATGAGAAAAGTATGGGAAATTGTCCTTTCTTAACTAGGTATAATTTGGTATGCAAATAGCTAGGTAGGTGATTTATTAGTGAGATTGGGTAATATGAAGACAGGGGCTAACATATTTACAACAGGTGAAGGGTTATCTGAAGTTGGAGATCCTGAGATACCAGTGATTATGTCAAAGTCAGAAAGCTGCAGAATTAGGAAAATCAGTGGTTTAACATTTAGTTCAAGACCAAAGGGTTGAAAGCTCAGAGCACCACTCACTAACATATGTGCTAGACTGCAAGACTTGAGACTCTGGAGTTCTAATATCTCAAAGCGGGACAATACCCAGCACAGTAGATGCTGTTCCCTTACATCCAGGAAAGATTCTACCAACACACCATTCTCCTTCAGAAATATACTTAGAATACACCAGAAATAATGTTTTACTAGTTCTTAGGAATTTCTTGCCAGTCAAGTTGACATAAAAAAATTAGCCATCACAACAAATTTATTATTGATCAAGTAGACGGTCTCTCTCAGACCAAGCTACTCCATGCAGAGTTTCTGACAACTCTTGACTCGTCTACACATATGTCCTGTATTTACTTAGGTAGTTATATTGGCAATGAAAAGCATTTTGGAGCGCCCATTCTTTCATATTAGATAACTTTCTGAGGAGATATGACAGTGAAGAAGGAAGCATAGTCTCTACATGTTCATGTGTATAGGGTGTTGCAAACATCAGTATTAATAAACCAAAGGCAGTCTTCAATGGCCAGCATTGTCTACTGGGCAAGAATCCCAAGGACTGATGTGACTCTACACCTATTTTCTCTTATTTTCAGAAATACAGTTTTCTCCTCTTCCATTTTTTTTTTTGTGGAATACACGGAGATATCCAGCATTTAGAACCACAAGCTTCAAGGCTAGGAATTCTAAATGTGAAATTACTGCTCTCCCAGACTCCAAGCAGACAACTGGATGTCTCTCCAGACAATTTCTGGATTAAATTACTTCGGATGTCATTTTAGAACTGGAACTCATCAACTTATTAGTGTTCAGAATTCACAGACCACAAATGTGTCCAACTTGAAATAATTTCTATTTCCAGCCATGTTTCATGGCAAATGACACTGTTCTATTGGCTAAAGTGATGCATGCAGATAATAAGAAGGCAAAGAATAAATTGGATGATAAATTCAATGCAATGATATTTAACCGTGTTAGAAGGCTCTCGCTTTTCTATATTGTAAAGATGAAAATAATTAATAACAAGAAAATGAATGGCTGTAAGATCACATGACTTGCACTCTCTTCTAGATCTTATTTGAAACTAACTTTCATGCTACTTTCTTCTTTGTAATGTCCTAAAGAAATTTTCTTTTGTAGAGTTCTTGTTACATATGTCCCTAATATCTACTTTCCCTCCTAAAATGTCTATTCTGGAGTTGTCTTAGATTCACAAAATTCTAAAAATGTAATTTCAGACAAAGTAAACGACTCAAACTGAGTTAATAGATTTCTGTTGGAAATTATTGGTAGCTGAAGGGGTGTTAGAATCAGAAATAACATTTTTTCAATTAGTTAATTCATTTGTATACAGCCAACAAATAGAGACTAAGCACTTATAATAAGTGAAGTGCTGTATATGTTTTGAAAATAATGAGGCAAAGTGTTACATGTGGTGTTTAAGGAATTATATATGCAAAGGTGAAAAGAATATGATGGAAGTAGAATTTTAGGGTATCACACAGGGAGATTAACTTATTGATATCCAAGAAATATCATAAATAGACATTCTTTTATGTACTCATTGTTCTAAATTCTAGTTCTTACATTGACAAGTTCACAAAAGTAATATTGTTAGTCTTCCAATTAGGTTACAAATTAGAGATATGACATAGTAACTCTGTAATATCAAAGAGCATGACATATCTCCTGGAATGAAAACACAGCAAATATCTAGTGCATAGGCTTCCTGGTTGTATACTGAAGTGCTTCATGATAAACATTACATTAGAATAATGGACTATGACCTTATCATTAAAATGTGAAAACACTGAGCAAGCACAAATCAAAGGAAGTGATGGAGTCATCCCATCTCCAGCTTCATAATAAGGAATATTTAAGCCATTTGTGCTCATGACTCATTCCTGGCATAGGGGCTTGCTTTATCTGTCAGACTTCTTTTTGGTTTTCTCTCTATTTATTGTCAACTCTGTTGCTATCTCATTGTTCACTGCATTTTGAAAATGTTACATAATGGAACAAGTAGTTTGTAGTGTTTGGAGCATAAGTAACTTGTATATAAGAATAAAAAAACCCAAATATTTGTGTAACCACAGAGAGCATAGGACAATAAAAAATCAGGGCTGACTCAAAATAAGTGTCTCAGCCATTGAAAATATTTGCATCCAAGTCTGACTACTTGAGTTTCATCTCTGGAACTTATGATGCAAAGAGTAAACCAGTTCCTCAAGTCATCCTCTTGTAGCCCACAAAACACTGTGACAATGCATACACACACACACACACACACACACACACACACACACACACACACACACACACACACAAGAAAATCTGTAAGACAAAACTATCAATGCCTCTATAAACCCATGAATGCTAAGCCATTCTTCTCAATCTTGTGTTGATTTCTACGATAAATACTTTTCTATTATTCTTTCTCTATGTTGTTATTTTAGTACACATAGAAATTGTATAGTTACTTTTATTGTAAAGTGTTCATAAATTGTGTTCTGCTGTGTTTTGCTTTATTTAGTTAGTATAATGTTATTTTACTTAGCAACAGTTCATTCATTTTCATGCTCTGCTGCTTCAGTCAATGAGCATTCCAGTTTATCTGTTCCACTGCTAGTGGGACTTAGGGTTGCTTCTACTTGGAATTTTTTGCTGCAATAAATAATGCTACTTAATGTTCTCGAGCAGTTCTTCTGCTGTACACATGCAATGTTTCTCTATGGTACACATTTGGAGGAAGAATTGCTAAATATCAGGGTATGCATAGTTTCACTTTTGTTACATGTTACCATATTGTATCCTAATATGTAATAAAAACTTAGTCTTCCCATAATGCAGAAAAAGTTTAATTACTTTTTATTCCTACCAACACTTGGCATTTTAAGACTTCTCAATTCTTGCCAATCTGAAGACCATTAAATGCTATCACATACTGCTTTTAGTTTGCATTTGTCTGATTACTAATGTGGTTGGACGCCAGTGCAATATATTTACAGATTGTATTTTGCCTTCCAAATATCTATATATTGATTAAAAAATTTTCAATCTACTTGTTTCTTTTCCCTGATTTATATGTGTGAATTATTTTATAGTGTCCATTTTCCTGATATGTATATCTTTGCCCAATTTGTGTGTTGTTTCCCCTTTGTGGCATGTATTTTTTAAAATTTTAATTTAATCATATAGTTGTTATGTATCAAATACTATTAGTAAATGTAATGAATATTTTCTAAGTTTAACTCTTTTAAATTTTGTAATAGAGATATATCTGTTGAACAGCCAAGTGTTTCTTTTTTGTCATCTTATGGTAATAAAGACACTTGGTTCAGATGTTATGTCCTATATTTTCTACCATGTGTCCCTGTATTTTCTCTCAATAATCTTAGAATTAATATCTAAAGTGACTTTTTTTCATTTTAATTTTCTAACCAACTTCTATAAACACAAAGTGGCAGATAGATGTGTGCACAACATATATAAATAAAAAAAGTAAGTTATCCTATTCTCGGAGTCGGGAAATCAAGGTGACCTATAATATTGGGACAGCATACTACAATATATATTGGCAAATTAATTAAAAGACCTACAATGTTTACCCTTGTTCTAGAAATGCATTGCTATGTAATAAACTGTGTTTAAATATACTAGTTTAAGACAATTATTTCTCCCTTTGTTTTATTTGAAGATTTCAATATCAGGATGCTGCAATTGCATCATTTACACCCTCCAAATATTCCTATGTTCTCCCAACTACGTCCTCTTGAATTCATGACTACCTTATTCATGTGTGTATACTAAATTCTATATAAATTATAAAGTAGTTGGTTCCATTGTGAAAATGCATATGATATATTTTGATCATATCCCCAATTATTTTCTCTTTTCCTCTCTCCTTTGCCCAATGCTTTCTCCCTTCCTCTGTTGCTCTCTTCCTCCTCCGCTCTCTTCTCTCTCTTTGTTTTATTAATATTCCACATATAAAACAACACATATGGTAGTTGTTTTTAAGAATAGGTGGATTATTTCTTTAACAGGATGATCCTTGCTTTGATTTATTATATGCAAATAATGTAATTTCTTTCCTCTTTATGGTTGATTCTAGTCTACTGTGCATATGTCACATTTTCTTTATGCATTCATCTGCTGACAGGCATTTAGACTAAGTGAATAATTTGTCTGGTATGAATAGTGCTGAGATAAACAAGAGGATGCAGGTTATCTCTATTGCATTCTGATTTTGATTTTGTATTCTGTTATTCTGACTTTGATTCCTTTCAATATATCAACATGAATGGTAGAGCAGAATCACATGACAATTCTATACTTTCTTCAGACTTCCATGTACTAGTATTATGGTTGGTTTTAAATGTTAACTTGCCGCAATTTGGAATCACACTTGCAAGTAGAATCAACTGAGGAATTGTCTTGATTGCCTTGACTGATGTGGGAAGACCCATCCTTAGTTTGTTCAGCACCTTCTGGTAGCAGTCCAGATAAAAAGAACACAAAAGATAAAAGACTATTCATGTTTTTTGGGTGGCGGTCTTCCTTGGCACAGCCAAATTAATTTACCCTGTTGCTTCTGTTCTTAATACTTCAGCTGATATTAGGACAAGCTAAGGCTTGAGTCATCTGAAGGTTCAACTGGGCTGGACTTCCATGGCGCCTTGCTTACATGACTGTAATGTTACAGTGGCTGTAAAGTACTGAATAGGAGCACAGATTGAACAGTTAGCCAGGAAACACATGCATGTTCTTTCCCTGAAGCTTAGCTTCTTACACTATGATGACTGAGTTTGAGAAAATGGCTCCCCATAGTAACCACAGCAAAGTGACTTTAGAGAGGTGGTGATGTAAGAGTTCTCCTAATCTAGCCCCGGGAGTTATACAACCACCATTTTTCTGCATTTTACTAGTTGTATATATCTCACCAACTTTCAAGATAGAAGGAAATAGTATCAAATGGAAAAACACACGGTTCATTGGGCAGTGGTCTTTGATGAGTGTGTCAGTTGTTTAGTTGAACAATAAAGATTAGATAGACTGCAAAGACTCTCACAATAAAATGTGTCACATTTATGGATAAAATATATGTGCTTCTTTGTAAAAACATGAAAAGATAAAATGGCCATGAGGTAGTGGAAATTCTTAGAGCCCTAAAACACAAAAACATGAATTCATAGTAAAATTCAAGTGCTAAAAGCACAGTGCCTTGGAGTAGCTTTTGATTTCACAGACCTGTGACTGAAGTTTTAATGGCACTTTGGGAAGATGGGAAAATGAGAGAAGCAGCCTAGAACCCAAGAAAAGTGAAGGTCTATTAATGTGGTGAGCCATGCAGTATGGCATAAAAAATACAGACAGCTAGAAAACATGCTTATCTGAAACTAGATATTTAATACAACATAAGATTATAGACTTTTTACTAGTAAGAAAATATAGGTCTTTATTATACTAATGAATAGAAATAATCAAAATACTTCAAGCCAAAAATTTACTTAAAATTCCTCAAAGTTGGCTATCTCATGAATCTCTGTATAAGGATTGACACTTCACTTAAGGGAAGCAAACTTTAACACATATTTCATGGTTTCCCTTTAACTAAAGATATTGTAAAGATGATCACAGAATACATAGCAGGAAACTGATGAGTACAAGGTAGGAGAAGCAAAGTCTAAGAGAGTAAAACCCAGAAGATGCTCCAACATGTAATAAAGACACATGCTCCATTATGCTCATAGCAGCCATATTTATAATAGCCAGAAGCTGGAAACAACCCAAATGTCCCTCATCAGAGGAATGGATACAGAAAATGTGGTACATTTACACAATGGAGTACTAT
>CM052722.1:20053039-20097667 GCA_028551405.1 Uromys caudimaculatus | reverse complement strand
ATAAAACAATTTGGGTCATATTCCTTCTGTTTCTATTTTGTGGAATAATTTGAGAAATATTGGTGTTAACTCTTCTTTAAAAGTCTGGACAAATACTGTGCTAAAGCCATCTGTCCCAGGGATTTTGTTGTTGTTGCTGTTTGTTTGTTTATTTGTTTTTGGTTGGGAGACTTTTAATGACTGCTTCTATTCAATAGTGGTTATAGGTCTGTTTAACTTGCTTGTCTGATCTTGAGTTAACTTTGGTAAGTGACATGCATGAAGAAAATTATTCATTTCTTTCAGATTTTGCAAGTTGGTGGAGCACAGGTTTATAAACTATGTCCTTATGATTCTTTGCTTTCCTTTGATCTATGTTATTTCTCCTTTTCTTTCTTTTTTAAAAATTATTACATTTATTCTTTTACAGTCCAATCATTGCCCCCCTTCAGGTCTGCTGTCACAATTCCTCATCCCATTCCTCCTCATCTCTGTCTTCAAAAGGATGCCTCCCCCCCTTAATCAGTCTGCCCCACTGCATGGGGCCTCAATTCTCTCTAGGGTTAGGTAGGTCTTCTCCTACCGAGGACAGACCAGGCAATCCTCTGTTCTATGTGTGTTAGGGGCCTCATATTAGCTGGTGTATGCCGCCTTGTTGGTGGCTCAGTGTCTGAGAGATCTCAGGGCCCAGGTTAGTTGAGACTTCCGGTCTTCCTATGGGGTTGCCGTCCTCCTCAGCTTCTTCCAGCCTTTCCCTAATTCAACCACAGGGGTCCCCAACTTCAGTCCCATGGTTGGGTGTAAGTACCTGCTTCTCAGAATGAATAGAAATATGAAATCTCGAAGGGCAGGAGGGTGGGGGACCTGCTAGAAAGTATCAGAGATCTGGGAGGCGAGACACTCTCAGGACTCAAAGGGAGAGACCTTAGATGAAATGTCCAACAGTGGGGTGGGGTAACTCATAGAGCCCACCTCCAGTAGAAAGATGGAATCAAGTGGAGGAATGGGGTTGCCATCCTACAGCCAAAAACTCTGATCCATAATTGTTCCTGTCTAAAAGAACTGAAGGGACAAAAATTGAGAAGAGACTGAGGGAAAGGAGGTCCAGTGGGACCCAACTTGGGATCTACCTCATGGGGAGACTCCAAGGACTGACACTATTACTAATGCTATGGTAGGCTTACAGACAGAAGCATAGCATGGCTGTCCTCTTAGAGGACCAACAAGCAGCTGACTGACACTGAAGCAGATACTTATACCCAACAATTATTTCTTCTTTTCATCTCTAATTTTGTTAATTTTGATCCTCTCTCTCTGCCTTTTAGTTAATTTGGAATTAGGTTTGTCAATCATGTTGATTTTTGCAAAGAACTAACTCTGTCTTTCATTGATTCTTTTTGTTTTTGCATGTCTGCTTCTATTTTACTGATTTCAGCCCCAAGTTTGATTATTTCTTGGCATATGTTCCTTTTGGGAGTGGTTTCTTCTTTTTGTTCTAGAACTTTCAGGTGTTCTATTAACTTATTAGTATGAGATCACTTCAATTTTTTTTACATAGATTTTCAGTGCTATGAACTTCCCTCTCAGAACTGCCTTCGTTGTATCCATGAGTGTGGGTATGTTGTATTTTCATTTTCATTCAATTCTAGAAAATCGTTACTTTCTTTCTTAATTTCTGACTTGACCTATTCCAATTTTCATTCATTAGGGAGTTGTTCAGTTTCTGTAAGTTTGTAAGCTTTCTGTTGTTTCTATTCTTGTTGAGACACAGCTTTCATCTATAGTGATCTGATGAGATTCAAAGTATTATTTTAATTTTCTTGCATATGTTGAGCTTTTTCAGTTTGTCTGAGAATGTGGTTAGTTTTCAAGAAAGCTCCATGAGGTTCTGAGAAGAAGGTATATTCTTTTGTGTTTGGGTGAAATGTTCTGTAAATATCTGTTAGGTCCATTTGGTTTATAACATCAGTTAGCTCCAGTATTTCTCTGTTTAATTTTTGTCTGAATGACCTGTCTATGGTGAGAATAGGGTATTGAGGTCATTGACTTACAGAGTATGGGAGTGAATATATGATTTAAGCTGTAGTCATGTTTCTTTTATGAACTTGGGTGTCTTTGTGTTTGTTGCATAGATGTTAAGAATTGAAATGGCTTCCTTATGGATTTTTTCCTTCAATGAATATTTAATGCCCTTCCCTATTTCTTCTGATTAGTTTTGGTTTGACATTTATTTTTCCAGAAATTAAAATGGCTATATCAGCTTCTTTCCTGGACCCATTTTCTTGGAATACCTTTTCCCATTCTTTTTCCCCAAGGTAGTGATTTTATTGGATTCTTGAGTGTGCAAACAAGTGTGTCTCTGTGTCTTTGTTTGTTTATTGTGCCTTTTTCTTGAGATCCTTTCCTTCTATTTGTTTATTTTGACTATTCCAATGTACCACTTTTGTCTTATTTATATTTTCTTATTATCATTTAAAAGCCTGTTTGGGTTTTTGTTGTTGTTGTTGTTGTTTTTCTATTTAGAGATTGGAAGAAAGGTGGGGAGAAACTGTAGGGGATAGAGGGAGGAAAAGCATAATCAGAATATATTATATGAGAAAAGAAACATTCTCAATAAAAGGAAGAAATCAAACATGTTGCTCAAAAACAAAACACAAAATAAAAGAAATGAAGGAAGGAAGGAAGGAAGGAAGAAAGAAAGAAAGAAAGAAAGAAAGAAAGAAAGAAAGAAAGAAAGAAAGAAAGAAAGAAGAGAAGAGTCCCACTTGGCAGATATGGAAACCAAGAAATGAAAGGTAATCAGAAGAAACCAAGGCCTTTGTGCAAGCTCTAAAGAACACTAGAGTAATCCCCTAACCTTTTTCCTCCTGGCTGGATCCTTTGAGATTCTTCTTTAGAATAGGGCTTCTCTCACAGAGAAAGTGTATGGTCTTGGCCAAGGGTTAGACAGTATTAAGATAATCAACCATTCCTGTTTTCCTGGGACTAAGAGGTTTTACAGGTCTTTGAGGTTTTTAAATTTAAAAGTTCCAAACAAACCAGAATTTTAGTTATTCTATGAAGAGGCACCCAATTGCCAGATCATTCATTGGTGACAGTCTGTTTTTTTTAATGGAATCCTAGACAAGCTTTTTCCTCATTTCACATTTCTGATTCATAGAGTCATTTAATCTCAAGGGTCCAATAGTTAAAACTGGCTTCCTAGTGTCTGCGTCTAGTTCCATCATTTGTGATTCACTTTTGTGTCGACCCGTACTATCTGCATCATGCACAATAAAAAAACCCATTATTCAGTATTTATTTCTTTTCTTCCGGGATCTGATTACATCTACTCTTTGGAAATATCATCAAATCTCACTTGACATCCATGTGAGTTGAAGGAATCTGCTAGCTACCTTACTAATATGTCCTGATCTCAACTTCTAATCCATTCTGGAAGCTCCTCGATTCTAATTCAACTTTCTGTCTGAACTTCTTTGCATTGTCAGTTCTTTTACTGCCAAAAGTTTCAAACTGCATCACATCTTGGATCTTAGATATTTGGCTATGTATCTTATTCCCCGTGAGACCAATGGACTGAATATCCCAACCTAATAGAACAGCAGAGGACAGCTTTAAAATGTATTTGTCAAACAAAAAATTTCTCTCTGTACTACAATGTATAAGTAGTATGTCTAAATTAGTCTCAAAAATTTTCATTCACCTTAAGAAGAACTTCAGCATATCATTTAAAGAGGGGTTTGTTGGATAACACAGCCAGGGTATTTCAGCATACTGTTTGAGAAGAACTTTTTGTTGACTCAGCATTTGATCCTGTAGGGAGAGCCTCGTGACTTTTTTTTTTCTATTCATCTATCCACTTAAAGCTATTTTAGGCTTACTTCTTAGATTCTGATCTGAACTCTTTCTTCAAAGATCCAGACATGTTCTTTAATTTTAGATAGATAGATAGATAGATAGATAGATAGATAGATAGATAGATAGATAGATAGATGGATAGATAGATAGACAGATAGATATGCAGACAATAAAAAGAAACAAATCCTGCTTGGCTCAAATTTGTCTCCCCTGGTCTCACTGGCCATTGACCAAAGCACTCAAGGGATGTGATTAGAGACACAAAATAGCATTGAAATTCTTGTCATGAAGCATTCAAGCTCAGCTATCTTGTTTTTGTTTCTTCGGAGGGAAAATCGTAATTTATTTCTTCCAATGTTATGAATATATAGACATCAATGATATTGTGAACATACTATGGGAAAGAAAATCTTTTAATTATTATATTTGCTTTCTGAACAAGACAAAACTTTACTCTTGCTCAAGAGGATATGTTTAGAAGAGGTAACACCCACAGAAATAGAAAGTGCACTTGCTTTTTATTCTAACTCAGGTGGTGGCTGTATCTTTTCTCCAAAGGTTTGGGTTGAACTTACAGTCTTATATAATTGACTACTCTGAAAATGACTGGTGTATGGAAAATGAAGGAAGGGGAAAAGGCATTACTTTTCAGGCTATTCAATTTCTGGAATTCATCATGGAACCTTGTGTAAAAAAAGTCTTTCTGAGTATGGAGGGGGAATAGAACATTTGCATAAAGGTCTTAAAAAGTGAGGAAGGTAAAATATTTTATAATTTGTGATTAAAAGAGATTTGTATTTAGTATTTCTTCCCAATCCCCTCTCCTATCAATGGGCATGACAGTAGATTGTGGATTCATCACTCTCGAGACCAATCTTAGAGACCAAAATATATCCAAGAGCCCAATAAATGGAGTTTCTTGTGAGTTCATTAAGAGAGTCTAATGAAGATTAACTTGAACATTTTCAAATCTCTTTATAGACACCAGTCCCCCCAACCTCTGAGATTTGGGGGCTCTTAGAAAGGTGCTCTAGAGGGAGAATTCCCCCAAACTGCCACATAAAACACTCCAAATTCAGCTGTAAGAAGCCAACTCAGTAGTTATCACCCCAATCCTGTAATGGAAGTTAGGGTTTCCTCATCAGAGGAAGGGGATGATACAAATGTAAGGAAAATATTGGCTAGGCAGTTTAGGGTAAAAAGCCTCCAAAGAAAAGTAAACAATTTCTTCCTTGACAAAAAGCCAGAAATGTCCTTGGGACTCTTTGCAGCATCATCCTTGCCAGAAGCCAAAGAAGCAAAAACATGTTTGGGGGCCTTTGATCTCTGATTTTGTTTGTAAACGATTCTGAGGTCTTTAGAGAGGCAATGTAGTAATGAAGGCCTCTTAAGAGAAAACTGCATTTGATCAAGAGAATATAATTTCTGACCTGGATGCACAACTAATATTCCAATACGGTCAGGGGTCAGCTGAGGAAGGACAGCTCACTTCAAACCATGCTAATGAAATAGATGAAGTCATTAATTATTTGTCCTAGGGGAGTAACTGAAATTTATTAAGTCAACTATTACTAAACTGATACTTCCTCCTTATTGCAGTTTCTTA
This sequence comes from Uromys caudimaculatus, assembly GCA_028551405.1. Classification (NCBI taxonomy): domain Eukaryota; kingdom Metazoa; phylum Chordata; class Mammalia; order Rodentia; family Muridae; genus Uromys; species Uromys caudimaculatus. The sequence goes on along the minus strand of CM052722.1, from coordinate 20,092,224 downwards.
CTCCTAGAAATGACAAAGAGAAGTCATATTTTACTGAGTCTGATTAGCATATTTATTATAGAATCCATATTAATGTTTTTCATCACTTTCTTGTAGAAGAGATGGTACTACTAGTTTTAAAACTAAATTTAGGATCGTGGCTTATAATCTATTGCACTGAGACTCACTAGACATCAACATCATTTTCTATATGTGACAGAACACCAATGGCTTAGGCTCTAAGATCAAGAATCGACAAATGGGACCTCATGAAATTGCAAAGCTTCTGTAAGGCAAAGGACACTGTCAATAGGACAAAACGGCAACCAACAGATTGGGAAAAGATCTTAACCAATCGTACGTCTGATAGAGGACTAATATCAAATATATACAAAGAACTCAAGAAGTTAGACTCCAGAAAACCAAATAACCCTATCAAAAAATGGGAAACAAGGCTAAACAGAGAATTCTCAACTGAAGAAATTCATAGGGCTGAGAAGCACCTAAAGAAATGTTCAACATCCTTAGTCATCAGGGAAATGCAAATCAAAACAAGTCTGAGATTTCACCTCACACCAGTCAGAATGGCTAAGATCAAAAACTCAGGTGACAGCAGGTGCTGGTGAGGATGTGGAGAAAGAGGAACACTCCTCCATTGTTGGTGGGATTGCAAGCTGGTACAACCACTCTGGAAATCAGTTTGGCGGACCCTCAGAAAAATGGACATAATACTACCTGAGGACCCAGCTATACCACTCCTGGGCATATACCCAGAAGGTGCTCCAACATGTAACAAAGACACATGCTCCACTATGTTCATAGCAGCCATATTTATAATAGCCAGAAGCTGGAAACAACCCAGATGTCCCTCATCAGAGGAATGGATACAGAAAATGTGGTACATTTACACAATGGAGTACTACTCAGGTATTAAAAACAATGACTTCATGAAATTTGCAGGCAAATGGATGGAACTTGAAAATATCATCCTGAGCGAGGTAACTCAGTCACAAAATAAAGAACACAGTATGTGCTCACTGATAATTGGATAGTAGCCCAAAAAGTTCAGAATACCCAAGTTTCACATTACAGTAACCGCTGGACTGAGAGTGAGGTCCCAGATGGAGGAGTGGGAGAAGGGACTGAAGGAGTTGAGGGAGTTTGCAGTCCCTATGGAGGGAGGAACAGTGTCAACTGGCCTGACCCCCCCCCAGTCCTCCTGGAGGCTGGACCACCAACTAAAGAATACACACAGAGGGACCCATTGTTCGGACCACATATGTGGCAGAGGAGGACCTTGTTGGCCATCAGGGGGAGGAGAGGTCCCAGTAAAGGAGAATATCAAGGTGGGAAGACAGGAGTAGGTGGGCAGGTGGGTGGGAGGTGGAATACCCTTATAGAGGCGGGGGGAAGGGGAGGGGATAAGGGGTTTCCAAAGAGGAGACCTGGACAGGGAGGAAACATTGAAAATGTAAATAAAGTACTAAAAAATAAATAAAAATTTTAAAATAAATTGAAAGGCAAATAACTTAAAGTGGTGGTTTTTTTCTCAGAAAACCTTAGAAAATAAAGATACTTGGAACCCAGTACCAGAGTCTATCAGATTGCTTTGGAACAAAGGCCGACATTGGTGGTTATTCAAAGCCCATCTAGTTATTCTCATGGAGAGTTGGAGCTCAGAACCTTTGTGTTTTGATTTGCTCTTTATTTTTAAATTAATTTTTGAAAGTTAGGATGCAGTGCAATGAGTTTCATTATGGTGCTTTCATCTATGTTTGTATACTTTGATCTTGTCCTCCCAGCTGCATCCCTTCCTGGTATCCTTACCTCTGTCACACCCTCTCTTCCCTTATGTCTCCTGCTCTCAGTCTCCTTTCTACTTTTGTGTCTACACACACACTACTAGACTCCACACATAAAAAACAACATGTGACAAGTACACTTAAAACATGCTTATATTTTAAATTTATTTTGGAAGGGAACAGTATGTATATGTCATAGTAGTTAGTTGTCTTTTCCGCCAAATGGGTTCCTGGGATTGAACTCAGGTAGCCATGATTGACCTTTACCCTCTGAGACAACTTTCAGGCCCACAACAATGACCTTTTGGAATCTGGCTTATTTATTTTAATACTGTGATTTCTAGTACCATCCACTTTCTGCTAATTTCATGATTCATTTTTCTATGCAGCCAAATATAATTCTACTGTCTATATCTACCATGTTTTTTTTTTTTTTTTAATCTATCCATTAATGAACATCAAGGCCGGTTCTATACTTTGGCTAATGTGAATAGTGAAACAATCATGGATATATAAATATTTTGATGGTATGCTGATGATAAATACCCAGTACTGATATATCTACTGGTATATCTAGGTCATATGGTAGTTTTAGTTTTAAGTTTTTGAAGAATCTCTACATCAACTTTCACAGTAGCCCTGTGAATTTATAGTCTTATAAAATTGTGTCAGTGTTCCTTTCTCTCCACATTATTCTCAGCACAGAATTCCTGTTTAAATTTTAGTGGTAGGGTAGGGGAGAGAACAAGATCATATGGGCCTAGAAAAAGATACATACTCTTCTCTTATAGAACTCTTGTCATTGGCATCAAATAGAACACTGAAAGCTGAGTTAAAGCCACCCTGAATAAGGGAAATGTCCTCCATAGAGACCACTGGAATTAAAGGAGAATGCAGTTCTATGTCAGTAGAATGAAAGCACTTCGCTAATCCTGAGGACACATGAGAATATGCTGACCAACTACATTATTCAGCTTAGACCTCACTAGGTTCTTCCCCGATTGTGATAATACCTATCCCATCTTGGAAAGAGAAACCAATGATTCAATAAGTGGAGTGGCAGATCCTGAAGGAAATTGAGATGCTCAAAATCCTCTTCCCTCCTAGAGAACATATGGAATTAGAACACTCCTGCCAATGTTATAAGTCACTAGGTTAATCATTAAACATTTCTTTTACCACCTTTTCATTGTGTCACCTTCTAGACAGTAAGCATCACTTAAGAAACTCACCTTTTCTTTTTTGTGGTGCTCTAGATTTTTAATATAGTGCTTATCATACTGTCAATCTCCAGTATCCAAAGATTCTATATTTCTGAGTTCACCAACTTGCTGAAATTTATATGAAACTTCAAAATCAATACTCAGAGAACTTTTACAGTCTGTCATGAACATGGACAGAGCAACTGAAAAGTATTCTTTTAATGTGCACGCATATTAACAACTGATGTGAGCAAAACAACATGCTGCCTTCTAGTTTCAATTCTCAAGCTAAAACGAAATATACTACTAAGTACAAATTGATGACATTTTATTTATTTATTTATGTGTGCGTGTGTGTATGTTTTGTCGGTAAACCCGCTGTCTCAAATGTGTTTTAGGGACTGATGATATTGTACAATATTGCAGGTCTCGCCAAGCATGTAAAATAAATAAAATAAAATAAAAAATGTGTGTCAAATGTACTGCTATATTGCTAGTGTCTAGTGTCCTTAAGTGTAAGAAAGCTGAGGTGTGAAAGGTGTGCTTTCTGGATAAACTCACTTGAGTGGAAGGTGTGCTTTGTGGATGAATTCACTTGAGTCAGATTGACAGTTAGGAGGTCAATGTCAACAAACCAATGTTGTATGTTAAATAAGGTATCTTTAAATGTGAATGCATATAAAATAACGTCGTGTATTGATAAAGTAATGAAAATATTGTGACGAGAAACTGTCAGGAACATAATTTTGTATTTCCTTCAGGAGTAATGACTCACTATTCTATAATTCAGTATTCATGGTAGCTTGGTATAAAATAATCACCAGAAATATTGAGAATTGATTGTGCATAGTTTGTGTTCAGTGAGCACTTATGAAGGGAGTGAATACCTTAGTTTTTTATGTATATAGGCATTCTTATATGTAATTTTATTGGTTCTGTGGTAATACTGGACAGATACTAATAATAGTTTGTTGAGTAACAGCTACAATTCAAGCACTTTTGATATCTATTGTTCTTTTTGTCTTCACAACAATTCTATTAGACAAAAATTTATCTTCCTTATTTTGTGAAGAAGATGACTGCAACATAAAGAACTGGGTCTTTCCCTCACCTGTTCGAATTCTTCTGGTGGATTTTTATCTCCTAGTATCTCAGAATGTGACTGTATTTAGACACCGGGATTTTAAAGAAGTAACTATGGTAAAATGAGATCACTGGGTGAGCCTTACTCAAGTGTTATTAGTGCCTTTCTTTAAAAAAAAATTAGGACACAGACACACTCAAAAGAAAGACTATGTAAGGGAACAGATTGAAGATGGCCGTCTGAAAGTCACACACAGAGAGTGGCTCTAAAAGAAACCAACTCCGTTGACAGCTTGATCTCAGATGTCTTTCCTCCAGAACCTTGAGGAAAAACATTTCTGTAGTTTAAGCCCAGAATGTCGTCCTTTGCCACGGCTGCCTGAGCAAAGGAATGAAGCTATGATTGAGATTCCGGGCTGATAAATCAGACAGGCTCTCAGTCTTCAGATCTCTCAGAGTCTAGCCACTTGTCATAATCCACTAGAGAATGATTTTTTTTCCTTTTTTTTTTTTTTAACTCTAGGGAGGGAACAGTATAATTACAAATGAGGCTGTGACTAAATCTGGAATTCCGGACACTGATAAGAATGGAGCAAGTGAGAAAAATTGCTGGCTCTTGGGTCAAAGCCAAGTGGAGCATAGAGGTGGCCAAGCCAGAACAAAGCACTGGGAGCAGTGCCAGATCGCAGACTTACAAGCCAAGCAGGGAACTGAATGAAAAAAGGCCAAGTGTGCAGATGAGAAGGAGTAGCAGGTCACAATGTCAAATGTTTAAAAAAGCGAAGTGCAGAGGCAGTATGATCCCAGGAACGGTTTCAGGACCCCCAACTCATCTGAGGCCCAACAAGCTAGGCCAGCTTCCCTAATGCTGAGACGCTTTAATGCAGTTCCTCTTGTGGTAATCGCCAACCATACAATCATTTCATCACTACTTTATAACTGTAATTTTGTTACTGTGATGAATTGTTAAATACCTGTGTTTTACAATGTGTGATCTTACCTGACCCCTGTGAAAGATTTGTTCTGCCCCCAGAAGGGTCATGACCCATGGGTTGATAGCCACTGGGCTACAACCTATAGCTGCAAAAATCTTAAGGTTACTTCCCTACCTATTTCTTTATTTAACTCATAACCATAGAACTAACTTAAATTCTAACATCTTTACCGAAATATGTGTCAGTTCTGAACTGATTCTAATAACTGTGTCATGCTGAGTTCCTCAAAACAGATGCTGAGAGGAAGCTTCTAGAATATACCAATCTTTGATATTAATAGTCAGGAGAACAAGTCTTAATTTTCTAGTTTTACTAAAGCATTCTTGGCAACTTTTGCCTACTTTGGTTTCTCACATACATTGTTTGTTTTCTGTTTTGTAAATTCACCCAGCCATCTATAAAAAGATGTTGATAGACCCAGATTTCTCAGATGCACTTAAAAATTGTTTTGTCTATTTAAATCCTACTGGATTTTTTGATTTTTAAAAAATTGTACTAAAATATATATAGTTATTTGGGAGAGAATAGCATTTGTATTATATTCAGTCAAGGAGCATGGAATGTCTTTGTAGGTCTTATTTGGTGTGTCTCAATAAAATGTGTAACTCTCTAAATAAATCTCATATTTTTGGTTATTGAATTTTTTTACTGTTCATCGTGTCATTTTGTCTTGTTAATAGAGTATATGAGTATATGTTCTATTTCCATCTCTACTTGTTTTCATTATAAATCTGCTGATTTTTTAAAAATGTACTTAGTTCTAGTGCTTATTAAAGGCCATTGATTTTTTTTAAAGTTTTTTATTTTACTTGTAATTTTTAATTTTTTTAGGTTATGATATTACTGTGTTATTTCCCCCTCCCCTTTTCTTCCTCCAATTCCTTCTGCATACCCCTACTTGCTCTTTCTCAAATTCATCCCCCCCTTATCATTATTTGTTGTTACATACATAAATATACACATACATATATATGCATATGTTCATAAATGCATAAATACACCATGTTCAATCTGTTCAATGTTACTTGCATGTGTTTTCAGGGATGACCACTTAGTATTGAATAACCAGTTGGTGTGCTCTTCCCTGGGGTAGACAGTTTCTCCAGCTTTCAACATTTCTTAGTTGCCTGTATTTCTTTGTGTAGGATTTAGACCTTTTAGGCTTTCCCTGCCCACTTTAGCATTCCTATTATTGTTGTCTTGTTCAGTACATGTGTATATAGTCATGTTGGTGAGACTTTATAGATGTAGTTTCTGCCTTGGGGACTCAAACTCAAAATAAAGTCCTGGATCCTCCAGCTCTTTACAAATTTTCTGTGCCCTCTTCTACAACGATCCCCTCCCTCAGTATGATCTTTTCTGGTTTCTGCAATTTACCTGCAATGACTGTGGTGGATCAAACGTAAGTCTGTAGCACATGACAGATTTAATTTTAGCTCTTTTGAGAAATCTCCACACTGATTTCCATAGGGACTGTACCACTTTGCAATCAGCCACAGGGAATGAGGATTCTCCTTTCCCCAGGCAGTCGCTTTATTGATCATTATTACCATTCTGACTGGAGTAAAATGAACCTCAAATTTGTCTTGATGTGCATTTTACTAATTGATGAGAACGAAGTGTATATGTTTGTCTTCTGTTCCCATGTCTATCTGATCACATAACAAATCAGTGGGCTTTAAAAAAATAGTTCCTTGGCAAACAATATCTTACTATCGCATTGTGTTTCCAAACCATGGTTTTGATTTAATTAGCTTATGTTGGGTTTATATGAAACCATGAAATTATTTGCATTCTGGAACAATATGACTTAAATATTTACTTACAGTCTTTAAGAGCTCTCTTCATTTGCTAGAATTCTAAAGAAATGAAAGCAATACCATGTTCTTGATTGAGCCTAAGCTACTGGTCAATATTTACTGAATAACAGGATGCTGTATATTTTATTTAGATTTCATACTCCCTCACGGTGTTCCAATATGGTATGGCTCAGTTAAAACAATACCCTAAGTAGAACAATGTGTAGTTAGAGAATTCCAGGGGCTTTTGGTGGGTATTTTTTCTGTTCTTTGGGTTGATGAAGCTTTGAGAGACAAAGAAAATAGGGCAACACAATTTCCCCCTGCTCGTATTTCAGTAGTTGTTGCCACATTTTTAAAACTGAAATTTTGAGTTTTGTATACATTTTAAGGTTGTGTACAAATGCCTCCATTATTAAACAGAGTAGCATAAACATTCTCCCTGGACCATGTCTTATGCCTTCTCGGAGTAGGAGACTGTCTGTTTCTACCTAACTGTGTCACCAAGCACTGTACCATATAGGCTTGTAGCTCAGCTGCTGTTTGAAAGTCCATAACAACATTATGCACCTTTCTCTGTCCTCAAGGCAAAACTTTCTTCACATAGCAAAATCTGTATGGATCCACAATCTGAGTTCTAAGACTTCCCACTCTGCCTCTTTTAAGGAATTTCTTTCTGTGCTTCTGAGTCAAATAACTTGATTATTTGTTCTCTCTCCCTTCACCTTTTTGCTTTCTCATTTTGAAATTGCCACAGAATCCCAGGGAAGCTAAGATCAGTTGCCCTGGTTATGCTATGATTTCTCTCCTCTACACTGACCTCTCATTGTATCCTTTACATCATTTTTTTCTGTGTGCTACAAGTATTTATTTCAGTGTCTTGGGGTCTAACCTCTCTAGAGCAAACCATCTATATTTTGTTTTTCCTCTTGTATGCTCTAAGATATCTATAATGATTAGCAGCTTATAATTAACCCAGTCTATTGGATACATAGTATTTGGGGCTGCATCAATGTTCACACGCACACACACACACACACACACACACACACACACACACACACACACAGCTGATCCTGGCTACAGGTGACAAATTTGGACAAATTTAACATATTTTTCTAAGACTTTGATGTGTTGGTATTTTGAACCAGTCAGACTGTGATGGCTCAAGTTGCCTAGTAACCATCCAAGGAACAGCACCAGAGGGGAACCAAGAGAAACCACACTTCTTAATAAAGAGGCCAACAGCAGGGAAAGCAGTAAGTCCGGGCTCACAGTTGGTTTGGATTCTCACTCCTTTGAGGATGTGACTGACATGTCTTCTATTAAGCTGCCCAAATCCTCTGTCTATAAAAAGGGCCTGACATTTGGCAGTAGTTGCCTCTTGCACATATGGTGGGGATTAATAAAAAACCCAGAAAAGAGTTTGAACCTTTTAGAATAAAAGAATGTGTGGATTGTGGAGGATTCCCAATAATGTGGGCCAATCATGGAAAAAATGTTGGAAGTCAGAATCATCTAAACCACTGATTTCTAAGATTGATTCTCTCTCATTTTGTATATGTGTGTGCAGATACACATGTGTGTATGTTCTTGCAAGTATTGTGTTGTGTGTGTGTGGAGGCCAGAGGACAGGTTTGGGGGTCATTCCTGGAGTACTATCCACCACTTCTTTTTTTTTTTTTTTTTTTTTTTGAGATATGGTCTCTCACTGGACTGGAACTTGATGTGCCTGCTTCTTCTCCTTAGGGCTGCGTCATGATTTGATCCACGTTGGTTTCTTTCCTCTTCTTGCCCCAAAGCATAATGACTTCTCAGCTGTGACTATCAGCTCACAAGCAGCTGCCTTAAAACAAAGGTTTATTTTTTTATAGTCATCTTAGATTGTATGAAACAGAACTATCCCGATGGCTGTTAGAAAAGTACTTACAAGCTTAAGGACTTGAGTTTGGATCCCTAGACCCCATCTAAAGCCAGATGCAATAGTGTGCATTTGTAATTCTAATGCTGCTGTGAGGAGATGCAAGGGTGAGACAGAGGAGTCCCCAAAGTGCACAGGCCAGCCATATTGGCATATGCAGCAGTGAAAGCAAGAGACCCTGTCTCAAAACAGAGTGGAAAGCAGCTAGAAACTCACAAACATGAATTTAAAAAAGACAAACAAAAATCAAAACAGAGACCCAGTTCAATTCTGTACAATGGATTTTTGTTTCCCAGATTCACAATAATCATGACTTCTGAAGGTATCATTAAGCAACAAGAAACACATTCAAGTCTTCTCTTTCTTCTTTATTGTACAGACTTAAGGTAAAGTACTCCATCTTGCTCTGGTGTAGACATTCATTTATAAAATAGCCTATGCTTGTGGCTCTTTTTCTGTTACTAGTTTGCCTCATCCAGCCTTGATATGAGAGTTTGTGCCCTGTATTACTGAATCTTCTTGGGCAATGTTCAGTGGGTATCCCTTGGGAAGCCTGCTTTTTTTTCAAAGGGAAATGGAGAAGGAGTTTATCTGGGGGAGATGGGAAGTAGGAAGGGGACTGGAAGGAGTGGAAGGATGGGAAACTGCTCAGGATATAATGTATGAGAGAATAAGAGTGAAAAATTACATGGAAAAATAAAATAGAATATATATCAATATATTAAAGTTCATTTTAAAGACTAAGTGTGTAGATATAATAAATATAGTCATATTTTATATAGATGTATATTTAGGCTATTTATATAATATGCATATATGTATATGTCCACATACATATAAAGTAAGTCACAAACTTCATAAATACTTCATGTTCAATAATCTTATACTTGGTAGACTTCTTTCTCTTTCTCTTCCTCTCTCCCTCTGTCCCTCACCACTTCTCTGTCTCTCTGTCTCCGTCTCTCTCTCTCTCTCTCTCTCTCCCCTCTGTGTGTGTGTGTGTGGTGTCTTTCTCTCTCTCTCTTTCCTCTCTCTGTCAAGCTCCATTCTAGTTCTCATTTAAATTGTAGAAATCCTCCTAGAGGATAGAATAGGATCTTATATCACCTAACAAAATATACCTATTCTTTTGGTGAGGATTTGCAACTTTGTCAAAAGGTAACAGCATCAGCTGGCTTACATTTGAGTTTTCTGTAATATTTAGAAAATAGTTACTTTGTCTTCCCAATTACCCTGTGTTGACATTACACATTAATCACAAATGCAAATAGCATGCTTATTAAATGCAGGAAAGAAGCCTTTTCCTTCTTAAAAGGTACATCTATGCATCCATCCTTCTTTAAGCAGCGACATTCTGAGCTCTCAAATTGAGCATACTTGTAAATGGTGAACATCTAATATTAGAGGAAACATGAAAAGCTACAATCTTACAAAGAGAGAATACTTTCTGCTGAAAACTCTCAAGGGGACCTGGGCCATTTGTGCCTTTTCTCCAAGAATTGGGAAACACGTTGTAGGAAAACCTGAGCTGGCATTGGCTAACTCTGATCTACCAGCAAGGACTCGATGAAAGTCACCATTTAATCACTTGTCCTGAAACCTCAGCTGAAATTGCAGTCCTCTGAAGTGACACAGAGAACAAAGTCCTTGCACTTAACGTGGAAGATGAAACAAGGCCTCATAAAGATGGTTGATTAAAGGCTAGGTGCTGTAGTGAGTCTTACCTCAAATCCTCACAGAATTTGGTAATGTTGCTCTGACATGATTTAAAGGCTCTCTCTCTCTCTCTCTCTCTCTCTCTCTCTCTCTCTCTCTCTCTCTCTCTCCACTCTTCACTCTTCATCCCACTATCCCCTATCACTTCCTCCCCACATTCTCAGTAAGTGCTAGCAATTCCATGCAGCTTTGCTATGAAACCCATCTGGGTGCATCTGTGGGGAAAGTGATTCTCAATATTTCATAACTCTAGCATCACAAGGATTTCAGAATCCATCTCTTCTAAAAAGATCAAAAAGTGTATCTCCTGTGTTGTCTTTCAATTAGCTCAGGGCTTTTCCCCTTTTTGTAGTGAAAGCCCCTAGACTCAGGTAGTCTACTCTGAGGGAACAAGAAGCAGCTTTCTTAGAAATATAGCCAGAGCTGAAGAATGCTACATGCCTACCAGTTTCTTCAAATAGGACAGGATTTAGAGTTGTTCAACTTAGGCAATCCATAAAAAAAATCACTTTTAATCTTACTGTCATTCAAGATCCATTCTTACTTCTATAATACAGTGGTTACAATGACTTTGGAGGCAAAAACCCTGTTGTGACACTAATAAAAAGCTGTTGAAAATTAAAAAGAAAAAATTTAAAAAGCTGTTGAAACTTCTTGGAAAGCATAATGCATATCCACATTTTAGTGCATTGCTGTATGCATAAAGCAAATATACTAATCCAAAGGTTACAGCTTGATATGTTTCTGCCAACTCATAACAATTTCACCCAGGTAAATAGATGTTCTCTTGGACACCCAGCCACTTACTCCCCCACCAAAGGCAATACGAATCCAGAATCTAAGACCATTTTATTATACCTTTTATTTTTGATTCTTAAATTCAGTACTGACTTCTGCAAGCAGGTCAATTTATTGTGTATAGTTGCAGTTTATTCTTTCCACACACATATCCCACTGTATCTATCCACGCAGCTATTAGTGAACATTTGGGTATCTTCTTTTTTAAAAAAAAAATAGGGCTATTTTGAATAGGGTCATTGTGAAAATTTTTATGTGTGCCCTTCAATGAATGAATATAAGAATTTGTATTGGATATATGACAAAGAGAAAGATGTAGACCAGTATTTGCACATAAATACCCAGACACAACTTGAGAAAATGCTGGTTTAATTTCCTTTTAAAGTTGTATGGGGCAAAATTCACTCTTGTTTGAGCATAAGGTTCTTAGCTCTCTTTTACTTAACACAAATATTTGAGATAACTTCATGTTACTTTTAGAGTCTTGGTTCCTTTTTATTATTGAGTAGTTTCCTGTTGTACAACTATATCATTACATAATTAATTAGTATCTTGAAAATGTTTGGATTATTTTTTTGCATCAAGACTTCTTTAGATATTTATTTATAGGTTTTCACATACAGTTGTAATCTCTGTAAATATTTTCAAGATTTTAATGTATGTGCATACTCAACATGTATTTTTGGAACCTGTGATCCTATGTAAAAATACTTAGAATTTTGTCCTCAAGGTAGTGATTAGCTTATGGAAGTTCCACTCTGGTGAATGGGATTAGAACCTTGTAAAAAGTCACAAGAGAAGTAGTTATGCCTTTTAGGTCTTCTAGTAGTTGAAGATACAGTGTTGGCCTCCTTTAAGAATACAGCAGGAAGGTGCCATCTTGGAAACGTAGACCAGGACTTTATCCTATTGTAAATCTGCAGGTGCCTTGATTTTATTCTCTCCACTCTCTGCATCTGCGAGAAATACATTTTGTTCTTTACAGGTTGCCCGATATTAGATATTTTGTTGTAGCAGAAACAGTGGACTAATAATCAGGATAATCTCTTTAAAATATTTGTTCACTTGCTATCTCTTTAAGAATCTCCATAATTGTTTTCCATGGTGACTATGCTATTTTAAATTTTGGAACAAGCCTGGTGCGGTGGGAAGAAACCTCATGTGTCTGTCCCGGATGCTGCGGCTCTAGGTGGGACAGGAGACATGCGGGAAGTGGCCATACATCTTCCCACACAGTCTGACGGGCAGGTGGGGGCTGTGGGAAGCCTTAGCCATCTCCATGTGTTCTCTAGCCTGGGACATCACAGTCACTGCAGGGTACCGCAGACGGACTAGCTGGAGTGCAACTGGGATTCCTACCAAGACCCAGTTTCAGCTGCTTGGAGTGCTGAGATAGCTGCTTAGGTTTGGGTGAATGGGTACTGTCTGGGAGCACTGGGAAGCCCTGTGAGAGATTAGACGCGGTTCCTTAATCGAGGGCCAGATCCCTGCTTCCCATGGCGAGTCCAGATGAAGAGACAGTCCATAATTCTAAGATGTTTGTTTTCATTGTGTGGAGTGGCATGGATGGAATTGTACACCCCCCCCCCCACCTTTCTGGGAGAGGCGAGGCAGATATAGTAACTGGGAAGGGGCGTGGCTAAGCCTCTAGGTGTCTCATTAACATGGGGATGGCTTGGAGCTGTGTGGCCACGCCTCTACCTGAGGAGGGGTGGTATGTGACTGTAACTGGAGCCAAAAGCCTCCTGGGAGCGTTGGCATAACGTTTTCTGGTCCCTTGTGGATTGTTCCACTGGATCGCCCAAATTTTACACCTGTGCTCAACCGGGTGCCAGATTGCCTGTCACAGATCACTGCCCCACACTGAAGGACTAATTTTCTGAAGGTTCAATATGTTTTCATAGGTTTTTTTTTTTTATCATCCTCAGATACCTACTTTATGAAGCTTGTCCAGTGTTCTCAGTTGTGATTCATGAGAAGATTTGGCATAATGTACTTATTCCATCTCAGAAAGGTCCAGAAATCTTCAATACTTTTATATTGGATTTTAGCACATTGTTCAGTTGCTCTTATAGCTAGCAGAGCAGATAAATTAACAGCATGAGGATAGCAAATGATATGGATGTATCTCAATGACACTCAATGTACCTCATCTCTTATGAGTCTTCTCTTGTTTTCTTGAGAGCCTGCTATTCTGTAGGATAAGCTCCCACAAAACTCAAGTTTATAAAGAGTATATGTGAGTTAACTGAAAATACTCCCCACACTGTTTATGGGCTTTCTATTTTGCTTGCCAGGGGGACAATTTCACCCTTTCACCTTGGGCTAGGGCAGTTTAAACCATACAAAGTAACTGAACGTGCTTGAGAGCATCCTCCTTTTCCTATAGTTTACTGGCATGCACTCAAGTTTGATTGGACCCAGTAGTTCCCAAGTAAAGGAAACAGGCTTTCTTTAAAAAGTTTATATTAAATATACTTGAAGTGTACAAGGGCCACCTTACCACTGCAACTGATAATACTCATAGGTTATGAGTTCATCTATGAAAACATATTAGTCAAATTAGAGTTGCTCTCAAAACAGTATTTTTACAGCTAAGCTATAACATACCCTGGTCTCAACACACACACACACACACACACACACACACACACACACACACACACACACACATTTTGGAAGATGTCTAATGTTTGACACAGCTCCATTAACCCATCTAAGCCTTTAGTATAGTACCTGCCAAAGTATGAATTACATCAGCAATAGGTAGGGACTGTGTAAAGACCCTGATGCCTAGGCAATCTCTTCTGAATTTTATCTCTGGGGTTAGATAAAGACTCTTGGGTCTTACCAAATTTTCTAAGGGATTCTTATAGAGCCTGAAGTTTAAGGACAAATGATTCATAATTTGACTTACTTATCACAAAATTGAATTTAAAAATGGGGAGAAAGAAATGCGATTCTACTTCCAATATTTTGAAATCTCTACCAGTAGTTAATATATTCCTCTTTCACGATTATAATTATAATGAAACCTACTGGAAATATTAGGAACTCTACAAAAGAAATAATGAAGATGGCTTTATAAAAGCAGTGAACAAGACTGTAGGAATGTTTGTCCTTCCTTTTGCAATAATAGCCAGAAAATAATATTACAAAATATAGAAACTATAAGCAAAATACACCCTTAAAAATCTTATAATTATACATTTACTGAGTATGCCCCCTTCTGTCTGTATTTCCCTTCACCACCTGATTCTCCACCTCATCATTCCACTAATATATATATATGTATATATATATATATATATATATATATATATATATACACACACACACACACACACACACACACACACACACACACACACACACACACACACACACATATATATATATATATATATATATATATATATATATATATATACACATACATATAACATACTTTCCAAATGGGCATAATGATGGCCAGCTTCAGCTAGCAGTGCACACTCCAGACATAATAAGTATGCTATATATATATATATATATATATATATATATATATATATATATATACACATATACATATATATATGCATACATACATCTGGGAACAACACATGAAATTATGTAATATTTCTCTTTTGAGACTACTTAATTTGCTTAATATAATCATCTTCAATTGTGTATATTTTTCTAACATACCTTTATTCTTCATCATGACTAAAAATATTCTATTGTCTATGTATATTATACTCTTTATCCTTTGTTATTAAACGCCTGGGTTGGTTCACTCCATTGGCTACTGTGAAGCATGCTGCAATAAATGTTGGTGAGTAGGTATCACTATAATATGATGACTTGGATAAATCTTTGGGTAAATATGGAAAAGGGAAAAGTGTGATTTTTTTGAGCCATTTTAGAGAAAATAGACATGGTAATGTAAATTTTAAATGAGAACATCCTTTTTAAAAATAATATTCTGAAGATAATAGCTGAACCACACAATTGCTTGTGTTATGTGGTATGTTTCCCTCTAGAAAGACATTGTTTTCTTATCATAATGCCAAGGCTAAGTAAGCATGTTTTATAGTGATTCTGATCCTAATCTCAGACTAGAGCCTAGTTAAAGGAATTTTGAGACCTAAAATCAGTGAGAGGGAGACTGACAGTGAAAAAAAAAAAAGAAAGAAAAATCAGAAACAGTCTCCCAAAATTGAACTTGAATTGGTCAGCTGCTGTTAATAAATATTTATCGAGTACTTATTATGTGTGGAGTGTGCACTGCTGGCTGAAGCTGGCCATCATTATGCCCATTTGGATAAGCTAGCCTTTAAAAATGTCCACCAAAACCCAGAGATGCAAATGCAGAAGAAAGAGATGTTTTTGTTCTCTCCTATATTTGCCTTCCCCTCCTCTTGATTATTTCCATTATTTCTGTTAATACTCAAGAGGAGAGAGACAGAGACAGAGACAGAGAGACAGACACAGAGACACAGAGACAGAGACACAGAGTGAGACAGAGACACAGAGACAGAGACAGATAGACAGACAGACACTGAGAGAGACAGAGATTGCTGCTGTTTTACTAGAGAAGTGGCTCCTACTGATTTAGCACCAAGGACATGGAGTTTTCATTGTTTTAATTTTTGTAGTTATTGTTGATGTCTTTTTATCTAGCCACAGATTCTCTGATTCACTCTCTCCCTCCATGTTATTAGCAGCAACATGGATTTTGCAGGCTAATCAACAGAAATTGGGGTGAAAACTGTGGAATAGAAGTGAGCTAAAGGAGTTCATTATACAAAAGGAGTTTATTTTGAGGAAAATTGACTGTCCTTGCCATTTAAACTTTAAGCAAAAGATACATATCAGATTGTACTTTTACCCACTCTTCCAATTAATTTCACTGTGAAAACAATTTGTTACATGGGAATGAGTCATCACATCATAGATTTTAATCTTGGGACTGAAGCCTGAGTGCGTCACCAGTTTTGTCACCTCCCTGCTGCCCCTCCACCTCCCAATGACTTCAATCTCAGCTCACTGAAGAAGAACAGATAAAGTTGCCCATTTAACCAGAACTGCTGAGATATTTGACACACTGCAGACTCTGGAGGAATGGGAGCTACATGCCCATCTTTATACAAACCTTAACCCTAAGAAGATGAGTAGCAGGGTTGTTTGAAAGGCGAGGATGCTGAGTAATAGGTAGCTGGGTACTTTCCCTACTCCAGCAATAAATAAGTCAAAATTGGCACCAAATAAGATCTAGGTATGATACTACATGCCTAACATGTCTTGAGCTCCCTCTAGGTCTTATTATTTCCTTATGTTTGAAAATAAATTGTAGGGTTTTGGGAGAACAGGAAGCAGGTGATCATTTTAGATAAGCAAAGGGTTTTATTTATTTATTTATTTATTTATTTATTTATTTATTTATTTATTTATTTATTTTGGTTTTGAAAGGGTTTATTCTATTTCCTTTGTTAAGAACGCAGACATATTTCCTAAGCTGTTCTAGGGATCATTGAAGATCTCTTATCAGGAATGGGTGGCTCCTGTCACTCAAAAATTTTATTATAATCAATTTTACATATTAATCTCTAGTAGGAGAGGATCTAACTCCACATGATGTGAACCAAAATTGTGTAACACTGATGAGCTTTGGGAGGCAGGATGAAAAACAGTTTATATCATCAGAAAAGAAAACAAATCATCATGAATTTTACTTATATTTCTAGGATTAGTTGATTGAGAAAATACTTGAACTGGGATGAAAATTGAGTACATATTTAATAAGAATTTTACCAGGCCTTGTTCTTGATTAATCACAGCATGTGCAGATGTCTAAATTTAGCTGTCCATATACAGGAAGATCTTTTTATTCAGCATGCAGACAATATTTGTGGATCAAAAATGATTAAAGGTTCTTTATACAAAGTACTTTGAGCTCCTAAGCATCCATAATGCACAGACTTGACACCAGTGATTTTGACAGTGAATGATAACACAGAAACAAGAGAATGAATAAAAAAAGGTAAAAACCAAAACCTGAGCTTATTATCAAAATATCGCAAAAGGAGCTTTCTTTGGGGCTAGAATTATATTTACTTTGTTTAGTAAAGCAGATATTATTTTGAGAATATTCTTGTTGCTGTTACGAAAATATGCAATCAATTCAGAGTTTTTATTGCTTGTGCATCAGTGAATTCTTGTTAGTAGTACTATCAGACAAAAGCATCTTGCTGATAAGTAAATTTTAGTTATTAAATGGTGTTTTTAAAGATTTTTTTCTCTTTGGGCATTCAGGAATACAGACTATATAAACATTCATAACTTTGAAATGAAACATTGCCAGGAAAGATAGACACATGCTTCATGGCCTGGGCTCAGACAGAAAGCAACTCCATCTCTCATACTTTAGCACTCCTATTGCTACTGGCAAGATAACTACTCATCCTAGGTGGGAAACTCCTATTTTGTCAGGGATTCTAGGATCTAGCAGAGCTATCTGTAACTAAACACAGGAATGCTACATTTGTAACTTGCTCTTCAACTTTTGATTCCTCATAATCTCTCTTGAAGGTTCTGGTGAGTATTTGAGTACTGTTTAATAGAAATATGGCCAAAGGATAAAACATCACCTGAATTTTATCTTGAAGGCTCACCTTCTTTCTTCTTGAAATGTCTAAAGATACCCACAATAATGATAAGGAAGAGATACTTGTACTTAAAATACCATAGAAAGATTTCTATGCAACCTTTCTCAAATCCATGGCATAGACCCACAAGAAAAAAGAGACAACTTATTCTTTCTTCAAATGTAAACCCCACTTTCAATTTTCAGTACTCTTGTGTCAGACATTAGAAATATGAAGCCAGGCTTTAAAGCATTCAGGTGTACATGTAGTAGAAAACAAAGGAAGAAATCCACAGCCTAACGTCAGATTCTTCTCCACAGAAGCAAGAGAAACAGGAAAAGAAACCCATGTGTTTGACTCCTGAACACATAGATGCTCATTAAAGCCCTAGGATCTAAACTACTCATATTTGGCAATGTGTGCTTGGAGGGAAAAACCTAGAAAATAGATGAGAAGAAGACCCTTTTCTTTCTCTGCAGTATGTATCTCTATCTTGGTGACCACTGCTCACTTAAGCATTTTATCTTGGAAAAAATGTAGCTTTAAAATTTTTCACAATGGCTATTTTTAGCAGATGAAATGCTGCTCACAATCTTGTTGGCACAAACTGAACTTGTATGCTTAGAAACCCGTCGTCTTTGACTTCCTAAAGCTGAAAAATAAGCAAGCTCATGCTGGCACTTGATGAGTTAAATGAGCTGAAATATAAACTCTGACAAATTTGTTAATGCCATTTCCTCTAACAAAGAGGATCAACAAAATCCCTAGGAAGTAAATCTTTGCTTCATCTCCTACTGATGATATTGACGGAATTGTAGAGATATTTTATACAGAAAGGCAACCAATTTCTTGCATTTTTAAAAAGTAGATAAAAACAGTATGTAATCCAAGGAGATAAGAATGTTCTAGAACTGTGAATTCAAATAATCTGTAGTATCTGAGATGTTATAAGGGTCGTAGGTTTATTGAATATTTCAACTCTGACAATATGACTTGGAAATTTAATTTTATATAATTTAAATATATAATTTATATAATCTAAAATAAAACAGTCATTTGTGTCTTGATTACTATAAGGAACAGCACAGTTGTGGTGGCTGAAGAGATTTGGCCCCCATAGAGTGTGGCCTTATTGAAGTAGGTGTGGCCTTGTTGGAGGAAGTGTGTCACTATGTAGGCAGTGGGCTTTGAGGTCTCCTGGTGCTCAAGCTCTGCCCAGTGTGGAACAGTCTCCCTCCTCCTGGCTACCTTGAGATCAAGATGTAAAACTCAAGATGTAGGCCCTCCAGCACCATGTATGCCTGTGTGCTGCCTTGCTTCCTGCCGTGATGATAATGGACTAAATAAACATGTGAAACTGCAAGCCAGTCTTATTAAATGTTTTCCTTTATAAGAGTTGTGTTGGTCATGGTATCTCTTCACAGCAATAAAACCCTAAGACAACAGTTCTAAGAAAATTTTCCCATTCATGAGCATCATATTATTATTTAATATAGTATTGGTATTAAAATGATATGGCTTTTACAATACAAAGAACAGAAAATTTATTGCTGTATTATACAACCCAGAGTAAGAGACTATAACAATGAAATTTTTCAGTACCCATGTAAATCCCTTTGTATCCTACCCCACCAAAAAATTAAGGATAGCTTTGAATTTTCTCTTCATTACTTTGCAGTATTTTATATACTTTTATAAAGTTCATGTACAAAAATTTTATTTCATTCCACATGTTTTTGATATTAGATAAATAAAATTCTATTGTATGTTTTCTTTGGTGAGAATATTTGAATAAGGCAATATCAAATTACTTCATTATTTATGCAGTATTGAACAGATGTGCTATTTATTCTCTGATTTCCTGTGCCAACTTTTCTATACATGAGAACTACTTCAGGCTCTCTCTTTTCATTTACCATTTGTCTATTTTTCATACTTTAATGTATCCTTTCTATTGTATATGTGAACACAGTTCCAGTCCCTCTTTTTTATTCTATCAGTCTGTCTAATCATGATATAATACCAGTATCTTCATCATTATACTGTTAAAAGAAAATAGCCACACACAAAGTAGCAGCTAATGTATGCTGTGTTTTACATAATGCCAAAAATATAATCCTCTCGTCTTAACCAATGATCCAAGAAGAAAGCAGGAGATGAAGTCAGAGGAGTTCAGAGAGACAACCATGAAATGGTATGGAAAACACTGGAAGGCTTTCAATAGACAAGTAACATGGCTTGACTTGCATCTTTAGAATGTAATTCTGAAACCTCATTGGCCAGTAACCTTTATGATGCAATTAACAGAGGTAAAGACACTAGTCATGAGGCCAATAAAAAATCCTGAGTGGAGATGATCTAAGGAGACCACGGTGACAGACATAGAGATGGTGTCATGATATGAGATTTCAAGTATGTATGAAGAGAAAGACATTTGCTGATGAATCCATTGTGCATTACAGAAGAAGAGTATTAAAAGAAGAGGACTTTGGAGCTGTGATTGTGCCTTGGTAGTAGAGAGGATGTCTAAGATAGGAGCATCTCTGAGTTTGATTCCTACAGTGACACACAAAAAATAAAAACTTTTCAAATTTGAGCTTGGACACTTGGGTGGCTGAGGCAGAAAGATTTCAAGTTTAAGGCCACCTAGGATTGTATATTGAGTGTGACTCTGTCTCACAAAATTAAGGAAGACACATAAAGTTAAATCTGGAGGACATTATGCTTGGAGAAATTAGTCAGGTGTAGGAGGAGAAATATACAGAAATACAAAATAAAAGTGTTTACTATGGGTATAGACAGGGTAAAGGGGAAGAATGGGGAGATGTAGGTGTATATCAAAGGACAGTTTGTAAGGGAAATAAAGTTAGGATGTATAGTAGGACATGGGAGTCATAAATAATCAATTTGTTGCTTCTTATAGATATGACCAAAGAGTAGATCTTTGGTTTTCTCACAAAACAAGACCACAATGTGAAATGATACATTTCCTGGGTTTGTTTTTTTTGTTTTGTTTTTTTTTTTTTTTTTGCTAACCATTTCATTACATGTAAGTCTATCAAAATACCACAGTATACATATTAGGTATATGCATGTTACACAGAAAAAAGAATGAGATTTGTTGGTTGAAAAATTTCTAGAACAGATTACGTATGTTATTAAAGTTCATCTATTAAACACAGAATGCATAGTATGTTTCAATGTAGTATGTCTATGTTTGCTAAATAGTCCCTTTCCTTCAATTTTGAGGCATTAATATAAAATCCAATCTAGTTGAGAATATTCTATAGGCACTTAAACTTAGAAATGACTGCATCTTCAAATGATAAATTCTGGGTTATTCTGTCAAATAATGAATTGGAGATGGAAGAAGCTGTTTCAGAAGGTGATACTTAAAAGTCTTGACTGTTACGAAGGGAATATACAATGTAGAGACTTTTACCTTTTGAAATAAAAGAAACAATGTTGCTATAATAGCACGGCTTCCAAGAAGACACTATTTTTAAGAATGAGTGCCTGCTTCAGCATGAGACAGGCTGGATCTTTGTGGTAAACTCCTAGATCTGTGTAGAAACAGAATATTTGAGCTCCTGGGATAAAACCTTAAGTATTTACCAAAATGATCATTATTCTCTGTTGTGGCTCATCAGTGAAAAGCTTTCCAAAAGTTGTTTAATTGTATCAGTCCTCAAGATGAATGGCTTGACATGACCTTATCGACTAGGAGCCTTTAAGAGATGACAGACACTATCACTAACATGATAAAGTGGTTCTCTGTGTGTCTCAGTCTGCAAAGCCAGTACCAAGTATTTGATGTTCAGGTTAACACTATCAACATCAGATTAATCTTTGTGGTTGCTACGCAAGCAGTGCTTTTGCCCTTTCTGGATTTATAATGGATGTCTTATCAAAGACTTTTCCAACAACTGTGTCTCTCAATTTACTATCACTAGGTTTTCTAAAGACTCAAAATACTATCCCCAAATCCTACTATCAACTCAGTTGAGATAATGCTAATATATTTTTGCCAGCAGTATCCATTATTATTGACTTTTTTTTCTAGACTACAGCAAAAACATAGGATACTGACCAGCAGGAAACAAATGCCTATTCTGAATTGAAATCCTTCTTCAGTAAAACACATAGCATATACAGGATGCCCTTATGGAATATGTATGTTCTTTTCTATTTACACCATAAATTGAGTATAGTAGTGACTGTATATCACTATAACTTCACTTTTGAAATTTGTCTAAGGTCTGAAGTAAAAGGTCTGCCTTGTTACCCACACATTTTATGCACTAAAACATCATTGAGTTCACACTCATAAAAATGGCAATTTTGCCAGACATCTGCCATTAAATAGTTTATTATCACAGGGAGACAGATTTAAAAGCTAATGGTGTTGGACGTGGCAAAGGGCCAATTTGAATTTCTGGGGAACAATTTATTTGTAAAAAATAAGTATTGTAGTCTGATAATAAGAGCTAGTATTTATCCTATAATAGTATGCTGCATGCAGCATCCCTGGTAATATTTATTACAAACCTATTAAATTAGTATATTGTTTCTTATTAGTTTCAAGTAAAGAAACTAAGAACTGGTTAGATTAAATTACCATACTAATCCAGGGGATATTGAGAGGTCCAGTCAGTTTGTTCTGCTCCCAAATCAAGATCTAATTTGGGTCTCTAGATTTTCTACCTCTCTGATATCCAGTTAGTAAAATGAGTACTACCATTTACTACAGTAACAAAGGGTCAGAAACAAAAGAGCATTTTAGTATGCTTGTATTCTACTGGGAGCCTTTATGACTACTCAGATAATGGATTTTTAAACCACTTTCTAATAGTGCTTTCAAGCAGTAATTTAGAAAAAAAGGTTGCCCTTGTGTTTTTAAATGTGCTCTATTAAGAAGGGGACCAAAGTTGGCATTATTTGTGTTTTAGAGATATATATTTGACTGCTTTAAAAATGTGTTCTGCTTTAAAGGGGGAAAGTAATATCTACCTCATGGGGTTTATATGAGAATTAAATATTCTCTGGACATCTTTATATCTGGAACATGACATCATGATGATGATGATGATGATAATGATGATGATGATGACAAAAAATCTTATGGTGATATGTTTAACATCAAGACTTTCAAATTCGACAACGCCTTGCCAAGGTGCCCTATATCTTATTTCAGTCTTATCAATGCAATTTTATAATCAGAGATAGCCACACAGCACTTAGTTTTGCTGTGATCTATTAACAGTGAGTTTTCATATACTTCTTGGTCATTATTCTAATATCCTATAAAAACCAATATTTTTCACAATATCCCTATGATAGTTGCCTTGAACAAACTGAGCTGAAAGAATTTTTGCTTAGATGATATTTGTCCTACTTGTTTTCTCATGCTCAGGAATTTGAATGTTCAGAACATGACTCTGAACAATAATTTGAAGAGATTAGAATTTCCCTGAGATTAAAGTCATAGCACAATAATATTCCTATATAAATGGAATGGTTCACTCAGTTCATTATGTATACTATGCATATATCCACTTCCACCCATAGCCTAATTTAGCCATGAAAAATGATTTTCGGGAAATGATTCATTGGAGATCCTTACCTAAATTCATATGTAATATGTCTCCTAAACATTCACATTCCGTGTGATGATCTATGATGAACCATCAAGGAAGACATATTAAGATTCAGCAGTACACCAGCTGATATGAGGCCCCCGACACATACACAGCAGAGGACTGCCTGGTCTGGCCTCAGTGAGAGAAGATGAACCTAACCCTCAAGAAACTTGAGGCCCCGGGGAGTCCCCACTCCTGGTAGAGTTGGGGACTGGGGATATCCTCTTGGAGATGAGTAGGGGTGGACATATGAGATGGGGAGCAGTCGGGGGTCAGACTGGGAGGGGGATAAAATCTGAACTTTAAAAAAGATTAAAGAATAAAAAGAAATACATTTTAAAAAATATTCTGCAATTCCCTTTACTGTCAGATAAAGGTTTCCCTCTATCAACAGTGGGATAGTATATCACCTATATCACTCTCACAAAAATTTGGGACATATAATTAAACCTAATGGTTAGTCCTAATTGTTTTGTTTTCTTTGTATTTAAATTCATTTTAATTGCATTCAATTCTATAAAATAAAAGCATGCCATTGTGGTTGTTTTCCTTTCAATTTTCCAAAGTTATACTTACAGTACAGTCTGAGATGTTAGACTATGTTAACACATAGACTTATAGGTATGACTGAATATCACTGAATTGTAAGAGAAGTTCTACACCAAGGATTTCTCCGTGTGTGCACTTATGTGTGGTTGATATGCTAATCCAACATAATCACTCTTCAGGTTCTGAAGTGATAACAGAAATTTTATGGATCTCGTGGAACTCATTTGAAGTTGTATACTAAAGGAAAATCTCTTATTTTCAACATATAATTGTGAAGAGATGAAATAATGTTCTAATTTTAGTAATGAAGATTGGGTGGTTTTCTAGCTCTTATTCATTTTTGCTGCACAGGCCTCACTTCCACTGCCAGTAAAAACATTGTTAAACTGTGAAATAACTCAAGGATCTTCATTTCAAATTGCCTGTATGCATGCAGTGCCAACTCCCAATGCCAAATGTTCATCTCCATCTCTTGAGTTGCCATTGACCTCAGTGAGCTAACCCCATTAGGAACAGGCCTGACATAGACTTATCTCTGGCTGGAGAATCCAATAAATACCAAAGACTTAGTGGAGGCTGAGAGAGACCACCCTGGGACTAATTAGGCCACTAGGTAAAACATGGAATTTGGTAACATAGACCAGAAATAAAGCCAGAAGGCCCACTGAAAACTAGATTATAAGCAAACAAACAACAACAATAACAATAACAAAAAATTCCAGGGCTACAATATTAAATCTGAGTCAGTTAAATACAGTTTAAATTTTGATTCCTGAGTAACAGTGTGAAAACTGAGAGCAAGCTATATCTTTGGCTATTCAGCTTCCAGTGGAATTCCTTTTAAGCACCCAATAAATTTCTATAAGATAAATGAAAGAATGAATATTCTTTCATTGTTCAGAACCAAGTTTAGCATTATATTTTCCACTTGAGTCTTGTTTCTTTTACCTACTTGTATTTTTCTCTTCTTCTTCCTCTCTACCTACTTCTTCATTTTTTTTTCTATTTCTTTCCTGAAATCTACTCTGTCATCCATGAGACAGAAGTCATGGTCATGTTGTGGTTGTTCCTGAGTTGGTAGTACCAGAAACAGCCTAAATTGAATTTCAAACAATCTGTGTTCCACTTTCTTGCAAAACTACTGGAGCAAACTAGGAAAGAACCTACTGCTCTTAGTTCTATAATGAACATAATATCAAACTGCCTTCTAAATATGCATCCCTATACAGGTAGATTAGTACAGCTCTCTATCTTTATCAGAGAAGCTTCTTTGTGTAGAAAAACAGTTAATACAGATTCATAACTAGACAAAGTGCAGAGAATAAGTGCCTATGGAGTGCTTGGCCATTCAGCTACAAACAGGACATCTATATCACAACACTACTACCAAGGCTCCTCAGAGTAGGGGGCAGAAAAGCTGTAAAAGACAGAGGACAGTGTGGCACAGTGACTTCTGGGCATGAATGGACTACTGTACTCACAAAGTTAAGTTGCTGTGGTTGCCCGCATAAGACTTGCATAATATCAAACCAGTTAACATTCCAGTGCGTATGGGTGGGTGTTACTAGGCCCCACTCCTTAGCCAGTCAACTAGCATTGACCAATGTAGGATGAGTCACTTTTCTTCAGAGAAGAAACAGTATCAATTATAAATCTGTCACAAACTAATACTAGAAATTGACTTCTCTAAAAATATACATTTGTCAGGTGACACATACACACAGACATGTTGTGGATAGTCCTGGAGTTGCTTGTATTTTGATGCTAATTCTACTCTCCTGGGAGGGGCTTTGGACAAGGAGTAAGTTATGCACTCATATAACTTCTTGTTCCCTAATGAAAAAAGGAATTAATAACTGGGTGAGTAGGAGGGACTTCCAGGTTGGAGAGGGGAAGAGAGGAGGAGGCAAGAGAGGGTCCTTATGGACGGGGACAACACGAGGACAAGATGTAGCTATTAGTGTCTCCCAGTTTCAATGGTGGATCCATCAGGATTCACCTTAGGAGGATTTAGATTTAATTAGGCTTACAAGATTAGGATTTTAGTTGCTGTGCCCAGAGATTGAGTTACCATTGTTCATGAACTAAGTTTGTATTGTGTTTTTCTTCATGCAGCGGCTGGCTCATCTGGGTTTCAGAGAGAAAGGTACAGAGGCAAAGTGTGGATGCCTGATGTGCCCCACAAAGACCATGAGGGTTTTGAAGCATGGGGCTGGCACGGTGGGAACCTAGTGAGCTGGGTGGAGAGATGTTGGAAGTCTGAGTCATAAAGTCTCCACGAGATAAAACATCTCGGCCCTCGCCCGCCAGTGCATGACCAGCCAGGCTCCATGGGGCAGAGAGAACCAGAGTGTATCACAGGAACTTGCTGGTTCATTTTTTAAATATTTCCCACAACGCAGACACATACACACATGAATACTATATTTTAATTCATTAATAATGAAAATGGAGTAGTTTTACATGTGTCTATGAAAAATTCAGTTGCATTTAGTAGGATTCTGAGGCACGGAATTAGACATTGGTTTAGAGAAGGTATTCATACTACTTTGAACTCTTTTCCATGCATTTACAGAATGGAAATAAATTTTAGTGGATCCAAATTAATATAGGGAAAAAGTCATTATTTACTACTAAGAAATCAAGAAGATAGTTTTAGAGGGATTAAGGCATTGCCTGTATTCCTTCAACTATATCATCTCTCCTCTCTTGACATTTTTCCTCTGTGCTTCTCTGATGTCGAATGTATACTGAAAAATAGGATCATGCATCAATTGTAGATTTTTTTACCTCCCCTTTTTAAGTTAGTAGTGCTAGTAGATACTTGAATATCAGTCCTAATTTCTAATTTTCAGGTAAGGACCTGTATTTCACCTGATGTGGGTCACAAGTTGAAGTCTGGACACATCAACTGTACATGTGTAGCAAAGGTTATACACAACAGATTATGGCTACCTGGAGTTACCATTTAAATGAAAGTGGAACGATGTGCCAGTGAAGGATTCTGTGGTAGCCATGACAATGCTATTTGAATGCATTGATGTCAGGACATATAAGGCTTAATTAAGGATACAAATAAGGCTTTATATCACTGGTGGATAATGCAGAGTGTCTCCTCTGAATCTAACCAGTACTAACCATGATTTTGACCAAATCTACAAGTCGATTCCAAAAGCAAAACCTTTGAAGGAATATCTGCCAAGTATATATTTTGTTCTGTCAATAAAGTACTTTTAATTTTAGATGACTCTATGGAAAAATTAAATTAATATTTAGATTATTAAAGTTTTTATTCAGTGTTTCATACATTGATACAATGAATTACAGTCATTTTTCTCTCTCTCAGCCCCCATGCACTGTTTCTCTCCTCTGTCATTCTCTCCCTCTCCCATTGAGACTCTTATCTTCTCAACAAGTCTCCCTCCTACATTCATAGCTTCATTTTTGTGTAGCTGCTGAGTTTAATTAGAGTTTCTTGCCTAAGTGTGAATGGGAATTTGAAAATTAACTATTCACACATTGATAAAAATAGTCTGTATTTAAATGGAAGTGATTCCATATGGACCTGGGCACTAAGTACAATTTTTTTCTCAGTAAAGAAGTTGAACTGCTCAGTCAGTGGTCTATATGAGAATTCAGGGATCCTGGTATACTCACTAAATAAGAAAATTATAGGTATAAATGGGTTCATTTTGACTTAGAAATGTTAATGAGAGATTTTAGTATCAGCTTTAATGATCTCTATAGCATCATTCTGGCTTCAAGGAATCTCTCAGCTATGAGCATGGGAGAGGATTTATCTAATGACATCCAATTCAAAAATTATATTTATCTTGAAAGTGTCCAAAGGGTTAGTCATTTATCATTACCAGGAGAATATGGCCATCTATAGTCGGATGATAACTCAGAGTACTCAATATAAGAATAAGCTCCCTCTCATTTTTAATTAAGCAATTTAATATGTTCCATTAGTGACTTGAGTAGCATAGGATTTGAAGGAAGTCTGCATTTATCTCTATATCTTTTCTCCTGCCCCTTTTCATAGCTCAGACAAAATGGATAGAGTAAATAGATCAAAAGTTACATTTTGCCTTGGGAGGAGAGAAAGAAATATAATAACGTATTGTATAACATAATTCCCACCATATATATAAAATTTACAAGAATCTTTCCCTCTCTGCTTATTGTAGTCACTTTCCAAATATCATACAGCACAATAACACACATTCTTTTCCTTTTTCTCCTGGTTGGATCAGGCTGAGGCCTTCCCAGAACAAATGATTAATGTTATCAGAATAACATGAGAGATTGGTTTGCTATCACTGAGAGGACAACACTGTTAGCTTCATAGAACAAACAGCATCCTTAGATGGGGATATGAGCCATCTTATTGCATTTTGGACAAAAAAGAGGACCCAAAAGAACAGCTTTAGCATCTCAGTCAGGAAACATGCCAGTAAGACAATGGTTAGACTGCAGTTGGCAAGTTCTAGGGAAACACCAACTGAATCCAATATGTTCATTACACAATACAAGTAGAATTCTGAGCTAGTGGAAGGCCAGAAATTAAGTCAGAAAGCAGTAAAAGCAAAGTATGAAGTAAAGCCATTATAGTTAGAGATCAGTAGTATAAGTCAGGAAACTTGAGAGTTTTTTGTTTGTTTTACATATTTGAACCAATTAAAGGAGATTGGAATGTATGACAATAGTCTTCAAACTGCAGCCCTCAGAGCAACAGATTTTGTCTGAGAACTTGTTAGTTTTTACTGAATCAGGAACTAGGGGTGGAGAAGCTCAGAGAGTTGTCATTTAAGACAAGCTTTCAGCTGAGAAGGTGGCTCATTTGATAACATGCTTGCCTTGGTGGACCTGTGACCCCACATTTGAATCACCAACAACCACATAAAAGCCAAGTGCTGCAACATGTTCCTAAAATTCTAGGTCTAGTGAGGTGGAGAAGGGAACACATCTAGCCAAACGGGTGACCTTTGGGTTCCATGAAAGACATCGTTTCAAATAATAAGGTAGATAGAAATTAAAGAAGAGGCTTACTGTTGACCTCTGCCTGATCTCTGGCATTTACACACACATACAACACACACACACACACACACACACACACACACACACACAAACACACCACCACCACCTCATGCAGCACATACACACACATTAGCATGCAACAAACAAAAATAACAGTTGAAACTAGAAAAATAGATTTGTATTCTCTTTCACAATTCATATGTTATTTTCTCATACAGGAAGTGTTACTTCTGAGAAACATTAACACTACAGAATGGCTAGTAAGAGGTATATATTAAGGGTAAATGATAAGGCATTATCTATTCACCAAGTATAGGTGAATGAATAATCAAAAAATTTTTAGATAAGTATGCTAGGAGTATACTTCTTGGAACTAACTATTTTTGCAGAAGCCAGATTATGACATGTGACTGAGTCATAAAATAAAGGAGTCAGTGTCAGCATTTGGAAAACTTAGAGTAGAAAATACCTATGTTATAGCTGCCTTAAATGTCACCCAATGTCACCATTCTAACCCTGCCCTTCTTTCTGGAGACTCTAGAACCTTTACTATGTAAGAGCTATTTGGAGGAAATTAGAACATTGGATATGTGATCTTAAAGAGAATGTTTGGGCTCCAGCCCCATCTATCTCCCTGCTTCTCAAGTGCCACCTACTGAGCATCAGCAGCTGCTCTGAGCTATAATAGGATGCTTTACCCTAGGCCCAAGGCTGAAAAAACTAAGTGCCCATCCACTGAAACCTATGAAAAAGTGAGTCAAATTAAACTCTTCCTTCTTAGAAGTTGTTTATCTCAGGGATTTTATCATAATAATGGAACACTGTATAGTTAGGATACTTTCTCCTTAACATATTTTTTCAGTCTTCACTTATGTATATATGTGTCTCTTTGTAATTAGGGTACAAAAATTCATTATTGCCGTATATGGAATTGTTATTGGTGTATATTCTCAGTACATAGGGTTGGGTTTCATATAGATACTTTCTATCGAGTATATCATATACTTTGGCCATATTAAACTTTCTAGTTTTCCACCTTTTAGTCTATCCTCTTCTCTGTCCTCCTGACTACTCCTCTCCTGTTCTTTAGAGTCCACCTTTACTTTCATGTTATATGCATCTTAGGTGGACCCAGGAATCAATCCTAATTTGATCAATTGCTCAGATTGATTCCAATTCCAATATTTAGATCCAAAATTTTCTAGTCGACTTGTAACTAATAATGACAAAAAATATTAAATTAGGTGTTGTTAGATAAAAGACCCCAGTCATCCCAGCTGAGAGTATTCTAAATTAGCAAGCTCTAGCTCAGATTGACTCTAGTTAAAAACTAGTAAGCTAAGGTCAACTAAGGCCACTACCCAGGAATATGATTTAATAGAATCCAATGAGCATTTCTAACCTTTAAAATTCATGAAGATATATAACAATCATAGTTTGAAGCCACTAAATTTTAAGGTACTTGGGTTTTTAGTGAAAAATAAGAAGACAATCAGCCTATGAGCTATGATTATAATACTGTCTATACTCAAACTCTATAAGCCTAACTGGAAAGAGGCTGTACTGTTGCACAAGGCAGCCCAAGATGCCAAGTGTGTCAAATCAGACTATGCTGCAGAGCTATAGACAAACAGAAAAAAAACCATAATACATCTCCTCTGGGTAAAAGAATTAGACTTTTATTAACCATTCATGCAAGACTGAAATGACATGAAAGACTGGTGTACTGGGAAACTGGATTGTCCAATAATAAGATCAGACCCAATAGAACTATATTATACTGCATGCCGATTCTAGATTGTTACTTTTTATTGTTTTATTTATTCACATTCCAAAAGTTGCCCTCTTTCCTGTTCCTCCCTCCCTTAGTTCTTCACCCCCTCCTCTCCTCTTACCTCTGATAGGGTACTCCCCCACCCTCCCACCCACCTCCACCTCACCACCACCAGCCTCTAGCATCCCTCATCCCTGAGAAATCAAGTATCCACAGGATTAAGCAGATACTTTCCCACTGGGTCCATACAAGGCAGTCCTCTGCTACACATGTGCTCAGGGTCATGAACCACCCCAGATATACTCCTTGACTTTTGGCTTAGTATCTGGGATATCTGAGGAGTTTGGGTTAGTTGATACTGTTGTTCTTCCTATGAAGTTGGAATACCCTTTAGCTCCTTCAGTCTTTCCTCTGACTCTACCATATTGGTACCCAACCTCAATCCAATGGTTGGCTGCAAGTATCTGCATTTGTCTCAGTCAGTTGCTGGTAGAGCCTCTCAGAGGACAGCCATTCAAAGTTCTTGTCTGCCTGCACAATATGGCTTCAGTAATAGTATTAGGGTTTAGTGCCTGCGAAGGGATGGATCCCAAGTTAGGCCGGTCACTAGATGGCCTTTCCTTCAGTCTCTGCTCCATTTTTGTCCCTGTATTTCCTTAAGACAGGAACAATTCTGGGTTAAAAATTTTGAAGATTGGTGCTTGATCCCCTGCTTCAATTGGGGGTCATCTCCCCACTGTTGGGCATTTTGGCTAATATGTCATCCCCATTGAGTCCTGATAGCCTCTTATATCCAAGATCTCTGGTACTTTCTACAATTTCCCCTTTCCCCCTAAGTCCCACTGCTGCATATTTCAATTCATTCTCTTGGCACTCTGGGTGTCCCTCCTGTCTCTCCTAATATCTGCTCATAATGCTTCTCCTTTTTCCCTCTCCCCTCCCCTCTTCCACCCAGGTTCCTCCCTCCATCTGCCTCTAATGATTGCTTAGTTCGCCTTCTTAGTAGGTTTCATATAGCCACACTTGCCTCCTATGGCCTGTGAGTTGTATCATGGTTATTCTGAAATTTGGGGCTAATATCCACTTATCAGTGAGTATATATATCATGCATGTCCTTTTGGGTCTACGTTTCCTCATTCAGGATGATATTTTCTAGTTTAATCCATTTGCCTACAAAATTCATGTTTCCTCATTTTTGATAGTTGAATGGTATTCCATCGTGTAAATGAACCACATTTTCTATATTGGTTGAGGTACATCTAAGTTGTTTCCAGGTTCTGACTATTACAAATAAGACTGCTATGAAAAAACTTGAGCAAGTGCTCTTGTGTATGGTGAAGCATCTTTTGGGTATATTCCCAGGAGTGGGATAGCTAGTTCTTCAGGTAGAGCTATTTTCACTTTTTTGAGGAACTGCCAGATTGATTTCTAGAGTGGTTGTACCAGTTTGCAATCCCACCAGCAGTGGAGGAGTGTTCCTCTTTCTCCACATCCTTCCCAGCATGTACTGTGGTTTGAGTTTTTGATCATAGGCATTCTGATTGGTATAAGGTGGAATCTCAGAGTCGTTTTGATTTGCATTTCCTTGATGATTAAAGATGTTGAAGATTCCTCTATTGAAAATTCTCTGTTTAGCTCTGTAACTCATTTTTAATTGCATTATTTGTTTTTTAGAGTCTAACTTCTTGAGTTCTTTGTATATTTGGGATATTATCCTTTCATTAGATGTAGGGTAAATGAAGAGCTTTTTCTAATCTGTAGGTTGCCTTTTTATCTTATTGACTGTTTTTTTTACCTTACAGAAGCATTTCAATTTGATGAGGTCCCATTTGTCAATTCTTGATCTTAGAGCCTGAGCCACTGGTATTCTGTTCAGGACATTTCCCCCTGTGCCAATACATTCAAGTTTATTTCCTACTTTCCCTTCAATTAGATTCAGTGTATCTGGTTTTATGTTGAGGTCCTTGATTCACTTGGACTTGAGCTTTGCACAGGAGATAAATATGGATCAATTTAATTTCTTCTACATGCAGACAACCAGTTAGGCCAGAATCATTTGTTGAAGATGTTTTATTTTTTCTACTGGATAATTTTTGCTTCTTTGTCAAAGATCAAGTGTCCATAGGTGCTTGTGGAAAGGAGCCTGATATAGCCTGATATAGTTGTCCCCTGAGA
This sequence comes from Uromys caudimaculatus, assembly GCA_028551405.1. Taxonomy (NCBI): domain Eukaryota; kingdom Metazoa; phylum Chordata; class Mammalia; order Rodentia; family Muridae; genus Uromys; species Uromys caudimaculatus. The sequence goes on along the minus strand of CM052722.1, from coordinate 20,059,120 downwards.
GGCCCTGCCAGAGCCCTACAAATGCAGAGATGGATGCTCACAGCCATCCATTGGTCTGAGTGCAGGGTGCCCAATGGAGGAGTTAGAGAAAGGATTGAAGGAGCTGAAGGGGTTTGCAACCCCATAGGAAGAACAACAATATCAACCAACCATACCCCCCAGAGCTCCCAGGGACTAAACCATCAACCAAAGAGTACACATGGAGGAACCCATGGTTCCAGCTGCATATGTAGCAGATGATGGCCTTGTTGGGCATCAATGGGAGAAGAGGTCCTTGGTCCTGTGAAGGCTCGATGCCCCAGTGTAGGGAAATGCCAGGGCTGGGAAGTGGGAGTTGGTGCGTGGTTGGGGAAGCACCCTCATAGAAGCAGAAGGAGGGAGGATGGAATAGCTGGTTTCCACAGGAGAAATAGGGAAAGGTGATAAAATTTGAAATGTAAATAAATAAATAAATAAATAAATAAATAAATAAATAAATAAATAAATAAATAAAATATCCAATAAAAAGGAAGGCTACTGATTTGTTTGAGTTAATTTTATATCCTTTAGCCATTTTACTGAAGTTGTTTATCAGCTGTAGTTCTCTGGTGGAGTTTTTGGGGTCAATGCAGTATACGATCATATCATCTACAAATAGTGATATTTTGACTTCTACCTTTCCAATTTGTATCCCTTTGACCTCCTTTTGTTGTCTAATTGCTCTAGCTAGAACTTTGAGCACTATATTGAATAAATAGGAAGAGAGTGAGCAGCTTTGTCTTGTCCTTGATTTTAATAGGATTGGTTCAAGTTTCTCTCCTTTTAGTTTAACACTGGCTGTTTGTTTGCTGTATATTGTTTTTATTATGTTTATTATGTTTAGGTATGGGCCTTCAATTCCTGACCTCTCCAATACTTTTAACATGAAGCACACTGGATTTTGTCAATAGCATTTTCAGCATCTAATGAGATGGTTATATGATTTTTTTTCTTTGAGTTTGTTTATATAGTGGATTGTGTTGATGGATTTTCATATATTTGACCATCCCTGCAGCCTGAAATGAAACCACAGTGAATGATTGTTTTGATGTGTTCTTGGACTCAGTTTGGAAAAATTTTATTGAGTATTATTGCATCAATATTCATAAGTGAAATTGGTCAGGAGTTCTCTTTCTTTGCTGAGTCTTTCTGTGGTTTATGTATCAAGTAACTGTGGCTTCATACAATGAATTAGGTAGTGTTGCTGCTGTTTCTATTTTGCGGAATAGTTTGAGGGGTGTTGGTTATACCTCTTCTTTGAATGTCTGAAAGAATTCGGCACTAAATCCATTTGTCCCTGGTTTTTTTTTTTTTTTTTTTTTTCTCTTGGCTGGGAGGTTGTAATGACTGCTTCTATTTCCTTATAGGTTATGAGACTGTTTGGATAGTTTACATGATTTTGAATAACTTTCGTATGTGTTATCTGTCTAGAAAACCATCCATTTTATCTAGATTTTCAGTTTTGTTTAGTATAGGCTTTTGTAGTAAGATCTGATTTTTTTTTTAAATTTCTTTACTTTCTGCTGCTATGTCTTCCTTTTCATTTCTGATTTTGTTACTTTGGATACTGTCTATGTGTACTCTAGTTAGTCTGGCTAAGAGTTTATCTATCTTGTTGATTTACTCAAAGAACCAGCTCTTGGTTTTGTTGATTGTCTGTATCTCTTTTTTTGTTTGTTTGTTTTTAATTGATTGATTTCTGCCCTGAGTTTGATTATTTCCTGCCATCTACTCCTTTTCGGTGTGTTTGCTTCTTTTTGTTTTTTCAGGTGTGCTGTTGTATTGCTAGTGTAGGACATCTTCTATTTCTTTACAAGTACACTCAGTGCTATGAATTTTATCTTAGCACTGCTTTCATTGTGTTCCATAAGTTTGTGTATGGAATTCTAGAAAGTCTTTAATTTCTGTCTTTATTTCTTCCCTGACCAAGTTATCATTGATTAGGGAGTTGTTCAACTTCCATGAGTATGTAGACTTTCTCTTGTTTTTGTTGTTATTGAAGTCTAGCCTTTGTTTGTGGTGATCTAATAGGATTCATGGTATTATTTCAACTTTCTTGTATCTGGTGAAGCTTACTTTGTGACTGATTATATGGACAATTTTGGGGAAGATACCATGAGGTGCTGAGAAGATAGTACATTCTTTTGTTTCTTGTGAAATGTTATGTATATATCTGCTAAATCCATTTGGTTTATAACCTCTAGTTGTTTCACTGTGTCTCTGTTTAGTTTCTGTTTCAGTGACTTCTCTATTGATGAGACTGGGATGGTGAAGTTTCCCACTATTATTGTGTGGGTTTCAATGTGTGTTTTGAGCTTTAGTAAAGTTTCCTTTATGAATGTTGGTGCCCTTGCATTTTGGGTTCAGAATTAAGACTCCATCTGGGTAAATTTTTTCTTTGATGAGTGAAGTGTCTTTCCCCATCTCTTTTGACAGCTTTTGTTTGAATGTCTATTTTATTGCATATTAGAATGATTACTCTAGATTGTTTCATAAGATCATTTGGTTGGAAGAATTTTTTTCCAGCCTTTTACCTGAGGTAGTGTCTGTCTTCGTCACTGAGGTGGATTTTTTGTATGCAGCAAAATGTTGAATCCTGTCCGGTTTCCATCTGTGGCCAGGAACCTCACTCTGTGCCACAGAGCTTCAAAGTCAAATAGCACTAGAAGAAAGCTAGCCTCCCAGGAGTGTGGACAAGCCTGTGAGTGGAGGTAAGACAAACACCACTGCTCAGCAGGACCCACCCGGAACACTCAGGACACAGGGACTGAGGAGTGGACTTCCAGTTTCCTTCGGTGGCAGGGGAGCTGATCCTGTTGCACAAGGCTCCATACTCAAATAATGTCAGGAGAGAGCTGGTCTCCCAGGAGTGCCAACACACCTTCAAGCACAGGCAAGACCACATCTGTTCAAATACCTCAGTCAAGAGGGACCCTCAAAGAGATATCAGGACACAAGAACCAAAGAACAGCTGAGGACAGATTCCTTCTGGTTTTTGTCTGTATCCCAGAGCTGACCCTGTACCACAGCTCTCCAAATCCAAATTCCTATCAGAGAGAGCTGGTCTCCAAGAAGTACTGATGCAGAGGCTTGCAGGAGGGACAAGCCACAGTCAGAGAGAGATACCCCAACACACCAGAAAAGGAAGACTCAGATTTAAAAATATTATCTCATATTGATGATGGAAGACTTTAAGAAGGAAATAAATAACTCCCTTAAAGAAATACAAGAGAACACAGGTAAACAGCTAGAAGCCCTTAAAGAGGAAACACAAAAATCAATTAAAGAATTACAGGAAAACACAATCAAACAGAGAAGGAAATGAACAAAACCCTCCAGGATCTAAAAATGGAAATAAAAACAATAAAGAATCACAAAGGGACACAACCCTGGAGATAGAAAACCTAGGAAAGAGATCAGGAGTCATAGATGCAAGCATCACCAACAGAATACAAGAGATAGAAGAGAAAATCTCAGATGCAGAAGATACCATAGAAAGCATTGACAGAACAGTCAAAGAAAATGCAAAATGCAAAAAGCTCCTAACCCCAAACATCCAGGAAATCCAGGACACAATGAGAAGACTGAACCTAAGGATAATAGGTACAGAAGTGAGTGAAGATTCCCAACTTAAAGGGCCAGTAAATATCTTCAACAAAATTATAGAAGAAAACTTCCCTAACCTAAAGAAAGAAATGAACATAAACATTCAAGAAACCTACAGAACTCCAAATAGATTGGACCAGAAAAGAACTTCCTCCTGTCACACAATAGTCAATAAAACACCAAATGCACAAAACAAGGAAAGAATATTAAAAGCAGTAAGGGAAAACAGCCAAGTAATATATAAAGGCAGACCTATCAGAATTACACCAGACTTCTCACCAGAGACTATGAAAGCTAGAGAATCCTGGGCAGAGCTCATACAGACCATAAGAAAACACAACTGCCAGCCCAGGCTGCTATACCCAGCAAAACTCTCAATTACCATAGATGGTGAAACCAAGATATTCTATGACAAAACCAAATTTACACAATATCTTTCCACAAACCCAGCCCTACAAAGGATAACAGATGGAAAATGCCAACACAAGGAGGGAAACTACACCCTAGAAAAAGCAAGAAAGTAATCGTTCAACAAACACAAGACAGCCACACAACCATAAATTTAACATCAAAAATAACCGGAAGCAACAATCACTATTCCTTAATATCTCTTAACATCAATGGAATCAATTCCCCCAAAAAAGACATAGACTAAGAAACTGGATAGGTAAACAGGACCCAGCATTATGCTGCATACAGGAAACGTACCTCGGTGTTAAAGACAAACACTACCTCAGAGTAAAGGGCTGGAAAAAAATTTCCAAGCTAATGGTCCCGAGAAACAAGCTGGAATAGCTATTTTAATATTGGATAAAATCAACTTTCTATGAAAATCATCAAAAAAGGTAATGAAGGACACTTCATACTCATCAAAGGAAAAATCTTCCATGAAGACCTCTCAATTCTGAACATATATGCTCCAAATGCAAGAGCACCCACATTCATAAAAGAAACTTTACTAAAACTCAAAGCACACATTGTACCTCACACAATGATAGTGGGAGACTTCAACACTCCACTATCATCAATGGACAGATCTTGGAATCACAAACTAAACAGAGACACAGTGAAACTAACAGAAGTTATGGACCAAATGGATTTAACAAATAACTATAGAACATTTCATCCTATATAAAAAGAATATACCTTCTTCTCAACACCTCATGGTACCTTCTCCAAAATTGACCAAATAATCGGTCACAAAACAAACCTCAACAGATATAAAAAGATGGAAATAATCCCATTCCTACTATCAGATCACTATGGATTAAGGCTGGTCTTCAATGGCAAAAACAGTAACACAAAGCCCACATACACATGGAAGCTGCACAATGCTCTGCTCAATGATAACTTAGTCAAGAAAGAAAGAAATAAAGAAATTAAAGACTTCCTAGATTTTAATGAAAATGAAAGTACAACATACCCAAATTTATGGGACACAATGAAAGCAGTGTTAAGAGGAACACTCATAGCTCTGAGTGCCTCCAAAAAGGAACTGGAGAGAGCATACACTAGCAGCTTATCAGCACACCTGAAAGCTCTAGAACAAAAGGAAGCTAATACACCCAAGATGAGTAGATGGCACGAAATAAGCAAACTCAGGGTTCAAATCAACCAAGTAGAAACAAAAAGAATGATACAAAGAATCAACAAAACCAGGAGTTGGTTCTTTGAGAAAATCAACAAGATAGATAAACACTTAGCCAGACTAACCACAGGGCATGGAGACAGTATCCAAATTAACAAAATCAGAAATGAAAAGGGAGAAATAACAACAGAATCTGAGGAAATTTAAAAAATCATCAAGTCCTACTACAAAAGCCTATACTCAACAAAATTGGAAAATCTGGATGAAATGGACAATTTTCTAGACAGATACCAAATACCAAAGTTAAGTCAGGATCAGATAAACCATCTAAACAGTCCCATAACCCCTAAAGAAATTGAAGCAGTCATTAAAAGTCTACCAACCAAAAAACTCCCAGAACCAGATGGATTTAGTGCAGAATTCTATCAGACCTTCTAAGAAGAACTAATACCAATACTCTTCAAACTATTCCACAAAATAGAAACAGAAGGAACACTACTCAGTTCATTCTATGAGGCCACGACACTGATACCCAAACCCACAAAGACGCAAAAAAGAAAGAAAACTTCAGACCAATTTACCTTATGAATATCAATGCAAAAATACTCAATAAAATTCTCACAAACCGAATCCAAGAACACATCAAAATGATCATTCACGACAATTGATCAAGTAGGCTTCATCCCAGGGATGCAGGGATGGTTCAATACCCGGAAATCCATCAATGTAATTCACTACATAAACAAACTCAAAGAAAAAAACCACATGGTCATTTCATTAGATGCTGAAAAAGCATTTGACAAAATTCAGCATTCCTTCATGAAAAAAGTCTTGGAAAGATCAGGAATTCAAGGCTCATACCTAAACAT
>CM052722.1:20038073-20052539 GCA_028551405.1 Uromys caudimaculatus | reverse complement strand
TATTTTCAAGTTCCATCCATCAAGGACCTCCACATAAAACCAGATACACTGAATTTAATAGAAGAGAAAGTGGGGAAAAGCCTCCAAAACATGGGTACAGGGGAAAAATTCCTGAACAGAGCACCAGTGGCTTATGCTCTAAGATCAAGAATTGACAAATGGGACCTCATGAAATTCCAAAGCTTCTGTAAGGCAAAGGACACTGTCAATAGGACAAAACGCCAACCAACAGATTGGGAAAAGATCTTTACCAATCCTACGTCCAATAGAGGGCTAATATCCAACATATACAAAGTTCTAGTGTTTTTAATTTAATTGTACACAGTATTGTGGGCCTCCAACGTAATCTACTGATAATTTGGAGAGTTTTTTTTCAGTAGTAGGAAATTATTTGATCACTTACTGAACCAGTTAGATGTTTAAGAATCAAGACCATCACATATTTCTTTTTAAACATAATATTTGTATTGATTATTTGGGCATTTCACATAGTGCACCCTGATTACCCTTACTTCCAAATCCTCCAAGGTCTGTCCCCCTACCCATGTGGTCTGTCTCAAAAACTATTTTTCACAGAAGTCCAAACTTCCAGCTGCCAGTGCCTTAATGAAAAATGAGTCCTACTTCCATTGCCCAGCTGCTTTCTCTCTTCTTGTTTTTCCTAATATTTCAGATATTTAGGGATTAGATAGCATTTCTGTATGACAATATAGCCCACCTCATATTGTGGTTTATGCCTATTACTTTGATAGCAAGAGAAAGAAACATAGAATCTCAGATCCCATCCAGTTTGAGATGGACCGCATTTTAATATGATCTCCTTGTGATCTGTGTAACCATAGAATTAGGGAAACAATAGTATAGGTTATGTTACAAAGCAGTAATGTATTTGTTGACAGGAGCTAAAACCAAGCATTCTATTTTGTTTTGGAACATATATCAACGTTAATGTATTAGATATGTGTGGTTTTACTTTGGGGAAGTAGAAACAAATCTGAAAATTTTAGAAACATTTTAAAAGGAACATCAAAATAGAGTTCACATAACTAAATGAGTCAATTTGTAACCCAATAAGCTAACAGTCTTCTTTCAGTCCAGAAACTGACAACTGAAACTAGAAATAAAGCTTAGCATCACTCAGAATTATATAGGGCTGTATGTGGCATCAAAGTACCCCTTATATAACCATCCTGGTTAAGTCATTAATATGTATAAAAGAGATAAAAACAGACCTTAACTTCAACCTTCTCGGACACATCCACCCAATTTCACTGCTGCTAGCTTCTTGAGACCAAGGAAGGAATGATAATCAAGTTTCTAATATGCCCTTGATATAAAGAAAGTGTGATTTTCCTTGGGTTAAGAAGTGGTGTATGAGATTCTACGCTAATCTTATCTGATAAGGCTTTGATTGATTTCTTTTACTGTGTATTTTGAAGTGCTGTATCTTATCAGCAACTTTCTCTGAGGAGACTTACCAGAGAAGCTCACTAAACTACACACACACACACACACACACACACACACACACACACACACACACTCACTCACCTCCCAGTGAGAAAAAGGGATCAATGTTTATTATGCTCACTCAGTCTTATAGCTGATGGAAGCCCATGCATAGAGTGAGCTACACATAGTGAATTTAATTCTGGGCTATTTGCTCATTGATAAACACCCTATGTATTCCTGTCCCTAGATTCCATTTTTTTGGTCAGATTTAAGGAATATTCACTTAGTTTTCTTCACTTTGCCATTAAGTAGTCCTAAGCATTGTCATGTTAAAACAGAATAGATGGGTACAAAGACACCCTAATATCTATCTTAGTAAGAAATAAAGATTTATTAACAATTAATTACTTAATTATTAAAAATAAATAAGTAAAGATTATCATAGTAATAAACAGCTTTCTCATACTCTGATAAATTATAATTATAAATTAAATCAGTCAATGGGTTTTGGGAGGAAGAAGGAGTATCATTAACTTCTGTCCTAGAGTCTACTAAACACAGTATTGCCAGCTTTTAATTGATTTACACTTGTACATTTGTGGACGGTGAACATCTGTATACGCTGAAGTCTGCAGTTTGTGTGGGGACTGTAAATTTCCCATTAATGTATAGTTCATTTAGGGAGAATAGAGATTGTGATACTTATTCCACAGAACATATTTGATTTGTGCCCAAGGATCTCTAGATGCTTAATTTAAAGTAGTCTCTCAGTGATGGGATTCTTGCTTCTCAAAACATAGAACATGAGGCAAAGAAGTTTTGGTTTCACTCACACCATCCAGACAACTGGCACTTCTAACTTTGTTAAGAACAAAGCTTTCGGCCAGCCTGGTCTACAGAGGGAGTTCCAGGCCAGCCAGGGCTGCACAGAGAAACCCTGTCTTGAAAAACAAGTCTGAGATTCCACCTCACACCATTCAGAATGACTAAGATCAAAAACTCAGGTGACAGCAGATGTTGGCAAGGATGTGGAGAAAGAGGAACACTCCTCCATTGTTGGTGGGATTGCAAGCTGGTCCAACCACTCTGGAAATCAGTTTGGCGGACCCTCAGAAAAATGGACATTATACTACCTGAGGACCCAGCTATACCACTCCTGGGCATATACCCAGAAGATGCTCCTACATGTAATAAAGACACATGCTCCTCTATGTTCATAGCAGCCATATTTATAATAGCCAGAAGCTGGAAACAACCCAGATGTCCCTCAACAGAGGAATGGATACAGAAAATGTGGTACATTTACACAATGGAGTACTATTCAGCTATTAAAAACAATGACTTAATGAAATTTGCAGGCAAATGGATGGAACTTGAAAATGTCATCCTGAGAGAGGTAACTCAGTCACAAAAGAACGAACATGTTATGTACTCACTGATAAGTGGATATTAGCCCAAACGTTCGGAATACCCAAGTTTCACTTTACACTAACTGCTGGACTGAGAGTGTGGTCCCAGATGGAGGAGTTAGAGAAGGCACTGAAGGAGCTGAGGGAGTTTGCAGCCCCATGGAGGGAGCAACAGTGTCAACTGGCCTGACCCCCCCCCCCCCCCGGTCCTCCTGGTGGCTGGATCACCAACCAAAGAATACACATTGAGGGACCCATGGTTCAGACCACATATGTGGCAGAAGAGGGCCTTGTTGGCCATCAGGGGAAGGAGAGGCCCTAGGGCCTGAGGGTGTTAGAGGCCCCAGTAAAGAGGAATGTCAAAGTGAGAATACAGGAGTGGGTGGGCGGGTGGGCGGGTGGGTGGGAGGAGGAATACCCTCATAGACGCGGGGGAGGGGGAGGGGAAAGGGGATTTCCAAAGAGGAGACCTTGAAAGGGGGAAACATTGGAAATGTAAATAAAGTACCAAAAAATAAAAAAATTAAAAAAAAAATTATATGGCCAAAGGAAAAAAAAAGAAAAAGAAAAAGAAAAACAAACAAACAAAAAAGAACAAAGCTTTCATTAGGTAGAAAACTCTTAGCAGTTTGAAAACCAATTTTTTCATACCAGTGAAAGGACATTAGTATATTAAATTCTGACATTTTTGATACACTAGCTGCTAAATGAAGACATAGGATAATCTAAGTACATCACATAAATGTACAGAATTTCCAAAGAATAGATGAGAATATTATTTAAAAAGACTAGTAATTTTAAATTAGGCTAAATTCAAAGAAATATATAAGAGAATTATAGTTATATGCCAATAGATTTGAAAAATCTACATGATTGGAACATTTCTCTAAGAAAGTAGAAGTTATTAAATTTGACCTGAGTCAAGCTGGAAAGACATAATAGAGCATTAAACACATTTTTATTCTCAAAAGTCTCTCTTTCCTCTCATAGGCCATAATGACTAGATAATTCTTAGTATTAAGGTCATCAAATCTTTAAAAAAAATGATATTCATCTGTCCAATCAGTTTCAACGCTAAGAAAAAGATAAAATTCTAGATTTATTTCTAAGAGACTCAACTAGCTCTAAGATGTGAATCAGATAATGACAATGTCCTTACTTCCCAAAAGTTCTTAATAAATTCCATTCATAAATTTAATGCTAGAGTAAATTTAAAAGATTGCGCAAGATACAAGATTGTGTCAGAAAACAAGTATGCCAGAAAATGTTTTTATATCACTACAAAAAAGACATTTGATTGTCTCAAGAGATTTGTGAGCCCTGCATTCTTTGTTGTTTATGGGTTAAAATTCAGAACTAAACTCTTACGTGATAAATGAGATGTAAATATGATCATATTCCATTGTATTCATGTATGAAATTTTCAAGAGTGACAAACTTTTTAGTGTATGCCCTTAAATAAAGCAGGTACATTCCTTGGGACAAAGAGAAAATATTTACAAAAATGTAAATATAAGCATGTACATTAGCAACAGGATCAAGACAAAAATCCTCATGGTCAACTCAGTTTTCAGCATCTTCTTGTGCCACATGAAGCAGTCATGCTGCTTTCAAAGTCTTTGTTACAACACATATCCTCACTTTGAGTCAAATATGTAGATTTTTTGGTCTTAACCCAGTTTTCTCCTCAAACAATTCTGTGATAATTTCTTTCATTATCATATTGCTCACTAACTAAAGAGAGATTGTTTCACCTTTTGTAGACACCTAATATTTTTGCCCCATGTCATTTTCTGGATGTTTTTCTGAAATCATGCTGACACTTTGGTTCTCCCTTGTCTTGACATGTAGACTATAATTGTCTTCTATGTGTCAAATAAATCAAACAGAACAGAGTTGAAAGACCTAACCTTACCCTCTCCTATGGCTTTCTACCTTCCGTATTCAGAAATAGCAAATCCTTCATTTTCCAAAGCAGGATTTATATCTTTGATCTGCTGTTCTCTGAATTCCCGTAAGTAGTAGAGGTACGGTGGTGACTGGTTTAGAAGCAAAGCTGCTAGCACCACTGCAACAGGGGTGGAAAACCACTGTTCCTCATTAACAAACAAAATATAGCTAACTGATAAATTAACCAAAGAGCATACATAGCAAGTTCAACATTTACAAAGGTGATACAATGTTCTAATCAGAAATATATTAATTATAAATGTTGAATAAGAAAGCTGGGAAAAAATCTCCTTTGAAAACTTCAGTTTTCATGGAATGTCATTCTTAAAGATTGTGATAAGTTTAATTTTCACATATTCTTCACTGGCTCTATAATCATAGTAAATTGGAGAGAGGTTATAGTCAAACACAGGATAAACTTATTTCGTGTGCTATGTTTGTGCTGATAGTCGATGATGATGATGTTATTTAGTCTAGTGACGCACATGTAGTTGGAAGAGACAGTGGCATTTTGTAAGCAAAACTGATCAATTATCTGAGGGTCACTACAATGAAGATTCCAGAAATTAATCCATGTATGTACGCATTTGGGCAAAGGCATCACAATCATTCATTGGAGAAAGCGTTGCAATAAAAGATGCTGGGAGAACTAGGTAAGTGGAGAAGTGTGAAATCTGTTCTTCCTTCTAACATAGAAAAATATCAACTAAAAAGTATGTCAAATACATAAATATTACAATCTAAAGCTATGGAATTACTATAAGAAAATATAGAGGAAACATTATAAGACAAATGGGCAGTTTTTTTCTTTTATGAGTACATATTACAAGTGTATGCACATATGTGTGCTTGCAGAGGCTGTGTGTGTGTGTGTGTGTGTGTGTGTGTGTGTGTATTTATGTAGGATGCACACATATGTGTTCACATGTATGGAAGCTAGAAATTAACCTCGGGTATCATTCCACTGGTGTTTATTGAGACAGAGTTCCTTTCTTTGACCTGGAGGTCATCACTTATGCTAGGCTGGCTGATCAGAGAGCCCATGAATCTGACTCCATATTTCTAGTGTTGAAATTACAGGTGTTTGCTTCCATACCTGGCCTTTATACAGGGATCCTGGAGATAGAACTTGTGTCTCGTTATTACATGGTGCTCCAGTTTCCTTTCTGTTGCTGTGGTAAAACACTCTTACAAATGAAACTTAGGAAAGAACGAATTTATTTGGTTTACATTCCATCATTGAAGAAAGTCTGGGCATGAGTCCAAAGCAGGAACCTGAAATAAAAATCATGTGTGCTGGCTCACTCTTACTTAGTTACCTTTCCTCTATAGTTCATGACCACAGGCCTAGGGATGGTGCTACCTACAGTAAATTGGGATCTCATATATCAATTAACAATCAAGGCAACACCCCATAGAAATACTCAAATGCCAGTCTGATTTAGGTAATTCAATGATTGAGATTTCCTTTCAGATGACTCTTGGCAGCATTTGTTGACAACTGAAGCTAACTAGAATAAATGGTAAGTATTTTACCAACTGAGATCTCTATCTAGCTTCCCAGAGATTTTTGTAAGACCCTAAACACACCAGTAACAAAAGTAAAAATCAGAGAAATGTGCTTGTGTCAAACTAATAAACATCTTTACACCAAAGGAGACAATCAATGGAGTTGGGAGACAAACTAAAGAGTGGAAGAAAATACTATTTTGATGAGAAGAAATTCATATACAGAATATAGAAAACACTCAAAACCTTGATACCAATAAATAAATAATTCAACTAAAAAATGGGCTCTGGATTTGAATAGACACTTCTCAAAAAAAGGCATAAACATGGACTTCAGGTATATGAAAAAATATTCAACACCATTAGTCATCAAGGAAATGCAAATCAATACCAAAATGAGAGATCATCTTATCCCAGTTAGAGCTATTGCTGAACCCCCACCATAACAAAAGAAGAAAAGAAATCACATGCATTAAATTGTAGAAAATATAAACATCAATCTAATTGGAAAATTGGAATGTAACAGGATAGGGAAGAGGTAGTGAGTGGCAAACGCCATTTAAAACACAGAAAGGAAGAATTAGTTCTAGATTTCTATGACACTGGAGCAGGGAGTAGCAATGGCCTGTGACATATCTGAGACTAACTAGAAGTGTATGAAAATCCCTAATTATAGAAGTAATGCTTGAGGAGCTATCAGAGATCCTTTCCAGGATTTGATCACTACATATTATATGCATGTGTTATCATAGTGTACCTATAAAGCCACATGGATGCTATCGGAGGAAGAAGAAACTGTGTACCATGCATTTGCTTTCACTCAATTACATTTTATGAACTATAGTAGAGTAACACAACCAGGACACTGGTATTGGATGAATACATCAAAATTTCTCAACTACTTCTAATTTTACTTGTGCTTACTCAAGGTACTGAGCAATTCCATAACAACCCAAAAAATGAGTATTTTGAAGACCCACTCATCTTCTTCCTGCTACGCTTTCCCATTTTTAACCAGTATTTAACCAGTTTCCCATAGGTAACCAGTATTCTGGTCTCTTTCAACATGATATGACTTTGTGAAATTAAGAATGCTACCTAAATAAGATTTTTAAATGACACATAAATAAGAGTTTTGAGATTTGGTGGGTTCTTTTTTTTTTTCAGCATAACTCTCAAAAGATTCATTCAAGTTGTTTGTATTGATAACTAATTCGTTTTATCTGTGAGTAATGGTCCATGGTATGAATGAAACCATGATTTCTTTAACCATGTACTCACTGCAGGACATCTTTGTTTCTAATTTGAGATTGCTATGGACAAATCTGCTTTGAATATTTGTGCACAGATTTTTGAAAGTAAAAAGTACACATTTCCCTTGAATAAAATGACCAAGAGTACAATTATAAGTTTAGATGAGAACAGTTTAATTTTATAAGAATATAGCTGTCAAGCCATTTTCCTTACAGGCCATACCACTGTACATTCCTACAAGCAGTAAGTACATGGTTGATGCTGCTTGATGTCTTCACATCCTTGCCAGCATCTGAAAGGTAACACTTTTTGTTTTACTTTTTAGTCAGTTTAATAGCCATGGACTGTATTAATCTGAGTCTCTCAAGTGAACCATTGCTGACTTTTCTAGTAGAAATGGATAAAGGGTTTTTTTGTTTTTGTTTTTGTTTTTTTTTTTTTTTTGGTGCTTTTATAATCTTCAACAATGTTCACACCCAACTTCAAAATACAGGATATCTTCAGCACACCATGTCCACTCCCTCCCATTCTACCACCTTTATGACAACAAAAAAATAATGTCTTCAGGAATTGCTAAACGTCCCCTGGTATGGGGGATGATTGTGTCTATTAAAAACCCCTGTAATCCATCCTGTGATTCTAAGTCTACATAAAATAGGAGCACCAATGCTCATTTATCTCCTTTAGGCTTTCTTCTTTATTGAAATTAAAAATTTCTCTTAATGTCCCACTCTTTCCCTACCAAATCCCACAACTCATCATTCAGATACAAAAGATCATAAAGCTGCTCTGATGACTTACTGGACTAAGACCAAACTGAAATTGCTTTTATATACTCTTGTACAGGCTATTAACTCTCAAATTTCCTTCATCATCTACAAATGTACCAACCTCAACTTGTTTGTTGGATACTCATTCCAGGGGAGAAGCAAATTGAGAATATTTACAAAATGAGTGAAAAACAAACAAACAAAACCACCTGAGTTATAGGCTTTAAAAAGTGAGGCTGAGGCAGATTAGAAAGAACTCATTTTAAACCAGATAGTGCTGCAAGTTGGGAAAAACTAGAATTCTAGTTGCTGCACCTGCAGATCCCTGCAGACATCTAACATCACTTCCAGTATATGTCAAAACACTAATCTCCCACTTCTCAGTCTATTAAAATGCTTTGCATCCTCCAAAGCTCAGATCAAGTGCTATCTCTTCTGTAACACCTTCTGCAGTCCTCTCAGCCAAAACAAAATAATCCTTCCACAGATTTTGCCAACATTCATCTCTACCTTGATCTTTACTGGGACTCATATCTTTTAGTCCATGTTATGATTATGTGTGCATCTGTCTCCATCCTAAGATAGCTTGATCCTTGGACTGTATTTAACAGTGACTTTTAAGACCAGGGAAAAACTGTCTGTAGAGGAATACCATGGCTACTCAGAAATCAGAAAGGGTGAAAGGTGGAGAAGCAGCAGGCAGTAGCTGAACAATGAAAAACAGAGATTTTTCAAGTGAGAATTTTTAAGGATCTTTGGGTCTAATTACTCCTTCAAATTTGGATCCTAGCAATCTTTGGGACAAGACTATGAAATCGGGGCAGTGGACGTTTTTTGCTATTTTTTAAACAAATTACAAAAATATTTATTGATTGGATCACCTACAGGAATCTATTACTTTTTGTATCTTTAATAAAACATAGGACACTTGCAATAATGAATAGGAAATAATGAGAGTCATAAATATCAAGATTTTGCTGCCACACAGGGGCAAATCTGAGGTCTTTTTTTCATTTTATAATAAAATTTAATTGCTAAAAATTTTAGAGAAATGTTCCATATAACAGTACAAATCAATACAGTATTTCTAATGAACAGTTTACCAACAAGTACCAAAGTATAAATTGTGCATAAAATTTTATCTAGTTAACTTATTTCTAGGAATTTATATTGACAAAAATATGTATGCACTGTGGGATATCTATCACAGTATTATGTACAATGGTGAATTATGAGAAACATGTCAAAATTTAATAAAGAAGTAATAAATTATGAAATTACTTGTAGACATTTCTATAATAATTAAAATGCTATTTTCTAGGCTAAAACTTTAGAAGCCAATGTTACTCTTTCCCCCCTCCAAACTCTCCCATATAGCCCTAACTGATCTCCTTAAAATCCATGGCCTCTTTTTTCACAGTGTTATTGTGTGCTGTACTGCCTGGTTTTCACAAGCTAGAGTCATCAGCAAAAAAGGGAGCTTCAGTTGAGGAAATGCCTCCATGAGATACAGTGGTAAGGTATTTTCTCAATTAGTGATTAGTGGGGGAGAATCCAACCCATTGCAAATGGTGTCGTCCCTGGGCTAGTGGTCCTGAGTTCTATAAGAAAGCTAGCCATTTAAAAGCAAGCCAGTAAGCTGCACCTCCATGGCTCCTGCATCATCTCCTACCTCCAGGATCCTTCCCTGTTTGAATTCCTATTCTGACTTCCTTCAACAATGAACAGCAATATGGAAATGTAATCCAAATAAAACCTTTTCTCCTCAACTTATTTTTTGTTCATTGTGTTTTGTCACAGTAATGGAAACCCTAGCTAAGACACATGTGTTTATATATTTATATTTCTAAATATAATCTATTGAGCCTATGTAGAGTAACTTGTATGTATGTTTTCATGGCTGACCACTTGGGGTCCTGTGCCAATGAATATATCTCCAAAAAACTCCAGCACCTAAGGCTCAGGGAACATTTGCAGAAGAGAGAGAGGAAAGATAGTAAGAGCCAAAGGATTAGGGAGTTTGCTGTGAGATTGTGTTTTGTAAGAATGTCAGAAGCTGCACTTATAAAGTCTTACCAGCAATGGAATTTCTTAGTCAGTGATTCTCCTCTGTAATCATCTTGGCAGTTTCATAAAACACGGGCTCCTGGGTAGCACCCTTTATGCATTTGTTAGGTCTGATGTAGTGCTTGAGAATATGTGTCTTTAGCAGGTTACCAAGTGATTCTGATGCTCGAGGTCCAGCACCAAATTCTAAGAACTAAATTGCTTCATCTCATTTGTATTGACTGCATGGGTGTACTTTTATGGTTGCATTTCAATCTGTGAAAGTCAGCCAAGTTGCATGGCTACTAAAAACAGTACAAGGACTTGAATAGTAGGACAAAACTGAGTAGCACTCCTTTGCTGGAACAGCTCTAGACTCTTCCATGGGCATGGGATATGGAGCTGTTTTTAATGATTAAACAAGCATTTAGAGGGACATTCACACTCATCTTTATATTTCTGAAACATTTTGTGCTCAATGGTAGGGGGAGACCTGAAAAAATTTTAATGGAAAGATGAGTTTAAAATCTTTGTAATTCTTGTATAGCCCCAGCATAGAGCAGTTTCCTAGTAAAATTATTCTTGCCATTGCTATTTTTGAAGTTAATACTCTAATAGTAGCCTTTTCAATGTAATGTTAAACAAGGTGTTACATGCAAAACAGAGGAAATGTTTAGCAGAATAAATAGTCAGTTTTTTAAAAAAAAAAAATCTGAAGATGGAGAGACAGAACACTCAGTAAAGTACTTACTGATAAGCAGGGGAACCCAGGTTCTATGCACCAGTATCCCCATAAAAAGTTTAGCAAAGCTGGTGCGTACCTGTCATTCTAGCACTAGAGAAGCAGAGACAGGAGCCTGACAGGGAGTTGCTGACTAATTAGCCTAGCTGAATCAGCAATTTCAAAGTTCAATGAGAGAACCTGCCTCAAAAACAAAAGTAGAGAATGATGGAAAAAGAATCCCAGTATCATCCCTATCCTTCTAAATGCATGCACACACATGTTCATGAACACACACACACGCACACAGACGCATCCACTCACAAAAAATTAAAGGCATAGGAAATTGATGTATGCTGCAAATACTGCCAATAAAGAGTTGTTGGTTGGAGTACTTACAACTTTATGTTCTCTTTTTTTCTGTCTTTATCTCTCTCTGCTTTGTGTGTGCAAAGTGATGAAACTAGCTGCAGTATTGGGTAATGCTTTGTCAAGAAGCCATATAACAACAGACAGAAAGAAACCTCAGGCTATCAGCTAAGCATGACACTAACAATCTCAGGAATATACTAAGGAGAATCAGATCCTTCATGTGGAGCCTTGAGATGGCACAGTAGAGCCAGTTAAGCCATATGTGGATTCCTGATCCACAGGAACTGAAATAATAAATATGAGTTCTTAGAAGGCACTCAGTTTGGGGGCAATTTGTTAAATGCAGAAATAGATTAACTATACACAGTCTTTCCCACAAAATAATGTTTTCTAAAGTGCATTTAAAAAGTGATATGAGTGTGGTGTGTGTGTGTGTGTGTGTGTGTGTGTGTGTGTGTGTGTGTGTGTGTATCTGAGAGAGAACAAGAGCAATGTGACAAAAATATTTCTGACACCCTAATAGGAATTGTTTTCTTTCCTGCTGCAAAAAAAGAAAATGCTGCTAATCTGATTTTCTAAAAAAAAAATGTAAACATCCAGATTTCTAGAATTAATTAGGGTGGTCATTATTATTCAAACTTCTCAAACCTAATTCTGCCGTACCATTCACCTATCCACATCAAGATGACAAAACTGTAGCATTTACAATAAATAAAGGTGAGTTGTATTTCTCTGTCTGATTTACATAAAAATCAATTTGTATTTTTTCACAGTTACACAAGGCTCATAAATAACATAGCTATGTACTGGCCATGGCTAGAGACTACTACTCAAAAAAGGCTCACAAAGAGCATTCATTTCCTTATCCATCCAATGTTTACCTGATGTTTATTGACTGCCTACCTTGAGAAACACACTATTCTATAAACAGAAATGGAAAAATAGCCATGAGATTAGTGTACTAATATTTCCTTTCAAATATACAGGGTATGTACTGTCTTTACAATGATTTTGTTTTAGTATTGTCCATGTAGCCAACGTTATAAAAATATTATCACTTATGGAAATCTGCTAGTGGAAAAAGATGATTCTCAGGAATAGAACTCTGTCATTGACAGAGATTTCAACCAGGTTTTTGAAAACTGAAATGCTAGCAACAGACTTTTTTATTGTTGCTGGTGTAACATTTGACTTAAGATTCAAAACTTTTTATTTGGCTATTTCTCAGGAGGCTACAATGAAAGCTTAAGGGCTTTCTCTGTAAAGATGAACCACAATGAGGTAGACACCAATGGGTGTCTGACATGGATTCATTTCTGCTTGGACAGTTGAGCATATAGCACAACAACAGCTCATAAAATCCCATGTCCCTCAGGGTTCCTAGATATCACTGGAAGTAAACAAAATACAGAATGAACTCTTAAGACAAGTTGCTTGTAAGTGAAGGCAGAGGGAGAGGGAAAAGGAGAGGGAGGCAGAGGCAGAGACAACAGACAGGGACAGAGAGACAGAGACAACAGGGAGGATAAACCAAGCAAAGGCAATTTGGCAATGCATATTGAAAGGATTTGTCGTTTGTATATCTTTTAATCTAACAATCTATTTCTAGGCATTTATCCTAAGGGGTAATAGTAAAGGGAATCAGATGGCTTTGAAAATTTTATGGCTATGTGATCATTTACTATAAAATATAAGAAAAGAAGTTAGTAAACACCTAAATGTGCACAAAAGAGACCAGATAAACTAATTATTCTATAATTGCACAGTGGGATGCAATTCAGTCATTAAAATAATATTGCATAAAGTAATTAATAACTAGGTCAATATTAATATTCAGTATATATTATAAACTTATAAAGCAAGTTAAGAAGTGACAAATACAATGTCATTATTTCCATCAGTAACTCAGAGTATGGCCAGGAAGGGTAGAGCTACATGTATTTCTCTCTAATCTAGGATTGACCGTTAACAGGACCAGTCCAGGTCCATTGCAGGCTGCCTATGCCGCTGTGAGATTGTGATTACATTGGTCATGTCATACCCAAAGGACAACATTCCATAGCCCCACACTCAGCCCCAACCCCACCTGATACTCTGGCTCTAATATCCTTTCTACTGTTCAAGAAAAAGATCTTTTTAATTGGAGTTCAGTTGAAGCATATAAAGTATCTAAATAGGCTAAAAACATAATTTAATGAATACTTTGAATGGGTTATGTTGCTTCTTTCTAAAAGGTACAACACAAAGAAAGGGGAGATTAGCAATTGACCTAGAAGACAGGTTGAAGTCTTCTGTGTATGCCAGATAAACCAATCTGGCCTTCAACCCAATGCATAGATGCTTTAATGGACTAAAGTATTCCGTGAATGCTTTTTAAAGCCAGGGGAAACCATTTTAGAAATACCAAATATTAGAATTGTAAAGCTTCTAGAAGAAAGTTGAATCTTGAAAGAATGGAAATTTAACCCAATACTAAGTAGGGCTCCTGTGTAAGGGCATAGGTATGTCACTGAGGAAATGTAGACTGGACAGACACATAGTAAAGAAAGGAATTCTCAAAGTGGCATAAAGACACCCATTAATTCCTGGTACTTGATTGAAACAGTACTGGATTATATACCAGCAACTAGAAAAATTATCAGTCTTAAAAATATACAAGAATTCCCAATGATGTTATATTAGGTTGCTGTTAAAAATTATTCATTCATCTTTCCATGTCTGTCGGAGGGAAAAATGTACTTACTCACTTCTTGATTCTTTGTTGGTGTACTGACTTGTGTTCAATAACAGAATATCATGATATGGGAAGCTTGAGGCTGGAGGGCAGGTCTGGTGACAGAGTACTTGACAAATAATCATAAGTGTGTGAGTATGGATCCCCAGTAACCACAGAAGAGCCAGGGTATAGTGGTGTGCATCTGGAATTCAAACACGGGGAAGGCAGATCCCTGGAGCTTGCAAGCCATGCAACCTAGGAGAATCA
>CM052722.1:20002343-20037973 GCA_028551405.1 Uromys caudimaculatus | reverse complement strand
GGAGGGGAGGCATTTGTGCAGTAAGATTGTTTGGTTGGTTGGTTTGGTTTGGTTTTGGAGGTATGGGGGGGTTGGTGTTTGTTTTGTTTTTGTTGTTGCTGGTGTTTGTTTGTTTTTTTTAAGTCTCTAAAGAACTCACTCTGGCTAGCTTCCTCTTCTTAGTAAGAAAATGAGACAAATCCAGACCATAACCTTCTAACATCAACCACAATCTAGCTTATCTTGAAACTTCTATTGTATGCCTCTGAGTCTCTAAAATTTGTATTTTGGGGAGGAAATAATACTGTTGTGGCCATAGTTGCACCAATTACAGTAAAGCGATTTCTTGGTACAATGTGCCCAACTCTACTATAATTCACATTTTTTGTGAAAATGAAAGTGTCCACACACCCCAAAGAAATGATAATTATAATGGTCCTGGGCTCCTGAAAGCAGAAGATAACAAGAATGGGCTATGGTTCTAGAGCCAATCATTATTAGTCCAGGATATATCTGTTACTCAAATGAATGCCTGATATGACAAAAATTAAGATACACTACAGATAACTAAACCCTTTCCAGATACATTATATTTGGGGACTAAAAGACTCTAGGTTACAATGGCATTATTCCTGCACAAACTGATCTTTACATTTTATGTGATCTCAGTCATCATACAAATGCACAAACTGATGCAAAAATGTATATAGAAATTCAAAGGCCAGGAGAATAGTTGTGGAAAGCTTGAAGAAGCAAAAAGTTAGAGGAGACTGTCAGATGATAAGACTTAATTTAATCTTACAATAATTAATTCTATATGACACTGCATGTCAAGAGACAAATAGGCAAATGTACCAAAATAGAATCTAAAACAAGCCCACCCATGTACAGGGATATGCTTTGCATCAAAATTGACCCTGAAATAAATAGTGTACATTTCAGTAAAGTATATTGAATTATTTTTAAAAATCCAACTTATAAAAATAAATCATGATCCCTCTGTGCAAATCCATGCCTAAATCAATTTTAAATAGATATAAGTGTAAAAGTACTGAAAATAAGGAAATATTTATGTAGAATAAAACTTTCATGATGTATGAGTAAGCAAGTGCTTCTTAAGAGTGACCACACCGTATATGAAAAGTTTTGCTACAATTCTAATTATTTAGTAGCATTTATGGAATAGACTATTCAAGCTTCATTTTATATTATAAGGTTTCCAAACTCTGATTTAAAAAAAATCATTCACTAATATAAATAGTGAGTGTGGAATGAATGAACTTCATTTCTAATATAAATTTTATTCACTAGTATTAATATTAGGGAGTAATTGTCAAAACAATTGGATTTTCAACACAATTTTCTCCAATATCAGTATGCTAATGGTAGCAAGGTATCCTAGAGCAAAAACACAATAACACTTCCTTCCTTTTCTCATACCATCTGCATCATTGGATTCAAAGTCACTGTCTAACAAACTTCCCTGGTACATTATCATAATCTTCAGATCATTGAGCACTTGACCCAACAATGGGGTTAAATCTCCAGTCTTAGGAGACTTGCTAAGCAGAGATCTACCTGGAGGGAAAATACAATAACTTGAAGGAGGATCTGAGTCAAGGCCAAAGATTAAGCTCATAAAAGCAGTCGTTAATAGCATCTGTCACATACTTGGTTTCATACATTTCAAGAGTTGAAAGGCTCCATAAGAAAGGACACTATAAAGATTAACTACCTAGGACACATGGAGGTGGGCCAAGTAAGAGGAAACCTGAGTAGTAGTCCCATGTTCCCTCTATGCTCTATGATATTCACAAACATGCAAGTGGCTGACCTCACCTGAAGAAGCCAGGAGTCTGACAAATTAAAAAAAAAAAAAAAAAAAAAAGGCTGCTCTTGGGTAAATTGTAAGCTATTATGTTGTTCTACAGATGTGTGCCAGGATGGATTTGTGTTCCAAATGGAGGAACTAGAGCATTAGTGCTAAAGTCTTTCCATAGAGAGATGTCAGGACATCCCACAGAGAATTCTGCCTCCCTCCCACCAAGCATGTGATATCACACACCCTGACTTGCTGAGAGGCCTGACAAAATAAGAAAGTTCTGACAGAAGTCTCTCTCTCTCTCTCTCTCTCTCTCTCTCTCTCTCTCTCTCTCTCTCTCTCTCTCTCTCTCTCACTCTCTCTGCAAGTGTGTGTGTTTGTGTGTGTATGTATACATATGTACTTATACGTACCTATGCAATATTCTGCATAGGAGGATCAACTAACAACAGATTGAGAAGTATTCTGCAACCTACTGCATGTGGATACTCAGATGAGACAAAATGGAGCTACATATTAAAAGCTCCCTACTACAATTGGATTTCTTGTTTCACCAAAAAAGAAGGAAATATTATTCCTGCCAGGAAGAAGAAAAATAATGCATAATGTCTATATTAGAGAAGTATTTTTCAGAACATCCTTTTACCCAATATAATTTTCTCATCAGCTACTGTGATGGATGATATGGGACAATAGATTGTCTGTTGTTCATCCAGTATACTTAGTCCTTGAATTTAGTTAGCTAACTTCTTGGTTCCTTTGACTGAAAATTAACACATTAAGAAATTACTTAGTTATTGCCTTCTTCAAGGTCACCTACAAGTAAAGAATCTATGAACATTTTAAAAATTACTTTTTGTTCTTTCTGCTCACTGTATTTTGCTCTAGCATGCTAATACACAAATGTGCTTAACCTTGCTGAAGACTAACTGATCAACTTTAAAATGATTTCAACTTTTATTTTAAAAGTGCACAGGCACAAAATATTTGCAGCATTACCAAGAAAGCTTTGATGATTTATTTCTGTGCAGCAGAACCAAAAGAATTTTCATTAAAAAAATGAACCACTTCTTAATATGAAAATGACTTTTCCCTTTACTAAAAGAAAAAAAGCAGACATTCATTTGAAATTCACGCATAAATGGTTATGTGATAAATATACCAAATAGGTTTGTGATATTAGTAATATATTTAGAGATTTTAGCACAATTAAGAAAACATGTCAACTTCCTTTCCCTTAAAGCATCTCTCACAGTTCAATTCCCAAAATGGAGTCACAAATAGAAAGGACGGCAAGTTGTCAATTCCAAAATGTTTTGCCATAGAAATATTCCTTGGAATCAAATGTGTAGAAATCTAAGATTTCAGTCTCTATTCCTGAACACAGTTCTTCCATGAGCAAACCTTTGAAAATCTGACAGTACCCATTGTAAAACAATCTGAACAGAAAGTTCCTTTTCTGTTTTGTCTTCTCAGTTTAAGTTGGAGTGGCCTTGGGATCCCATCCCAACTCTTCTCCCAGTCTCCTCCCTTCCTGCTTCTTCTCTTGGTTAAATGATGTTGGCTGCATTCTGACGAGCTATGCAAATTAATTCTGCATATGTACAGATTTTACCTGGCAAACCGGATAAAGGCAACTTTCCAGGAGCAGAGTTGAAACAAAGGCCTGAATAATAACATAGTAGATTTGCAAAGGACAAAACGCATGGCCCACCCTGTGATAGTGACAGTACTTACTTAAGCAAATGTTAAAACACTTGAAAAAAAACTAGAGGAAGGCAAGTAATGAATATGTAAAGCTGAAGCATGCCACTTTATTGATGTGCCACTTGGGAAGAGAGCCAGCTCAAGTTAGTTCACAGCTCATATGCAATGTCTATATCTTTATAATGGGAAGGCTGAATTATAATTGATACAAACTGCACATACAATTTATTTAATTTTTTTAGTGCCTTTCTACTCAAAGTACTGTCTGTGGATTCACTGTAACTCATACCTAGACCCAGATATACAAAATCAGAACCTGGATTTTAACAAGATCCCCAGGTAGTCTACATGTTTGGAACTCCCCTTCTCAGAATGTCTGTAAAGGCTCTCCTTTCAGTGAAGGCCTATTCTAATTTCCTGTACTTACAATGCTTTCCTAGAGTATAAGATGGTTACAGTTACCTCAGAAATTACAACTCTAAATAATTTGCTAATCTATCAGAGTTGCTCAAGAATCTATAGGGTCCTGAATGGTCCAATCGTGTTAATGTACAAGCAGAGAGAACCACAGATTAAATTTCAAGAAGAAAAGGCTGAAGTGGTTAGTGAAGGACTCTAGTAGGCCGAATATGGCAAACGTGGTACTGACAGGTTTGACCTTGTACCCTTTCCCCTCTTACCAAACCATTAGATTACTCTCCTAAAGCTAGTCACCAAGATCTAGTCCCGTATTTGGCCACTGACTCATTCCGGAGACCAATCACCAAGGCCCAACAATAAAAACACCAAGGTCCAGTAATCAAAATTCATTTTGACTAACCTAATTAAAATGTCCAGTCAGAACTTAACAACACTTTCTAGTTCATTCTAACACAGATCTCCCCTTTTTCTTCTGAAAATTAACACTTGCAAAGCTATTTGTTGCTGTGTCTGCCCCAGTCAGATTCAGCAGCCTTGTGTCTTTACCTTAATAAAGGATCTCTTGGCTTTTGGTTCTGTGTTTAGAAGTTGGTATTTAGGTGTGGTCTGTGCCTATTCCAGGATTCAGAGGGGAGCACCCCATTATATGCATGTCCATTCAGAGACAGCGTTACTTCTGAGTATGGAGGATGCCCCCACTGGGTCTGCAAATTCCATTGGGCCACCAGCATCATCCAATGGCAGGTCCAGGGAAAACCATTCATAAGATAGAGATTCCTTTAGTTAATATACTAACTGGAAAAATTCCTGTCATAAAAAACCATCTCCGGCTCTCTGCTCCTTCCTGTTCCAGAGACAGCCGCATCTTCTTGTGCAGTGCCAGCCTCGTCCCGTAGACTAGATGGTGAAGGTTGGTGTGAACGGAGTTGGCCATACTGGGAGCCTGGTTACCAGGGCTACCTTCTGCTCTGCATCTGGCAAAGTGGAGATTGTTGCCATCAACGACCTCAACTCCATGGTCTACATGTTCCAGTATGACTCCACCCATGGCAAATTCAATGGCACAATCAAGGCTGAGAATGGGAAACTTGTCATCGACAGGAAGCCCATCACCATCTTCCAGGAGTGAGATCCTGCTAACATCAAATGGGGTGATGCTGGCGCCGAGTATGTTGTGGAGTCTACTGGCATCTTCACCACCTTGGAGAAGGCTGGGTCGCACTTGAAGGGTGGGGCTAAAGGGGTCATCATCTCCATGCCTTCTGCAGATGTCCCCATGTTTGTGATGGGTGTGAACCACGAGCAATATGACAGCTCACTCAAGATTGTCAGCAATCCTTCCTGCACCACCAACTACTTAGCCTCCCGACCAAGGTCATCTATGACAACTTTGGCATCGTGGAAGGACTCATGACCATGGTCCATGCCATCACTGCCACTCAGAAGACTGTGGATGGCCCCTCTGGAAAGCTGTGGTGTGATGACCATGGGGCTGCCCAGAACACTGGTGCTGCCAAGACTTTGGGCAAGGCCATCCCAGAGCTGAACAGGAAGCTCACTGGCATAGCCTTTGGAGTTCCTACCCCCGATGTATCCATTGTGGATCTGACATGCCACCTGGAGAAACCTGCCACGTATGATGACATCAAGAAGGTGGTGAAGCAGGCATTGGAGGGCTCACTAAAGGGCATCCTGAGCTACACTGAGGACCAGGTTGTCTCCTGCGACTTCAACAGCTACTCTCACTCTTCCACCTTTGATGCTGGAGTTGGCATTGCTCTCAATGACAACTTTGTAAAGCTCATTTCCTGGTATGACAATGAATACAGCTACAGCAACAAGGTGGTAGACCTCATGGCATCCATGGCCTCCAAGGAGTAAGGAACCCTGGACCACCCACCCCAGCAAGGACACTGAGAGCAAGAGAGAGGCCTTCGGTTGCTAAGGAGTCCCTGTCCCAACTCGGCCCCCAACACTGAGCATCTCCCTTACAATTTCCATCCCAGACCCCCACAATAACAGAAGGGGCCTAGGGAGCCCTCCCTACTCTCTTGAATACCATCAATAAAAGTTCACTGCACCCCCCCCGCAAAAAAATTTCTGATCTCTTCATTTCTTTAAAACATTCATACAGCATGACTTAGAATAAATTTAGATTCTACTTACTGGTGAGAAATGTTATCCAAATATGTATGATCTCAGACAGGGGATTGAATCAAGTCAGCATCTAGGAAAGCACAGTGTACTCAGAGCTGATAATGATTTGAGCCTGCAACCACTTTAGAAAGAAACTAACATACCACTACTCTATTGCCACTCTGTAGAAAACCAATCCCCAGTTGATGGAATGACACGTTCAAGATTTCACAAGTAATTGACAAAAGAGTTGGAATTATAAATCTGGTTTTATCAATCAAATCAGTGCTATCTGCTCAACATGCATATGTACAATCTGTGAGATTATTTGAGATGTGCAAATGCACAAAATCCTCAATTTTCCCTGTGAAGACAATTGCATCATCCAGCACATTCAACAAATGCCTTCACCTGCTCATTTGGAAACGGTTATTTTAAAAGGAATTTCAAAAGCTGTGTCCAAAAATAAAAAGAGGTGTAGCCCTGAAAAAATAGAGCTGCTTCAAAAGGAGCTAGGTGCCTGTTTGAGTAGTTAATGGATAATTTTAAGCATCTGATTGAAGTTCGCATTTATACCAATTATGTGTGCCAATGGAAGCTTTCCTGGAGAAAAGAAGAGGAGGTTTGAGGAAATTACTTTCCAACTTAAGACCTGCAAAGTCACACTGATGCCGGTTATTTCTCCCCCTGCTTTTGCCAACAAGAAAAGAGGATTGGCAGAAAGTTCAAAGGGCAAGCAAGTTCTCTCCCTTAAGCAGGACAGGGCTAGATACTGAAAACTCAGCTCACAGGGTGACATAAGAAAGCCAGTGTGCACCCCCTCCCTGCAACACATAGCTTAGGGGAAACACTGACCATCAGAAGAAGCTCAAAAGACATCGCTGTCTTTAGATAACTAGTATTAGATGAACTGGTATTAGGCAAGACCATCGTTAAGTGTCCTGCCGTTTTCTATTGCTTTTCTCTTATAGCCAATAAACATTCCTTTAGATTATATCCCCTTGAAGTAGTCTATATCTTTTAAATTAATTAGTGTGCTAATCCATAATTATTAGCTGTCTTCAAGGAAGGCTATGCTGTAAGCACATCAGCAAGGACTTCTTCCTGTGCACATGACGATTCTTATCTACAAGAGTTCATAGGAACTCTTGGCTTCCTGAAGGAGAGACATGAGAATAAAACCTGTTAAAGTGGTCGAGCATCTGAGACTAGATAGGATATGGGCTTAGGGAAGAACTTAGTACTATTATTCTCCTAAAGGAACAGTAAAAGAATGACTCCTGTTGACATAATGCTGTGCCTACAGATCAATGCCTTGCTCAGCCCACATCAGAGAAGCTTCTTTTTCTAGTAGATGGGAACTAACACAGAGACCCATATTTTGGCAATATGCAGAGTGAGAGACCTTGGAGCACTCAGTCTTAATTGGGATGTCTTCACCAAAGCCCTTCCCTCAAGGCTCTGGGTTTTATAAGAAGGGCTGGAAAGATAAGAATGGATGGATGACTCCTAGGAAACTGTATCTTCCACATACAGCCGAACTGATACACAAATGAAAGTGACAATGGCAACTCACACAAAACCTGTACAAATTTAAACCAGATGGGAGTCCCAGCACTGAGAGAGCAGAGTGGTCACAAAATTTCACCTGGAACCAACAAGCTATTTGCAGTCCATACCTGCTGGCAAAGAGAAAAACCAGTTTTCTCCAAAGGAGTTTCACTGGGTGTATCAACCATACTCCAGAGCAGGCACCACAGCCAAGAAGAGTAAGCCAACACAAAAAATACTTAGTGGTACTTTTGTGGCCTTCTCATTTTGCTTTGTTTTGGCAATTTTTTTTACTAAACCATTATCTGTATCATTTTTAAAAATTAATTCTTTCAGTTATTTACATTCTGAGTGTTGCCTCCCAGTTCCCCCTCCAAGAGTTCTTCACCCCTTCCCCTTTGCCTCTGAGGGTGATTCTCCACCCCCACTCGCAGCCCTCACCCCCACCCTTCAACCCCTACCCCACCCCATCCATACACCACCCCACCCTGGGCATCTCTCTTCTCTGAGGCATCAAGTCTCTACAGGATTAGGCACATCCTCTCCCACTGAGGCCAGACTGACTTACTGGCCTTTTGCCTGTTTTTATTTTGTTTTGTTTTGTGGGTTTGGTTTGTTGTTGTTGCTGTTGTTGTTGTCTGGTTGTTTTCTAGGTGGAGAGGATAAAAAAAAAACTTTTACATAAAAGTTTAAAAAGAAAGAGGTAAAGGTCACTGGATATTAAAATGAAGCTCTGCTTCCCATCTCATCATCGTGTTCACTGAAACACATACTGGCCAATATCCCACATTCCAAATTGAGAAAAGATACTTCTGTAGAGATTTCAAATACAAAAACAAACCAAAAACAAAACACAACAACAACAACAACAAAAACTGTAAAAACCTCAGTAAGCTTCCTCTCCCTGGAATTCTGCTCCCAGTATGGGAGTTCAATCACTAGAAGTTTTTCCTTTCACAGACTAATCTATCTTTGCTAGAACTAAAAGTACACAACCCAGATATTGCTACTCAACTATGCACATAGGAATCAACTGTGGGTTGATTTGGTTGATTTGCCTTGGGAAATTAGAACAATGAACTCCAGCAGCAAACTACATTCTTACTCCAATGGAATCGAATACATAGTGACTTCTTAAACAGCAGAGAATATTTTCCAGAATCCTTCAAATCACCCAGTATCATCACTACCTTTACCAAATAGATATGAGGCTCCTGTTGGTTGTTAAATAATTTCCCTTAATGAATAACATCTCCCTAATGTATTGTTTTCTGTAGACCTCGACTAAATGAACTTGGGACTTGGCTCTGTGCCTTGTTTTAGCCAAGAAAACATCAGCAAATGCGATTGAAGCAGTGATTTGATATATTCTTGAGCACTGATGTTTGCTCCCTGGGAGACCTGATAGCATGCAGTGGAGAACCAGAGCTTTTCCTTGGTTAGTCACTTCTCCACAAAGCATGCATGTAGAGAAAGAGAGTAAAAAAAAATTGAAACAATTCAATACTCTGCATCTCTGTGAACAGGTGATCACAAATGATGCCACCACTTATCCAGTCTTCTACCGGGTGATTATGCTATAACTGGGCTTGGGTGGGACACCAGCATCAATAATTCTAAAAATCTCTCTAGGCTTTTACCTTATAGAGGGCAGTATATTATCATTATCATCATTGTCATTGTTGTTATTGATAATTAAAATTAAGGGATCTTTAATTTATTACCACTTTTTTTACTTTTTGTTAGGGCTTTGATTCTTCTTCATTAATTTATTTATTCATTACTCACTTTGTATCCAGATCACAGCCTCCCCTCCCTCCTCTCTTCCCAGTCCCACCCTTACAAATCACTCCCCACATTGTCTCCTCCCCTTCTCCATAGAGAAGGTAAAGACCTCCTTAAGGGGAAGGGAATCTATTGACAGGGAGCAGAGACCAAGACAGTCCCCACTCCAATTGTTAGGCCACCCACAAGAGGACCAAGCTGTACCTCTACTACAAATATATAAGGAGCCTCGGTTCAGGCCCTATATGCTCTTTGGTTGATGTCTTTACTAGAGGTGGCAGTTGTAGCTGTAACTGGTCTTTTGAAAAAAAATATCCATTCTTTTATCCCCTGCTGTTTCCTCTATGGCATTTGAAGTCAAATTTCCAGTTTTTCCGAGTTTCATATCTGGGCACTACTTGTAACCAGTCTTTGCTACTTTGTGGGTTATTCTTTCTTAGGGTGGAGAAGGGTGGAAGACAGAAAAGCCCACAAAGTAGAAAAGACCAGTGTTATGTTTATTGATTTTATAATTCTTTAAGTAGTCTTGAGAACACACAGCATGTCATAGGAGGATCTAATCTCTTTTCTATTAAGAATGTTTTTCTATTGGCCTCAAATTAGATTTGACATTCAGTACACATAAATTTTCATTACTCATCTTATGTAATGTCACAGAATCTACACAATCATCATCTTAATTTTGTTTCATACATTTCAAAAAATCATACGATACTATATTTTATTACATTGTGATTGTCTTCACAATTTAGTCATGGCTATCCATGTAAGAGAGTTCTAGACTTCTTAGTTCAAGATTAGTGAAGCAAAGTTCAGTGTTCCAGCACACAAGTCTCTCCTCTTGTTGTATCAAGACTATACTTATACTGTCAATTTCTGTCTTAGTTTGTTGCTGTTGTTGTTGTTGTTGGTGGTGGTGGTGGTGGTGCTGCTGCTGCTGCTGCTGCTGCTGCTGCTGTGACAAAATACAAAAGCAACTTGAAGAGAGACCAGGTTCATTTTAGTTCCTAGTTCCAGGGAAAGTCACAGTAATAGGAGCTTGAATGAGCTGGTCATATTGCATCCAAATAAGGAAGGCAGTGACCAATGCATTTGCATGCTGGACTTCAGTCTCCTCCTCCTTTTCACAGTCTAGAACTGAGTCTTCAAGCTCAGGCAATGACACTTAACCCACAGTATTCAGATAATCCTGTACCAGTTAACATAATTATGGTAATCCTTCCCAGACATTCTCAGAGACCCTTCTCCCAGGTAGATCATGTCCAGTTGATAATTAAAATTAACTATCACAATGGCTTTACCATGATTTTCTTTCTTCCCTCTGTTTTCCTTTCCATACATGAAACACAATTGTTGGGTTATGCTGGTGTGAGTCTCGCATCTGCCCCAGGGCTCAAGCCTCTGGGGGAGGCAAGATGTGGGAAGTTTGACTATGCTCACCCCACAGCACCGCCTGGCGGGTGTCAGGCTGTAAGAAACCACAGGACACCTCCCAGGGGTGAGGGAGCATGGCCTGCAGTCCTGAGGACTACACGGAGCCGGTTCCGTCTGGTTCTCAGGCTCTTGGGCATCCCAGGCACCACTGGATGCTTCAGAAGAGCTGAGAATGAAGTGGAGGCCTGAAGGCTGGATCTAGCCCCGGCAGAGGGGGAAAGGCAGGGAGGGGCCTTGTCAGTGGCTAGCTGGGTTGGTTTGGTAGAGACCATGGCTGGGAGCATGGAGAGGCCTTCTGTGGGAGACTCGACACAGCTCTTTAGGTGAAGGCCTGTTCCATCGTTCCCCATGGTGGATCCCAATGAAGAGAGACAGTTCATGGTTCTAGGGCATTTACTGCATTTACTGTCATGGCTGAGAGTGGTGATGAGTAAAACCATACCCCACTTTCTCAGAGGGGGCATGAGGTTAATACCTTTTGCAGGGAGGAGTGGCTGGGAAGGGGAGTTTATTGGCTAAGCCTCTAGGTGCCTCATTAAAATGGGAATGTCTTGAGGCTATGTGACCACACCTCTACTTGTGGAGGGGTGTTGCCCTTATATGACTGGAGGTCACAGATCTATGAAGAGCTGTGGCCTCCTGTCAGGAGCCTGGGGCCCAGGAGCAAGGCAAAATGCCTACTGTCCCTTGTATGGTTATCCCCTGTTGTGGACCCCCTTCTGGGTCTCCGGGGTTTTAAACCTTAGCTCAACAAGAAACCAGGCTGCCTTTCAAGGTCCTACACACAGTAGCAAATGTTGCCACCTCCTTGGAAGCACCCGAGTCCCTAAAAGATTCCCAATGCTAATTTGCATTACAATTACCTTTTGATGCATTTCACATTTATTAAAGGTATATCTGTCTGCCTTCCCTCTAGATTCAGAAGAAGATAACAAACACAGAAAAGATTTCTTTTTCCCTATCGATTTTTGTGCTTCCACATTCTGCTTCCTCCCTCAGAGTGTCCTGGAACCACTGCACCCCAACAGGAAAGGATGAAGTCCAGGATGGTTGGGTCTATAGGATCCAGGTTCAGCTCAGTGCTGGAGGTAGGGTTGGGGATAGGGGGTTGTGGTTTAGGGGTTGGGGGAATATCTTCTCCAAGGATTTCTATGTTACAGCTCTTTTAGATCGTACTCAGGGAAACAGCTCTCTTAGATGGTATTCTACTAAACAGCTTGTTCTCTTTATTCAGGGTGAACAAGGACTATATAAACCTTGGCAAGTGGAAGAGGTTCTTCTTAGAGAAAGCTTCAATGGCTGAGACTTAAGGTTCTGGACATACCTCATTTGCACAAAGAGGCATTCCAGGAAGTTTAACCTGCAATTTCCCACAAGGACTACTTGTCCTTCCTTGGGTAGACAGAGTTGGACTTCCCAGATAAGGTTGGACAGAGAAGAGGAAGCCCTGCTAGGAAAGGGAGTCCTCCATTTTGCACCAAACTCAGGGAAGATGTCCAAACATTGTAGATTATGACCTTTCGATAGCAGAATCTTCGAATATATTTGTCAAATATTAAGATAGTTCCAGATTTCATACTTCTCACAACAATCTTACCTACAAGGGAAGGTCTCATATTAAATCCATTTATAGGTATACAACTTGAGGGTTATATAAATAGTTTGTTAAATTCAAACATACAAGGAAGCTGGAGCTGTAACAGAAATCTGTCTTGGACCAAGCATTGAACTTTTAGCCACGGTATACTGCTACTTGCAGTGGGAAAGAGTATGCAATAATTTCTGCACCGATCCTTATCTTTCAAAGCCCCAGATGATTCCTTAGTAACAGAAACTCTCAAATGTTTAATAAATTGTAGATTTTTAGAGATGAAATGTACTCCATTGTATTATAAAATACAATTGTTTCCCAAAAATTTATCCCATATGTCTTATGCTTGAGATATAATTTGAGCAATACTGCTTGACATGGTAATATGTACAAAGTTAGAGTTAGATATGAGCAAGAAGTTCTGATGCAGTAGTGCCCACTAGGGTGTCTCTAAATAATGACAATATAGTGTATATTCCAAAAAGTTAGAGAAAAGGATTTTGAATGTTTGCATCAATGGGATGATAAATAATTGAAGATTTAAGTACCATTGCTTGACCTGACCTAATTTGAACATTAAACAAAGCATATATGTCTCAACACATCACATGATAACCCATTTATATAAATAATGTTTTATGTATCCTATAAAAGAAACTTAAGTAGAAACATTTTAAATAGAGTTAAGAAAATATTTTTGGCCAGAGGCAATAATAATAAATCTATATACAGTGTTTTATGGACAAAAGTAATCATTGAAGCAAAAGTGATTAAAACCATAAAATGTTTCAAAAACATTTTCAATAAGATATAAATGGACATAATGAAGTTGGTTGTGGTGATGCAGTAGGTCTTGGGAGAGACTGTTAAATGATTTTTACGTAAATTATTCTTTCTTGATTGTGGATATAGCTATGGTATATATGAGGCCCTTGGTTCAATTGTCAGCAACATAAAACAAACTTTAGAAACATGTATAAATTCAATAAGAAACCAGCCGTGGTACTATTGTACCAGTTATCACATGTTGAAAAGGTCTAAAAGGAGATGCCATGGGGATAAAGGAGACAGATATGATCATTATAAATTATATATATATATATTTCTCAAAGAATAAAATTTGAACCATAATGTGTGGAGTTCAATGTGAGATTTAAGCTTTAGTAATGTTTCTTTTATGAATGTGGGCGCCCTTGCATTTGGGGCATAGATGTTCAGAATTGAGAGGTCCTCTTGCTAGATTTTTCCTTTGGTGAGTATGAAGTGTCCTTCCCTATTTCTCTTGACTTCTTTTGGTTGAAAGTCTGTTTTATTAGCTATTAGAATGGGTACTCCAGCTTGTTTCTTGGGTCTGCTTGGAAAATAGTTTTTCAGCCCTTTATTCTGATGTGATGTCTATCTTTGTTGCTGAAGTATGGTCTTTGTGTACAGCAGAAAGTCTGTTTTATTAGCTATTAGAATGGGTACTCCAGCTTGTTTCTTGAGTCTGCTTGGAAAATAGTTTTTCAGCCCTTTATTCTGATATGATGTCTGTCTTTGTTGCTGAAGTATGATCTTTGTGTACAGCAGAATTATGGATCGTGTTTACACATCCACTCTATTAACCTGTGACTTTTTATTGGTGAATTGATTCCGTTGATGTTAAGAGATATTAATGACAAATGATTATTTATTTCTGTTATTTTGATGTTGTTGTTGTTGTTGTGTGTGTTTCTCTTCTTTTGGTTTTAATGTTGTAAAAATTATTTATTTATTGCATTTTCTTGAGCAGTTAGCCTCATTGGGTTGCAGTTTTCCTTCTAGTGTTCTCTGTAGGACTGGGTTAGTGGAAAGATATTGTTTAAATTTGGTTTTGTCATGGAATATCTTGGTTTCTCTATCTATGGTGATTGAAAGATGATAAATGTGCTATTAAGCCATGTCTCCATGGAGGTCTATGTGTAGATGGAGAAAACAACTACTATGTAACTGCACAGATAATGCATTCAGAGCAACACAATGTGAGACTCCGATGCCTCACCATTGGTCAAAACCTTGTCACAATAATTCAACATGTCAATACACTGTAACAGCTATATTTGTCACTGCTGGCCTGGATACACAGGTGCCCTCTGTGAGATGGACATAAATGAATGCAGTAGCAACCTCTGCCAATCTGTGCAGGGGGAGGGGGGAGAATGTGCTAAGCTATCCTCACAGGATCAATAGGGACATACAGCAGGCCTGCCTGCCTCCTTCAGCTACTTTGGAGCCTCAGGCTATGTTTGTATCTGTCAGCCTGGATTCAGAAACAAGAGCCTAGCATCACTGTCCTCTGAGAGGCTCCACCAGCAACTGACTGAAACATGCAGAGACCCACAGCCAAACATTCGATGGAGCTCAGAAAGTCTTGCAGAACAGTTGGGGAAAGGATTGAGGAACCTGGAGGGGACAGAGACTCCATAAGAAGACTATCAGAATCAACTAACCTGTACACTTGGGGCTTCCCAGAGACTGAACCACCAACTGAAAAGTATACAAGGACTGGACCTAGGCCCCTTGCACATATGTAGCAAATGTACAGCTTGATCTTCATGCAAGTCTCCCAACAACTGGAGTGGGGGCTTACCCTGATTCTGTTGCCTTCCTGTGGAGCCTGTTCCCCTAACTGGACTGCCTTGTCTGGCCTCAGTGGGAGAGGATATGATTAGTGCTGCAGTAACTTGAAGTGCCAGGGTTGGTTGGTACCCAGGGAGGACCTCCTCCTTCTCAGAGGTGTAAGGGAGGGTTTGAGGAGAGGGGCTGTATGAGGAGGAGGAGGCTGTAATCAGTATGTAAAGTGAATAAATAAATTAATGGGAAATTTAAAACATAACTAAACAAGAATCAATTTATCTTTCTCCCTGAACATGCCTAAATAAATGCTTAGTTAAATAGTTAAAGGAACTATGTCCATTTAATCCCAGCACTTGGGCGGCAGAGGCAGTTGGACTTCTGAGTTCGAGGCCAGCCTGGTCTACAGAGTGAGTTCCAGGACAGCCAGGGCTACACAGAGAAACCCTGTCTCAACCGCCCCCCCCCCCAAAAATCCTGTTGTCCATGTGTGATGCTACTTCCAAGGATATTACAAACTGGGGTTTCTAGAAATTCTTTATTGACAAACAAAACATTTTGCTGTGTATATTAGCCACCATCATTCTGAAGGCATACAAATTCAGAGGAGAAACTTTGCTAGATATTGGATAGATTGAGGCCCTTTCAAACTGTGGAGTTTCAAGTGTCAGCCTTTCATTTATAATCATAAGAATGAACCATGGTACCTCTCAGCACCAGATGTGGTAGTTTAAAGCTGGAAGTACAATCACTACTTAATGCTCCCTTGAGGTGAAAGGGGGACTTTAGAATAAGATTTAAGAGAAAATAGTTGTAATCTAAAATTGAACTATTTGATGAATCTGTGATTACAAAGTACCTGAAAACAAGAACAGACACTTTACTTGTATGGCTACTTTGTGCCCTGAGCAAAATTCTCCTAAAAGCACAGAAATAAACCCTTTTACTCCAATATGGTAGACTAGTTCAGTTTCTCCTGAATATTGGAATGCGGTAGCTTCAATCAGAATATTAAATATCATATTTCAATAAGTTTTTATGAAAAAGTGTGAAATGTTTTATAATATTTTTAGATTAAGTAAAGGTTGAAATATTTGAGTTAAACTGAATTAATCTAAATTTTTTCCACAAATAAGACTGTTCATTTGTCACTATTAAGAAACCTGGATTTTCAACGGATTCTAGTATTGGTGCTTCAGCTCTATCAGCTAGTTGAGCCTCAGCACCTGTCTCAGCACTAGCAGCTTTTCCAGAACTACCGCCTGCATCGTGAAGCTCTATGAGTTTGCCCAACCCAAACTTGGGCATCTGCAGCAATTTCACTTTTTTAAGGAAGACATCACAATGAGGATAAATAATTGCAAGCCTTTTCTTTACTTTCCCAAGGCTGTGTAGAATCAATTTATTAGGCATTCCTTTCAAGTCCTTTGCTTGAACTGCTCAGGTCATGATTTCCAACATTTTCTTTTAAATCTGAAAAGACTATTGGTGTTGCGGAGAGGACATCTTGGGTATCTGAGTGTTGAGGTTTTTGAATGAGATCAAAACAATAGATGGAGTAAACAGCCATCAGTTGTCTTGGTATTAACATGAGATTCGATCATGGACTGTTTTCTTTGTTGTTGTTGTTGGTGGTGGTGGTGGTGGTGGTGGTGGTGATTTTTGTTTGGTTGGTTTTTTGTTTGTTTGTTGTTTTTGTTTTTGTCCTGGTGAGATCCATGCTAAGGAAGTTAGACAGTTCTTCCCTAAACACCCTCAGGAATTATGTAGACTTTTCTACGTGCAACTTCATCAATTTATGGATCAAGGCTCACTTTAAACACACGACCCTAAAGGCCATTAGAAGCAATTTTGATTGCCTGAATCCTTGTGACAAGTTTTTTTTTTTTTCTTGCATCCTTTTGTCAGGCACTTGTTCTTCCTGACCATCATGGTGCTTCATAGAGAGCCAAACAACAAATTAAATTATTATTAAATTATTTTAGCTCATTTCTAATTTTCTTTTTTTGTATGGGTACCAGAAAAATTAATTTGTTCCATATTATAAATTATTAAACAACCATGGCATAGATAAAAAAGGATCTAGACTGGCTGTCATATTGGCTGGGGTTTAATGTGGTTTTTTTTTTCTTTTGGTCATTTGTTTGTTGAGACAGGATCTCATTATGTCACCCAGGCTAGTCTTGACCTGATGGGCTTCAGGAATTCTTCTGTCTCAGCCTCCGAAGTATTGATCACAGGTATGCATCTTCACGTCCAATATTTTTGCCTAGATTTTAATCCTGGTTTCCCCACAAAAAAAAAAAAAGCCATGTGTTCTTAGACAATTTATTAAACATTTTTATGTCTAGTTTACTTATGTTAAATAATACAAACAATGATGCCCCATTAAGGTATCTGAGAAGACAAAATAAAATTTTGTACACAAGGTCTCTCACTCCATGCTTGGCTTACAGTGAGTAAGAATTTAATATATATAAGAAAATTTCCAAACTGTTAAGAATAGTTTTATTAGTGATTGTCTCCTTGCCCAGAACCTTCCAGAAGTTTCCCATTAACACTAATATTGTAAGTACCTTAACATGTCTGAAAAAAGAAGCCTACAGATGTTGACCCCAGCACAATTCCTTCTTCCTATTCTACTTTGTTTCTTATAAAAATAAACTTCCTGTATTCCACTGTAGCATCCCAACACAGATGTTCTCAATTGCTGTAGACTGGACATTGTTAGCCCTGTCTCCCAATACTTTCCTCCATTCTAGTTTTCTGCAAAATTCCTTCCAACACATTTGAACGGGTCACTTCATAAAGCTCCATCCAATTGTCAAGCACATATAGAAATAATTAAGACCACCACATTTTCCATGTAACTTGTACATATAGATATTACTGTAAATGATGAACCACAATGTAATTACAGGTATATTATTTTAATATTGCTCATACAACATCAATGCTATCGAGGGTAACAATATATTTCTATGACTTTCAGTCAAGGTAAAATAATGCTTAACTGAATTCCTGATACAAACTCAAACTCATTTGTTGAGTTACTAGATGTCTGCTAATATGACTTGTGGATTTCTTTCTGTACCTTAAACATATCTCAGTTTACTCTAATTCCTAGCTATCATGTTTGTCTATGCCTAATTTTAACCAATAAATAAAGATGCTGTGTTGCCTTGCTATATACATATGTGTGTGTGTGTGTGTGTGTGTGTGTGCGTGTGTGTGTGTGTGTGTGTGTGTGGTGTGTATACATACATAGTCTTCCCCCCACTCTTCTTTCTCTTCTTCTCTCTCTTCTTCTTCCTTTCCCCTTTGCCAGCCAGCAAGAAGCCAAGTAATATAACAGGAACAGAAATGCAAAATTAACTCCTCAATCAACAGGTCAATACTTGGAAAAAGACAGGCAAGTGGACCCAAAAACGTATGATTATACTGTGTTCTAAATGATATCTTTGTGATATTGAGCCATGGAGACCTGGAAACTTGTTAGTGCATCATAGTTTTGCACATCCTAACTAACAAACCCACTCTAATATATATAATTTGAAATATTCTTTTAATTGTAAATTCTCCTGAGAAGAGGAGCAACGTGACAATAACTCACTTTGATAATAGCATCCTTTTCCCCTAATCCAAAGAAAACAAACTATATATATATAGTTTCTGGACACTAAATATTGGATCTCTGAGAGGAAAGGGCTGAGAGGCAGGCATGTAGAGGAAGTACTTGCCTGGTTGCAGTACAGCAGGTTTCACATTATACTAAATTATACCACCACCACCAACAACAAAACCATTAGCCCAAAAGAATTAATATGCATATAGAAAGCTCACCCAGAAATACATGCTGCTCCCTTCAATTTTGCTTTCTCCTAGATAAAACTGAGAAGTTGTATAAATAGACATGACTGGAGCTTTAATCAACAGTAAAGCATATTTTTATTTGTTTCTTTAGCTTCCTGATAAAGCAAAAGGATAAAGTCCTGTTTAGAAAGCTTTTATTTTGGCTCTGTTAGGATGTTCTATTCTAAAATATCATCAATATTCTTTAAGGTATCTAAACTAATTTTAGCCAAAAGCCCCAGGAGTTGACTGTTGCTTGTCTGATAATGGATATCAATTTTTTAAACTGAAAACAACTAAGAGTCTTTCTTTAAAAAAATCCTATAAACCCAGCAGACTTCCCTCCTCAAACACTGGCCTCTGTGCTTTTATCATTCCCCACAGTTGTATCTTTTGTTATAAGCTACAAAGGATATAGCTGAACCATAGCAATGACATAATCCCTTTCATCTGAGACTTCTTACATTCACCCACGTCATCTGATCTTGTGGCCAGAGAAGAGTACAGTCATGTGGAACATAATATTTCCATGGTCAGCAAGAGACAGCATAAATGACAGTAGTCTACTAAGATAAAAATGGAGTTTTCAAAAGAAATGTATCACCTTGTGATGTCCTAGCTGTTGTAATACAACATATTACTCACTTATGATAATTGATGTTGTTATAAACTTGCTAAGATGCCATTTGGAATAATGTACAGTATAAGATATAATGCTTTATAGTAATGATAAATGATTGTGTATATTGTATGTATTTACTATTCTATGCTTTTAGAGCTATCTCTATGGACTGTTTATACTTATAAACAAAATACACTTTATGTTATATACATCATGGTATGCTGGCAGCAGGCTGCCAGAGGTTGAAGTTAAGTCCACATTGCTGAAGATATTGTTCAGTTTGGTCACAGGATCTGGAAGATATGAGATGATTATGACCTGAAAGCTTCCTTCCTGGGGTGTAACTTTCACAGTATAAGGAGGAGCCATATAAGCATTCAAGCAAGGGACACAAGCAATAGTCTTACCCAGCTATGACACCTATGAACTACAATAACCAGAATGTCATGATAACCCTAATGATGCAAAAGTGGCATGCATATCTTGGTAGTAACCAACAGCTCTCTAATTGTAGTAAGGCTGACTCAGCAGGAAGGAAACCATGACTGGTACTGGAAACAGCCAAATACCTGGGGCTAGTGAGATCATAGACCTTAGAGGAGAATCTACTACTGCCAGTCTGCTACTAAACCAGCATAATCCCCATTTGCATTCTTGTGGAGGTTCTGCCCTGACCTGCATAGCAGGTGTTGCCACAACAGCTATTTTTGCTCTCACAGCACTTGGTGGAATTTTCCTGCCTGAGTTGGGAGTTCTGCTTTTGGCCTGATAAGAGAGACCTGTGCCAAGAAATGGAAACCTTTGCCATTGGCTGCCAGCATGAGATGATTTACGTTGTCAGTCACATCTAGGGGTTGGGCTTATGGTTTTTGCCTTTATAAGCCTGCTGCTTTGCAATAAAGTTGAGCCTTGATCAGAACTTTGTCTTGGCTCCATTCTTCTCTCATCCCTGTCCTTTAATTCCCAGGCTCCCTTTCACGGGTCGACTACATATTCTAAATATGTATCCTTATTCCCACAGATGAGTGTAACTTTTACCACTCATAAAAGAAATTTCTCTTTGCAACCAATGAAGACCATTATAGAAAACTGCAACTAATCAAAATTCAGAGAACAAGTGATTGTGTGGTGCTCAGCCCCAGATAATACACTGTCAATGCAACTTCTTCACTTAAGGCTCAGGGAACATCAAAGAAGAGGGGACAGAAAGATTGTAAGATCCAGAGTACCAGAGAGTTTCCTGTGAGGTTGTTAACTCATAGAAATGTCACGGAATTACTACACCCATGAAGTCTCAGTAACATGTCTACCTAATGAAGACCTAAACGAGGACAACATCAACAGACATGCCGATATGGAAGGGAGAGATCTTACAGGGCCCTGACCCAGGACAGTCAATCAATCAATAAGTCAATTGTATCTACAAACAGAACTGTAGTAAAAGCTCTAACCCTCAAAACTCCAGATGGATTCCCTGGTGGTTAGTACACACACATCACACTAGAAAACAACACTAGGAGTCAGGTCAGGGTAGAGGACAACAGAACCTCAAAATAAGGACCTGAAGAGTGGACTCATCATGTAAGAGCACTTCCTGCATTTACAAAGGACTGGACTCAGGGTTGTAACACCTGTGTTGGATATAACCTTCTATAATTCCAGCTCCAGGACATCTGATACCCCCTTCTGACTTCCAGTAGCAACTACATGTATAGAGTGCATATATACACAAGTAGATGCACATACATGCAAATTCAAACAATAAAAAATAAGTGACAAAAAAGAAACAGTAGCTTTACACTTAAAAGTATCATGAACTCTGTCTCACACATTCCTTAATTTACTTTAAGCTGAATCCTTGATCTGTAATAAACCAATAAAATTAATAAACAATATAGAGAATAGTTTTTCTGGAAGGTTTGTATACTCTCTTTCTGAATTGCCAATACTAAGACTATATGTGAAACTGCCGTTAAAAGCTACTTCACAAAGAAACAAATGTTTCTTTTAAAAAAGCTAGTTCTATATTTTCAAAAATAAAATAAAATAAATACAAAATAGGAGGAAGAAAGCTACTTTACAGTCTTCACTAGACTCCTTGTAACAGTAAAATATATGGTCAAATGGAAAACCTAGAGTGAAGAGCAAGCTCAGGAACTTAGCAG
Source organism: Uromys caudimaculatus (assembly GCA_028551405.1). NCBI lineage: Eukaryota > Metazoa > Chordata > Mammalia > Rodentia > Muridae > Uromys > Uromys caudimaculatus. The sequence continues at coordinate 20,016,317 of CM052722.1, read as the reverse complement.
CCATGTGAACTTGGAGAGTTCATGTACTTCCTATATGCCTCAATAGCCTCAACAGTGAAATGGAAAAAATACCGTGTAAAAAGATCACTACAAAAATGAAACAAGATAATGCACACGAATGTTTGAAATCGCAATGTTATATATCCATATTAACTATGTAAACGTATTCTTCTTTCCTTTGAAATTACATGTGAAACCACAGCCCCTACACTATTTTCACACTATACCAAAATTATTCTTTTCTGAAACATAAAACTGTCTTTTCAGATTATTGGTATTACTGGTAATATCTATAATGCCATCTTACTACAAAGTTATAATACACTTCAGTTGAAAAAATGCTAATCATATGCTACAGTGATATAACATAAAAGCTCCAGAGCAGATGAAATGAATGAGTAAGATTGAATGTTCATATTGTAGGCATAGCGGGAAACCATGACATTGTTAATAATGGCATCTTAAGCTTGCATAATTCTCTCTAAATTTAAAGTCTTTTCAAGCATACATTTTTCTCTTTCCCAATAATTTTCTGAATTATATATCCAGAAGTGTTAGATTATTTACTATTATTACCTTACCTTATAGAAAGCTAAAACCAAAATAGAATTTGTGCTCCAATGTGTCATTTATTTATTCATTTAACAAATAGTTATTGCAGAGTTATTGTCCTCTGAGATAATACTATAGATGAACTATTTTACAATGATAAAACCTTTCCTTTCATCAAATTTAGATCTTACACAACCTGTTTTTGAAATTTTTCCATGTAATTAAATAAAAAGTTAGATATTGAATTTGGTTGTTCTAAAACTAGTTCATCAAATATTCTTTTCTATCATTTATCTTTAATGTACAGCTAAAATGGAATTGATTTCCAGCATGTTAGTCAGACCACATATTTCATTTCTACTTTATGTAATTTCAAATCATCTTGTAGTGTGATTTTGTGGAGTAGGGTGGAAATATTGTAAAAGTCAGAAATCAGGGTAGGCCAAGGTTTTTCAGGGTGTCTTCTGGACATCACAGAATTGCAACACTGATGAACTCACAGACACATGGTTGCCTGAGCAATTGGCTGAGAACAAGTTAGTCATCACTCCAGCATGGGGGTTGGGGGTGGGTCTCACAAACCTCCAAGGTCAACTGCAGAGCCTTGAATTATAGATAGCTTCTAGGGGAAGAGGGTTCAGACTTTTTAAAGGTGTGACCCCTGGTGAGATCAGTAATGTTTCAGTGGATTTTAGACCGACAACAATGAGTGCATGGGCAGCACAAATTGGATGCAATGGGTTACACAAAAAGAAAAGTCATTAAGTTGGAACAGAGATGGGCTTGAAGCATAGATCCAAGAGAGCTTATGGGTAAAGACTGAAGAGTGTAATCAAATTACATTACATGCATGTTTAACAAGTTAACAATTACTTATGGGGCAAAAGTTACAGTCTGTGTATATACAATAAGGTATACCATAAATGCCACAGTGTGAATAGGAGAATAGACTCTACCTTTTAACGTCCTCCAGCATACTATATTGGACAAAAATGCCCTTCAAATGGAACATGAATGCAAAAGTTAGGCAGGTGAATAAGGGCATGCATACGAGGAGGAAGCAAGCAGTATGGGGCCACAGAAGCATTGAGACATTCAAGAAATTTCCAAACAGCTAAACACCACTATAAGCAAAGTAGAATGGTGAAGCAGAATGAACAGGTTATAGACAGATCATGAAAGGCTTTATGAACTGAATTAAGATATCTAGTTATATTGCAAAGTATTTAAAATACATCATGGAATTTTTAGAGGAAAGGGATATCAGAGGGAGGGTATTTAATACTTTAATTTAAAAAATACACTGTACTGAAGAGAATCAAAACCTCAATGATAAATTATTTCTCTGACAGTGAAATGAGCCCTTTCAGGCTAGATTAGATTATATTAAATGCAGGTTTATTGGGAAACTGTTTTTCAGCAGGTGGGTTCACTGACCCCCGAAGGAAGGAGGCCAGAGAAGTCACCATGGGAAGGGACAGAAAGTAGAAAGGGAAGAGAGAGAAAGAAAGAGCACATGTACAGAGAGAGAATGAGAGAGAAGGAGAAAATGAGAAGACCAAAATGTCTGGGTTATATAAGAAAGGGTCTCTGGGGGAAGGGCAGCCCAGCCCCGGGTCTGGAAAGTTCATGGTTGGGGACAGGGTAAGCCAGATAGGGACTGAAGGATGCTGGGAGAGCCTGGAGGCCAGGTCTACTTTGATAAGTAAAATAAACAGCTCAGTCTCTTGTCCTGGGATCCAAAACCAAACACTCAGGGCCTGTTAAAAAGCGACCACAGCGAATTTACTTTTACACACACACACACACACACACACACACACACACACACACACACACACACACACACACATGCCCACATACAAATCAGAATGGCTCTGTGCATGAAACAAAGATAAATAGAAAATATGTGTATGTAAGCAGAAAAAATATACAGGACTTAGAAATAAATTGAACCTAAAGTGTGGTAATTTCTGTTTGGTACATTGCAGTTCTTTCAGGGACCTATGGAACACTAGAGAAGATGTATTACAATTTGATGACTTGATTTGAAGTTGCAAATTAAGATATTCATAGAGAGATGTGGAGGTGATCAAATGAGTATTTGGAATACATTTTTTACTATTCTCATATAGGTCATAAGAGAGGCATTAACACTTCTTCAAACTACCCAAACATTGCATTATTAAATGAGCTAACGTCATCCCTATGATTTCATCACCTGAATTTGACTCTACTCTCTTCCAATTATAATTGTAAGCAAATAATAATCCAAATTGATAGACAGGAGAAATATTCTCTTGAATGCATGTTTATCATTTGCCATTTGCATCATTTGTAATTTAATGCCTTCCACATATTCAAATAGACCCAACTTAGTACTGCGTGTTTAATTTATTGCAATCTGTTTGAGAGAAAATCTTTGAAAAGACAATCCAAGGATATTCTAAAAGATATTCTTAAGTTCCTACAACACACCACTCTAAACTACTTTTGAATCTGTTTTCTTTCTGCATAAGAGACCACCACATGCGTGTGAGAATCAGTGTACTATAGTATTACCCATGAGAACTCAACAGAAAGCAAGATAACACGAAAACTTCAAACCATGGCCTTGGAGAGACAGTTCAGTGGGAAAAAGCACTTACTGTATGTGAGATATGAATAAAAGTCCTCAGGATGCATATCTGAGTTCAAATTCCAATCATTCATACAAAAATCTGGACATGGCTATATATGCCTTTAAACACAGATATGGGGTTGAAAACAGGCAGAGTCTGTGATCCCACTGGCCTGCCAGTCTAGTGGAAATAGCCACTCTCCAGTTCAGTGAAAGACTCTGCCTTAAAGGAATCAGGTAGAAAATGGTAAAGACTATACCTACATAAACACAGGTGTACACAATACACAACACACACACACACACACACACACACACACACACACACACACACACACTTCAAGTCACTGGCATAAGACAGAAAAAATAAACCTCTCCTCCAAAGTTCATGTATTCAGATTTATTTTACCTTGCTATAATATGAAAATTTAGTATTTCACTCTACTTACTCCCATTCCTTATAGCAATGTTGGCTATACTGTCTTAGTTTCCATTCCTGTTGCTGTGATAAAATACCCTGATAAAAGTAACTTAAGTGAGAAAGGGGATATTTTGGTTCACAGTTACAGAGCATTGTCCATTATGACAGGGAAATCCTGGGAAAAGAAGTTGAGATAGCTGTTGATGGTCTTCACAATCATGAAGCTGAGAACAATGATTGCTACTGCTCAGCTAGCTTCTTTTTAAATAGTTCAATACACAAGCCAAGAAATGCTGCTGCCCTATCTAATCAAGATAACCTCTCTAAGGCTTTTGGAAAGGCTAACATAATCTAAATTGCTCACAGGTATGCCTGAAGGTGTTATGCCCAGATTGCAAAAACCCTAAAGATACAACCAGGAACCACAAATTCCAATGCAAGCACATGAGAGTCTTTTATTCAAGCTTGTGAGCTTAGTCCACAAACTGTCCTGATAAACAGGATATGAGAGTGACCCCCAGGTCTAGAGCAAGAGTGTTTATAAAGGAAAAATACCACAAGCGGGGATTTCCAAGCCGTGGCGTTACATGAGCGGGTAAAGGAATGTTGGTCTTTAAGCTAATTGGTTTACAGCACCTGGTTAAACCACAAGGAGGGAACATACATCAAAAAGAGCATCTTGACCTGGGAATGACTTGTTTTCTTAGCCCACTCTGTGGTTATCAGTTAGCTGTCGCTGCTGTGTCTATTTTGCTACTGCCAGGGACATTTCATGATTTTTCTCAGATCTCAAAGGTGGGGGCCATGCCTCTTTAAGGGCAAGTGATAATAAATACTAACCATCAAATATACTGTCTTATATTTTATCATAAACAATTGTACTGGCTGGTTTTGTGTGTCAACTTGACACAAGCTAGAGTCCTCAGAGAGGAAGAAGCCTCAGTTGAGGAAATACCTCCATGAGATCCAGCTATAAGACTTTAATCAGTGATCAATGGAGGGAGGGTCCAATGTATTGTGAGTGGTTCTATCCCTGTGCTAATAGTCCTGGACTCTATAAGAAGGTAGGCTGAGAAAGTCAGGGGAGGCAAGCCAGTAAGGAACATCCCTCCATGGCCTCTACATCAGCTCCTGCCCTGTTTGAGGTCCTGTCCTGACTTCCTCCGGTGATAGACTATGATATTGAAATGTATGCCAAATAAACCCTTTCCTCCACAACTTGTTTTTTTGGTCATGGTGTTTTCATTGAATCAATAAAAACACTAATTAAGATAACAATTTTTTAATTTAGATTATTGTCTCATATATAGATATCTCTCTTTTTCCATCCTTCTCTTTTATTCAAGAATCATGAAACTGACATTGAAGTCCAAAAGTCTATCAAGTGGTCTTCTTGGTCACAGGATATCTGTGAATTCAGACCTATACAAAATCATAAACTTACTAAAAATGATAAGAGTTTAAAAATTCTTTTTGTAATTAAATTGTGTGGCACTGGAGCATGAATGTAGTAGATAATAATATGGTGTCACAGTGTCAGCCCAGAATCAATAAACTGTAGCCCAACAACAAAATGTAGTCCTTTGCAAAAAACAACAACAACAAAAAAAAACCAACCATCCTTCATTTAAATTATTTCCTTTTATCTACCTATCATTTGCTTAAAAATCAAAAAGATACCAAGACTGGAAACACAGCTCAGTTGGCAAAAACACTGGTTGCTTTGATCATGAGGACCTTAATTCTAACCCCTAGCATGAACAAAATGTTCGGTGTGGCCATGGTGCCTGTAAACCCAGAAATTGGGAGAAGAAGGAATTAGGATAGAAGAATTGCTAAAGCTTGCTGGCCACCAACTGAGCTCCAGTTTCAGTGAGAGACTCTTTCTCAAAATAATAAGACATAGAGCAATGGAGGAGAATATCAAACTTCCTCTTCTGCCTTCCTCATATTCACATGCACATGCACACAAGCATGTGTGCATTGCGTGCTTGTGTGTGCGCGTGTGCGAACACACAAACACACATCATATATATTCAATAAAACGTAAGTAGTGAATAAATAATAGCAAACTCCAATAATCTCCTATGGAAATGCCTGAGAACTGATAAATACGGATTATCCAGCAGTTGAGCTAGATTCTCATAAACCTTGCAGCAATATCATGGAGTGGGGTAATATCAATAATTATGCAGCATTACAGTTTCCCCCCATGTTGGGGATTGGTTCTAATGCTTTCAATTAATCTGGAGCCCCAAAGTCTGGAATCTGTGCATCCAAATGCTGAAGGTCCTTGTCCCCAATTGGTTTTTGATCGATCAATAAAGAGCCAACAGCCAACAGCCAATGGCTGAGCAGATAGACTGAAGCAGGACCTTTGGATTTGCAAGGACTAAAAATATGAAAAGAGGTGGGGAGAGATCTCCATGACTGGGAAAAGAAAGACCAGATCTAAAGGCCCGCCAACATGTGAGACTCAGGGAAAGTGTCCAAACGGGCCACTTCCCCAATTGTGTTTGGGGTAGCAGAGATGAAATATAGATTTTAAAAAATTTTAATTCAGGAGTACTGTGGGAAAATGTTTGCTAGCAGTGGGAAGGATTAGAACTGCCCAGCATTTGAGTGTTTCAAGGCATATTAAAATTAACTGGCACATGCACACACACATGTGTGCGTGTGTGTGTCATTCATGAATCCAGAGAGCTCTGGCAGGTGGCTGGGAGTGTGACCCACTGGGAGCACAAAGCAGTTTAGTTAAACTCACCTGTACACTCCACCAAAGCTCTTTGCTTTGTAATGCTATGAGTCATAGTGCCATGATCAATTTGGGGGGCAATTTAATGTGGAACTAATATCCTTTAAAGGACTTGCATTTGTATAATGATAATAGGTTGCATTTCTCATTAGTCCTAGTTCCTCACCTAAAATTTCCTACATACCCTTTACTATGTCTCTTTGCAGTTTCAAACACCAAAGACATAAATATATGTACCCCATTCTTTTATCTGCTTTAACTAGTAGGATGTGATGATGCTGATGACACGGCTCTTTGTGGAACTTAGGAGACCTTTTGTGTTTCTATTCTTCCCCCTTGCACCTCTGCTTTTCCTATTTAGCTTTAACTGTCAACGTGATACATCCCAGAATCATCTGAGAAGAGCACCTCAATTGATGGGCTGCCCACATCAGACTGTCCTGTGGCCATGTCAAATTGGAGATTGTCTTGATAGTTAATTGATGAATGAGAACCCAGCACACTGTGGGCAGTACCCGCCCCAGGCAGGTGTTCCTGAACTGCATAATAATGTTACTTGAGTATAAGCTAGTCCACAAGCCACCTAGTAATTAGCATTCTTTTAGGTCCCTGCTACTTTGACTGTGAAGTGAGTTGGAAGTTATGATGTATGAAATAGCAAGGAGGCCTGCTTTCAAGTTCCTGATTTGCGTTACTGCCTTGGCTTCTTCCATGATAAACCAGGGAGTGTAAGCCAAATAAAGCCTTTCCTTCCCAAAGTTGTTTTTGATCAGGGTGTTTTATCACATCAACATAAAAGAAACTAGAATATCACTCTTACCATAAAAATATCCTAGGAGGATGAAAGACACATATAGCATATTTGAGTTGCCCCATTTACACATCCAAGTGTAACCAATAATGAGAAGTATGCAAACGTGAGTGAACCGAGTTTAGAATAGCAGAACCACCTCCATCAATTATTCCACACATATAAGCAATGGACACTTTTTATATGTCACTAAAGGGTTTTAGCAATAAAGCAGTATGGCAGCATAAGCTGATATAAAAGAAAAACGACTTATCTCAGTGTTACACCAATGTGTCTTAACAAAAATTCTTTGCAAATGTTTGAAAATACAAGCAGTCAATCCTGAGAAATTTGAGGATACAAAAGTTAACCTCAAGACTTCAAATAGAGTAATTTTTATGAATTGTCTGAAATTCTAGCAGGGTGACTCAAGAATCCCTACTACATTTAGATTATAATGAATTCCATTTCCAATTCAGTAAGCACATTACATTTGCATACATCCAAATACTTTGCAACTGGTTCGCCAACATTTTTGGAACCTATCCCACAAGGTTTTTTCTTTCCCCCCTCCCCTTTGCCTCTAAGTGGTGCCCTCCCACCCACCCACTCCTGCCTTACCTCTCTAGCATCCACCTACACTGGGGCATCAAGGCTCCACAAGATGAAGAGCCCCCTTCCCTCTGATGCCACATAAGGCAATCCTCTGCTACATATGTAGCTGGAACCAGGGACTCTTTAGTTGGTAGTTTAGTCCATAAGAGCTCTGGAAAGTGGGGAAGGTCCAGTTAGTTGATATTGTTGTTCTTCCTATGTGGTTGCAATCCCCTTCAGCTCTTTCAGTCCTTCTCCTAACTCTTCCATTGGGGTTCCCTGGCTCAGTCCAATGGTTGGCTGTGAATATCTGCATCTGTCTTAGTCAGATGCTGGCAGAGCCTTACAGAGGACAACCATATTAGGCTCCAGTCTGGGGGTACTTCTTGGCATCAGCAATAGTGTTGGGGTTTGGTGTCTGCAGATGGGAAGGATCCCTAGGTGGGGCAGGCTCTGTTTGGCCTTTCCTTCAGTCTCTGCTCTATTTTTTGTTCCTTTAAACAGGAAAACATTCTGGGTTAAAAATTTTGAGATGGGTGGGTGGGCCCATCCCTCAACTGGGCGCTGTGCCTGTCTAGTAGAGGTGATCTCTTGAGGTTCTATCTCCTCTCTGTGCATATTTCGACTAACAGCATCCCAGTTGGGTCCTGGGAAACTCTAACTTCCCTGGAATCTGGAATATTTTAGGGGTTCCTCCAGTTCCACACCTCCAACTGCTACATATTTCCATTCATTTTCCACACTCTCTGGACTGTTGTCTCCTCCCATATGTGATCCTGCCCCCCTTTTTTCCCTCCCTCTCCTTTCTCCCTCCTAGATTCCTCCCTCCATTCTAACTCCTGTGATTATTTTATTCCCTCTTCTAAGTAGGATGGAAGCATCCACACTTTGGTCTTCCTTCTTGTTAAGCTTCATATGATCTGTGTGTTCTATCTTGGTTATTCTGAGCTTTGGGGCAAATACCCACTTATCAGTGAGTACATACCATGTATGTCCTTTGGGCTCTGTATTTTCTAGTCCCATTTGCCTGCAAATTTCATGAAATCATTGTTTTTAAGATGAATAGTACTTGATTGTGTAAATGTACCACAATTTCTGTATCCATACTTCCATTGAGGGACATCTGGGTTGTTTCCAGCTTCTGGTTAGTATAAATAAGGCTGTTATAAACACAGTGGAGCACATGTCCTTTCTATATGTTGGAGCATTTTGGGGTATATGCCCAGAAGTGGTATATTTGGGTCTTCAGGTTGAACTTTTTCCAATTCTTTGAAGAACTGCCAGATTGTTTTCCAAAGTGGTCTTATGAGCTTACAATCCCACCAGGAATGGAGGAGTGTTCCTCTTTCTCCACATCCTCGCCAGCATCTGCTGTCACCTGAGTTTTTGATATTAGCCATTCTGATTTGTGTGAGGTCGAATCTCAGGGTCCTTTTGATCTGCATTTCCCTGATGACTAAGGATGTTGAACATTTCTTTAGGTGCTTCTTGGACACTGGAGATTCCTCAGTTGGGAATTTTTTGTTTAGCTCTGTACCATATTTTTGAATTGGGTTATTTGATTCTCTGGAGTCTAACTTCTTGAGTTCTTTGTATATTTTAAATATTACCCCACGATCTGGTGTAGGGTTGGTAAAGATATTCTCCCAATTTTTAGGCTGCCATTTTGTCCTATTGGCAGTGTCTTTTACCTTATAGAAGCTTTTCAATTTTATGAGATCTCATTTGTCAATTGTTGATCTTAGAGCATAAGCCACTGGTGTTCTGTTCAGGAAATTTTCCCCTGTGTCCATGTGTTCAAGACTCTTTCACACCTTCTGTTCTATTAGGTTCAGCATATCTGGTTTTATGTGGTGGTCCTTCATCCACTTGGACTTGAGCTTTGTACAAGGAGATAAAAATGGATCAATTTTCCTTCCTCTACATGCCGACCACCAGCTGAACCAGCACCATTTATTTAAAGTGCTTTCTTTTTTCCACTGGATGGTTTTGGCTTCTTTCTCAGTGATCAATTGTCCATATGTGTGTGAGTTTATTTCTGTGTCTTCAGTTTGATTCCATTGATCTGTCTGTCTGTGTACCAGAACCATGCAGTTTTTATCACTATTGTTCTATAGTACAGCTTGAGATCAGGGATAGTGATTCTACCAGAAGTTCTTTTATTGTTGAGAACTGTTTTTGCTATCCTGGGTGTTTTGTTATTCCAGATGAATTTGAGAATTACTCTTTCTATCTCTGTGAAGAATTGTGTAGGAATTTTGGTGGGAATTGCAATAAATCTGTAAATTGGTTTTGGTAATATGGCCATTTTTACTGTGTTAATCCTGCGGATCTATGAGCATGGAAGATCTTTCCAACTTCTGAGGTCCTTTTTGATTTCTTTCTTCAGAGACATTTTGGGGTCACTTATGCATACTGTCATATCATCTACATATCTTGATTTCTTCCTTTACAATTTGTATCCCTTTGATGTCCTTTTGCTGTCTAATTCAATTCCTCTGGCTAGAAATTTGAGTACTATATTGACTAGATAAAGACAGAGTGGGCAGCTTTTTCTTTTCCCTGATTTTAGTGAGATTTCTTGAAGTTTCTCTCCATTTAATTTGATGTTGGCTATTAGTTTAGTTTACATTCTTTTTATTATGTTTAAGTATGGGCCTTTAATTCCTTATCTCTCCCAGACTTTTAACATGGAGGCCTGTTAGATTTTATCAAAGATGTTTTTGATCATGTGTTGTTTTCTTTGAGTTTCTTTATATAGTGAATTACTTTCCTGGATTTCCATAGATTAAACCATCCCTGCATCCCTGAGATAAAGCCTACTTGATCATGAGGAATGATCCTTTTGATGTGTTCTTGGATTCAGTTAGTAAGAATTTTATTGGGTATTTTTGCATCAGTATTCATAAGGGAAATTGGTCTGGAAGTTTTCTTTCTTTGTTGGGTCTTTGTGAGGTTTTGGTATCAGTGTAACTGTGGTCTCAGAATGAATTGGTTAGTGTTCCTTCTGTTTCTATTTTGTGGAATAGTTTTAGAAGTATTGATATTAGGTCTTCTTTGAAGGTTTGATAGAATTCTGCACTAAAACCATCTGGCTCTGGGCTTTTCTTGGTTGGAAGACTTTCAATGACTGCTACTGTTTACTTAGGGTTTCTGGAACTCTTTAGGTGGTTTATCTTATCCTGATTTAACTTTGGTATCTGTTATCTGTCTAAAAACATCATCCATTTCATCTAGATTTTCCAGTTTTGTTGAGTATAGACTTTTACAGTAGAATCTGATGATTTTTTTAATTCCCTCAGTTTCTGTTATTATGTCTCCCTTTTCATTTCTGATTTTGTTAAGGTGGATACTGTCTCTGTGCCCTCTAGTTAGTTTGGCTAAGGGTTTATCTATCTTCTTGAGTTTCTCACAGAACCAGCTCCTAGTTTTGTTTATTCTTTGTATAGTTCTCTTTCTTTCTACTTGGTTGATTTCAGACCTGAGTTTGATTATTTCCTGCTGTCTATTCCTCTTGGGTGTATTTGCTTCTTTTTGTTCTAGAGCTTTCAGATATGTTGTTAAACTGGTAGTGTAGAATCTCTCCAATTTCTTTATGAAGGCACTCAGAGATATGGGTTTCCCTCTTCGCATTGCTTTCATTGTGTCCAATAAGTTTGGGTATGCTGTGACTTCATTTACGTTAAATTTTAAAAAATCTTTTATTTCTTTATTTCTTCCCTGACAAAGTATTCAGTATCAGTAACTAGAGAGTTGTTCAGCTTCCATGAGTATGTGGGTTTTCTGTTGTTTTTGTTGTTGAAGTCTTACCTCAGTCTGTGGTGATCTGTTAGAAGGCATGTGATCAACTAAAACTTCTTGTATCTGTTGAGGCTTGTTTTGTGTCTGATTATGTGATCAATTTTGGAGAAACTACCATGTGATGCTGAGAAGAAGGTATATTCTTTTGTTTTAGGGTGAAATATTTGGTAGATATCTATAAATATATTTGGTTTATAACTTCTGTTAGTTTCACTTTAGCTCTGTTTAGTTTCTGTTTCAATGATCTGTCCATTGGTGAGAACGGGGTGCTGAAATCTCCCACTATTATTGTGTAAGGTTCAATGTGTGCTTTGAGCTTTAGTAAAGTTTTTTTTTTTTTTTTTTTTTTTTTTTTTTTTTTTAGATGTGGGTGCCTTTGCATTTTGGGCAGGATTGAGACTTCCTCTTAGTGGATTTTTCCTTTGATTAGAGGTGGAATTATGTTTGTGTGGGTCTCTTTTTATTGGTTTGTTGTGAGAAGATTAATTTCTTGTTTTTTTCTTGGGTGTAGATTTTCTCCTTGTGTTGGAATTTTCCTTCTATTATTCTCTGTAGGGTTTAGTGGAAAACTATTGTTTAAATTTGGCTTTGTCACAGAATATGTGGATTTCTCCATCTATGGTAATGGAGAGTTTTGCTGGGTACAGTAGCCTGGCCTGGCATTTGTGTTCTTCTAGGGTCTATGCAACATCCACCAAAGATCTTCTGGCTTTTAGGGTCTCTGTTGAGATGTCAGATGTAATTCTGATAGGTCTGCCTCTTTATGTTATTTGACCTTTTCCCCTTATGGCTTTTAATATTCTTTCTTTGCTCTGTGCATTTGGTATTTTGATTATTATGTAACAGGAAGAATTTCTTTTCTGGTCCAATCTATTTGGTGTTCTATAGTCTTCTTATATGTTTATGGCCATCTCTTTCTTTAGGTTAGGGAAGTTTTCTTCTATGATTTTGTTGAAGATGTTTACTGGCTCTTTCACTTTGGAATCTTCACTCTCTTCTGTACCTATTATTCTTTCATTTGGTCTTTTCATTGTGTCCTGAATTTCCTGGATGTTTTAGATTAGGGGATTTTTGCACTTTTTATTTTCTTTGACTTGTATCAATGTCTTCTATGGTATCTTCTATGCCTGAAATTCTTTCTTCTATCTCTTGAATTCTGTCAGTGATGACTTGTATCTGTGACTCCCGATCTTGTTCCTAGATTTTCCATCTCCAGGGTTGTCTCCCTTTGTGATTTCTTTGTTGTTTCTATTTCCATTTTTAGATCCTGGATGGTTTTATTCAATTCCTTCACCTGTTTGGTTGCGTTCTCCTGTATTTCTTTAAGGAATTTTTGTGTTTCCTCTTTAAGGGTTTCTAACTGTTTACCTGTGTTAGCCTGTATTTCTTTAAGGATGTTATTTATGTCCTCCTTCAGGTCCTCTATCACCTTCATGAGATGGGATTTTAGATCAGAATCTTGCTTTTCGGGTAAGTTAGGGTATCCAGGGCTTGTTGTGGTGGAGAACTGGGTTCTGATGTTGCCAAGTGGCATTGGTTTCTTTTGTTTATGTTCTCGCACTTGCCTCTTGCTATCTGGTTATCTCTGGTGTTAACTGACCTTGCTATCTCTGACTGGAACCTGTCCTTCTTGTGAGCCTGATTGTTGTGACTCCTTGGTTCAGACTGTATCTGGGTTTGAGAGGGGGTCTGGAGTACCTGATCTGTGAGCCTGGCTGCGGCAGACCTCCTGGGAGTCAATCTGTCTGGGCCCGTGTGTTTTGATAGGGGTGCTGGAGCACAGGATAAGCTCCTGTGCAGTTATAGACCAGAAGGAAAATGTGTCTCTAGCAGAGTGGGAGGTCCTGCATCCTCTGGGTCCCCAGGGGGATAGTTCCCAGTTAGGCCAGGTATTTGGGCTTTGAGGGGACTCACCTGTGAGCCTGAGGTGTTAGAATTCTCAGGTTTCAAACTGTCTCTGGGTGTGAGCATGGGTCAAACTGGATCACAGGATCTGCTCCCAGGCACAGTTGTGACCTGGAAATAAGGTGTGTCTCAGGTATGGCAGGAAGTCCTCTGTCCTCTGGGCTGCCCAGGGAGTCTCAGGGCAGGTATTGGGGTGGGAGGGACTCTTCTGTGAGCCTGTAGGTTTCAGAACTTCTGAGTGTCAAGCTGTCTCTGGATGTGGGCAGGTTGGGTAGGGTGGGGGGCTGAAACTCATGATCTGCTTCTGGAACAATTGCAAACTAGAAGTAAGGTGTGTCTCTGGCAGGGCTGGAGGTCTTGTGTCTTCTGGGCCTGGGGGATCCCAGTTAGGCCAGGTATTTGGGCAGGGGCAGGGACTCACCTGTGAGCCTGGGGGTGTCAGAACTCCTGAGAGTCAAGTTGTGTCTGGGTGTGGTTGTATCCCAGACGTTTTAATCTTTGCATAACACAAATACAAAAACTTGCAAGTTGTAACT
>CM052722.1:19929559-19996383 GCA_028551405.1 Uromys caudimaculatus | reverse complement strand
CACTCCTCCATTGCTGGGGGGATTGCAAGCTGGTACAACCACTCTGGAAATCAGTTTGGCGGACTCTCAGAAAAATGGACATTATACTAACTGAGCTATACCACTCCTGGGCATATACCCAGAAGATGCTCCAACATGTAATAAAGACACATGCTCCACTATGTTCATAGCAGCCATATTTATAATAGCCAGAAGCTGGAAACAACCCAGATGTCCCTCATCAGAGGAATGGATACGGAAAATGTGGTACATTTACACAATGGAGTACTACTCAGCTATTAAAAACAATGACTTCATGAAATTCGCAGGCAAATGGATGGAACTTGAAAATATCATCTTGAGCGATGTAACTCAGTCACAGAAGAACAAACATGGTATGTACTCACTGATAAGTGGATATTAGCCCAAAAGTTCAGAATGCCCAAGTTTCACTTTACAGTAACCACTGAACTGAGAGTGAGGTCCCAGGTGGAGGAGTTGGAGAAGGGACTGAAGGAGCTGAGTGAGTTTACAGCTCCATGGAGGGAGCAACAGTGTCTACTGGCCTGATCCCCCCCCCCCGGTCCTCCTGGATACTGGACCACCAACCAAAGAATACACATGGAGGGACCCATGGTTCAGACCGTATATGTGGCAGAGGAGGACCTTTTTGGCCATCAGGGGGAGGAGAGGCACTTGGGCCTGAGGGTGTCAGATGCCCCAGTATAGGGGAATGCCAAGGTGGGAAGACAGGAGTGGGTGGGTGGGTTGGTGGGTGGGGGAATACCCTCATAGAGGCAGGGGTAGGGGGTAGGGGGTAGGGGTTTTCCAAAGTGGAGACCTGGAAATGGGAATCATTTGAAATGTAAATAAAGTATAAAAAAATAAAAATTAAAAAAAAAAGATCACAAAAAATAGCAAGCCATATCTTCATGCCTGAGCAGTGTTTTGAAAGCAGACTATGAAGTCAGAGCTAGAGGCTTCTGTGTAGAATGCCTACCGCTGATGATGGTATGTGTGGATAAGTTAGGTATGTGGTTTATGTTTTCTATCATACGAAAGACTATTAGAAGAACATCTTTGTCCTGGGATCCTCACCTTTGACCCAATCAAATAACACCTTCATTCTCCATCACCACTGTGAGGGGAGGGGGTGCAAGATGGGGACATGAAAATCAAGAAATAGGGAATGTTAGCAGGGCACATGCTTAGTTATCAAGAATCTGGTTGCTCTTCAGGTGAGATAAAGAAAGAGGGATGGAGGGACAGAGAGAAGAGAAGAAGGAAGAATCTAATGTGGAGAAACTCACACAGTTTCACTTTCCTCTCTGACTTCTTAGCAAATGAGAAGCGTGACTGCTTCATAACTTTACAACTCAATAGAAATTTTATTTAAATTAAGTCAATGTGTTTTAACCTAATCGCTCAGGCTCTAGGGACCACTTTTCCCCAGGATTTCTTAAAGAAATTAAAAATTCTCTCCAAACTTCATCTTGAGCTCTTGTTTCTACTTTCTACTGATGTTGGTGTTTAATTATTTCAGCCCTGTTGAAGTAATTTGGATCCCAAAGAAGCACTTAGGTATATAGATACATAAGCAATAAACCATAAGTGAGCTAATAGCACGTCAGTTAGATTGATCTTCATCTAGCCGGAGTTCCATTGTCTAGGTATCCTCTGAGTCCGACTACAACCCCAACCTTAGCAATAAAGCTGACCCCTAAGTCCCACAGGCATGTGTGTGAGCAGATGTTTTCTTTTTCCTCCTTCAGGATTTACCAGGTGTCCAAAAACATCATAAAGATGCAAGAAGAAGCCAATCTGAGGACAAGTGCCCCAGGGTGGCCAATAAATAGATCTGTTGCATGAATATTTATCTGCTCTTTAGTTTTAAAATCAGTAATTAAACTTAAAGTCGAATCTTAAAAAAACAAAAATAGTAAGAGGAAATAGGGGATAGACTTAAAGGGAGAATAGGGACAATTTAGGATTAGAAAATTTAAAAAAAAAGTATCGGTCAGCTAAATAAATTATCACTCAACAGTCAAGTAAAAGAAAGTCCAGTAAATCACTGGGTGGTATGGAGATTATCTCAGAGTGACACAGCTCAAGGGGTGAGGCTAGCAGCTGGGCTGGCTGAGAGAATGACACGGGAATAAAATATGTACTGTGGACTACAGTTACTTTATAGCACCTCGACAGGGAGGAGATTAGAGAGATGGCATCTCCACTGAACAATTGCCTAAGATCAAGAACAGATATCAGACATAGAACAACTATATAAAATAAAGAAATAACTCAAGACATTAGACCCCACAAGCCAAATAACCCAATTAAAAATGCAGTACAGAACAAAAAAGACAATTTTCAAAAGAGGAATCTCTAATGGCTGAGAAGTCATTAGTCAACGACCTTAGTCATCAGGGAAATGCAAATCAAATGACTCTAAGATTTCCTATTACACCTGTCAGAATGGCTACCACCAAAACTCAAGTGACAGCACATGCTGGCAAGGTTGTGGAGCAAGGGGACACAATTCCGTTGCTGCTGGGAGTGCAAACTTGTATAACCACTTTAGATCAATTTGGTGGTTTCTCAGAAAACTGGGGATAGTTCTACCTTAAGACCCAGCTATACCACTCCTGGGAATATGCCCAAAAGATGCTCCACCATACCACCAGGACACTTGCACAATGATGTTCATAGCGGCTTTATTTGTAATAGCCAAAAATTGGAAACAGCCTAGATGTCCCTCAAGTGAAGAATGGATTAAAAAAAAAATATGGTGCATTTTCACAACAGAATACTACTCAGCTACTAAAAACAAAGACATCATGAAAGTTGCAGGCAGATGGATGGAACTAAAAGCTATCATCCTGAGTGAAGTAACCCAGACCCAGACAGACATGTATGGTTGTGGGCAGGCAGGAGATGGCTGGGTTAGAGAATAGAAATTGGAATGGGGGAGCATCTCTGGAACAAGCTGGAAACCTGGGACAGGAAGAAGGACTGGGGAGCCTATGAGGATGACCCTAGCTGAGATTCCTAGCATTTGGGGATATTGAAACTGAAGTAGCCATCACCTATAACCAGGGAGGACTTCCAGTGGAGGGAAAGAGACTCACACCCACAAAACCTTCAACTCAAAGGTTGCCCTGCCTACAAGATGTGCAGGGATAAAGATGGAGCAAAGATTGAGGGAAAGGCTAACCAATGACTGTCCAACTTGAGACCCACCCCTGACATTATTAATGGTATTCTGCTATGTTTGCAGACAGGAGCCTAGCATAAATTTCTTCCGAGAGGCTTCATCCAGCATCTGATGGAAACAGATGCAGAAACCCACAGCCAAACATTAGGTGGAGTTTAGGGAGTCTTGTTAAAGAGTTGGAGGAAGGATTGAGGGAGCTAGAGGAGTCAAGGACACCACAAGAAGACCTATAGTCAACTAACTTGAGCCCATGGGGCATCACAGAGACTAAATTACCAACCAAAGAGCATGCCTGGGCTGGACCTAGTCCCCCTACACATTTGTAGCAGATGTGCAGCTTGGTTTTCATGTTGGTCCCCTAACAATTAGATCAGGGGCTGTCTCTGACTCTTTTGCCTGCCTTTGGATCCCCTTCCCCTTGCTGGACTGCCTTGTCTGGCCACAGTGGGAGAGGATATGCTTAGTCCTGCTTTTCTTGATGTGTCAGGGTGGGTTGGTACCATGGGGACCTCCTCTTCTCTGAGAAGAGGAGGGGTTATGGGGGAAGGGGAATGTGAGGGTAGGCCAGGGAGGAGAGGACTGAGGGGCTGCGATCAGGATATAAAGTGAATAAGTTTTATGAATTCTGAAAGAAATGCAGGCAGTGGGGAACCTAGCTTATGAAATTTCAGTTGGAAACCTAGGACTCTACCAGGAACTATTTATGTAATATTTTGGGTAAGTGTCTGGATTTATTCTACTCATATCCTTAGATCCCATGTGAAGTTGAGTTTAAAAACAATTGGGCTAATTTGTTTGGCACAGGAAAGTTGGAGATGAGAGAGCATTCAGGCTGGTGCTAAAGAAGCAGCTGTAATTGACGGAGATCATTTTAGAAGAGCCTCATGAACTGCACTGAGACAATAAGAAAGTGTTTCTGCAGGTCATCACACAGAGCTACTCTCCAGTAGAGTTGGACTGTATTTCAAGCTGGCAACAGAGCTTGGCAACATTGTAAGCATTGTCCACATGGTACTGATTTTGAGGATATGAAAGATTCAAGACTGGATGGATAATGGAGATCAGCTGAGACTAGGTACTGTGAGGAGAGACCCTGAGAGAACTTTGCATGAAGCTGTGAAGTTGCAATGGAGACTCCAGGATATTGGAGATAGCATTGCCATGGAATATCCACCAAGGAGAGTTACAAGTGTAAAGGGAAGTAGTTCTAAACCCAAGAGAGAAGTTGTATATTCCACAGAGGGTAAAGCAAGAGAGGTGTGGTTATCCAAACTCTTTGGAGAGTGGCTGATTACCTTATAAACCTAAATGCTGGGCCCCCCAAAACAGAGATCAAGTATATTCATAAGACTGTTTTATTTTTAGATTGTTAGGGATTATGTTGGTTTATTACATTAGTGGTTATAGATTGTCCAGTGAATTTGTGGTAGTGAGTAATTAACTAAGTTTCCAGTACAAGGAAACTTGTTGAGAGTCTCTTAAATCCAATTAGAGAGCTTTTGGCCACTGCCAAGATATGCATACCACTACTGCAAACTTAACGTTATCATGCCATGCTACTCATTGATGTGGTTTGTAGGCATCACAGCTGGGTAAGACTACTGGTGCTTCTCTCCTTTGTAAGCTTGCATGACATTTTCTAGTACTATGAGAGCTAATCTTCAGAGTGGAAATTCATGTTAGTTACAGCTTTGGGTCTCTGAGACCCAAAGTAGGATTTGATGACTTTAGAAGAGTAGAGATTTAAAGTAGTCCTTTGACAAAAGAATTGAATAGATACATAGGGAACTAGATTAGGATTCATAGGCTTATGGGTTGGGTCTATAATTTTGGCTACTCTATAAATTGTGGCGTGCTCCCAACCTGTACTACTGTTTGGAATTTGTTTGAGAGTTCTAAGTTGCCTCCATGTTTATATGGTTGATAATAAAAGGAATTCTAAGTAGGGTTTGGTAAGAAATATGGAAGAGGAGACAGTAACTAAAAGGGAATGAAGAAGTCAAGCCTGGAAATGAAGCTTCAGAGAGTAAGAGGAGATGATGATGGTCTTAATGAGAGAATATAGGATTAGAAAACCAAGAACAGAAAAAAGTAATTCAATCACGTTGGGAATTAACACTTTTTATTTTTATTTTTTAAGTTTTGAATATGACTATTACATTTCTGGAAGAAAGGAACAAAAATGAAATAAATGTAAAGCAATCACATGGTACACATACATATATACATGTAGGCAAAACACTCACATACATAAATTAATAAAACAGAGGGCCAGAACATAGTGGTGCAAACCTTGAAAAAGAAATATTACATTATAAGACTTACTTAAAATGTATCTTATCAAGGAAAAATAATACTTAGTAAAGTAAGAGAAGCCTCTACTCTTAACAGTAGCATACTTAGTTTCCCAGGTTCTCCCCTGTGAGAAATTGGCCACATCACTTGTGATTAATACCAGAAGAACAGAAATGGGAAACCAAGGATCCATGGCAAGGAAGCACATGAATGCAAATTGCAAATGGTTCATCTTTAATGTTACAGCTCCTTTGGTAACAGAGTTAAGAGTTTACAGTTGAGCAAGGAAGCCTGCTTATCAGATCAGCATGTCCAAGGTTAGGTAAAGCAGAAAAACATCAGAGGTATTTGAACATCATTTATCCCAACTATTCTCTAGAAGTTGAGGGATGCCTATATTCCTCCCCACATTTGTTGACATTCCAAATTCTCTTATTGAGAAATATCAACATCTGGTGTTCCCAGGCCATGTTACAAATTCATTATGTCCTTATATATTTAAACCTCAACATTATGTACAGATGTTGAAGTTCACTGTTATTGGGACTCTTGCATAGCACCTTCAGATTCTGTGAACACTAGTGTTCAGGGAGGAGGCTTCCAAGTTAATTCTATCTCCATTCCTCCAACCCCTGTGCCTGGAGTGTGTGGTGTCTTCAGAAAAAGTGTTTTACCATCAAGTTCTGGGAGAAAAACAAAAGCAATGGCAATTGCTAATATTGTCCTGGGTGTCTCATGTACTCCCTCGGCTTGCCCATGTCTGATACTGAGATTTTAGTAGATAGTCTTGGGTTTACCCATATGCTTACATATATTATATATTCATTTAAAAAAGCAAAATGTTTCCTTATTACTTTTATTTTTAATTAAAATAGAATTACATTATTTTCCCCTTTTCTTTTCCACTCTCCAAACCTTCTCATGTGCCTCCCCTCATTCACTCAAATTCATGATCTCTATATCCTTGATGGTTGAGATATATATCCTGCTCATTCTGTATAATGTTACTTGTACATATATGATTTCAGGACTGACCACTATAGCTTTTCAAAAACAGACATTCTTGGTGTAATTCATTCCTCCTCTTTCCTCAATTTAAGCCCCATGCCTTATTATCCCCTTCTACAGAGTTCTTCTCCAATGTACTCCAGAAGATCCAATGTTCTCTGCCAGCTCCTACACACGGACATGTATGCACACACCCATGAATAAAGAGAAAGCAATTTGGTGCCATGAAAGCTAGTCCTCTGGGAGGGGTAATTCAGGTCAGCTCCAGTTCAGGGGCCCCTAGGTCCTGTTCCTGAAATACATGTTGGCTTCAGCAATAGAGATGCACCTCCCACCTGTGGAAGGGAAAACCAGGGCTGTATCAATAGCCTGTTAATGTTTGGGGCATCTCTTGGACAACCCTGACTAACTCAGAAGAAGGCTTTTCATATCTGGCATTAGGATTTTTATTAGACAGACTTTGGGGTCTTACAGAAACTGTTGTCAGCCCAGATAGGAACATTTATTTTAAATTATATATGTATATTTATACACAGACTTATGTGTATCATAGAGGTTTTTTTTTTTAGATAGATAGTTAATAGTACAATTCCTTGTGACACTCTTACTGTAATTTTACCGTCCTCTCTCCTGTATTCATCTACCTTACTACTCCCTAATTACAAGCCCCCATTTTCCCCATCAAATTGTTTATATCCTGCTATTCCCATCTTTATTGTTTCCTCAGCCCCAACCACCTCTGCCACAGCCCCTTTTTACCAACCTGGTTTTTGTAGTTATAAACTCACATCTGATGATTTGGAGGTAGGAGCCTCCCATGAGAAAACCTGTGATGTTGTCTTTCTGGATCTGTGTTACTTCACTCAATATTATCTTTTCTAAATTTATCCATTTACCTGAATAGTTTCTGGTTTCATTTTTTTTTTTTACAGCTGAATATTATTTCATAGTGTATATGTACCACATTTCCATTACCCATTTATTGGTTGAAGGGCATTTTGATTGTTTGTATTTTCTAGCTGTTGGGAATTTGACAATAACGAACATCTGTGGAGTAAGATGTCAAGTCCTTTGGGCACATGCCAAGGAGTAATATATTTGGATCGTTGAGCAGGTTTAATTTTAGCTTTTGAGAATTCTCTACTGATTACCATAGTGGCTGCAACATTTTGCAGTCTTATTAACAGTGGATGAGGGTTATCTTTTCCTCGTATACTTACTATAATATGCTATCAACTGTCACAGTAGAAAGTGTAAATTTATAATAATAAAAATGAAAATATAATCAATCTAAGGGAAGCAACCAACAGGTATACCCAGTTATAATGGCTATGAACCACAAGGACTAGCATGGCACAATCACCACAAGGGTGCTGTAGTGGCATGTATAACTTGGCAGTAAACAATGACTCTCTAATAAGACTTAAGATCTTCTCAAAAAGAGGACTTAACTAAGTCTTAGACTTCCAACCACCACTTTACTAAATCAACATAATCCCTAAGCACACTCTAAATATCTGCTCTTATACCCATAGGTAAGTGGAATCTTGACCTCTCATCAAAAAAACCTTCTTTTTGCAACACATAATGATCATTACATATAACTACAATCAAAATGTAGAATTGTAGAGCCCAATCCTTATGGGTATACACAGAACATCTTTGCATCTAAGGTTAAAAAACACTGTGGAAGGTCTAGCAGAAAGATTGTAAGTGGCAGAGGATCAGGGGATTCCTGTGAGATTGTGTCTTCTAAGAATAGCATAATCTATACTAAGAAAGTCTCACCAAGATGACTGCTTACACATGAGCTGAACCAGACAACAGTAAACATGCTAAAGTTGACAAGCAAAAGTTTAGGGGACCATTATTCTTTTTGCACTAAAGTAGAATCAAGACTATCTGGGTAACAAAGGGGAATAATAAGAGAGAAAGGGGGAAAAATAAAGGGTATATGGTATATATGGTATATATTTCTTCTGTGTAGCTCAACCGTACACAAAGAACTACAGGAAACTAAAGAAAACTGAGAGTAGGAAAAATCGTCTTCCCCAGAGGTGAGAACACCAACTAGTTATCTAGTACCAAATAGTCAGTTCTGAAAACATACATACAAGAACATTATACAGATTGATATATATATATATATATATATATACATATACATATATATATATATATATACATACAGTAATTAAGATGAAAAAGAGACCATATATTTGAAAGAGTGCAGGGATAAGGGGTATATGCAAGAGTTTGGGAGGAGGAAAGGAAAGGGAAATTATATAATTATAATCTCAAAAAGTAAAGGAAACATTTTTTTAAAAATAAAATGAATCTAAAACTATGTAAGAAAATGGAATAGATGAAGAAATGTAACAGAGCAAACCCCTCTAGGTTTGTATAATCATTACTGAAGCTCACTTTGGGGCATGCACATGCCTTAGGGCTGAGAAACAAACGTTTACTATTAGAAGATGGTAATGGCTCTTACCGCAGCGTAAATGGGTGTATCCTGAAAAGTGAAAATGTCTTAACTATGAATCATATAATTCTTGATGGATAAGATATTTGAGTTCAATATAAAGAACCAACTTATGTATATATCAATAGAGGAATAGATAAAGGAAATTGTGGTATGCATACACACATACACATAAAGCGATTCTATTCGGCCTCAATGAAGAACAAAAGTACATAGAGCAAGCAGGAAAATGTATGCTATTAGAGAGCATCATTATTTTTATTATCTCTTGGTTACACTTTTCAGAGCAATTCATTCATTAGATACCATTATTTATTGAGCTACAGGTTTAATTTCTTTTGGGTAGGGGACCAAAGGATACAATGGTTAATTTAAAAAGATGGAGTCTTACCTTATTGAACTTGCTTTCTAGTATTGACAGGTGATAAACAAGTAAAAATAGCTGTGAATATTGACAAAGTTAAGCGGGTGTGTCTAATCTACTCAGGTTCTAGCAAACACACAGTAGACAGTTGTCATTTGTTCATCAAAGCTGCCATGATGCAGCATCTCAGACTGGGTGTGGTAAACAATGGAGTTCAAAGGTCTGGAGGCTGCGAAGACAAGAATAAGAGGCCAGATGATAGGTCTCAGGGACGGACTGCTTCCTGGCTCACACTGTTAATCTTCTTTGCCCTAGAGAACATCATATTAAGCTAATTAAGTCAGACTCAGGAAAAATCACATTGTTTTTCATCTGTTGATACTAATTTTTATATAAATACATGAAATTATGGTATGTGACACTGAAGGAGAACACTAGGATCCAAAGTGGGAATAATAGGAGGAAAGGGAGCTAAAATAAAGGGTAGATGGTATGGGGTAGGTAGTCAAAGGGCAACATGTCCATAAACAAAAATATCCTTATGGAACCCTGTATTATGTAAACTAAATATATGCCAGTAACAAAAAATATGACATAGAACTTAATATCTCTTAACTTTATCCTTTTGTTATATGAGTGTCATAAATATACCTCAGATGGCTCCCTTTTCCCCTATTTATTTATTTATTTATTTATTTATTCATTTATTTATTTATTCACTTTACATCCCAATTGCTGCCTCCCTCCCCTGAGATGGTTTCTTAAGCAAGACAATTCCATAGTGCATGCTACATGGCAGATTCTTTAGAAATGATTGTTACTAATAGAACAATAGAAGTGTCATGAATTGAAGACTATAATGTAGGAGTTAACTTGATGTGGAAAGGGATAAGACAAGTATTGGAAAAAAAAAAAAACAACACAGAAGCAGGGAGACAGGGAAAGACATGATAGATTTTCTTTAAGTAGTTAGTTTGGGAGTTACAGCAAGCTTCCCTAAGGAGATTTCCTTCTGTGTAAGATACATACCAATATAACTGACTGGGAGGCCTTCTTCTGCATCTTGATTTTTCTTCCCAGAAGAGATAAAATGGCTACTGTGCTCTGATTCATTTCACAGAACAAGAAGCCCATACTATGGAATGTGATTACATTGCAAATATGCTGGAAAATGATTTCATGAATCCGAAATTTTCAATCACTCTTCAGAATGACAGGCAGAGGGGGAAATTCCAAAACATGTTCTCCTGAGAACATTTAAAATCAATATGAAGTCTATTTTTCAGTTTTATTCATACTTTCCTTGAGATTTAATGAGGCAAGATATTTGGTTGAGCTGAACAAAAGATAATCAAGAGAATTAATTAAGACTTTGTACATGTTTTTATATATAGTAAGGGGGCAATTCAGTAAACCAAAATATCCAATAGCATCTATTGGGCATGGAAATCATGTATTTGCTTTTTCTTTGCTTCCTTCTTTCTTGTTCCTCCCTAACCTCTAAGTGGCCTTGTCTCTTCCTCCATCTGTTTGAATATTTGTTTCTGTACTCCTTATTTTTAGTGATATTCATCAGTTATATGCTCCTCTAACCCGACAAACATCCCTTTTAATTCGCCATCTTGGCTTTGTTTTGTTGTTGTTGTTTTGTTTGTTTTCTTGCTTGCTTCTCTGTAAATGGATCCCATCCCTCCTGAAATCCTGTCTCCACCTGCTTTCATCTGCCTTGCAGAACCCTCTACATAGATGTCCTACCATATATATTTTATCCTGTTTATTTTATCTGAACCATTATTCTTTTTACACTGAAGTAGAAGCAAGACTATCATGAATCAAAGGGAAATAAGGGTATATAGTATGGAGTATAATTGGCCACTATAATTTCTTTGGAGCTTTCAAAAAAAAGTTTTATGCTATGAGGGAGGCACCGTTCATGGAGAATATTCTAAATTTACTTGTGTGTATCCAAACTCCTTATTGTTTTGAGTCCAGCTATCCAAAGCCATTTGGTTTAAATTATACATTTCTAAGATTATTTCACGTACTCTCTTCCATGCTAGATCTTTTTTAAGCCAGAAAGGCCAGAGTAATATCTGTTTTGATCTCTTCCCAGTCTCTAGCATATGGTAGGCCTTCAGTAAAAGATTGTTGAATAAATCAATGAGTGGTACAAATCGAGCACATTATGCTCCCTATCTTTCTCCATTCTTAGAAATAACAGTCTTGAAAAATCACCTCTACTGTTATCTAGGGGTTCCTTACATATCACCAGCTCCCTCACTCCTGACCTGTAAACATTCACCACTTTCTTGTGCTTTTATCTTGAGAATTCATGGCAAGCTTTCTCGATCCTTGCTATTACTGCATTGTTTACATTCTCACGTTTTTTCCTGAATTCATTATGCTCGTCTAATCCTTTGCCATCACTGCAGGAAATTTTCTTAAAGTGCAAAAGTAACCATTTTATTCTGATGCTTAAAACCTTTTAGTAGACTCCCTGTTGCTTTTAAGATGCAATTCACATGCTTAAACTTGATCAACTAAGCTCTGCACAACCTAAATCCTCTCTCAACCTTCCTTGGCCCAACTTTTTTCATCCTTTCCCATCGTCTCTTGTCACCCAGAACTAACAGTATGCCAAACCACATTCTTGTGTATGCACGTGGCCTCTTTGACTAGAAGGATTTTAGAGAGGTTTTCTACCTACCAAGACCCTTCCTCCTCTGAGAAATCTTACAAGACTTTCCCAGACCAAAAGCCTGGTACTCTATACTGAGAACTCTAAAAAGGTCTTGTCTAGCCCCTAAAGTCTTCAACAGCTACTTCTTGTGTCTTGACTCTGTTCATTGGCCATCCTATAGGTAAGGTACAAGTCTTATTCATCATAAGTACCCTAGATTACCAGCCCCATATCTATAAGTTACTTCTGCAAACAAATATACATGTAAAATACATAAAGGGCTTCCAAACTCAATAAAGTTAAACACATGCCAAACATAATATAAGCAAAATATTTCTTTAACTCTTTATAAAAGAAGATGTAATGATAATACCTCTGAGGATTCTGTATTATTAATCTTAAAGGACATACAAGTTAAAAACACCCTCTAATTATTTTAATCATGATGTCAAAGATTAAGCTGCTAAATTACTATAGGAAACTGATTCTTGACATACTGATTTTAATTCATTTTGTAAGTTCAGTGAAGCCTGTGTTCCCTTGTACGTGGACACCCACTTAGCTGTCTAGCTCAGCAAAAGAACATTGATTTCTCTGTCCTCTGTCACATTTTCCCCTCCATCCTGCTCCTTTGGTTGTTCTCACTCTCTTCCCTACAGTGCTCTGTATATAATTGATACCCAACAGGACACTTCAAAACATATGCATAGAGTCATGGAGAGCATATTGTCATGAATGTCTCTGATTTACCAGCTGATTAAAATGCATGCACTCTTTGATTCAGAGGATACTTTAAATCTCATGTATACTAGTGTGGCCTCTTAAAAGTACAAAATAATGAACATATAAATGAGATAATATTAACAATATGTCTACATTTAAGACTATATAAGTTCCCCAGGAGTGCAAAATGTTATCATTACAAGGAAGAAACAAAAAGAAAGCTAGAAAGAATGTGATACTGGGTAGGAAAAGAGGCAAAAGTAACATATGGATGAAAGCACAGACCTTTTGAAATGGGGCTAATTTATAGTTACAGAAATGGGACCAAATGATTGAACAGTGAAAAAAAGAGCTTGTTTTCTTAAAACAAGACTCTGTTACATTTCAAGACCAGTGAATAATGAGCAAAGCCCAGCAAGCACACACAGTATGGAGATTAGCAGCTTCTATTAGGAAATAATCAGCCATTACTTGGCGCCTAGAGGAGAACACAGTGTGATTAACTTCCTCTTGCAATTCCTGGGCAGTTCCTTTCCAGAGGGAACGATATGGTGACCCGGCTTTCTGCTTATGTGGTAGCTTCCTCTTTAAATTCTGCTTGCAATATTTTTCATCTCTACATTTCTTCAAGCACATTATGACTTCAAGTACTTGAAAGCAGGTAAGAAATGACCTGTGCCTACAGACTTTGGCAAAAAGCCTATTGTATCATTAAATACATTAGCTAATGATTCCCTGCTATCCAAAAGTGGTCCTGAGATCAGCTGCATCAGAAGTGCATGAGAAATGGTTAGGAAGGCAAGATCTAAGCTAGATATAGTGGCACAGATCTGTAATCTCAGTATCTGGGGACTAAGACAAGAGGACTACAAGTTCTGTGTCAGCCTGAGCTACAGAATGAGTTTCAGGCCAACTAGGGCTACATAGCAAGACCTTTCCTCAAGACATACAAAATAAGTGTACATTATTAAGCAGCACTCCAAAGTTTCTAAATAAGAATCGGAATTGAAACAAAATACTCAAATGGTTTAAACCTTGGTATTTAGGAGTTTGAGCACAGTATTTCCTTTACCCATTAGTAAAAAATAAATAAATAAATAAATAAATAAAGTAGCTTGAGTCAAAGAAAGGATTGAAAATGTGAAAAAAGATGAAATTAAGGTAACGTGGAGTTATAACTTGGCATGAATCAGCCCTTCCATGGACCCTGCCTGTCCTTAAAGTTTGCAGTACTATGGTTTGAGCCTATTCAAAGACCTCTGCCATGAGCCTCTGGATACTTTGAATCAGGCATATGTCCTTTCTCTACATTGTTTCCAGGGAACCGAGCACAGAATGTCCCTCAGAGATTTACCCCTGTGATACAGAGGGATGGAGAGGAAATGTGAAACAGCTGTGCTCTCCACGGCTCAAGGCTACAGCATCATAAAAACCAGACATTTCAAAAATGTTTTCAGTAGTGACTATTTTGGAGTCTATACTATGTACTTAACAAATATACCAGTAATTGTCTTAAAAGCATTATTCAGGAAATGTACCTTGTTAGGAATGGAGAAAGGCTTTTTCTAAAAGCTAGTAGAAAAATTTCTTGATACAATATGATGGATTTTTATCATTAAATTTTCGAACAAGTACTTTGACTATATTCCTCTAGTGCTCTCTCCCTTACCTGTAACTAACCTCTTACTTGTTCTTTTCCTCTTCTCCTTTCTTCTTTCTTACTATGACAGAGAATGCATGATATTGGCCTTTCTGAGTCTGGCTTATTTCACTTAACATGATGCTATGCAATTCTATTTTCCTCCATAGGCCATGATTTCAAATCCAGCTTCTGTACCAGGCCTGCAGAGGGCAAGACCAAATATCTCTCTACCATGACGAACTGCTGACATGCTTACATTAACCTCCTGTTCTAGCTTCAGTGCTCAGTCCAAAGCACCTCTGAATCAGACAGCTTATTCCCTGGCACTGGTCATATTTTGTTTCTGAAGGCCTGACTTTGTACTTTTAAAATTATAGTTCATTCTTGTTTCCTTTTATTGGATAACATTCCTTATTGTCTGACTTAAACTTAAGTTTGTTTATGCCTGTGTCCCAAATACCTCCCCACCCAAGCACTTGAGCCCTTCAGCAGCCTTTGGGCAACAGACTAGAGCATCCTAGCAGGAGTTCAGTAGTATCATTAATTGCTCTACAAACTGGATGAGACACAAAACTCTGAAGGTAAACTATTCTCTGTTGGTTGAGCAATTCTACTTGTTTATATGTAAGTTGCAATGTCGGATAGCCCCTTTCTTGTAGCCATTGCCTTTGGGAGTTTTGTGTTAATTCATGAGTTGTGTTTGCTTTTGTTTTGTGCTTCTTTCATTTTGCCTCTTTCCCTTCAAAGATGTGAGCATAATTTGCATTTCCTTTATATTTGACCACTCCTCTCTCTGGTTAATTTGACATAAAGAAAAGTAAATGTTCTGTTAACTTTTTTATATACTTGCACGTGCTCATTCTCTAACATTTGAGAATTTACTGTATATTATGTTTGAAAAGCATCTTACATATAATTTGATCTTCACAGAAATCATGTAATGGTATATGTACCATTGTATTCCTACTTTGCACAGGAGGACCTTGAAATATAAAGACATAGTTTGTACATGATTACACTCACAGTGTGGGCTTTGTGTTACTCATAACACTATTAGTCAGGCTTCTCTAGAAGAACAGAAACAATAGAATGAACACATATTATAAAGGGGATATATTAGATTAGTTTACACAATAAGGGCTGGGTACTCCAATACCTGGCTGTCTGAATGCTGGAGAAGTGAAAAGCAGGTAACTTGCTCAGTATGGGAGGATGAATGCCTCATGCGTACTTAAAACCAAGAGAATTTGCTGGTATTCAGTCCAGGTTAGAAGGCTAAAGAACTGGAGGCTGAGGTAAGTGAAGGATGGTGGCAGTGGTGGCAGCAGCAACAGCAGCAACGACAATGGCAACAGCAATGGCAATGACAATGAAAACGACATTGGCAAAGGCAACAGAAAGAGAAAGAGCAACAGACACTGACTACTCATCAGTAAGAAGTGAGGGCAGGTAGGCAAACAGCACTGATTTTCCCCAGACCTCCTTATACCTGGGGTATCTACTAGAAGGTGCTGCTCGCTCAGGGGTGGGGAGGTACTCTCTCAATTAGTCCTGACACCTCTAGACTTTCCTACTCTTCTGTCTTCTGTAACAAGTACTCAGCAAACAGATGGATCTTTATCAACTTTCATTAAGCAATGAAAATTACAATATCTTAGTTTGTGTTGGCATCAGTATTGTTTTTATAACTCATTAGAAAAAGAATGCAACTATCACCAATATCTTTAAAACTCAATATAAGAGATTTTTTAATAATTCAAATGTTGGATTATTCATAACCAGTTGACCTTTCTCCAGTAGCAAAAATCTCTCAGAGTCGACATGTTACAGGCATTTGAAGAAGCCATTATGCAAATGGAGGTATCATGTCTCCTCAGAAATTTGTTGTAGGCATTATGGCATACACAAAAATAGCATAAAGCATCCTCTCAAAGGGTTCACCAACTTTGCAAAGGCCTGGAGATGGGGCAGGAAATAAACTAGATACATTGAATAACAAGGAAAATGTTAAATGGACCTTTGAGAATATGATGACAACACTAAGTTAATGCATGATTATACCTCAGCAATTCAGAGAAGGAACACATAATACCAGGCTTGGGTAAACAATCTAGGGAGGTAAGGAGAAAAGATGCATTTAAAGCTACAGTATAAAAAAACCAACACAATTAAATAAGGAAGTGCATATATGGTTGATAGCACTGTAGACTAAATAAAGCACTTTGGCAAATATCTTCATTATGCTTGGTTGCTGACTGAGTGTTGAGTAAACGAACTGGAACTTAGTTTGAAATATGTTATTTATGTAGTCTAAGATGTAATTAAGATGTTTGTGACATTCTTATGACTATGAAGTTCACACTGACAATAAAGTAACAACTATTAGTTCAGTGGACTTTTTAAAATTTTAATCACATCATTCCTCCTTTCCCCTTCCTTGTTCCAAACCTCCTGTGCTCCTATTTCATTAGCCATTGCTATATGAATGTTTGTGTGTGTGTGTGTGTGTGTGTGTGTGTGTGTGTGTGTGTGTGTGTGTGTGTATGTATGTGTAGCCTGCTTGGTCTGTATAATGTTATTCATATACTTGTTTTCAGGGTAGACTATTCAGCGCAAAAAAATTAGGCATGTCAAAACAGGAGGAAAGCCACAAGGCTTGAAACCTACACAAAGAACTACAAGCAACAAACGAATACTGACACTGAAAGAAATAGTCTCTACAGTGAAGAGCATACCAACTGGCTATAAGTGGACTTTCTTTGGGCAACATAAGACAAGGTTTTGAGGTACAACTGATGAAGTATAAGCTTTGCAGAAATACTAATTAGCATATCCCAGTCTTATTCTAATAGGTCTCTGAAGGGTTTCTCAGCTACTGCATCAAAGTGAGACACTGAAATCAAAATATGCTGTAGAGTGAATAGAGCTTGATGATGTTACTGGGATACTGCTCGGTCTACCCTCCCAGGGGAGCAAAAGAAGTCACTACTACCACAGATTCTAAGAGTAGCTTCTAAATCTCACACCTTTTCAGAGTGGTAAGAATGCTCAAGACTGCAGAGAGTCTAGAAAATCTCTGAGAAAAAGAATTAGAATTTTATATTTTATCTATGACAAAAGTAAAGCTAAGTTATATGTTTAGTACCTTGATGGATTTGAAGCTCAGCAACATAACTACTCTTCTCTTAAGCAACTAATACATTTGGTCCACAAGAAAGGAAATAATATATATACAGTAGAATAACTTTCTTGCCAACATTTGCATTGCTTCATACAGTTATGACTTCTTACAACACATAATATGTTACAAGCAACAAATTCATATTTTTATCTCTAAAAGAAAGAAGATATGAAAAGTGTCAGGTCATGTGTTTCTCTGTGTAAAGATCTGATGCATGCTAGCTAGGCTCCAGAAATGTGAGGCTAAAAATACAAACCTAGAATCTGGTCCCAATTCAAACTGAGGAGAAAACCTTAAGGGAGGCCAAAATTTAGAGGCGATTAAGTAAGTACCTGGAACAGGGAAGTTGCTGAAGAGCAGCCTAACAGAAACACCTTCAGTCTGCCCAACAATATGACTCATAGCTTACCCAGAAGGCAATGAGGAACAGTCTGTTTTCCTGTTGAAGTACCTGTGGGAAGTTTATCCAAGGAAGTGCACCAAGAAGGTCTTTTATCAAAATCAAAATGGCCCTTGATAGTAAACTGCTCCAAATTCTCAGTGCAAACTGTAATCTTACCAAAAGGAGCCATATATATAATGTTTAATATAAGCACGTTGCATAACATTCAGAATGCACACGAAAATGAGCTGTCTCCTAGTAAGGAATATATGTGATTAGCAAGAGCTCTATACCAGATGAGAGGGAAAAAAGGAAGAAAAAAAAAATAAAATGACCAAGTTCAGATATGTTTTGAAACAAGCAGTAGTTTCTATTGTGATGTAAAGGATCCTTAAACCATTACTTCCTCTAGAAGATTATCACAAATGAGATCTGAAAGTCACATTTTTATGCCAAATGTTATTCTCTGGCATTATATTTACCAAATGGAAATTTGATTGGGAACGTATAAGCTGGAATTAGTTTGTACATTTGTCTAAATTATTTTAGTATGTTTCCTGCCTTAAATTTCTCTAACAATAAAATGATTTGAAGAAAAGTTTTATAGAACACGTGAAATAAAATATTTTATAAATAGTGATATAATCTTCATTTTAAACGTCACTAAACATGAAGGGGAGATAAGAAACAGTGTGTGCCTATCTCAATCAGCAGCTGTATTCTTGCTAGAATTTACAAACCATTGCATGCCCGGTCATCTCTTAATGGAATAAAAGTGTCTTTCAGAAGTATAGATGCTTTTGACATAAGAACTGCATCTGGTTTCACTATCATCTTTGTCTCAAGCATTTTGTGTTCTAAAGGATAGGATAAAAAGAAAAAGAAAAGGAGTAAGACACAGAAATTGAACTCGGGGTCAAGATACTAACAAAAAATAATCTACCAAAGAAGGCATAAAAATAACAGTAGCAATGAGCTACAGTGTGTGTTCTGTATGTATAGGGGCAGTTTATTAATCATTTGGCTTCTAGAAATATGTTGAGAAAGCACTATTG
Organism: Uromys caudimaculatus; assembly: GCA_028551405.1. Lineage (NCBI taxonomy): Eukaryota > Metazoa > Chordata > Mammalia > Rodentia > Muridae > Uromys > Uromys caudimaculatus. The sequence continues at coordinate 19,977,378 of CM052722.1, read as the reverse complement.
CTTGGTTGGCTGTGTTACACTATTAGAGGAAGTAGAATAATTTGGGGCATGCACAAGATTTCTGAAGAGAGTAGAATTACCCTGCTGCTAACAGCATGAATGACTATGGGAGAAAGCTTCTGCTTGCACCTTAACATGTATTGACTAAAAACTAAAAGTAACAGTAAAGTATAACAGTAATCTCAAGGGCAAATGGGGCTGGAGAGGTTGCCCAGTGGTTAGGAACACTTATTCTTTCAGGGGATCCAAGTTCAGATCCTGGCATTGACATCAGGCAGCTTACAACCACCTATAACTCCAAATCCAGAAAACCAAATGCCTTATTCTGGCTTCCAAGGACACATAAGTATACATGGAAGGCATACAAAAACATAAATAAAAATAAATCATAAAAAATATTAAATACAAATATAAAACAAATGTTTAATAAGAAAGGACAATCATGATTTTTGATGTAAACATCATTGATAATTTTTTAATTCAGCATGTGTTAAAATGATTTGAACTTACCTTTTCAGGCAGCCAATACACAGTTATGAATTTTGTGGAAGAAAAGAAAATCACTTTGGTTATATTCTTGTAAAGCATAATCTATAGACTATTTGCAGTTCACAACCACAGGACAAGAACATATCCAAAGTAACTAAAAAAAATGGGTTTCCTCACTTGGATGATGAGATTAACTTAAAATTTGTAAGCCTAGGAACATAAATATTTGCTAAAACTAAAGCCAAGGTAAAAGGGTGATCTTTTAGGGGGTCATTTTTACTTATTTTATTAAACCATTTTCTACTATGGCAGTGAAAACAGCAGAAGTGGGGAAACATGTTCAGAGAAGAGAGTTTAGGAAAGGCTCATTGGATGGAAGTCAGATCTGAGTAACGCAGCTTCAGTGAAGATGATTTTACCTTTACCCTTTCTATCTACTGATCAAAACCCTGATGACTATGGGCTGTGTGATACTGGAGCTAGAACACTGTATTTGCAAGAGAAGTAAATGTTTGTCTATCCTAAGCTTGGACTTAACTTCACCTTTAATACAATTCTCTGGTGAATTTGACAGACTATACATTGTAATCTAGGATAACTACCTTGTGTTTACTAATGTTAGTGACATCAGTAGATAGTTGTGAGGGAGTCTTAACTGCATACATTTCCTAAAAGCCTTACATCAGACCCCTTTATTGCATGGTGCATTACATACACTTCTGTAGGATCCTGTTATAGTTTAGGTTTTTCCCAAGTCAATTTTGGAACAAAACTTGAGATGTGACAATAATCCCAGGAATCAAGAATAAGGAATTGAGAGATGAAAAATTAACTAATATAACAGTGAGTTGTCCAAATGATTGTGTCTTATATAGTTATATTTTTATATTCTGGAATCTTCTGAAAAGATAGTTATCTCAAGAACTATCTATATATGCTGGGAAGCATGGCCCCTAGGTTGGTGTTACCTCTGTACTGTTAGACCACATGGAAAGTACAGAGTCAGAGTACATACTAAGAAAAATTAGGAATATGTGTGATGTGTAGTTTGATGGGGCACTACTAACACAATTATAATGGAGCCTCTAAGAAGTGTTCACCTGCTTTTGGCTGGGACTGAAGTCAGATGGAACATGAGAAGATAAAGACATAGATGTCAGAAATGCCTGATTTAGGATCCTAGCCTAAAAGTGTTTAAAACTAACACCATCTATAGAATATAGTCATCATCTGCATAAGAGGAACATAGGTATGGTGATTTGAATGACAATGGCCCCATAGACTTATATGCTTGAATATTTAGTCCCCAGTCAATGGAATTGAACTCTATGAGAAGGCTTAGGAGGTGAGATCTTGCAGGAAGAGATGTGTCACAGGGGACAGGGGTTGTGAAAGCCTACACCATTCCATTATCACTTCGCTCTCCCCATGCCCTCTCTTTGTAAGTCTCCTTCTCCCTTTCCCTCCCTCTCTCTCTTCCTTGTGTCTGTGGATATGGATGTAAGCACTTAGCTACTGCCCCAGCACCATGCTTGTCATGCCTGCCTGCTTGCAGTTATGTCCCCTTCCATGAAAGTAATAGGCTTATTCTCTGAAATTGTAAGCAAGCCCCCAATAAACTCTTTCTTCCATAACTAGCCTTGGTCAAGATGGCTCATCACAGCAATAGAAATGTAAGTAAAACAATAGGGTTTAAATGGGTTGATTATACAAGGCAATCCTCTGTTCCTCTGAATCTATGATTTTGAATAAAAAATGTGTTGTTTTTATTAAAACAATGTTCAATAAACATTGTTCTTGGTTGGATTTAGTGTAAATATGCATTAAAATTTACTGATATGCCTATGAGGTTTATTTTTAGTAGTAAGTGATAAAACCAACTTGTATTCTATTTATCATTTTCATTAAAAATTCAAGCAGCAGCATCTTCTCATTCACTTGCACATCTCCTCAGGGATTCTTCTAGCTTTCTGTTAATAAAATGCATTAGCCAGTAAGATGTTTTAAAAGTCTATTTGTAAATATCATTCACACAAATGAAAATTTATAACCACAAGGCTTGTAAATGATGTGTTATAATTCAGAGGCTTTATTAGTTGAAAGATTCAACTGGTACCCTAAGCATTTGCTCATTTATTTCACACTCATAGAACATGTATTTCTTTCTCTCTCTCTCTCTCTCTTTTTTAAAGATGCTGTCTATGGAACTGGAAATAATTATTCTAAGTGAATTAACCCAGATGCATAAAGACAAAATATATTCTCTCTCATATGCAGATGCTAGATTTGAATGCTTAGATAACTAAAGTTAAACTGAAGCAACCACAGAAGTAAGGAAAATGGTAAGGGCCCATGCTGGGGCTTTCAAAGAATAAAATCTAAAATGCAGGTACTATGAATGGTAAATGGGTAACAATGAATAAAGAATGGTTAAATGAGATAAGAGATGAGAGGGCATGAAATGAGGGAGAGCATATGGAGAATCTAACAGTAAAATCATTTGAAAAATTATATATAAATATACTATCTAGAAAAATTCTTTATACATATAAACAAGTTTAAATGGAACTACTCTACAAAATAAAGACAATACCTTTTTCAGATGCCATAACTACCAAATAAACCCAGTAACAGTTATAGGTTATATCTTTTCAAGTGTATAGTCAATGAGATACCCATACCCCTAAATATTATAGGCTATTGTTCTTTGTTTTGGTTACCTGATCAGCAGTTCTAAGCCTGTGAGTCACAACCCTTGGTCAAATCTCTATCTCCAAAGGTTATTTACATTATGATTCACAAGACTATCAAAAACAGAATTATGAAGTAGCAATGAAAATAATTTTATGGTTGGGGGTCACCACAACATGAGGAACTTGAGTCACAGCGTTAGGATGGAGAACCAATGGTCTAGATGGTACATTTCTGATGGTGAGACCCTATTGCTGAAAACACTACATACCTAAGTCACAAAATACAGAGAAATAAAATCCATACTGATCTGAAAACTTCATTCCTAGTGGCTAACTTTCATAGAGCTGGAAGATGTTATGCGTGCTATTGTGGAAATAAGTATTCAGCACAACCCATCTGTGAATCCTGCAAGATACAATAACAAATAAGACAAGCTGACTGATGCAATACCATGAAGGTTATGGAAGATATCAGGTACTGAATTAAACTCTGATCCAAAAGACAGAACATGTTTACCACCATTAATGGGGCCAAAATGCCATAATTGGGTAGTTCAGAGGCCATAGAGGAGAACCTACTGTTGTTATTCTACTAAAAGGATATAGCACTAAACTACTTCCTACATACTTCTCTTTATACCCATAGATCATGTATTTCTGGACCTTCATTGGAAAGGCTTCTTTACACAGAAGCCATACCTGATCAATGTGAAAGAATGGGACATGGTATTGTACTTCTCATCCCAAGGATTGATAATTATAGTAGAAGAGCATACAGAAAGATGTTAAGAGTCATAAGTAGCAGATAACTGCAGCAAATAGTGTTCTCCAGACAAAACCAAGCAGTAGCACACATGATTTCCCAGCAGCTATGGCTGATATACAATTTCTGTGCTTGAGACAAACAAAAATCTTATCATGGATGGGGAACGGAGTCAAAACTAGGCTAAGTTCTCCTAGCTAAGGAGCTATTAGAAATTGATTCTGCGAGAAGGAAAGTCAGTGTTCTGCAAGGATAAGGACAGATGATCTAGTATATGGCACTTCTACCCATTAACATACTTGTCAGAACTAGGTGGACTCAGAGATTTGTTTTACTTATTTTTTTAGAACTCATGAGATTGGAAAGTAGGAAAGGTGGAGGTGCTAGGGAGGGATTAGAAGAGAGTCACTGGGGTGACTTATTGATCAAAATACATTAGATGTGTGTATGAAATTCTCAAAAAATAAGAATAAATGATTTTATGTAAAATGACATGGAAAAAGAATGGAAATAACTGTGGGAAGGAGGAAGACCAGTAGGAATAAGACATGGGAAGAGGAAACCAACCAGCACAAATTATGTATGTGTCTTACTTATGGTTTCTATTACTGTGATGAAACACCATAATCAAAAGCAGATTGGAGGGGAAAGAGTATATTAGTCTTACATATCCTGGATTGCAATCCACTGAGGAAAGCCAAACAGGAACTCAAACTGGGCAGCAACTTGAAACCAGGAGCTGATGTAGAGACCATGGAGGATGCTCCTTACTGACTTGTTCAGCCTTTTTTCCCCAAAAATACCCAGGGCAATCAGTCTAGAGATGGCACTAAACACCAGGGACTGGACCGTCACACATCAATCACTCATTAATAAGAAGCCCTACAGGCTTGCCAAAAGCTCAGTCTTAGGGAGACATTTTCTCAGTTGAAGCTTCGTCCTCTCCAGTGATTCTAACTTGTGCCATGTTGACGTAAAATTAGCCAGCAAAGTATAAAATGGCATAATGCCACTCATTACTTCGTATGTTAATTTCACAAACAAGTAAAAATAAAAACAGAAATCCTCTTCAAACGAGTTCAGCGTCTAGCCCTTATAGCAGAATTTTCCCTGTCCAATTAATTTAATTATGTATACAACAAGAAGCCTGTGATTGGACAGGGAAAAGGAAGGCGGTGCAAAGAGTTGCAGAGATGGAGACAGAGGAGACAGGTAGAGAGAAGGAAGCAACCTGGAGGGCAATGAACAGGATGATTCAGATTCTGCATGGTTTTAAAAACCACAGATAGATGTAATATCATATAGGGATAGAATAATTGGGATAACTTGTCTAATCTAGGTGGGCAGCTTGTACCATTATCAATTGGCCCTGAATTTATTGTGTGGGCATCCTGTGAATTGAGAATTTATTGATATATAAATCTGACTGATTAATTATAAGCTTCTAGAGTTTTGTTTCTATCAGATTGCTGGGTGTTATGGTGGCTGACTGCAGGGTGGGCAGTCGTTGAGTGGGGCTGGTGTGGCAGCGACCCACCAAGGGAACTTAGCGAGTTGGATATAGATGTTTCAGGAGCTCTGGGCTAGAGAACCGCTGAGTTGAGAACAACCCGCAGGAGCCATGTGGTCCGCTGGTCCCCGGCATAGCATGGGATAACCATAGTCCTTTTAATATTTCCCACAACAGGCCCTTCTCATTATATATATCTAAAAGGCAAATACTGACAACAAAAAAGAAACAACTATAACCCCAAGCTAGGTGGCTTAGGGTATACTGCCATTCAAAAATAAATTCATAGTCTCTAGAAATCAAAAGAAACCAAAACTTGATTCGAACAAATCTAATCTAGCTCACTGTATAAAGTTAATTTGCTGAACCTTGAAGTTTATGTGTGACTAAGAAGATACCACAGCAGATATTCAGAAAGTTAAGTAAATTCTTCAAAATATTGGATCTCGATACTGACCAAAAAGAATGAGTTATTTTTGTTCCCTCCAGGAGGGAATTCTATAACATAAATCTATAGATTTCTCACATGATAAGATCAGTAAAGAGACTCTGGTCTTGGTCTTTTTAGCTATTTCTTCTCATTCACATAGTCAGAAGGAATGTCTGATGAAATACTACTATTTATGATATCAAAATCTCTCCTGGCTTCTTTATTATTTTTAATTCCACTTAAAAAATAAATATACTTTCATGAATAGGAAAGGCCTATTGGTTATTGAGTTGTTTCTGAATGTAGGGGAATTATTATAACATTACTTAGTTGCATTAAGATATATCATTAGAATAGAAAGTTAAAATTTAACCGGTTTAGTAGCAATAATAAGTTATCATAAACATTTGTTTCTACATTTCATGACTACAGGCTACTGGGTTTACATGTGTGTGTGTGTGTGTGTGTGTGTGTGTGTGTGTGCATGTGTGTTTATACATGATTGTATTGGATGTATGAACCTATGTGTTCTTGGCTGTTTGAAACCCAGAGATTGATATTTGTCATCTTCTTTAATTGCTATCTGCTATTTTTAAGTTAGATCTAACCTTGAATTTAGAGGTCAATAATTTTGCTAGACTAGCTAGACTCCTTGTCCCCAGGATCTGCTTGTCTTCACTCTCCAGTGCTGGTATTATAGGCACAGCACACACAAATACACCCAGCTTTTACATAAGTACTATGTATCTAAATTCAGGTTCTTATATTTTTGAGGAAGGCATTTTACCTTATGAGACATTTCTCCAGCCTCAGTAGTGATATTTCTTTGAGATAATTTTGTCTGTGTGTAATTTTGTGACTGAGTAATACTGAATTCTGTATAAATTTAAAATTTATTTTGGGGACATCCTCTTGGAGATGGGGGGAGGAGGGATGGGATGGGAAGCAGTCAGGGGCAGAGCAGTAGGCCGTTAGTGGCTGGACTGTAAAGGAAGATTAAAGAATAATAATAATAAATAAAAATGAAAAAATAAATAAATAAAATTTATTTTGAAATACTGAATAATATTAAGACACTGAGATCATATAGCATATGCAAATGTACCTCTCACTAAATTCAATAAATTACATATATCAAAATAGTTGATACTCCCTGTAGATATCACTTTGATCAAATTTCAAAACTTACTTTTCTCATTCATTATTAAATTTAGAATTTCGTCCACATGCAAAGCATTAATATATTTCTGGGACAGTATACTTTCACTTTTGTATATTATTCTACTGTATGACTAAAAACATTCACTGAGATATTATTGATTGATAATTGGTATTTGAGTCTTTTCTAATTTTAGCTTTCACAGAATTATTTCCAACAGTAGTGTTTATCTTTATATGTGATACAAGAATTGATTCAGAACATAGACATATGAATAAAGTTAAGTACTTGTTTCATGTCATTGAGAACCTGAGTTTAGATACTCAGTATTCATGTAAAAGCTGGGCATGGTGGTTGATGCCTATGGTCCCAGCACTTTGGTGGCAGGAGGACTCTGAAAACCTGCTGTCATGCCGTCCAGATTCAGTGAGAGGCCTCATCTCCAAAAATGAAGTGTTGTCAAGATGGCTGCAAACCTGATGTTCTGAGTTCAAATATGGAATCCACATGTGGAAGGAATAAAGACCTCTCACAAGTTGTCCTCTTACCAGTACACATACCATGGCACATTAGCATGCACACACACACACACACACACACACACATACACACACGTACACATACATACATACATACATAAATAAATAAATAAATAATATTCTGGCACGGTGGCAAATGCCTTTAATCCTAGCACTCAGGGGCAGAGTCAGGCAGATCATGTGAGTTCAAGGCAGCCTGGTCTATATATCGAGTACACAGTAAAGGCTAAATAGTAAAAGCCTGATTCTAAAACTAAAACTAAATGAATAAATATAATTTAAAAATAAGAGAAAGAAGTAATTGAAAAAAAATTCTAATGTCTATCTTTCACCTACACACACACACACACACACACACACACACACGCACACACACACACACACATGCAAACACATGCACACATGCATGCATGCACACTAATATGACTAAAATTTCTAGGTTCTATTAGAGGCATTATATTAATATGTAGTGCCAGGCTGATCCCTAATATTTTATATGAAGTTATACTTATAAAACTAGTGCATGCTTATCACACATAGCATGAACAGGTTTTAATTTGAATTCCTTAGTTGCTAGTATATTTGAGACAACTTTGTGAATATTACAGATATTTCCTATTTAGAGAATTGCTTATTTACATATTCCACTCATTTTTCTCTGTTTTTTTTTAATTCACTAATTTATATTATGATAGGAAACTTAAAGAAAGCCATGCAATCATGATACAGAAGTTTAAGTTCTGTCTAACCTTGGTGAGAGAACAAACTGAATAACTAAAACATGATTATTAATATGGGATGTACAAAAAGTTGCCAGTGTTCTGGACCCTTCTTATAAGAGAAGAACAAACATATTCCATGGGAACAGGGTCAGAGTCAGGATGTACACTCTAGCCTTCTCATTTATATATTATATAACCTATTATATGAATTCAATAACTGCATCATTTCTAAAGATCCACTTAGCTCTGTGAAGCTGGAGGTATGAGGAAAGGAAATGGTGACAATATAGAGGGCCAATTCCTAAGGCACTGACTTAAGTGAGATTCAATAGTTAGGTATAATTAGTGCTCTGGTCTGAACTTACAGTAGATTATTCATATATGCCCACAAGCATGCCCACATAGAAACATATACAGACACACTACAAACACACACACACACACACACACACACACACACACACACACACACACACACGTACACAAATTCACTTCAAGACGGGCAGTTTCAAAATATTTTGAAGAAAATAAAGACTTTTTTTCTTAAAAATTTTATGCATTTTTAGTAAAATGGATAGAATTGGAGAAATTTTCATTCAATGAGATAAGTGTGACATTGAAAGGCGAATGTCAAAAGTTGCCTTCATGCAGACCAACTTACAATGTTGATCTCAAAGAGGAGCAGGAATCAGTAAGCACTGAGGCTGGGCAGGGTATGAGGAAAGCATGAGGAAAGGTGGGGGTTTAACTGAATGAATAAGATCCAGCAATCTGCATTATAGTATTGTGACCACAGTTCACAATTAGTGTTTTACAAAGAACTAAAAGATGAAAAACTTATGGACCCAGACATAGGAAATTATAAAGAAATGTAAATGGTAATTATCTTGATGATTGCAGGTCATACATATGTATTAACTTATCACATCATATCCCATTACTATGCACAATTCTTATATGTCAACTTTAAAATAGGATGAACAGGGGCTGGAGAGATGGCTCAGTTGTTAAAGGCTCGGCTCACAATCAAAACAGGATGAACAAGCTAAATGCAACTTAAAAATAGGAAACTGGGTGACTATAGATCTTTACTCAATTTAGAAAAATTATTATTTTATTTTTTAATAGACAAGTAAAAATGTACGCGTATACCAAAAAACAAGCTTTAAAGTATGCTGTACATACATTCTGGTCATTTACAAGTTGTAATGATCATTTTAAAGCCACTTATGTTTTGTTTGGATTTTTGTCTTTCCTTCTCCCTCTTTATTGAGGTAAAAGTGATAAACAAAAGTAGTGTGTACTTACAGTGTAAGAAAAAAACAGAAGTATTTCAGAGAGATGGGAAACCATCCGTTTCTGTTTAGCTATAAAATGAAGATAATATTATTCATGTTGTCGGACTGTCATAAGCATTAGGGATTAGGGATGAGTCGGCTGAACACAGTGCCTGGAGCTGAGCAAGTACTGTCGCCCTTTATGCTAGATATTACAGGATTATGGGATTATTTTTATTATCAAAAAATATCAATATGTTATTCTTCATCCTTCCTTTTGTTGAAACAAGTTAAAAATCATTGTCAATTTACTATGCTTGCCGTCTTTTATAATTCCCCAAATGAGCTAACAATATCAGAACAATGAGTCGTTTGTTTTACTTTGTACTGAAATCCCCACCCAAGTTTAAATATGATGTGGGGTTAGAGTTCACATTTGTATGGAGCAATGTGTCACTTACAATGTTTCATGAGGTTCATTATATAAGGATCTCTTCCCAGACCACCCCTTTGCTGCCTCTAGGCTGTTTTGGACTTGAAGGTCAGATAAGCATAGGTATTAGAAATGCCTGCAAAGAAGGAGTAAGTTCTGAGGTTAATGTGGTAACCTTCCTTACAGTAAAGAGGGGAAATATGGGCGCTTTGGTAAGTTGGAGAATATTTTATAGTTTATTTCTTGTTCTTGAATATATTTCTGATAGATGACAACTTGAGAGCCCCCTTCCAAATGAGAATTTCTTTCTTCAAAATACTGGTAGATCAACACTTTCCTCTACAAAAGTAAACATGAATGTGGAAAAGCACCCAGGAGGGTTTTTTTTTTTTTTTTTGCTTTCAACCACACCCAAAGAGTGGATATATTGATAATTTCAAAAATAAATTAAAAGAAATAATAATATTTTAGCCTTTAGACATTTTACTCTTCACAGCCTCACATTTTCTATGAACTGAAATTATAGTGTAGCAGTTTGTGCAGAAACCGTAATGGCAAAGTCTAGTTATATTTCAAGGTTTGAATCTCAGAATGTTTCTAGTAAAATATTTTTAAATGGCAGCCAAGTCATACATGTTATTCTAGAAGACTATATAAATCATAATTTAAATAGACCTTAATATAAATGCTTTGTTTCTGAATACCATTAAGAATACAGTGTTGCCGGGCAGTGTTGGCACACACCTTTAATCCCAGGATTTGGGAGGCAGAGGCAGGTGGATTTCTGAGTTCGAGGCCAGCCTGGTCTATGGAAGGAGTTCCAGGACAGCCAAGGCTACACAGAGAAACCCTGTATCGAAAAACCAAAAAAAAAAAAAAAAAAAAAAAAAAAAAAAAAAAAAAAAAAAAAAAAAAAAAAAAAAAAAAAAAAAAAAAAAAAAAAAAAAAAAATACAGTGTCCTTTACTTTAGTGTTTCTCTTTTGCCTGATTTTCTTCTCTTTTAAAATCTGTCCCTCGGTGCTTTCTCAGATCTTCCGTATATCTACCTCAGCAAACTCCAAAATACTTTATAATGTTGAAATAATATGAAAGTACCTGCAAATAACTCATGCTAACATGAGAATGACTCCTAATCTTTCCAAAGAATTTAAATGTCCACAACGTAATTTTTGATAACAAGTGAATCTTTATTATCATGAGTAAGGGGCATTAACAAAGTAGCAAAATGAATCACTTTTGGTGATACATTTGCAATGAAGGGAGACTCACATCACCCTTGCCCTGAGAGTTTCTATATAAGGGGGGAGGGGCTTCCAGTTCTCTGAGGAGAAGGGGCTGCAAGTGATGGGGAAGGAGGCATTTGTGAGGGTGGGACTGGAAGGAGAGGAGAGAACAGGGACTGCAGTCAGGGTATAAAGCAAATAAAAAGATAAATTATTGAAAAAATCTTTACCACCTTTAATTCTGATGCAGTAGTAGCTCAATTTGCAGTGCTTTTGAAATGGGCCAATTGGCATTTTGCAGTCTATATGGGCTTATTCTAGAAGATGAGAATGGTCACATTTGAAGTGTTCATCTTTTGTTTACTTTCATCTCTTGGAATAAATCCTTGACGCTTTGATTTTTATCTTTCTGGTGAATTTGATGGGGAATAATAACTACTACATCTGCCTAAAGTAAATACTCCTTCTCTGTATCTCTCTTTCTGACCCTTGCCACTAAAATGAAGGCTACAGGGCTGAGAGTGATTATTCACCCTGATCTTGATATAGGAAGAAGGCTTGCCTCTGCATACTACAGTCACTGTTAATATTAGTCTGAAACCACATTATCTACAAATGCAGCAAAAGATTAAGACAGTTAAAAGAAATTGAATTGCCTTCAATGTCCCCATAAAAAGTACTAGACACAATTACAAATTCTAGTCTTCTGGTCAGTGAATACCAATTCTTGGAATGGATAGTTTGGAGGATAGCAATGTAAGGAATATCTTCAAACAGTCATTATGAAGTCTAAGTTGTATTATTGACTCATCATTCAGGAATTCCATTATTACTCTGTGCTTGATGAAATGATCATATCTTTGATAATACCGTAAAGTATGCCCGAGCCTTCTCTATATTCTGCTGGAGGTCATTAATCTATGAGAACTAAAAAAGTCATTTTGGTCACCTTTAAACTTTCTATTTTCTCTCTCTAACAATTTCCCTGATTGAATGTCAATACTGTGCCTGAAGTAATGTTCTTGACACAACCAATGTCTTTTTCAGTTCTGTCTTCTTTAGCCCAAAAACTTTCCATGGGGCTGTATTGAAACAAACATGTTAGTTTCTATTTACTTTTGCCTTCATTTCTCAAGAATCAAAATTCTCCTGGCACATCATGTTTTTAGTGCAGTGTTCTATTCTGACAGCAGGGAGATAGCAAATAAAGCTTTGGTTGGTGAACTCCATTAAAAGATAGTGTGCTTAATTTGTTCATTTATTTGTTCACAAAGATTTACTAACTCATTACTGTATGCTCAAGGCTTGACTAATCGCTAAGGCAAAAGTACTGAATAGGATTGCTTCAAATGAAGATTAGCAGCAGGACAGATAGACTGCACAATAATTACAAGAGTCAGGATGCTATAAAGCGTCACAAACATGTGTCACCAAGGGATATGAGGCAACTAGTAAAGGTCATCTGGAAGAAGTGGTATTTTAATAGAATATGGAAAGTTTACTAAGAGTTCAAATATGTAAAGGTTGGAAAGGGTCATACAGAAAGAACAATGCTTACACGAATTCTTAAAGGCAAAAGAGATCATGACTCACTGTCAGAAAAATAGTTTCTTATGCAATCCTGCAGAAAATGAAGCTGTGATAATGGGAGTTGAAGCTTTAGGAGATAGAAATGATTCAAATTATGGTGTCCTTCAAATACATGTAACTCTTGGAACAGATAGCATTTCATTAGGGCTTTCTTACATTTTTAGAGGCTTAGTTGGACACATGGCAGCATGCACGCAGACATGGAACTTGAGAAATAGCTGAGAGTTTTATACCCTGATCCATAGGCAGAGACCAGGGAGAGGAGAGGAAAGGGGAGAGAGGGGGCACTTTTGAAACCTCAAAACCCACCCCCCAGTGATGCACTTCCTCAAATAAAGCCATGCATCCTAATCCTTCTAATCCTAACAAATAGTCCCACTCCCTGGTGATTAAGCATTCAAATACATGAGCCTATGGGGACATTCTTATTCAAATCACCACATATGCTAAGGAAGTTGTGTTTTATTTTTTCAAAGAGATTAGCAAATTTTTAAGTTGGGGAGTAACATCTGCATTACAGAACTATATCTAGCTCTAATTTACAGCCAGATCTGAGAATGACAAGACAAAGTGCAAGGAACTTAGATATGAACAGACTTCAAAGCTCAGCTTCCAGCAACATGGCAGGCTAATAATGGGACAACGATCTTACTGCACGTATCTAAGTGCTCTGAAAAATAAAAAATACCTTAAGTAATTATGTGTGGTCACAAGGAAAAACTGACAAAAATGAAAAAGGAACCAAAATCACAGGATGGCTTCCTTTATGACTTAGCTATGAGTTTGGGCTGAATGCCTTAGTAGGAGCAACAATGTTATTGCTGTGAAGTGTTCACTGGAGAAGACTGTTCAGACATGAGTTTATGCCAATAGAAAGTCTTGATTAGCCTGCCAGTGATTACACTGGGTGTTCAGGATCTCAGTACAGCACTGAGCCTGCCTTTCTCAGTGTGAGCTTTTAAGCATAGAAACCATGTTCTGGGTCAACATACTTCAGCTAACATGAAAAGTTAGCCAGATGTGGAACTACAGAAGCCAAGAGCAAGGTTAGTACAGAGTATATTTAGAGACATTCCCAGAACAATGGACTTTGATGGACCAAGCCTTTGTTTTAGTTTTGGCAGGTTGCCCTGTCTAATGGCACTTCCATCATGGAATCAGTTGGATTAAGGGCTCTGGACCTATGAAGGTTTGGGGCCCTGTTACCTTATGTAGATGAGCCTGAGTGACTTAGAAATTAGAACAAAAATCCCCAAAACTGCAGCCTCAATGAAATGGAGAAAGCAATAAAAGCCTGCCCATCAACAGGAAGACAGAAGAAACTTTGAGGGGACAGTTGTGATCACTACTTCATTAACAAAAGCAAACTGTGCCCTAAAGCCTGGAAATGATCTTCAAAATGAATATTAAAAGATAAGATTAAGATAAGATAAGATTAAGGCAGAGGTAGGAGGAACTCTGAGTTTGAGGCCAGCCTGGTCTACAGAGGGAGTTCCAAGACAGCCAGGGCTACACAGAGAAACCCTGTCTCGAAAAACCAAAATAATAGTAATAATAATAATAATAATAATAATAATAATAATAATAATAATAAATATATTTCCTTCATCAATATTATACAAACTTATTTTGAGAAAAGATTAAAAACTATTACATAACTTTAGACTTTGTTATTTGAAGCATCACAGGTACCAAAGTAGTGGAAAGTGATTTATGCTAAGGTAGTAACCTGCATAGAAAAGTTAAATGCAAAGCATGTTTACATAAAATATAAAGTAAAATGTAAAATAAGAGAGTTTGAATTAAGTCTGAATGTACCCACAATCACATGAAATGTAAAAAGACTAAATTTCCCAAAGGCAGGGAATATCAATTTGAATTAAGTCAGCATGCGCAAATCCTGGAAGAATAAAAATATGTGAGATACATTTTACCCAAACACGGCTATATATAAATATTAATAAAAATGGAACTTCAAGAAGTTAATATTTGATGGTTTAATAAGAATTACATTAATTTAGAACTTTAATAGGATGATACAATTCTTAGCTGCATAGATTTCATAGTATATCTTCAAAATCCTTAAACACTTACTGAAAATTAAGGAATTTTAAATGTTATAGCCATTTAAAATTGGTAAATCAAGTATACATAAAAAAATTCAGAAATGTACGTAACATTTTTAACCATTAATCTATTGAATTAACTTAAATTTACCCTTTCCTTTTTCTCCTTTTTATTAATTTTAGAAATATTTTTTTTCAATATATTTTGATTATATTCATTCCATTCCTCCATTTCTCCTTCCCTATCCACAATTTGTTGCTGACAGGTTTTGTTGGTGTTTAATTTGGTGCTGTCCATAGACTGTAAAGTACTCTTAACATTTAGACAATGTGTACATCTTTCTAGGGCACAGGGAACATTTGTTAACATTTAACATAAGATGAATGCTTAAACCATGACCCAACAACCATCAAGGACTCAATTTTATACAGATGGACTTTCAGATAATATTGAAACAGTATTTCCTTTCTGTAGTGGTTTGAATACATATGGCCCCCATAGACTCATGTGTTTGAATGATTGGCCCATTGGGAATGGCACTGTTAGAAGGTTTGGCCTTTTTGGAGTAGGTGTGGCCTTGTTGGAGGAAGTGTGTCACTGTGGAGGTGGACTTTCTCATATATGCTCAAGCCGTGCCCAGTGCGGAACATAGTCTCCTGCTGTATATGGAGCATGCTGCCATGCTTCCTGCCAGTATAATAGACTAAAGCTCTGAAACTGTAAGTCAGCCTCAATTAAATGTTTTCTTTTATAAGAGTTGCCATGGTCAGGGTCTCTTTACAGCAATGAAACTCTAAGACACATTCTGTGCTGTATAGTTTTATGTCAACTTGTTAGAAGCTAGTTATCTTAGAGGAAAGAACCTCAATTTAGAAAATGCCTTTGTAGAATGGGGTTGTAGGTAAACCTGAAGGACATTTTCTCAATTAATGATTAATGTGGGTGGGCCCAAGCATTGTATGCGATGTCATCCCTGAACTGGTATTTCTGGGTTCTATAAGACAGCAGGCTGAACAAGTCATAATGAGCAAGACAATAAGCAGCACTCCTCCATGGACTCTGTATCAGCTCCTGCCTCCAGGTTTCCTGTCCTGCTTGAATTCCTGTCCAAACTTCCTTTAATGATGGACTATGATGTGAAAGTGAAGCCAAATAAACCCTTCCCATCCCAACTGGCTTCAGTCACGGTGTTTAATCACAATAATTATAACCCTAAATTATATACCTTTGTATGTATTCTGGGAAATTTATAAACACTCTTTGCAATAAATTCCTGGCCAAGCAGTGCATGATCTGAACTTGGAGCAAAATGAATCACTGTCATATATTAACAGTAATTTCCTACCTGCTTGGTGGACATGATGGTGCTGGAGAGGAGGGATTGGTGAGTTAATGCATACATGAGTAGTAAACAGCAAGAAGGTGCTATCAAGGCAAGCAGCAGCAACTGCTTTCATTCCCTTTTGAAAACTTGCAGTATAATTTACTCATTTTATAACAATTGTATACATGTATAAAATTGCTGAAGAGTAAAACACATTAAATTGATGAGATGCACAGAAAAATAGCTTATTAAATTCCAATAAAACTCATATATTATCATCACTCAGTTAAAGTGTATACAAAGAGTATTATACAACTACCATTGTTATCTAATTTCAGAATATTTAATATTTAATCATTCTAGAATGAAATCCCATTCAATTAGCAATAACTCTGCATTCCCCCTCTCTCTCCAGCACACCAACTTCTAATCTCCTTTCTATCTCTATGGATTTGCTAATTGTAGACATTCCATTCAAATGTCAATAAAGTAATGTGTGGTCTTTTGTTGTTGGCTTTTTTCTCATTTAGCATAATGTTTCAAGATTCACTACCATGGTGTAATACAAATCAGTACTCTGTTCTATTCTATTGTTGCATTGTGTGTGTGTGTGTGTGTGTGTGTGTTTGTGTGTGTGTGTGTGTGTGTGTATGTATTGTGTATTGTATTACTTTTATTTTTTTACAGTCCAGTCATTGCCCTCCTCCCGGTCCCCTTCCACAGTTCCTTATTCCATTCCTCCCCCTCCCTGTCTGTAAGAGGATGCTCCCACTCCTGCTAGGCCTCCACACTCCCTGGGGCTTCTATTTTATTTTTAAGCAATATTGAACAATATGAATAAAGCATACATTATTCACTCAAGCATCAGTTATTGAACATTTGAGCTGTTTTTGTATTGTGCATATTACAGGTAATGCTCAGTGCTCATTGACATGTGTTTTCCATTTGCTTGAGTTAAATCTAAGAGGGAAAGTGCTGGGTCTATGGTAATTGTTTATTTAGCATTTTTTTAGGAACTGCCATACTTTTGCAGAGCAGCTGCACCATTTTACATCCCCATAGATATGTAAAGCTCTGCATGTCAGTGTGTGCAAACATCAAGGCTGGAGACAATTATTCATACCTGAGAAGTAGCCATGGCTACTACAGGTAAAATGCAGCAGCACTGTGGTCAGAACATCACGACTAGAAAGAAGCTCATGGCTGGACAGTGTGCATTGAGGAAAATGGAACTTGCTGCTGCTGCATCACAAAGGCGCAAAGTTAGAGGATCTAGAGAAGCAATAAGCAAGTTTGTTCCCAGCTTTTAACCATATCATGGTGGATGAACTTTTGAGATTGGGTCTATAAAATTAACAAGTGAATTAACATTTATTATCATTTCAAACCTTCAGATTTATGAACATCAAATTGAAGAGGCAAAAAAAAAATGCTCTTGTTAGATTTAGGGCATAGCACCAGTAGGTCTAACCAAGACAGTGTCTTTGCTTAGAATCAGCATGGATAATAGAGTTATTCTCAGTAAAGTCATGAATTCTTACCACATTTCTTTACTTAAGGGCAACACGTGCTACAGCACACTTGTGGAGGTCAGATGTTCCATCTTATGGCTTCTGCAAATCAGTCTTTATAAGTGAATCGAATTTTATTTTATTGATATATCAACTTTCTTTCATTGTTGTTTGTTTATCTTTAATTTTGTGTTTTAATTACAACATTTCTGCCTTTCCTTTCCCCCTTCCAAGCCCTCCTAAACACCCTCCTCACTCTCTTAAATTTGTGGTCTCTTTTTTCATCAGTTGTTATTGTATGCATACTTTCATTTGTATATACATATCTCATATATATTCCCAAATATAATCTGTTGAATCTATATAATATTACTTGTATGTAAGGAAGGATAATAGATATAGCCTGTATGCTTTGGAAGTCTCTTCAACAGCCCTGACCAACAACTTTAAAGAAAATGCTTTAAGTCTGATATTGGACTTTTTGTCAAGTAGTCTTTGTCTCTTTGAGAAAGCACTGTTGGCCAAGATGAGACTCATATATTTTTAAGGATATATTTGGGAGTAGAGTTATCTGATGAGGAGTCATTTAACATTTTGGAGTTATTAAAGATTATTTTATGGCCAAAATGTGATTAGTATTAGAAAAAACTTCCATGCTCCAGTGAGAATGAATGATCCTACGTGGGAAGATCTGTTAGTTCTAACTGACCTATAGCATAATTTAACTTTGAGGTTTCTCTGCTGAACTTTATTCTAGAAGACTTATCTGAAGATGAAAATGTGATACTGAAATCTCTATTATTATATTAGGTCCAATTTAACCTTTTATACATTTTATGTTGGTTTTATGAATTTTATAATCCCAATATTTGGCCCAAAAATATTTACAGCTTGAGTATCTCTTAATGAACTAATCTCTTCATCAATGTATAGTGGCATTTTTTATTTCATCTATTAATTTAGGGCTGAAGTATGTTTTATCATATATGATAATAGCTGCACCAACTTATTTATAACTGCTATTTGGGGTGGTAAGTTGACTTCCATCCTATGACTGTCTATTCTCAAAGAGCTGTGGAAGTGAGGTATGTTTCATGAGACAAGATACAGAATCTTGGATTTTTCAATCCAGTCAGTTAGCCTATATCTTCTGAATGGTGAGTTGAACCCATTGGCATTTGAGGTTATTATTGAGAGGAGCTTTGTACTTCTTACAATTTTGTTGGCTGCTGTTTTGGTTGTTTGGATTATTGGTAGGCCTTCCTCCCCTGTTGGTATTAGGAGTTTGCTGGTTTGCAGTGTTTAGCATGATGAATGCCGACATGGCTCTTCTAAGCTCATCTATCAATATGTGTGTGTGTGTGTATATATATATATATATATATACACACACATATATCCCCTATGTTCTTGTACTTGAGATCTTCTTCTTCTATATATAATAATATTCTTTTAATTATTTTTTATAGTGTTGGTTTGATTGTCATGGATCCCCTTAATTTGTGCTTCTTCTGACTTGTTCTTTTCCTCCATATAGTCTAAGAAGTAACTTTTCTGGGTATAGCAATATTTCTTGAAAGGTATATAGTTTTATGGATTGAAACATCATTTTATGATTTCCTAGATTTTACACTTGATGATGGTAAATCTTTTATAATTCTTATGTTTCTGACTTTCCCTGTGATATGATCTACCATAAAGATTTATATTGAAAATGAAATTAAATAACATCTAATAAGCTCTCATAACACAGAGAATCAGCAATTGTTTCTTCATCTTCCCCCCTCATTCATTCCAGCCAAAATGCCTAAAGTTCTTGGGGGAGGGGGTTGGAAATGAAGCAATAACCAAGAGTATGAAATACAAAGAATGTGACAAGTGAGACAACACAGCTTAGGGACAGAGCAGCTTAGGTAATGTGCAAAAATGACATTCATATCATTATAAGCATAGAACTTTGGTCCTATGAAAGAATTAAATATTCAAAATATTCATTTTCACATATGGAAAGAAAGTGGTTAAATGTCTCATTTAAGGTATGTGTGTGTTTGTTTTTAAGCTATTATGGAATAGAAAAGATGTTTTTCATACATTAACCAATTTGCCTATTGTTTTAACAGCAGTGTTAGGAAGATAATAATTTTATCTTTAATTCATAAATAAGTGTATTAAGATATAAAGAGATTAAGAACAAAAGATAGAGAATGTCCATAGGAAAGGGTGAAGAAGAAAAACATACAGGATGAGGACCAAGAAAAAGCCCATGACAGATGTTAAATGGTAGTGAGTACAACTGAACAAGTGACTTGTGATCATAAGGTCACGTCCAATACTGGGTGCTTTAAAAATGTAAATTGCTTTGGTATACATCATTAGAAGTAGATATCTGCTTTCCAGAGAGTTTGTGTGTGTGTGTGTGTGTGTGTGTGTGTGTGTGTGTGTGTGTGTGTGTATGTGTGTGTGTGTGTATCAACCTGGGACCTGTTGCATGACTAGATGCAGTCTTTACTTATATGGTGCTTCCTATATCATAGGTGATATGAGGCATATAATGTTAAATAAGCTCAAGTACATGAGGTGACATATGATGCTGAGGTCTTGAAAATTCCAAAGGAATATTCAGGCACTATAGCTAGCAATGGTCTATGATGACTTCCAGTGTAAATATGAGTCACTTTGATAAGAGAGGTACTTTACAAAGTGGTAATGAGTCGAGCAAAATTCTTGAAGTAGGAGAAGACATTTATTTCAAATGAAATGAGTATCCTTTAGTTTTGTAAGTGTACCAAAATTGTGACATGTTAACATTAGAAGAAGCTAGCTGAAGATTATAAAAAGAGCTTTATGTACTATCTTGTAAATCTTATGTGAATCTAAAACTTTGTCTTAAATTTTAGAACAATTATATGCATGAGTGTATGTGGGAGACAGAGAAAGTGTATATGTCTGATTAAGAACATATCTAAAGAAGGAAATGAAAGAAATGGTTCTTGTTCTGTTATAATTGAGACAATTAATGTTGATAAAACAGGAGTTGGCCAGATAGAACTAAAATTGTGACTAACTCACTTCAATGCTCCTGGCATATGATGAATTGGAGAATGAGCTGAAAACATGAGAGCGATGATGGGAGAGTATTTAGCACCAAATCTATTGTTAGCAAATCCATGTCTATTATGATTTCAGCAAATACAAGTTAAATTATGGAAAACAGTTTTCTAAAAATTATTCATGTCAAATTTAACAAACTAAGAAAATATATCCCTCCCTCGTATATACTTGTAGAATTTACCATATGGGAATAATGCTCTGGCTTTAATCAGCAACATATTGCACAGTCATTGTTACCCTCTGACTTAGTCCATTAAAATTAATTGGTAAACATGGTTATATTTTTAGAATATAATTGCAACATTTATTAACAAAGGCGTGAAACGACCTGCCATGGTTGCATGCCTGCTAATGGAGAGTTCAGAAAGTCACTGAATAATATTATTCCAAGGTCCAAGGTTGAACCTGAATATTTCATTCTAAGTTACATTCTCTTCACAGATTCTTGAATGGAAATAGGAGAAAATATATGTTGAAAAGTCAATAAAAATATGCAGGAAGAAATACATATCTATGTATGTGTCATAAATTCTTATATACATAGGCTTGTCAATATAGATTTACATATATAATTTATATTTAACCCCTCATTTGACTATTTACTGAAAATATTAGTATTAATAATTTATTTTATTATTTTGTATCTACCCACTCAACAACAGCCATCACATATGGAAATTTCAAAGTGCTCACCTCAACTTTAAGTTTTTCATGTATATCAATTTATGAACTATAGAAAGTGTCAAATTTACAAACAATTTGCTTTATACGTGAAATCCTCACTCTTTGTGTACAGGACCCTGCACAAAACCACAAGTTTCCACCTGCCATAGAAAGAATTTGACAGATGAAAAATGTCAGCTGAGAACTATAGGAGGTTTGATGAGGAGCAGAATTACAGACGATTGTGTCTCCACAAAGGTCCTCCCAGTAACTAAACTTCCCATAGTCACATATACCACCCCCTCGTAGAAATCACCTTAGCTTCCAAATCTGCCTAAGGGTATCACGTTCAGTTATTTCTGCTCTGAAGATTTTCCAATGAGAATGCTAAGCAAGAAAAAATACTTTCTATGTAAGCCTGATAGCCTTATTTCAGTCCCTGGAATCTACACTGGAGGGAGAAGCTTCCCTCAAAGTTACCCTCTGTCCTCCATCATTCTCTCTCTCTCTCCCTCCCCCCCCTACATATCAGCAATAACAATGATAATTAAAAGCACTGTTTTCCTAATCTAGGATACTAGTAAAATATATTATTATGGATTCATTCAAGGATAAATATGCCCCTTTCTCCTTAATGGAATAATTTTTGTTAAGACTCCTATGGGGCTAATGAGGGCAAACTAGGAGAACACTAATTGAGCTGTGGTCATGAAGACTTAATATTTGTCCTTCAGAGGAGGCCATTCACAAAGAATCTTACTATGATGAAGTTAGGAGAGAGTCAGTCTTATGAATGAATACCATAGGCAGAACATTCCAAGCACCAAGATTATGACCGGAGCTTGCCTGGGATGGTGAGGGGATGATGATTCAAAAGTACTAAAGAAGAGCTCCAGAGAGGCAGTCAGAAAAGAATCAGAGAATGAGAACAAGGCATTTGTGGGATGATGGGGGTCTCGTAAGTGATCACGGAGTCTCATAAGACTCTGAAAGTTTTGGTTTTCTTTTGGGTGAAATGTCAAAACCTCACAGAATTTTGAGCAACTTGGTCACATGAACTTGTTATTAGTTTTTTTTTTTTTTTTTTTTTTTTTTTTTTTTTTTTTTTTTTTTTTTTTTTTTTTTTTTTTTTTTTTTTTTTTTTTTTTTTTTAGAATAACTGTGGCAGTTCTGTTGAAAAAATGAGTATTTAGAAACAAAGAGAAAAAAAAGGAACTCAGTTGGGCCACTATTACTAATTACAAAAGTCAGATTGGAAATATTGGCTCTACCAAAAAAGAAGGCATTTACAGGTCAAGGTACTTAGATTCCCTGGAGGATAAGATGTGAAGTATGAGAGACAGAAGAGTTGAGGATCACACAGAGGTGCTTGGCCCAAGATACTGCCATGATTAACTATATGTGAAATGCAATAGAGAAAATGTTGGTGAAATAGTAAGGCTCCAATATTTAACGGGTACAATTGGGGATGCCAGTAAGATGTCAAATGGAAGTGTTTAGAAGAGTTAAAATAGGAGCAACAGCAGCTTTAAAGCAACACTTCTGGGTTAAAGCCTTTCAAGATGGTCAGAAAGCAATAGAAAGAATGATATTTTTTTTTCTCCTGAAATGCCTTTTGTTTGGAGACGCATGATACATTTAAGGCTGTGGTGTGACAGACTCTAGCAGGCTGCTGGATGTGGCTGGGTGGCTCACTAGTACTTGGAGACCTACAGCAAAAGATAAGAAGATAAGGAGGTAAAAACAGAAGAACACAAAAGATAAGCTCCAGCTATTTTACACACAGTTCTGAAAGAAAATGAAAAAAAAAAAAAAAAACCAAAAACCTCTATCTTGTCTCTTATCTCTCTAGGCCAAGAAGTTTGGCACCCTGTTACCTACTTTCCAGAACTAAAGTTAAAGTTAAAAGCACTAATTCGGATATTGGAGATCCTTACCTGTGAAAGAAAAAAAGAAGACTTCACTTGTAAAATTGTTTCAATAGATAATTCCAAACCAGGACTATCTCACTTGAAAATACAATACTATTTCATTTTCAAACCCAACTCCTCCCTAATTAAAGAGCTTATTCACAGTCTCTAATTGTCAGCATTCCTTTCACTATCTTTTGCAGTTTCTCTTCATAGAGACACTGCTTGTCCTTAGAGAGTGTGTATTCACTGCAAATAGGAGGACCATGGTGAATTATCATTGGACTCTAGACGTCATGTGGCCATTCATAGTGACTTCTAACTCCCTGGAAATTGAAAACTGTAGCTTGATTCTTTGAGAGCTTAGAATCTTCTCTTCAGCTCTACCTGTCTCTAATATTCTTGCTCTTCATTAGCTACTATTTTGTTTAGGGAGACTATTTTAACTCCCCAAGATAATTGTAGGTAGCCCATGGATTTACAGAGCCTAAGTTAGGAATCTCTTTGAGATGCTTCGATCTGAAAACATTAAATTCCACTAAATAAAACAAACAAATAAATAAATGGCATATGGAATCACAAGTGATGATTAAAAGTCTCTTTTGAGAGGATAAGAGTGTGAGGTACAGGTAATTAATGATGCGGAAGTATCAAATGAGTTCTGGTGGTCTTCTAAGCAATGTAAGATGGAAGCTCGGGTCTCAAAGTCATATACAGGCTGAATGAGTTCCAGAAAAAGACACAGAGAGATGGGATTGAGGGGATATTATAGAGCTACTTTGCCTTGAATATATAAACCTTTGGGAGGTACAGTCAAGAAGGCCACTGATACTACGGAAGGGATGATGAAAAGATGGACAGAAGTTAGCACTTCTTACTTATTTCTCAAGTATAAATTTGAGTGTCTATTAGGACTTGTATTTCATTCCTGCCTCCATCATAACACTAGCCAACATCCCATAAGGAATTCATAATTGCTAACCTGGAACACAATTTGCAAAGCTTTCAACTTTTAGTTTGATGGCTTTGGAAAGGAAACACAAATCACACACTTTTAAACAATTTAGACTGCTTTGGGAAGCTTCCTTTAAGTGTGACCTCAACTTTGGATCTGTCCCACCAAATATTTAAGCTAAGCCAAATAGCAAGTGATTAAATCCAGGCAATGAAGTTAACTTTGATGTGTGGGAAGAAAGTAAAGGGCATCATCACTAAAAGCCAAGGCTAGCTCCAATAATCATTGATTAAATATAAAATCTGGAATAGGAGAATCAATGTTCCCCTCACACAGGAAGCCTACCCTCACCTGTGGCCTTGGTGCACGCTCTTGTAAGAGTTTCTTTTTCATAATCACAAAATGTGATGTAAAAAAGAACATTTATATAGGAAACGAGAAAGCATAGAACAAAAAGTATTACAATAGAAAAATATCCATGTCATTCCATGTAAAGTCTCATTTTTTAACAGACAGGAAAAGTAAAGTTCAAGGGAAAGGAACAACTTGCCTAAGATAAAAATATCCTGGTTAAAGAGAATACTACTGAGCAACAAAAGGGAAGGGGTAATACACACTCACAACAATTGCAGATATGAGTTGGCAGGATTTTTAAGGGATGATGTTGACAGAAATATAACAATCTCCAAAAGTTATTTAGTGTATGGTTTTACTTATATGAATTTTATGAAATTACAAAAATATGTGTGAAAATAAAGAAAAGATTTCTGTTTTCCAGTGGTTGAGATAGGTAGGTAGATGTTTCTACAAAGGGTCAGATTGTGTGTGTGTGTGTGTGTGTGTGTGTGTGTGAATAAAAATTCACAGGTCAGGGATGGTGATTCCCCCAGGAGTTCTTGTATTGTTGAGAATAGTTTTGGTTATCCTGAGTTTTTTGTTTTTCCATATGAAACTTAGAATTGCTCTTTCCATGTCTCTGAAGAATTGTGTTGGAATTTTGATGGGGATTGTATGGAATCTTGTAGATTGATTTTGGTAGGGCAGCCATTTTTACTATGTTAATCCTTCCAATTCATGAGCATGGGAAATCTCTCCCTTTTCTGAGGTCTTCTTTGATTTCTTTCTTGAGAGACATTATGTTCTTGTCATATAGATCTTCCACTTGTTTGGTTAGATTTACCCCCAAGATATTTTGCATTTTTTATTACTTTTGTGAAGAGTCTTGTTTCCCTAATTTCCTTCTCATCCTCTTTATCATTTGTATAAAGAAAGGCTACTGATTTGTTTGAGTTAATTTTATATCTAGCCAATTTGCTGAAGTTGTTTATCAACTGTAGAAATTCTCTGATAGAAGTTTTGGGGTAGCATGTGTATACTAACATATCATCTCCAAAAAGTGATACCTTGACTACTTCTTTGCCAATTTGTATCCCCTTGATCTCCTTTTGTTGTCTTACTACTATAACTAGAACTTCAAGTTATGTATTAACTAGATATGGGAAGAGTGGACATCCTTGTCTTGTCCCTAATTTTAGTGGGATTACTTCAAATATCTCTTCATTTAATTTGATATTGACTGTTGGTTTGTCACCAGTATGAATGGAAACAGGCAACCTTGGAAGGTAGGAGGTGGGGGGACCCTCTAGAATGTACCAGAGACTCTTGGGAGATGAGAGACTCTTGGGACTCAAAGGGAGGGACCTTAGATAAAATGCCCAACATTGGAGATAGGGAACTTGTTGCATCCACCTCCAGGAGAAAGACAGGGCATCAAGTGGAAGGATGGGGTTGCCATCCCATAGTCAAAAACTCTGACCCAGATTTTTTCCTGTCTAAAAAAACTGCAGAGACAAAAATGGAGAAGAGACTGAGGCAAAGGAGGTCCAATTTGGGATCCATTTCAAGGGGAGGCCCCAAGGCCTGACACTATTACTGATGATATGGTATGCTTACAGACAGCTGTCTAGCATGGCTGTCCTCCAACAAGCAGCTGATGGAGACAGAAGCAGATACTTACACCCAACCAATGGACAGGAGCCAGGGACTCCTGTGATTGAATTACAGAAAGGCTGTAAGAAGTTGTGGAGGAGGAGGATCACCTGGGAAGACCTACAGTCTCAACTAACCTTGATTTTCAAGAGCTCTCAGATTCTGAGCCACCAACCAGCAACATTAGCTGGTACAAGGCCCCCAGAACATATACAGCAGAGGACGGCCTAGTCTGGCCAGTGAGGGAAGATGCACCTAACTGTTGAGAGACTTGAGCCCCAGGGAGTAGGGAGGCCTAGAGGGTTGCGGGATGTGGGGGCGTCCTCCTGGAGATGGGGTAGGAGGAATGGGATGAGGAACTGTCAGAAGGCCGACCAGGAGAGGGATAATGACTGGACTGTAAAAACAAAGCTTAAAGATAATTTAAATAAATAAATAAATGTATAGATAAATGTATTATAAAACAAAAAGTCCTATAATTAGGTGGTGATTACAAGGTTGAATAAATTTTTCAATCTTATCAAATGCCTCAGTTATTTTTTAAATCATTGTAAAAAGACAGCATGACCAAAACAACATATAAAAGAAAATACTTATTGAGGTTCATGGTTTCAGAAGGTTAGAGTCCATGACCATCATGACATTGAACATTGCAGTGGGTAGGCAAGCATTTAGCTAAAAGTTCACATCCTTATCTACAAATTGGAGGCAGAGAGTAAGAAAGACTGGGATTGGAATGGGCTTTTGAACCATCAAAGCCCACCCCCAGTGATACACTTCCTCCAGCAAGGCCATACCACCTAATTCTTTCCAAACAGTTCTACCAACTGGGAACCAAGCATTCAAACACATGAGGCTATGGGGGTCATTCTCATTCAAACAAACATATTCTTTCTGTCACACACACACACACACACACACACACACACACACACACACACACACACACACAAGTACACACACATGCACATACACACAAACAAAGGGGTTTATTAGAATGGATTACATTCTGTGGTTCAGCTCATCCAACAATGGCTGTCTAGCAATGGAAGGTCCAAAAAGTCAATAGTTGTTTAATCTGTGAGACCGGATGTCTGAGCTGGTCTTTAGTATATGCTGGAATTGAGTGAGAGCAAACAGGCAAAGACCAAGCATCTTGCTTCCATGTCCTTAAAATAGGGTTTCCAGCAGAAGGTATACCGCAGATTAAAGATGAGTCTTCCCACCTCAAAAGATATGAATTAAAAGTGAGTCTTCCCACTTTAAATGATTTAATTAAGAAAAATTATTTCATTCCACATGTAGCCAAATTAACTACTCAATATAGCCATCACAATACTTCCAAAATACAATGATACAAAATACATATTACCATTTCTAAAGGGAGGAATGGGGACACAACAAAGAAGAAATGCCCAGCCAAAGCAATGCAAAAACCCAGCAGAAAAATCTCCAAATCCTGTGGCTCTATGTGTGATATCAAAGGACTTAGAAGGCTCTTTCCTTCAAGCTTTGATGACTATAACACATTCTCCTTCTCTTGCTCTACTCACTGTCTTCAGCTCTCCTTGCCAGATATCCCACAGCCCTAACATCTCCATCCTGGGATCTCCAACAAAATCTAGGCTTCACTTTCATAGCTCCATGCAAGGCCATTCCTGGCCTCAGCAGCTTTCCTTAACTTTGGAGGAAGTTTCTATAGCCCCTTTATTCATATATCCTTTATGACTCTAAAGCCAGAACTAATTGGCCAAATCCTGCCAAGTTCAGCTACCTGGTTGGGATAAAATCTGTAGCCCACCTTAAATTAACATTTGTATAAGCTTTCCATTGTAATTGCTTTTTAAATTGAGGAAATCCCTCTAGTCTTTTCTTTTTATAAATTCTAGGATTAGCTGGGTGGGGTCTCACCTTGAGAGCAATACTCCCTTTCTTACATTTTTCCTTGTGTCTTTCAACACAACATTAAATTTCCTGGTGCTCTTTTTCTCCCAAAGCTATACATTTTTTAATATCTGTTTTTGTTGTTGTTGCTCCTGTTTGCTCTTTTTCATTGTAGACTTTCATTAAGAGTGATTCCTAAAATCACATGAGAGAGACAATATTAGGCTCTTCTGAAATCTCTTCTACCAACAAAATTAATCCATAAAGAACCTCATTTTGAAGGCATTTGGGGGGACCATTTAACTTAATTGTTGCTAGTTTGGAATGTCTTTGTAAGAGTAGAGTTGGCACCAATGCAGTACGGAAGGCAGGAGATGGGGGTCACACTTACTGTGTTCCTGTGGAAACTTTGAATATTTGTTTTATATGGATTTTTATTATTCACTTTTCAGACATGATACTAAGGAGTGCCCCTCAGCTGCTGAGCAAGCATTTGTAGCTTGTACATTGGCAGAATGAATGGGCCAAAAGCTTATGTTGTGACCCATTTTGAAAATAAAGTATCTTGAAATAAAAAAAAAAAAAGAACCTCACTTTGACCTTTGGCAGATTTTTAGGACAAGGTCAAGAAAGTGGCCACAGGCAAAATATCACAAGAATGATCTCTAGCCCAGATGCTAACTTATCCCCTCTGAAACCTCTTTAGCTGGGTGTCCATAGCCTGAATAATATTCAACACTATTCTTCCAAACTCCTGTTAGTATAGCTCATTAGTCTTTGCTTATAGAATTCAGCTACTTTTTACTCTAAACTCCCAACACCTTGCTTATAACTCCCCAAAACAGCATGGTCCGGTTTATAATATCATTAGCCTATTCCCAGGTATCAACTTCTGTATTAGTTACTTTTCTAGTGTTGTGACAAAGCACCATGACCAAGGAAACATAGAGACAAAAAGGTTGTTGAGACTTACAAGTCTAGAGGGTGACTACATGATCCTCATGGTATGGAATGTGGCAGCAGGCAGACAGGTGTGGCACACTGATCCATGACAAGAGGCAGAGAGTAAGAGTGACTGAGATTGGCATGCACTTTTGAAACCTTAATGCCCATTCCCAGTGACACACTTCCTCCAACAAGGCCACACCTCCCAGTTCTTCCCAAACAGTTCACTGAATGGACACCAATCATTAAAATATATGAGCCTGTGGCGGCATTCTAATCAAACAATTATCCCTAAATACTTACACAAATGTTTTCCTTTAAAGAAAAGAAATATATAACTATAAAACTTATTTCTATTGCAATTTGTTGCTCCAACATTTGGACTTATATAAACAAATTTATGGAAAGATAATTTTTTCTGATTTGTTCCTTTAGTCAGGACAAATGTATAACTACCTACAGCTTTTCCACAAAAGGGAGTTAGATACAGAGAAGGATCTATAACATAGATATTCTGTCTTAGAAGAGTGTCTGTCACGGGATTAGAATAAAGTATCTCAAAAATGATCCTAACCCATGAGATACCTCCTACAAAGTGGCACGCTTTAAGTGAAAGGATAGGGTAGCCCTGGACTAAAACAATATGGAGAGAAATAGATACATATTCTCAAATATGAATATTTTTATAGTGACATTAGTTATTGCCCTTGCTGCTATAAACAAACACATGACAAGGAGCAACTTAAGGAAGAGTTTATTTCGAAAGGTTCATTTCAAAGGGTTCATTTCAAAGGGATACAGGCCATAATGGCAGAAAAATATGGTAAAAGAGCTACAGGTGGCAGGTAATATTATATCTATAGTAAAAAGCAAAGCACAGTACACAGGAAGTGAGCTGAAGCTGTAAACTTCAAGATTGTGTCCAGGTGACACACTTCATCCAAGTTCCATATCTTAAAACTTCTACAGCCTTCTGAAATAGCCACCAGCTGAAGATCAAATATTCAAACACAGGAGGCTACATAAAAATCTCAACTACAGAAAGTAGTTTCAGGTAGGGCTGAAGTTTGAAACTCTTATTTATCTGCACTGGTCTCATCCTCAATATGTTGGTTGTATTGCACTGGGCCCCATTTTGGCCCTGGTTTGGGCCTTGAGGACAAACCGGAGCCTGGCTCGAGTTTCTGCAGCCTTATGGGAAAGCTTAAGCCTAGCTCCGAGACATGTCTCTCTTGCTTCTGTCCGGGGATGACTCAGCACGACCTGCAACAGCCCTTGCCTGCCTAGCTACCGCTGGCTGGCGTAAAATGAACTTATTGGCCCTGCCAGTTACCCCTTACCCTCAGTTACCCTTCCCTGCCTCCTACATCATCTCTTCCCATACTTAAGTGCCCACCTCCTTGCCTTCTCTATATAAGCAAGTGCCTAGTTTAATAAAGTGAGTCCCTGTTTCAACAAGACTCCCAGCCTGGTGTGTTTCTTTTGGGCTGCTGACACTTGTCATCCCACTCAGCTCTGACAGACCCGGCTGGACTGGGTTCTCTCCTCTTGCCTGGACCTGCTGGCAAAGGAGCCGGCAGTATTGCCAATGTTCTGCACTATTGACTGGTCCTATATGTAACTAAAACTTTCAGATATTTGGGAGAATATGAAAGAGCCATTTGTGAAAGACACATAGAGATTTAACCTCAATTGTGGTTACAGGGATGATGGCAGTTTGTTTCTTTGCCCAAATGGTACAAGATGCTCTACCCAGTGTGTCCATCTCTAGCAAAAAGTGTCTCCTTTTGTTGCCTGATCTTTCTATTACAGAAGCTTCATGATTTATATGCTAGCATCACTGGTGTAGTTCAAATGTAAAAGTGCTGGTGGGATGTGCCAACCTAAGATTTGGTTGGGGACTATCTCAATTTTATTAAGAATATCCTATGCCCCAGGAATCCAACCCAGACCCAACACCAAAGATAGTTGGTCACTCTGGATGCTGGCCAAAGTCAGAGGTCAGTAGAGAAGACCGTATATCACTACAGAGTTTCTCATAGTGTCATTTGAGATGTTGGATTCACTCCTACACGTGTTAAGAAGTAACAATGGTTATTCCCTACACTGAAAGGAGATCCATTTCACTGGCATACACTTTGTTCCTGTTGACTGGAGTTGGCACAAAAGGCCAGTACCAATGGATGCCTGGCTGTAGTAGAGCAGGGCATACTTTCCTCATAGGAAGCTTCCTGCAAAGACAGTTGGCAGTAAATTATCGGACTGGTAAGAGAATCAGAACAAAGGGCTTAAAAATGAAGAGTCCTGGCAATCAGCTGAATCAGAAATAATGTTAGAGTGAGTTCAATGTTGTATGAAGGACAATGCACTGCACGTATATGTGCCACACAATCTTCTTTTCTTTCCTTGTCCCCGCAAAGATTTGCATATTTTCAATTTTGTTGCATTTTAATAGATCCTTTGAAGTGATTCCAATGCACTATGATCAAGCCTGATAATTGTATGTTCACAGTCCTTCTCCAAATAAACAAGGTGCCAACAGACTGTGTTTTTGATACTAAATTATGTTCATTTTCCTACACAGTCTCCTTGTATACTCATGTCATTATGATTGAAATTTGTATGTTAGAATTCTGCAGTCTGACAGTTGCAATGCAGGTCAATGTCTAGCTCTACCCCTGTATATTCTCTGCGTATGATTACAAAGGTTTATTTTTGTTGTTGTTGTTGTTGTTGTTTGTTTTGTTTCCAGATAGGCTTTCTTTGTGTAGCTCTGGATGACCTGGAACTGAGTCTGGAGACCAGGCTGGCCTTGAAATCAGAGATCCACCTGCCTCTACTTCCCAAGTGCTGGGATTAAAGCTGTGTGTCTCCATTGCCCTGTTTGATTGCAAAGTTTTATTTCACCTGATTCATGTTCATTGCTACACATTCACTCTGAATTCTTTGATGGTATGTCAATCATACCCAAAGGAATATCTTATGATTATATTAACAACTTATCTTCTAAAATTTGACAGGAAGCCAGGTGCTTTCACATATTTTATTTACTTGTCTATCCATGTGTCTAAATTTGTTTCCATAACAAAATGTCAGATAGTAAATAATTCATGAATAATAAAACTTAGTTTCTCACAGTTTTATAGTCAACGAAATCCTTGATAAAGGTGTCTGAAGATGCAATGCCCAGTAAGAGCTTATTGTCTACTACTAAGAGGCCATATTATTGGAGATAATGCATGCTATGTCTTTACGTGACAGAAAAGATAGGAATCTTAGTCTAAAATCTCATGCAGGTGTCTAGAGGCTTCATGATTAACTCATGTTCAAAAGAGACCCTGGTTCTTAGTGCCATCACAATAAATGGTTGGATTCCAAAATAAATTCTGAGGAGACAAAAGCATTTAACACCTCTCTATCTCCCACCCACCCACAAATAATGAAATAGATTAAGTGCTGTTATTTTCAAATTTTATAAACAGAAGATTAAGACACATGGAAACTAAATGACTTCCATGGTGATTGATAGTATATCTATGCATAGGATCAGAAGCAAAGTGACAGAATATATGGTAGGTTTTTATTACTTTTCCTACAAATAGGTACCTACCTAGACACTTCTGTCCTCTGCCCTCATTTCTCCAAAGAATAGCCCCGTGTATCAACACCATGTAGAAAGATGAAAGAAGAAACAAGTTGTGGGCATCCTTCATGGTCTATCTCCTTTCCCCCTGTCAGCCATCCTTTTGTTACCACACCTTTGCTCTTGTCTACTTTGCTCTCCTGGTCCCATTTCAATACTCAATATCTACTTCCCTCTCATCTACCTCTTTCTTTACAAAAGTTTCTTCTACTTTTATCAATCTGTTCTATTTATTGAACTATAGTCATGGACTGAATTTTCTAGTACCATTGAGGGTCTAAGTCCACAAAAGCCCAACACTGAATTATAATTTGCATGGTAGAGGCTACATGGAATTTTAAATATGTTCCAGAAATAAGGAATTCCATGAGGGCTGCTGGGTTGGTTGAATAAATAGTAGATTTGACAGACAAAACATACAGGAAATTGTCCTGATAAAGCCTCTCCTCTGGTACCTGCTACTATTTATACTACCCAATATTCCATTGTTTCCTGACTCAGCTTAGTTCTAAGCCTGCGGGATTTTTGTACTCTCTATCAGAGGGGGCTCTCCTCGGGGAAGTTTATTACTATCCATCCTACTAATATCTCCAGGAGATAGGAAGTCTGGTGTTCAACTCTATATTCTTTTTGCTAACAAATTATGTCCTAAAATTTAGTTTGTTCAGCCAGTCTCCAGCTAATGGCATTGTTTGGGAAGGTTTTAGGACTGTCAGGAAGTGGAGACTGGAGGAAGTTAGTCACTGGTAACCGGCCTTGAGGATTTTACAGCCCAAACATACTTCCTGACTGTAAATACAGTGTGACCGCTGTTGTACCACTCCTACCACTCTGCCTTTTGCATCATGATGGAATGTATCCCCTCCACTATAAAGAAGAATAAGTCTTTCTTCCCTAAACTGTTCCTTGTCAGATAGTTTGTCATAGCACTGAGAAAAGTGGCTAACACTGGATTCTAAATCTATATTCATAATAGTAAGGTAAAACAATTATGTTTAGAAAGCATATTAGAGCCTACTCAGTAGTCACTAGCATATTTGAAGTCCCTTGGTTGTCAGAATCCACTCTTTCATAGTTAAAGGATTGATTAATAACTAGTACTAGAGGAAAAGAAGTTTCCTAGGTTTGGGTTTCTAAATGGTTGTGGTATATAAAATGTATGCTATGCATTCATGGGTAGACATCTGCCCTAGTATTATGTCAGCTGGGTAAATATCAGAAAGAGGCCAGACATAAATGAGTGTCTCTAGAAACATGTATGTGCAAAATATTTAAACATATGCTCTCAAAATGTTCTATGGCATCATAAAGTCTTGCCACATAAACAAGCCAAAAATTAAAAAATCAAAGGCTTCCCTTGATTTGAGTATATATAATCCAGAAAATTTTCTTCTTGGTGGCCAGAAATTTAAAAGCAAAGAAGCAAGTCAGCAAATGGAAATGATGGTTTAAAATGCCCTTTAATTTTCTTTTGTGTGTTACTGTGATTTAATTTATGTCCCATGTATCTAGTTGCAGCTGAGTATTAATGAATAGAGATATATAAAACTAGTTTGGCACCTTGAATCTCCTACCAATACTGAATCATTCTCCCTTGCTCACTTTATCTCCCCAAAAGAGAGATGATGATAGGCCCTAATTTAAGAACTATTGTAAAATGGAAATGATTTAACATATTTATGACTCCTACCAAATACAATGAGCTCAGTAAATGGAAGTTATACTTTATTTTCTTCTGTAAAAGAAAAAAGACTTTGAAAGCAATACTCATTTTTAAAAAGTACTAGAAGATAATATAGCAATCATTTGATGTCCTTTAACCTCTGGTCTTCCTGTTTGGTTCCTTTCTATTTCAAACCAAGCTATTTGGTATATTGAGAGAGGAGGATCCTGAGTGTCAGATTCCTTAGTGAGACACTGTCTGAAAACTAAAATAAAACCAAGTTTGGATCCTTTACTTTTCCTCATGCAATTTGTTCCTTTGCCAAAACTTATGAGTATCCAATACACTATTGAAAGTATACAATACCCAAGATTCACTTTACAGGAACCATTGGGCTGAGCGTGAGGTCCCAGATGGAGGAGTTGGAGAAGGGACTAAAGGAGCTGAGGGAGTTTGCAGCCCCATGGAGGGAGCAACAGTGTCAACTGGCCTGACTTCCCGATACTCCTGGAGACTGGACCACAAACCAAAGAATACACATGGAGGGACTCATGGTGCTGGCCACATATGTGGCAGAGGAGGGAGGGCCTTGTTAGCCACCAGGGGGAGGAGAGGCCCTTGGGCCTGAGGGTGTTAAATGCCCAGTATAGGGGAATGCCAAGGAGGGAAGATGAGAGTGGGTGGGCGGGTGGGTGGGGTAATACCCTCATGGAAGCAGGGGAGGGGGTAGGAGATAGGGGGTTCCAAAGGGGAGATCTGGAAAGGGGGAAACATTTGAAATGTAAATAAAGTATCAAAAAAGGAAAATATACAATACAATATATCAAACTGTTTATAGGAGCTTCATTGTGAGGGTGGTAAGTTGGCTCAGAGGGCAAAAACCCTTGCCACCAAGCCTGATGACCAAGTCTGATACTTGAAAACACACATGATAGAAGAAGAGGAAAAACTCCCCCAAGGAGCCCTCTGATCACCACATATGTGTCCTGGTAGACACACACAGAGACACACAGACTCACAGACACACACAGACACAGACACAGACACACACACACACACACACACTCACACACACTCACACACACTCATACACAAAACAAAAAATAAGTGATTTTAAAAATTTTACATAAAAACAAAGGTTTTTATCCTAGCTTTCCCATGGGAGTTTTCACTTTAGGAAAGTCTCTGAATCTTCCTAGGTTTTGAATATATCTCCAAAATGTGCATATTGGCAACTAAATCCCAAAAGGACAATGTTGACAGATGGACGTTTAAGAAGTGACTAGATCATTAAGGATCCACCACACTGGATAAAATAATGCTGGTTTCAAAGCGTTGGGGTCTTACCTTGGGAACCAGATCCTAATAAAAGGATGAGGTCAGTCTCCTTCCCCTCTCTTTCTGTACTCTTGACCTTTGGTCTTGAGATAGAACCTCATAGAGTTCCAAATGTAGATGCTTCCATATTGTATTTCCAGCCTCCATAACGGTAAGAAATGAATCTCTGTTCTTTCTCAATTCCCCAGTCTCTGGCATTCTGTTATAGCAGCACAAAATGGACTAATACAGCTAACTCACCATTTTGCTTATTGAAAGGAAAGTTGCTAACTGGAAAGAGGAATGGAATAAGAAAGTAAGTAAAAATGGCTTACCAGAAAATAGTTCTGTAATTATTAGTGGAGGCTAATACTACATAGCAAGGGATTTATTAGAATATATAGTTTTAGAGGTATATTACCAAAGACAATGCTTTCTTAAAGCATTGTCTGGAAACCTCATTTGACTTCAAAACATGCAATAAATCTGCAAGTTACTTTACGACATTTTAGGATTTAACATTTTAAATTGTTTAGGAGACATTTTTGCCTGGTAAGGGAAAAATAAAGGTTTAAGGGAAAATGTGCACATATACTTTAAGATCACTATATGTTTAAATAATTAACAGTTTAATTACAATAGAATAATAATTCATGAAGACAAATTTTACTTTTCAGCATTTAATAATAGGTATTCGATTTGTTTAAAATAAATTATTAAATAAAAATGTGTAATTCATCAACAAATGAAATTCAAAAGTTATATGAATATTTGATATTGGTGACTGAATAGACAAACTATGGATTACAGTTGAGCAAAAACTTGGGGTACTTAAATTTGGTGAGAATTGTACTGATGTCCTAACACTCAAAATTCCTGCATTTTATAGTTAAAACTCAATTTACTGATTTGCACAATTATAAGGCTAATTGCTAAGTGACACCATGCAGAGGGAGGGGGGAGTCTTCATCAAGATTGACTATACAGTCCTATTTATGTAATTTCCATCACTGGATTATTTCACACCATCTTCGTGAATACCAGAATAATCTAGATGTGCAGACTGAGAATGTGGACCAAATGAATGCAAGTCATGGAAGTCACCCTTAGGCCACTGACACAGAAATTGTCCTTTGTCTCATTGGTCTTTCATCATCAATATGCTATGTAAGTTTTATTGTACTCATTAGTCTATTACTAAATTAAATTGTGCAATATTAGTTTCAGAATAGGAATCATTTGACACACAAACCAAAGAGCTTAGTAAGAGGGAGAGTGATAAATTAGGGGTCATTTAAATGAGTACTGAGGGGGCTCAGAGACTTTTCATTAACTGTTGTAAATAGATGTTGCACCAGTGAGATGGCTCATCAGGTAAATGTACTTGTCGCAAATCCTGACAACTTCAGTTTCAACCTCAGGGCCCAGATGATAGAAAGAAATAATTTACACCCACAAGTTGTCCTTTGATTTCCACACAAATGCCAACGCATTTACAGTCTTCCTCTATCTACACATGGACATGCAGACAAAATAAATAAACAAAACTGTAATTAAAATTTTTATTCATATAAACATCATTGTAAAACAATTGTTTTCAAGCACTTCTCTTTCAGTGAAAAAACTTATATAATGATTTCAATCCTTTTAATAATAGTATAAATGCCAACACTCTATTAGAAAGTTTGGGCAAGATTATGCTCCAGTAACCAATCAGCACATATAAAAATGTTTCTCACTTATAGTACATGGTAAAAACAGGTCCACTAGATTACAACTCATAGTTTTCACACAGCAATTCCTTTTATAGAAGTATAGTATTGTAGTCAGGGGGAAATGTAAATAAAGTATCAAAAAATTAAAAAAAAAAAGAATGTGATACATACTGCTTTTAAGGCCAATAATTTGAAGAAAAACACAGATTACTTCTGCTTATATGTTATCAACAAAAGCAAACATCAAGGCTATGACAAAGTGGCAGGAATATTCATAAACAAAACTGGTAACTTACATATGTCACAGATGGGATACTTCATAAGTTGAAAACAGATGTTTAGATGCTGATCTAAACATCCATTCTTTTCAATGGGACAAGTTTGGGCGTTCACGTGTTGGCATTTTTACCATTACTAATTTATTTTTACAATTTCCAATCAGTCCCGATTTCTCCTTCAACACTTATAACAGCTATATATCTAGTCTTTTCAAGCTATTTTAAAGAGTATATGCATTGTCTACTGAGGATCAAGCTATAAACCCAAATTATTAAGACTGAAAATAGAGCTGTCAACATGGATATGAGCCACTTGTCTGATAATCGCTGAATGTCTTTGGCTAATTGTCATATATAACCTGACCCAAGAGACATAGTTAACACACAGTTGGCATTTCCAAGTTATTTTATGGACTATTAACTTTATTTTCCTGTCATGTTCAAACTAATAATATACACTCATACTGTATGATTTCATTAATATAGTGTTCAAAAGCGTGTAGAATTAATCTATGGTGTCAGAAGTCCGGAGAGCTATTACATTTGAAGAGAAGTGGCTGGAAAAGTGGCTGGAGATTCAGTTGGTGTGTGTGTGTGTGTGTGTGTGTGTGTGTGTGTGTGTGTGTGTAAGAGGGGGGAGAGATAGATCAATTCTTTCAATGTTGATACTGATTGTACTTGTATGTGTACTGTATAAAATATGTTAAGTTTGATCATTTTTATGTGTGATATATTTGAATACAAATGTCATTTTAAAAGAACCAGTTGAATTTCTGTGACAGTTCCATGATGTCTATCGCAGCATTTCCCTCCATAGGGAAGACGTAGAAGTATTTGAGCAACTTCCTTTGCTATTGCTCTTTCACTTCTTCCTTTGCAGCAGTTCCATAAAGGGCACTTTCCTAATACTATTCCTGGAGATAAGATGGAGAAAAAAAACTTGGTGAGGATTCAGATTCAATTATGCAGTCCTTTCTACTCTTTTGCGTGTGTACTTGAAACTCTGCTAATTGGTGATCTCCACAAGATGAACTCTTCTAACTAGCATGCCATTGTGCCTACACCAACTAAATCAGTACTTTCATCTCACTTGCCCCTGAATGTGCTGCTCTCTCCTTATGTGGGATCAACTGTTTGCTCTGCAAAATCAGCTTTCCAATAGATCAAGAAACTGAGTTTAACGTTTTCTCAAATTCTTTTCATTTTGTAAATGAGTGGTAACAATATTCTTTTCCAGCTTGCAGAAAGAGTTAATGATGTTTGAGATTGTCTCTTATGTTTTCTAGTGTTTTAATTCAAATTATTCTTTTTTTAAAACATCTTAAAATTTCTCTTTTAATTAAAAAAGTAACTAAAATACAATTGCATCACTTTTCCCTTCTCTGTCCTTCCTGCTGTGTGCCCTTCTCCTAACACCTCCCATTTCTTCTTTCATTCCCTCTCAAATTAATAGCCTCTTTACACATAAATATATACATATAATCTGATGAGTAAATTTAGTGTGGCAGATGTATGTGTGTGTGTGTGTGTGTGTATATACACACACACATATACATGTATATATATATAATATACAAGTATATATACATTCATCATATACATATGTAAATGCATATATATATACATCACATACTATATATATATATATACACACACACACAAACACATATGAATACACATGTACACATATGACTTCAGAGCTGACCACTTCATATTGGATAAGCAGTTATGAGGCTCATCCCTGGGTGAAGCTAATTCTCCCTCTATCAGCAGTTATTACTTCCCTATAGTTACTTGTCTAGGGATGGGTTCCCATGAGATTTCCCCCTTCTATATTAACATATCTATTGATAGTATCATTGTTCAGGTCTTGTTTAGAAAGCCATATTGTTGAGGTATCATAGACAGCTTCCCTGCCATTTTGAGAAGATGCAATCTCACAGAAGACTTCTCTGGCACTGACTACCTTTCTACTCCTTCTTTGATAGTGTTTCCTGAACCTTAGGTGCAGGATTTATGTTGTAGATATATCCACTAGGGTTGAACTACACAAGATCTGTTTATCTGTTCATTATGACCTGTAGTGGTTTTCTCCATTGGTCTCCATTTCCTATAAAAGAAGCTTTTTTGAGAGGGGTGAGATCTACCTATGATATAAGGATAAGTTGTAAACCATAGAAATTATGCTGGTCTACTAAAGTGATGCTATTAGGTTCTCCTTTAAGATCCATGACCTTAGCAGCTTGGATGAGTTGGCTAGGGTTCTAGTACCACAAATGAATCCCCTCCTATTGAGTGAGCTTTTAGTCTAATTAGATATCTGATGGTTGCTGCTAAGATATGAGTTACACCTTTGTACCTTTAAAAATATTTTGCCATGTTGGTCTTGGTTATAGTCCGTTGGCATCACAGACTACTGACTTTTCCCTCCCTTGGAAGATTACACAGGACTTTCTGGCACTATGAAAACTAATCCATAGGAAGAAGGATTTCAAGTTAGATCTAGCTCAAAATTTCTGAATCCTGTGTCTAAAGCATGTAGTATCTTCAACAATAGAGGTTTGCCTTCTACCTCTGGAATAAAATTATGGGAGACTACAATAACCTATATGGTTTGGAGAGTTATTTGAACTAACATGGCCAACAAATTGAATGGAGATTTCTCATGTACATTACTAGATTTTTAAAAAAATTTTGAGCTAGTCTATGGCTCTTTTGAAGTGCATTATCAGCTCAAGTATCATAACTTCATTTAAGATGTATGTGTGTATACATACACTTATATTTTCAGTAAGTATAAAGTAATGTGATTTCTTGAGGGTTTATCAAACATCTTTGGTGTCACAAAGTAGAAGGGAATCTTTGCTAGATATACTTCAGACAGAGAATTAATATCCAAAATATATATAGAAATCAAAAGACAAGAGCCAAGAAAACAAACGGCCCAATTAAAAATGGGCTATGGATCTGAACAAAGAGTTCTCCATAGAAGAAGTTAAGAGAAAGAATGACTAAGATGCTCTTCATAAAGTGTTCATCATGCTTAGCAACTAGTGATTACAAATTCAAACAACTTTGAAAATCTATCTTACACTAGTCAGGGTGACAAAGATCAACTAAACTGACAACAAATGCTGGTGGGGAAAGTGAAAGCCCATTCAGTGGTGA
The DNA here is from genome assembly GCA_028551405.1 of Uromys caudimaculatus. NCBI lineage: Eukaryota > Metazoa > Chordata > Mammalia > Rodentia > Muridae > Uromys > Uromys caudimaculatus. Next base: position 19,936,406 of record CM052722.1, on the reverse strand, counting down.
TGGGAGTGCATAAAACTGGTGTGACCACTATGGAAATCAGTGTGGAGAATCTTCAGAATAAATCAACTATATGACCCATCTATACCACTACTTGGCATATGCCCAGTGGACTCAACATCTTACTCCACAGATACTTGCTCAGCCATGTTCATTGTTGCTCTATTCACAATAGGCTGAAAATGGAAACAACTTAAATGTCCTCTAAACAATGAATGAATAATGAAAATGTGGCACACTTACACTATGGAATACAACCATTTGTGGCTTTAATGAAAAGTGAATCATGAACTATGCAGGTAAATAGAGGAATTGAGAAAAGATCATATTTAGTGAGGTAACCCACACCCAGAAAGACAAACATAACATAGGACATGAGTTTAAAACACAAAATTACTAGAGAAACCAGAAAAGTGGAAAGGGACCATGTAAAGAGTAGTGAATGGTAGGACTAGTGAATGGCAGTCTAAATGGAGACATGGGAAAACCAAGGAGGGGGCTCCCATTATGGAGGGTGGAGGGAGGTTAACTTTTATCCCTCCCCTGTGACGTGACTAATTTCCAATTAGATCTTTCTATATACATCAAAAGTCAGAGTCATGTAGGTTCTCTTTATTTTTAAAGTTAACAATAATATAAATTTTTATTCATTTAAAATACTATTCATTTTTAAAATTTTACGCACATTTATGCAATGTATTTTGATAATATCCATTCAGTAGTGCCTTCTGTCAACTTCCCCTAGTGTCTTCACCTTGTTTCCTTCTAAAATTCAACTGAGCTTTTAAAAAATGGTATTATTAACCATGGAGTCCAGTTACTTTGTCACTATATGAATGGATGTAGAACCATCCAATGGGGCATGAACAACCTACCAGCAACCACATCTACAAAGGAAAGAAATTCATATTCCCTCAGAAGTCATCAACTTCCAATAGCTACTATATTAGGGGTGTGGTCCTTCCATCCAAACTGGAACTTTTACTGCCTTGATCCTATGCAGGTCTTGTGCAGATAACCACAGCCCAAATCTACAGGCATAAACATAAATTTTTAGAAGGCATTTTGACAACATGACCATTTAGCAAAGTAACAACATTAGTTTCCCCCTTAGGGCCTATGACCTCTCCAGCCATAAGTTTCCACCAGGTTTACGGTTCCAGGCATAAACTCCCTCCTGTGGAGACAGACTCATGCAATCATAAAATGGTTGATGACCCCCGTACATAACCATCACACTACTATTGTACCAGCAGGCACATCTTGTCAGTCAAGTTAGCATATCATTCTTTTTATGCAGGAATAACAGAGAAGTGTTTGCATGTCCATAATTCTTGGTGCATGCCATAAGAAGACACAGGGGGCTGGCCCTAGCTCAATAGTCTTAAGTTTGACCCTTTCATTAAGAAAATTTCTTCCAAGCTCCCCATTATTTTCCATTATGAAGTTCCTGTTTTCCTCTTGGTATTGATGAATAGTTTGGGGTATACTCATTCTCATTAAATATCTTGCCATCTTTATGCATTCACTAATGTTCTTTCACTGCATTACTCTGTATTTATTGACATATGTATTATATGTATTTACAAACCAGTTCATTTTATTGGAAAATGGCATTTTAAAAAACAAGATTTATTAGATATATCTGAATTTATGTCCTGATGGCCACCATTTCTAATCCAATCCAATACTGTATACTTTAGATTTTCCCCATTGTCCATTAGCGAGAAATTTGACTGTAATCGTCTTCAGTACATTGACTTTAAGGAGCAATGTTTTGCTATAAAACCAAACTTATCAGTAAGACCTTTACTCTAACCAACACACCTTTCTCAAAATACTTAAGTTCTGACCCTTGCTCCTCCTTCATAGAGTATCACTGGGAGCCATGTAGAAAACTTTTCAACTAAATAGGAAGGAAGAATGGGAGGGGAGGAAGGGAGGAATGGAGACAGAAAGGAAAAGGAAGGGATGATTTTAAACAGATTTCTCATTGACTTATTTATTTCTTCTTTCTCTCTTGAAGATCTCACATCTCTATCTTCTGTATTTCTGAGCCTTTCTTGAATCAGTGCAATGTGTTAATGAATCATACCTTTGTGTCTGCCTTGAAATTTGTATCTTTGCTTTTCAGTAGTTGACTATAAAACTGCTTAGGTATACTTCTCCCTTTGTATTATTTCTATTTAGGATTCACTGAATTAGCACACTTGGTATTAGTTTGGAAGAAAAAAAAGTGTCTAGAGATATTGACTTCCATTGTCTGTCTTTGAACCCTGATTGGTTCCTAGCGACCAATTAGTATGGATAGACTCAGCGGCTGTACATGTTTTGGCAGTGGGAAGTAGCTGAATCTGCTCATTCTCAGCTTTTCAGACTCTGCGTGAGTCACACACAGCTTTTGGGTACCATTGATTCATAGATTTCTCACCTCCCTCATTGATGATGATGGCACTCTCCTAGATAAAGTCTCTCATGACCTTGCTGCTCTAGTAGCTCAAAACTTTCTCCCAGGATGCTTCAAGCAAAGGAGACTGTGGATTTCTGCCTGAGCCTTAGTGGCCTCACAATGGGCACCTAAGTCATATACATGTAAATTTAACACATAGTTACTTTAAAAACGTAACTGCTGATTAATTTCTTTCTGCTTTGTCTTATTTTTCACTTTCCAAGTGGATTTCTAATTACATATTTCCAATCTTGAATTGTTATCGATACAATTTTTATTTGGATAAAATCTATGCTTTGACCTGCATAGATTTCCTTGCAGTTTGTGTTTGTTTTTCTAGATTATATTTTATGGATGCAGTTTACCCTTACTATTAATTATTTAAATTAATGACAATGTAGCTTTATTAGCCCTTGCTTTCTTTTTTCTCGAATTTTTTCTCTTTCTTTCTGAATCTTTTATAGTAGAATTTAATTTGCACTATTTTGAACCAAAGTAAACCAGTACATCTTTCCTTCGCCAAATAAAGCAGAAGGCCCAACAGTTTTGTCTTCTTTCTGCATCATCCTTTGTATTTTTTAGGAGCAATCATAGCAAGGCATGGCCAGAGTCCCATTACTAGGGAAGCTGTTATGGCTCAGTCTGAGCTCCATAGCAAGACTCCAACTCAAGAGAGGGAAAGAGGAAGGGAAAGAAGGAGGAGTTAAAAGAAGTAGGGAAGAATCAGAATGTATTATTTTTGGAATTTACAACTAACACTTATTCTAACTGAAGAAGTACTACTGATTTCTGTGCTGAGCACTGTTTTTTTTTTTTTTTTCCTTTTTCCCTTAATACCACTACTATCTGTATTCGTTTTTATTCTTGCTTGGATTTTTTTTTAATCATTCCAAAATAAAATCATTGCTGTTACTGAATGAAACCTAGAACAGGAAAGAGAGGTAGTCCTCCTTAAGGAAGTACACACCAATTAGTTGTCTACTGTCAAACAGTCATCTCTGAAAACATACATACAAGTAACATTATATGTACTCCACAGGTTATATTTAGAACTATGTATGTACATACAAATACATAGAGCCATGAAATAACAATGAAAAAACGCATCATGCAGTTGAATAAGAGGAGTTTTATATGTGTGAGTTTGGAGGAGAAAAGGGAAGGGTGAAATGTAATTAAATTATAATCTCAAAAATAAACAAAAATAAAATAAAAAGGAGATCCTAAAAATAAATCATTGCTGGTAGTACTTTCTGAGTCACGTTGTTTTGTTGTCAGATGTAACTGATATTTTAATTTTAAAATGCCAATTGTCAATGTGACTCTTTTTGTTTTGTGTGGAGAAGTCTGACTCAACCATCTGGAATCCCTGGGGGTTTTTTTTATTATGTCAATATAATTTTATACTTTCATGTGTTTTATTCACTTAATAATATAGGCTTTTTTCTTCAACACCAATGATGTGACAGTTTAATGAAGTATTTAAATATGAATTTGAGTTCATTTTGAGAGCAAAGAAAATATTGCTCATTTTTTTTTCCAGAAGCTAGTTTGGCTATTTAATATATAGATTTCTTTATTTCTATAATAAAATCCTAATACATTGAATATTTTATTACATCAATATTGTCACTTTCTAGAACTATTTCCTAATACTGGAATTTCTATAACTTTTGAGGTTTCACAAGAATTTATTTTTGAGGCAAAACCTCATATAACCTGGCTGCTCTTTGACTCCCCACAGAGCCAAGGGTGACCCTGAACTCCTTCTAATCCTGATTACACCTCCCAAGTACTAGGATTGCACTACCATGGATGTACTGCTTCCCTTTACAAGAAAACTCCCCTAGATTGTAATCTTTTAGAATTTTCTCCAATTTTCTATCTTGCTGAATGAAGATTCCCCCCTATATTTTTGTGCTTGTGTGCTTGATTAAGAAGTAATTCGTCTTATTTTTGATCCTTTACCCCTGCTTTCTTTTTGCCTTTAAAAATTATACTTTTAATCATATTTTAAAATATTAACAGAAGATGTAGATTTGGTATGGGATTTTTAGAACTTTGTCACTTTTTTCCTCCTTTGCTAATGTGTTTTATGCCATGTAATATTTAATATTGTATAATGTTATCTGACACAGAAGAATCACCAAATAGAAAATGATTTTACAGGGAGTCTTTGTTCTTTCAAAGAGGCATATTAATCATATTTCATATGCTAATCTATCACAAGAAAGCAATTCCCATTCTGGGTCACAAGTTAATTTTTATCAGCAAGTTAATGAAATAAGTTAATGCTACCAGTACAATAAAACTACTTAATTGTCATAATTAACTAAAACTAAGCATAATAATTGCAAAATCAGGTAAGGTACCCTTTGAGATACTGTTTCATTGATTTTTTATGATGGTTTGCCATTCTCTGAACTTAATGATAAAATTGAGGAATTCAAAGAGTGCATCGCAGCAATTAGTTCCAATTAGCCTGATTCAAATCCTGACATGAGTTGTGAACCCTGTTTCTTTAGTTATAGTTCTCCAGTGTGTCTAGATGAACTTAACAATGCGTGTCAACTAATTAAGAAAATCATATTTAATTGCCAAAACATACCTCCCAATAGTTCTAATTGTGTCATTTACTCCAAGTATTTAGTGAATACAAATTACTTTGATATTAAACAAAATACTAATAAGCAGGTTCCTGTAAACCACCTAGAAAATTAATAATGAAAATAATTTAGCCTTTGACTCTTACTTCCTTATTTCTCAGAGTGATTATTATTCAAATGTATTTATATTAAGTTGTTTCTCTTTAGACTATAATAGTACATGTGAATACACACCAGCATTCTTTAAAGCACAAATAATTTAATGAAGCTTTAAAAAATGTTATTCAAGAAAAAAAATTATCAGAAGTAGAAGGTATCTTGAACTGGCAACAAATTTTGCTTAAGAATGGGAATGTAGCATGATGAGATGAACTTCCAGCCTCTCTCTCTCTCTCTCTCTCTCTCTCTCTCTCTCTCTCCCTCTCTCCCTCCCTCCCTCCGCACTTTGGCTAATACTTTTTCCTATCCTTTCAACTTCCTCCATTATACTTTTGTATTGTCTGTACAATACCTTTTCCTTAATGTACACACCTCAATGACACCTTTGTTGGGCTCTACATGTACTCCAATTTAAATACACAAGTCTAAAAAACTTGACACAATGGTCTGCATATGAGTAAAAATATATTACCTTTGTCTTTCTGGGTCTGGATTACCTCATTGTAATTGTTTCTAGTTTCAACCATTTGCATGGAAATCCAACAATTTCATTTTTGATTATAGATGAATAAAATGCCATTGTGCATATTTAACACATTTTTCTTATTTATTCATTGATAGATGTTGTGGTTTGAATAGGTATGGCCTCCATAGACTCATGTGTTTGAATGTTTATCCATAGGGAGTGGCACTATAAGAAAGTGTGGTCTCTAGAGGAAGACTTTGAGGTCATATATGCTCAAGTTGGGCCTTCTGATGCCTGCAGATCAAAATGTAGAACTTTCAGCCCTTTCTCTATCACCACATCTGCCTGCATGCTGCAATGCTTCCTGCCATGATAATAATGAACTAAACCTCTGAGACTGTAAGCCAGCCCAATTAAATGGTTTCCATTATAAGAGCTGCCTTGCAGTCTACATGTAGAAGAATGAGAATTGATCCATTCCTATCTCCCTGTACAAAGTTCAAGTCCAAGTGGATCAAGGACATCCACATAAAACCAGATACACTGAATCTAATAGAAGAGAAAGTGGGGGAAAGTCTCGAACACCTGGGTACAGGGGGAAAGTTCCTGAACAGAATACCAATGACTTGTGCTCTAAGATCAAGAATCGACAAATGGGACCTCATGAAATTGCAAAGCTTCTGTAAGGCAAAGGACACTGTCAATAGGACAAAACGGCAACCAACAGATTGGGAAAAGATCTTAACCAATCCTATGTCCGATAGAGGGCTAATATCCAATATATACAAAGAACTCAAGAAGTTAGACTCCAGAGAACCAAATAACCCTATCAAAAAATGGGGAACAGAGCTAAACAGAGAATTCTCAACTGAGGAAACTTGAAGGGCTGAGAAGCACCTAAAGAAATGTTCAACATCCTTAGTCATCAGGGAAACACAAATCAAAACAACCCTGCGATTCCACCTCACATCGGTCAGAATGGCTAAGATCAAAAACTCAGGTGACAGCAGATGCTGGCGAGGATGTGGAGAAAGAGGAGCACTCTTCCATTGTTGGTGGGATTGCAAGCTGGTACAACCACTCTGGAAATCAGTTTGTCAGACCCTCAGAAAAATGGACATAATACTATCTTAGGACCCAGCTACACCTCTCCTGGGCATATACTCAATA
>CM052722.1:19894838-19929459 GCA_028551405.1 Uromys caudimaculatus | reverse complement strand
AGAGGAATGGATGCAGAAATTGTGGTACATTTACCCAATAGAGCTATTAAAAACAATGACTTAATAAAATTTGCAGGCAAATGGATGGAACTTGAAAATATCATCCTGAGCGAGGTAACTCAGTCACAAAAGAATGAACATGGTATATACTCAGTGATAAGTGGATATTAGCCCAAAAATTTGGAATACCCAAGTTTTACTTTACAGTAACCGCTGGACTGAGAGTGAGGTCCCAGATGGAGGAGTTGGAGAAGGGACTGAAGGAGCTGAGGGAGTTTGCAGCCCCATGGAGGGAGCAACAGTGTCAACTGGCCTGACCCCCCCGATCCTCCTGAAGGTTGGACCACCAACCAAAGAATACACATCAAGGGACCCATGGCTCAGACCACATATGTGGCAGAGGAGGGCCTTGTTGGCCATCAGGGGGAGGAGAGGCCCTTGGGCCTGAGGGTGTTAGAGGCCCCAGTAAAGGGGAATGTCAAGGTGGGAATACAGGAGTGGGTGGGTGGGTGGGTGAGAGGTGGAATACCCTCATAGAGGCAGGGGAGAGTGAGAGGATAGGGGGTTTCCAAAGAAGAGACCTGGAAAAGGGGAAACATTGGAAGTGTAAATAAAGTATCAAAAAAAAAATAATTAAAAAAAAAGAGTTGCCTTGGTCAGGCTGTCTCTTCACAGCAATGAAACTCTAAGACAATAAATAGCTATGTTGATTTCATTTCCTAGCTATTGTGAATACAGAAACTGTGAACCATGGATGTATATCTCTGCATATACAAAGCCACTTAGGTATGTGCCTGGAATGGAGTTGGGTCATATGATAGTTCTACTTCTGGTTTATGGAGAAACCCACAGACTGTCTTTCTAAGTGGCTGCACTAGCTGACTCTTCCACTAAGAGTGTATTAGAGTTCCACTTCCCTGACCACCATGCTGGCATTTGTTGTCATTTGTATTCATGTATTCCTAATGATGGCCATTTTAAATAGAAGTGGAATGGAATCTTAAGTAGTTTTAATCTGCATTTTTTGAATTTTTTAAATTTAAATTATTTTATCTATATACATTCCAGTTGCCCCCTCAGTTCCTCCTCCCAAGAGTTCCTCATCTCATTACTGCTCCCCTTTGCTTCCTAGGGGGTACTCTCCACCCCACCAAGCATCCCCCTTCCCTGGGGTCTCAAGGATCTTGAGGATTAAACACAACTTCTCCCACTGAGGCCTGACTAGGTAAACCTCTGCTACATATGTGCCAGGAGCCTCAGACCAACCCCATGTATGCTCCTAATTGGTGACACGGTCTTTGGGAGATCCCTGTGGTCTGGGTTAGTTGAGACTGCTGGTCTTCCTATGGGGTCACTATCCCTTTCAGCTTCTTCAATACTTCCTAATTCAACCATAGGGGTCCCGAGTGCAGGCTAATGGGTGGATCTAAATATCTGTTTCTGTCTCAGTATGCAGTTGGGTTAATGTGGTGAGTGGTGAGAGTTCCGCATCTACCCCCGGGGCTTGGACCTCTAGGAGAGATGGGACATGGGAAGTTTGACTGCGCTTACCCCATGGCACCACTGGGTGAGTGTCGGGCTGTGAGAAGCCGTGGGACACCGCCTGGGGGTGGGGGAGCATGGCCTGGTATTCCCGAGGAATACACAGAGCCGGCTTCATCTGTTTCTCAGGCTGTTGGGCATCCCAGGCACCACTGGATGCCACAGAAGAGCTGAGAACAAAGTGGGGGCCCGCAGCTGGATCTAGCCCGGGCCAAGGGGGAAAAGCAGGGAGGAGCGCGACTGGGTCCCTCCAGAGACCGAGTCTTTGGCTTGCCAGCTAGCTGCTTTGGTTTGGTAGAGACCAAGGCTGGGAGTGCTGAGAGGCCTTCTTCAGGAGACTAGACACGGCTCTTTAGATCCAGGCCTTTTCCATTGTTCCCCATGGCAGATCCCAATGAAGAGAGACAGTCCAAGGTTTTAGGGCGTTTATTGTCATGGTGGAGAGTGGCGATGAGTGAAACCATACCTCACAATCTCAGGGTGGGCCTGAGATTTAAATACCTTTTGCAGGGATGAGTGGCTGGGAAGGGGAGTTGCTAAGCCTCTAGGTGCCTCAGTAAAATGGAAATGACTTGAGACTATGTGACCACACCTCTACCTGTGGAGGGGCTTGGGGCTATGTGACTGATAGTCACAGACCTATGGAGAGCTACGGCCTTGTGTCAGGATCCTGGGGCCCAGGAGCATGGCAAAATGCCTACCGTCCCTTGTAGGGTTATCCCCTGCTGGATTCCAGGGTTTTAGCTCAACCAGAAACCAGGTTGCCTTTCATGGTCTCACAGTATGCTGCTGCTCAGGCCTCTCTGAGGACAGCCATGCCAGGCTCCCATCTGTAAGCACATCATAGCATAGTAGTGTCAGGCCTTGACACGCATGAGATCAGTCCCAAGTTGGACCAGTCATTGCACCTCCTCTCCTTCAGTCTTGTCTCCATTTTTGTCCCTGCAGTTCTTTTAGACAGGAACAAATCTGGGTCAGGAATTTTGACTGTGGGTTAGTAACCATTTCCCTCCACTTGAGGTCCTTTCTATCTACCAGAGATGGACTCTTCGAGTTCCCTTTCATAATGCTGGACATTTTGTCTAATGTCGCCCCCAATGAGTCCTAAGAGTGTCTCACCTCCAGGTCTCTGGATCTCTCTAGAGGGTCCCCCCACCTATTACTCCCTGAGGCTGTTTATTTCCATTTATTCTCTTGGACCTCTGGACTTCTCCCCATATCTGATCCTTTTCCCCTTCCCTTCCACTTTCCCTCCCGGGGCCCTCCATCCCTCTGCCTCCTGTAATTATTTTCTTCCCCCTTCTAAGTGTGTTTGAAATCTCACGTGGGCATTTCTGCTTGTTACACTTCTTATGGTCTGTAGGTTGTATCATAGGTATTCCGTACTTTTTGACTAATATCAGTGAGTACACACCATTTATGTCCTTTTGAGTCTGAGTTACCCCACTCAGGATGATATTTTCTAGTTCCATCCATTCTTTGTTTCAAACTGGTTGATTTTAACCCTGATTTTGACTATTTCCTGCCATCTACTCCTCTTGGGTGTGTTTGTTCTTTCTGTTCTAGACCTTTCAGGTGTGCTGTTAAGTTGCTTGTATGGGATCTCTTCAATTTCTTTTCGAAGGTACTTTGTGCTATGAATTTTCCTCTTAACATTGATTTATTACATTGTGTCCCGTAAGTTTGGGTTTGATATGTCTTTATTTTCATTGAATTCTTTGAAGTCTGTGATTGCTTTCTTTATTTATTCCCTGACCAAGTTATCACTGAGTAGAGAATTGTTCAGTTCCCATGAGTATGAGGACTTTCTGTTCTTTTTGTTGTTATTGAAGTCTAGCCTTAGTCCACAGTTAACTGATACAAGGGATTATTCCAATCTTCTTGTATCTCTTGAGGTTCATTTTATGTCTGATTATATGATCAATTTTGGAGAAGGTTCCATGAGGTGCTGAGAAAAAGGTATATTCTCTTGTTTTGGGATGAAATGTTCTGTAGTTACCTATAAATCCATTTGGTTCATAACTTCTGTTATTTTCAATGTATCTCTGTTTAGTTTCTGTTTCAATGACCTGCCCATTGATGAGAGTAGGTTGTTGAAGTCTCTCACTACTATTGTGTGAGGTTCAGTGTGTGTTTTGAGCTTTATCAATGTTTCTTTTACAAGTGTTGGTGCTCTTGAATTTGGTGCATAGATGTTCAGAATTGAGACTTCAACTTGGTGAATTTTTTCTTTGATGAATATGGAATGTCCTTTCCCATCTTTTTTGATAACTCCTTGTTGAAAGTATATTTTATTGGATATTAGAATGTCAGGTCCAGCTTGTTTCTTGTGACCATTTGCTTGGAAAGCTTTTACTCTGAGGTAGTATCTCTCTTTGTCACTGAGATGTGTTTCTTGTATACAGCAAAATGTTGGATACTACTTACATAACCAGTCTGTTAGCCTATGTCTTTTTATTAGTGAATTGAGTCCATTGATATTGAGAGATATTAAAGACATATGATTTTTAGTTCCTCTTATTTTTTTGCTGGAGGTAGTATTATGTGTGCATGATTCTCTTCTTTTGGGTTTGTCATGATCTGTTTAGATTCTTGGGTTTTCTTGGGTTTAGTTATCCTCTTTGTGTTGAGGATTTCATTCCAGTATTGTCTGTAGGGCTGGATTAATAGAAAGATGTTGTTTAAATTTGATTTTGTCATGGAATATCAAGGTTTCCCCATCAATTATGATTGAGAGTTTTGCTGGGTATGTTATCCTGGGCTGGCATTTGTGTTCTCTTATGGTCTGTATAACATCTGTCCAGGATTTTCTGGCTTTTAGAGTCTCTGTTAAGAAGTCTAGTATAATTCTGATAGGTATGTCTTTATATGTTACTGGCCTTTTTCCCTTACTGCTTTTAATATTATTTCTTTGTTCTGTATATTTAGTGTTTTTATTATTATGTGATGGGTGGAAGTTGTTTTCTTGTCCAATCTATTTGGTGTTCTGTAGGCTTCTTGAACATTTATGGCCATCTCTTTCTTTGGGTTAGGAAAGTTTTCTTTTAAGATTTTGTTGAAGATGTTTTCTGGTCCTTTGAGCTAGTATTTTGTTAATGATGCTTGCATCTGTAGCTCCTGATCTCTTTCCTAAATTGTCCATCTCCAGGGTTGTCTCCCTTTGCCTTTTATTAATTGTTTCTATTTCCATTTTTAGTTCTTGGACCATTTTGTTCAATTCCTTAATCTGCTTGATTGCATAATCCTGTATTTCTTTAAGGAATTCATTTGTTTCTTCTTTAAGAGCTTCTAACTGTTTGCTTGTGTTTTCCTCTATTTCTTCAAGAGAGTTCTTTATATCCTCCTTAAAGACCTGTATCATCTTCATGAGATCAGATTTTAGGTCATTATCTTGCTTGTCATGTGTGTTAGGCTGATGGCGCCAAATTGCATTGGGTTCTATCGTTTATGTTCTTATGCTTGCCTCTGGCCATCTGGTTCCCTCTGGTGTTAACTGGCCTGGGTGTCTCTGACTGAAACTGGTCTCCTTGGAGGCAGGTAGAGCTCTGTGACCTAAGTTAGGGCTAGTTTCTATGGAGGCAAGCTGTGTTGTCTCTGGTTAGGGTAGGCCTCCTGTGTGTCTGGTTAGAGCAAGCCTCCTGTGCCCCTGGTTACCATGGACCGCCTCTGCCCTTGGTTACAGTGGAGCTTTCAGAGGCTTGAAGGCTATTGCACATGCTGTTGCATTTGAGCAAGTGTACAATCACTAGTGTGACCCCAGGTGGGGAAATGGGCCAGAAGGAAAGTAGAGCTCTGTGCCCATTGTCATTACAGACCTTCTGGGAAGCAAGCAGAATGCAGTGTTTGTCCATGTTTCTGCAAGGCTGATGACCTGGCCCAGTGGGGAAGTGGGTGGGAAGAAAAGAGGAGCTTGGGGGTGGGGGGACAGGTTAGTTCTGTTATCAGCTGGACTGTGTGGGTATCCTAACTGGCAAGGGTATTTGGGTTAAATTCTCACCTGTGTCTTTGGTTACTATGCACCTCCTTGGAAGCACTCAGGTGGCAATGTTTGGCCAGGTATCTGCCAGGTCACTGATGTGGCCCAGTGTGGCTCAATCTGCATTTTTAATGAGTAAAAATGTTCAACACTTTTTAAAGCATTTACTACTGATTTATAGTTCTTTTAGGAACTTTCTCTTCAGTTCCATAGCCTATCTTAGATTGGGTTCATCGTTTTCTTGGTGTTCAGTTTTTTTGGGTTCTTTGTATATTCTAGACATTAACTTAATGGATCCTCTGTACCTTCTCGAGTGTGTTTATACTTTTCTTTGGTCTAAAGTATTTCAGTTAACTCTGTAGAGCTGACCTAGTGATCATAAATTTCTTTAATTTATTTTGTTAGGACCTTTTATTTCTCTTTTAATTATGATAGATAATTTTGCTAGGTATAATAGTCCAGGTTGATAATCCTGTTCTTTCACAACCTGTACTTCATCTTTCTAAGCCCTTCTAGCTTTAAAAGTCTATGTCCTGTCCAAAGGAAGAACAAGGACAAAAAATGGAACAGAGACTGAAGGAAGGGCCAACCAGGGACTGCCCCACCTGGGGATCCATCATGTCTCCAGACACCAAATCCAATACTGTTGCTGTAGTCAAGAGGTGCTTGCTGATAGGAACCTAGTGTGGTGGTTACTGGGTAGGTCAGCCAGCAACAACCAATGCAGATGTGGATGCTTGGAGTCAACTATCAGACTGAGCTCAAGGAACCTGGTAGGTAGCTGGCAGAGAATTGGAGGAGCAGAGGGGGATTGCAACCCCGTGGGAAGAACAACATAGGCTGGCCTGACCACCCAGTTCTCCCAAAGTTTAGACTACCAACCAAGGAGTGTACCTAGAGGGGTCCATGGCTCCAGATACAAATGTAGCAGAGGATGGCCTTGCCTGACAGCTATGGGAGGGGAGGCCCTTGATCCTGGGGAGGTTTGATGACCCAACAGAGGAGGATGCTGGAGTGGTGGGATAGGAGAGTGTAGGTGGGAAGGGAAGCACTCTCACACAGGCAAAGGGGAGGGGAAAGGGCAGATTGGGATGGGAGCTTGATGGAGGGGTAACCAGGAAGTGGAATACTATTTGAGATGTAAACAAATGGAATGATTAATAATAAAAAGTCTATATCAAATAATCAGTTGTTATTTTGATGAGCTTGCATTTATGACTTCACCTTTCTCTATCACAGTATTCAATACCTTTTCTTTAGTCTGTATTTCTAGTTTTTAACTATGCTATGTTTTGGTGAATTTCTTTGCTCTCCAGTCTATTCAGTGTCCTGTAGGTTTCTCATAATTCAATGAGTAACTCTTTCCTTAAATTTGTGAAATTTTCTTATATGATTGTATTGAAATTTTTTTCTATGCCATTAATATAGTATTGCTTTCCTATCTCTATATCCACCATGCAAAGTTCTGGTCTCTTTATGATGGTTTTAAATTCTCCCTTGCTCTGTTCATACATTTAAAAATATATATCTTTACTGAGCTGGAGAGATGGCTTAGTGGTTAAGAATATGGGTTGCTCTTCCAGAGAACTAGAATTTGATTCCTAGCACCCACATAGTGATTTATAACTATCCGTAATTCCAGTTTCAGTGTATCTGATATACTCTTCTGGTCTCTGAGAGCACAAGGCAAACATACAGTGTACATATGTGCAAATAAAACACTCATACATATAAAATAAAAATAATATATAAATATGCAAGTAAATTCACCTTTATTGGGTTATTCAATTCTTCAATCTTGCTTCTAAAGCTTCTATCACGTGTTATAGGACTATTTACCTGGGCCAGTTCCAGCTCACTCTCTGCCTCCACAAAATGTGAAGCATGCTATGGAACTCTGCACCTCTATGTTAACCCACCTTGAGGTAGGCTATTAAAGTTCACTGTTGTTACTTTCTTATATAGTTATGAAATATTTTCTTATTCAAAATGAATGACAATCTCATTTAGCTATAAAATGCTGATGTTCTCCTTTATTCACTTAAGTTATTAAGCTATGTAAAACTAACTGCTAGCTAATTTGTTATTAGGATCTAAATTCATATTTTATAAATTGTTAGAGGGCTATTTATGCAAGTGTCTATGAGTCCTCCATTGATTTCAAATGTTATTTCTTTACCTGTTTCTGGGCTCTCTTGTTTATCTTTGCAAGAATTTAATTATGTATTGCTTTTTTATTCTCATTATCCTCCCTTTAGTTTTGCTGTACAGTAACATCTACATGTCTTTCCTATTATTCATCCTGTTATTCTTCATCCTGTTATTCTGGTCATTTTCTTTCAGGATGGTTTCAACTTACACTCTTCAGTGTGGTTGCAACTTACAGAATAGGTCTATCAGGACCTATCTCTGTTGTGAGTCAAGCTTCAAATGGTACACCTGGCTACATGAACTGAGTATATTCCTAGAATCCTTCATGGTTGCACATGGTCATATTATTTCATCTTAATGTGGATAGAGAGAGATGCATTCCATTTCTAGGCCTACTCTATCAAAGATCCTTATATGATTTTTCTGTGGGGTGCAGAAGATTTGGCAGAGATGTTTAAACGTGGAAGAAATGACAGAGCCATATTTGGAAGAAATGCCCCCACTATAGTCTCATGTGTTTGTATATTTGATCTCCAACTGTTTTGGAAGGTTGAACACCCTTTAAAAAGTAGAGCCCAGGTGGAGAAAGTAGATCACTGCAGGTGGGCTTACAGGTTTTATGGCTCAACCCCTCACCTCATTTATACACTCCTGTCTGATGCAGACACAATGTGACCAGCTGTCTCATGTTTCTGTTGCCATGCCTTTTTCATCATAATTTATTTTCTTAAATTGTAAAAGAGAATAAACCCCTTATCCCTTAATTTGCTTTTTATTTTGTAACAAGGGCAGTAACTAATATACTTGGAGGGCTACCTCTTCATAAATCTACACAATCTATGTAAGTTAGAAAAAATAATTAGATTGGGTAAAATTGCAAATATTGTGAAATTTATTGAAGTAGCTAGATTTTTTATACTAATTCAAGTAAATAATTTATTATCAACATAAGTTCTTATCTACTGTCCTGTAGGTCAAGAGTTTATCATATGTAAAAATAAAATGTAAACTTATTTTATGACAAAAAAGGAAGGAAATGCGTGCTGTTAGCATGAACTGCAGGCCAGACTGGAATCTGAGGCAGTAGATAAATATGTGAGGAGGAAAGCAAGAGAGGAGAGACAAAAAAGAAAATGAAAGGGGGCATTCAAGGGAGGTGATGAGACAGATTGTCTGTAAGCTTCACACAACCCTCCATTTTTGTGAGTAAATTTGTATCAAAACACATTCATATTCCCCCATTTCATATTATCTGTTGCTACTTTTCCATTACAGTATTGGAATAAATAATTGCTTTAGCAAATACATGATCAACAAAATTTAGAAATATTACTCTTTGTCTGCCCTATAGAAGATTTTGATATGGAAAAAATCCATATAGGGGACTGAAGATATGGCACAGCAGTTAAAGGCTACTGCTCTTGCAGAAGATCCAAGTTCAGTTTCCAACACCCAGTGGACAGCACACAATCACCTATAAATCCAGTTATAAGAGATCTGATGCCTCTGACATACATGGGAACTCACACACACAAACACACACACACAACATAAACACAAAATTTTAAAAAGTCCTCTCTCTCTCTCTGTGTCTCTCTCTCTCCATAGTTAGATAGATAGATAGATAGATAGATAGATAGA
Organism: Uromys caudimaculatus; assembly: GCA_028551405.1. Classification (NCBI taxonomy): domain Eukaryota; kingdom Metazoa; phylum Chordata; class Mammalia; order Rodentia; family Muridae; genus Uromys; species Uromys caudimaculatus. Next base: position 19,920,149 of record CM052722.1, on the reverse strand, counting down.
TAGATAGATAGATACACTCAACCATGTATGTATGTCCAAATATATATCTATAGCTATCTATCTCTATCTCTACCTCTACCTCTACCTCTATCTATATTTATATACCTATATATAGAGATATATGCCTACTTTTAAACAAAAGTGAGAAAAACATATTTTCTTTGTACTTATGAAGAATTTTGTGTTTATAGTTTTATTCGATACCATGGACATTTCATATATATATAACTATTTTTCTCTACAAGGCAAAATTAAAGTACTTTATCAATACTTCATTGTATCCTGAAAATTTCACCAGGTCTTCATCTTGTCTTAGTTTTTGTTTCGTTTTGATGTGAGCTAAGTCTAATGTAACTGAAGCTAGCTCCAACTCATGCAGCTAAGGATAGCCTTAAACTTTTGATCCTCTTACCTTCGACTCCAGAGTTTTATGCAGTGCCAGGGATTGAGTCCAGAGTTTTCTGCATTCCAGACAAAGTACTGTATCAACTGAGCCTTCTCTAGCCCTTTGCCTAAATTTACCTGAGGTTATTATCCCCTGCCAGTCCTTTGTCTGCTTTCTTTCATTATCTGAAGTAAAGCTTGTGCTCTGCTAACTGGTCACACTTATGAATGAGATAACCTTTTTCTTATTTAAGTTCTCAACAAATACATTCTGAGACAATAGACAGCAGTTTCCCTCAGTAATATCTTTCTAGGCATTCTTACTCGAAATGGAAAAATATAGGAAAAGCATTACATGTTCTAAAATCTTTAAGTTGAGATACTGTATATCTCAAGTTATCTTCAAATCTCTTAATATGTGTGCATAGGGGTTTGAAAAGCTATATAAAAAGTTCAATGGATACTATTTTTGCCTCTTTGTGAATACAAATACAGAATCCTAATATATTAATCTGAACAATGGTTAGAAGAGAGTGGCAGACATAGGAGCTCGTGTGAGTACCCTCTGTGGGAAAAAGAAATGTGGAAAAGAGGAAATGGGAGATTTGTCTTTGGCCAAAAGGATTACCAGCCCCGTCTTTCATTCCATCTGTCACTTTTAGTATTTTGAATGTCTGTTTTGTTTATGATGAGAGGAGAAATGAATATGAATTTAAGTTTATGTCACATGCATACAAATATGCACACATGGATATACTCAAGCACATATTGATCTAGTGATTTCTGCAGTATAATATTCTCTGATACCTATAAATTATTTTATCCTCACATTAATCAGAGTTCTCTCTGTCCACTTTTCTGTGAGGACAATATATATTATAATAACTTATAGGTTGTGATCCAGCTAATCCAAAAAAAGACTGGGCATGAATGAAAAGTCCAAGAATTTAGGAGTTGCTTAGTCCACAAGGCTGTATGTCTCAGCTGATATTGAGTAAACCATGGGATCCTAAAGAAATAGGCTCTAATTCTTTGAGAGATGGACTTGCTAGCAAGGACAGACCAAGCAAGTAAAGTGCAAAAGCTTCCTCCTTCCATGTCGTCATATAGGCATCAAGCAGAGGTGTGGTTCAGATTAAAGGTATGTCTTCTTACCTCTAGATCCTGGTCAATGATGTGTGTCTTCTTACCTCAAAGGTCTAAAATAGAAGTGGATTCACCTACTTCAAATCAAGGAAAAAAATTTCAGAGTTGTGCCCTCCATTTCTGGATTATAATTCATTCCAGATGTTGTTGACAACCAAGAATAGTTATCACAGATCTACCTGTTGTCAAGTTGATACACAATTTATCTCCTTATGGCATGATTAAATTTCAAAACAATAACCAGGTCATAATTATGCCTAACCTGATAAAACTATCTACCATACAACCAGAATGCATTATAAATTTAGAAGAGGTTGCAATGTCCCTTAGAGAACATTCTTTTAATATGTCAAGCTTAAATATGATAAACATTGATAGTCGCTTAATTGATGTTGCAATACATGATAAAGAAATTTAAAGATAACATAAATACAGGCATGAACACATTCTTAACAAAATATAACAGAAACATGCATGTCCACTATAGTCATTTCTATATCTGGTCACATGGCCTTAGCAGGTATTTACAATTACATTCCTCTACAGAACCTCAAAAGTCTTGGCTCTCTACCCAGAGGTGTGACCCATACCTTCATTCCTGACAATTCTGTGTTGTTTGTTATCTTGCTTGGATTAGGCTGTTGTACTTTCACACTGATTTTAAACAGAACATGGTAGCACCAAGAGATACCCTAAAGGGACTCCTGCATTCCAGACATAACTGTTCTTACTTCCATTGTGGAGAAGCAATCCAGTTTCCCCATGATAATCTGGATCGATCACCCCTCATAGCACAGTTAAGCCTTTCTTAGACAGGTGCTTTAAGGGTGTCAGAAGCCCAAAGTGGCCAGGAGTAAGTCTGAACTTCCAGTTTAATGGAATGTTGCTATGGCTCTTGGCGAGAGCACTCCCCTCTTTGGAACCAAAACATCTAGATCATAAGAACTTAAGGTTGCAGGAACAGAAAGGAAAAATTTCCTAGTGGGTGACCAGGAGTAATAGTGAGTGGAACTATTCCTTTTTCCACCCCATGATCCCTGTACCCATAGATCCTGGCTTTGAGAGAAATCACACCATATATTGAATGCTGATTCAAAGAATATATTGCCTTCTAGAGAACCTTTCCCCAGTCCTTTAGGCTGCTGCCACTTAATTGGCACTGTAACTGTGTCTTCAAAAGGCCATTCCATCTTTCTGTCATGCCAGCTGCCACATTATGTTGGAGAACATGGTAAGACCAGTGAATTCCATGATCATGGGCCCACTGTCACACTTCTCTGGCTGTGAAGTCAGTTCCTTGGTCAGAAACAAAAGGACTGGAATTGGCATAGGACATACCAAGACCAAGTTCTCAGAACAAAGAAGACTTATTTGCCCCAGACAGACAAAGGACAGGGACTAAGAGGCAAAGACTGGAGATAGAGGACTGGAGAGAATGGAAAAGGAACAAGGGAGAGGGGGGAAAGGATAGGTGCCCTAGATTGACAAAGGGCTGCCTCTGGATAGAGAGAAGACAGATATGGCCCATAGGCAAATGGCAGTTTATAAAGGTAAAATTAGAACCCATAGGTTAGATGCTAGGATGAGTTGTTTAATTGTAGAGATAGAGGACTGGAGAGAATGGAAAAGGAACAAGGGAGAGGGGGGAAAGGATAGGTGCCCTAGATTGACAAAGGGCTGCCTCTGGATAGAGAGAAGACAGATATGGCCCATAGGCAAATGGCAGTTTATAAAGGTAAAATTAGAACCCATAGGTTAGATGCTAGGATGAGTTGTTTAATTGTAATTGGACATGTTAAGTAGGTGGCCTAAAGGGGGACTTTTGATTGCTGGACTTCAGTACATTGTTAACTGGACCTTGGTGGTCATCCTTGGGATGACAATGGAATAGACCTTGGTGGCTAGCTTTAGGAATGTAATCTAAACTGTTTAGCAGGGAAGAGGGAATCTGGGAAAGGCAAGGTCTGCCAGAGCCATGTTTGCCATGTTTGGGCCTACTAGAGCCCTTAAAGCAATATCATAATGGTGAATAAGGCATTCTGTAGTCCACAGATGGTGGTTTTGGAAGAAGCATTATGTGCAGGAAAGATAAATCCATAACCAGAATAAGTATCTACTCCAGTAAGGACAAAGCTTAAGCATTGTCCTTTCCACAGGGGAAAGTGGTCTGACATAGTGAAGTTGACAACCAAGAATAACTATCACACTTCTAATTACAGCTACTGAGGTAAACTTGAGGATCATATTTTTTTGTTGTCTTTAGAGAGGCCCAACCTTTAGGAAAACTATTTCAATAGACTTACGGTTTTAACTTACATTATTTTATTATAATTATATCTAATACGTACATACATAAAATATGAATGAATCTGACTTACAGAATGCTGTTTTGGAGGCATGAATACTTACTTTAGTGAATAAGCTTGCTCAACATTTCCCATATCCCTGAAAGGTAAAAATACTATTGTTCCTATTTCATAGACTTCAGTTTTCCAGAAGATATAATTATTAAAGACTGTATCCTGTCTTTAAATCAAAGACAGTAAATCATATATAAACTTACATGGGAATATCACAATACACCAGCAAAATTATAATGGCATCTCTGTATCATTAGCCTTATAAAATATTACCTGGTTCTGTCATGTATCTGCTGCCGTGGCATATAGGAAAGGCCCCGTATTAGGACATAAAAAGGGAATAAACCTTATTCTAGAAAAAATTCTAGCCATTCCTTGAATTCCCCACCTCCCACTCCATTAGCTCATAAATAATCCACCCTCCCATTAACATTTGCCATAAAATGAACTGAACTATACAAGATCTTACCTCTTTTGAGAAGCTCATATCCATCCATTGTTCTTGGGTGTATATTACTGTCTTTTCCTTAAGCATCTCTGAAAGACATACTTAATTCTTAATTAATTATTTACTCTTAATTTAATAAACCCTAAGTTTGCATCATACCTACTGTGCCTGCCTGATGATTGACAGACCTACTTTGATTGACTCTTAAGGAGATGGCCATGTTATGTCTGTTCTTTAATAACCTTGGCAAGAAAGTAGTTTTTGACCTTCCAGTCAGTTATGACTGTCAAGTCTTTGCTCTGGGTCTGAGTTATAAATCAGAAAAATGCATTTATATAAAGTAGTTATGCCCTCAGCTACATAGTAAGTCGAAGCTAGCCTGGACTACATGTGACCCTGTCTCAGAAAAAAAAATCAAGCATTATCAAGAAGAAGTAGCCTTCCCTAGGTGGATCTCAAGAAAGCCTTTTCACCTCTACTTTGCTCTCTGTGTCTAATCTGCAGCTCTTCTTTTACAAGCTATTTTAAATTTTATGGTGGAGCAATTGTGATATGTTTCTCCTTTTACATGTTATTTCAAATTCAAAGAAGATGCTATTGTGATATTTCCTTCATTTACCTGTCACAATTTTGCATTTGCTGATTTCCTGTGCTAACTCAGCAAAATGGAACCAGAAGCTGATTTTCCAGTAAAAGACCTCAACCCTACAGATCTGCTCATTCAAGAACATGACTGTAGACAAAGAAGGGGGAATCTACTAAGCAAGGGGATTCTTCCATTAATTGCATCCCGAAATCCTTGAGTCTGTCTCTTGTGAACAATGGAGAATGCTTTTCTATCCTGGTTTACAAATCCTGGACTTAAATAAAGCTATCTCTTCCTCCAGTTTCTATCTCTCAACGCGTTTCAGCAGATGGAGTAAGGAGTCGGACTGCCAGTGTCCAGTGACAAGTAGAAACCTATAATTTCAGTTCTTGGTTATGAGAATGATGACTATGGGGAAGGGGGTCCATCATCAGTCACCTACAAGCCCTGCTAATGTCTGCCTAGCTACCCAGCAACAGGGATAAAAATTGAATGCTTAAGTGCTATTTTATTCATAAGACCAGGAATCTATGAAGGCAGCATGGTAACACTCTAATAACTGCCTTCCATCTCAATTCTTGTAAAGATAGTTGTCATAAAGAGTAGAGACATGGGCAAAGGCATTCAGTCATTCTGGAGCTCAAGTTTTGTCTCTGGTCAGACAGTCAACATTTCTGAGACATACGATGCCTGCATTTCTCTTGTTATCATCCTTTGCATTCTCTCTCTCAATCTGTGGATGTTTGGGCAATTCTGGAAATGCTGAGTCTAGTTGGTGTCTACTCATATCAGCCTCATATTCCACCTGGACCATCTTGGCTTGATAGAGGATAATCTCAGAGCAAACCAATCATTTATAGTGTGTACTGCTATATTTTAGCAACATATACATGCAGATTCTTTCTATAACATGGAGCATGATGTTTCTCATATAGAAAAGAAAGTGCCTCTATCATTCCCTCGTGTCCATCTCAAAGTTGACTATGTATCTAGTAATACTGACTTACGCTGAAATTCTTTTCTGAAGCATACAATAAGATTATGGTTTTAGAAAAAACAGACTGCCTTTTCTCTGAAAATAACAGTTCAAGTTGAACAGTTAGTAATGTTGAGTTTTCTCGTTGTCACTTATGAAATCAAGTAAACATATTTGAATCTCTTGCTTAAACATGGTCTAAACTGTGTTATCTTTTACTTCATTTGGCTACAATAAGTTAATAAGAAGAAAAGTTCAGAATCTGTGGAACAGAAATGTAGAGTCCTCAAACAAGGAGGCGAGGGACCAGATAGTTGTAAAAAGCAATATAATAAACCATATCTTAACATGCCTAAAGATTGCAAGGCCAAATCCTGTTATCAGGTACCATACAGCTCAGTATCTTAATGGCATTATCATAGTCCATGCTTATTGGCTAGGTGAGATAACTCACACTGGGGAAAGTTCCTCTGAGGAAGTCTGTACGCAGTGCTTTATCCTTCCATTTAATTGCAAAGATTTGTGTGTTATCAGCATGTTATTTTTGAAAGAACATTAGAGAAACTGAAATATTTTTTAAAGAAAAATTAATAGCTTCTTACTTTCTATCTTAGCACAACTTATACTGTTAAAGACTCCAAAAAGGCAGGGAGGGAAGGTCTTCTAACCAAAGAGTTTTAGGATATGTTAAGAGAGTCATATATTTTTATATCCCTTTTGTAGTACCGTAATTACTTTCCCATTTGCATTCCAAGTGCTACTGTATTGAAATCCAATTCAAATTCAGATTATGGCCTCTGCATAAGCCTGAGACACTAACCTACGATTATTGTTAGAAATGGCCCTTGGAAAATTCTAAAGCCTCTGTTGTGCTGCGTCAGAAAGGGGTGGGGGTGTTCTTTTGATCCAAAGAGAACAAGTTGGACTAAAAGGCCTGTGGCAGTAGGAAGCCAAGGTTCTAAAGAAGAGTCTGATTTCTGTAAAGCTCATTTGTTTGACTAGTCCATCACCATCACTGGATCAATTTGATGTTAATGTTTAATTCGGAGTACCCATTTTGCTAGGCAAACTAGAAGCCCTGCTGCTAACTTTTTTTTGTAACTCAGCCTTCCACAATAGCTTTTCCTTTAACTGGAGTCTGTACAGTTCCTTGATTCAAGCTCCCACCCATTTCTTTTCACTGCCTGTATCTTTTCTTCCTGGGTGGAATGTGACAACCTAACCACACAAGTTCTTTGTGTTGCTGGCCATTCTCTCTCAAGTTCAGGGTTTCAGTCACACTATAGATGAATATTCAGGAACTCCACATTACGGAATTAGAAAATGATAGTTGACAGGGGAATATGGCTTCAAAGGTACAAGTGAAGCTCAAAAATTGTATTGACAGTTACACATGTTCATTCAGATACTGGCATATAAGGACATACGCTATCTAGTTATGGTCAATCTTTAATAAAAAAGGCATTTATTCAATTTCAGTATCTGATTCATAGGTTGAGGGGAGAAGATAGGCAAGTATAGAAGAGCAGAGAAAAATAGTGCATTTCTGTTAAGAAAGTATTTAAGAAATCAAGTCAAACAGTGGCAAATATTCTTAGCAGTACTGAACTTTAAAAACAAGAGTCTAAATATTTAAGACCTCTAACAGCATATTTATCCCAAAATGCGAGTCTGACATGATAAGCCTCTTTGTTTGTTTGTTTGTTTGTTTGTTTGTTTGTTTTGAAACAAAGTTAGAAGCCACTGTTTAGGATTATCCTTGTGTACTTGTGTGCTATGCTCAAGCAAAGGATATCAAACCAGAGGCACCAATGCTAATGCTTCTCAATCAAACTTAATTTGAAGTGGGACAATTTCATTAAAAGGAATTCTGGATTTCAATGGAATAAGGATATTGCATTTGCTTTAACATCATGAAGATTATTTGGAAACCATCAGTTCATGATTTGTTTTGTCTCTGCTTTTCACACATTTTTTCTGCTTAGGTAGCCTAACATTTTTGCTCCATCAGAGCAATCATTCATTTTACATAATGAAGTACTGTCTGATTCTAGAATTACAAGTCAAAACAAACCAAACCAGATCTCTAAACTGAATTTGTTGTAATTTTGTCTTTTGCGTGTGATTCAAAATTAATAATTTTTTAAAATAACAGAAGCAAGGCATGTCCTCAAGGAAGTTGCCAAAGATGTAGGTAGCCCTCTAACCAAAAGACAACTCAGAAGAAAATAAAAATCCTCATTTTTCGTAGGTAGTTAACAATGAGGAAAGAAAGCCACCCTGTTAGGTTTGTGGATGGGGAAAAAAGGCAGTGAGTCCAATAGTCCTTCATGTATGCACTTTATTAACCTTGCAGGTCGTACAGTGGGGGGGTCTAGGAGGACAAGACTTCATAGCTACCAGACAACAGAGAAAGCTTAGAATGTACAAGTGGAACCCCAAATACTTGCTAAGGAAACCTCTTTTGGGTTTCTGAAGGATGGGAAGGTCTTGGACTGCAGAGAAGTCATCTTAGCTAATATGTTCTTTGTACTACCTGACTGTGTCACAGAGATACTGGATAGGACACAGAGACTTTGATTTGTGTGACCATATAAAGAGTGCCTCACACCCTGAGTAACAGAGGGCTAGGTAGGTTTCGTGATCTACCTTGAACCCTATCTTCTTGGGATCTTGTTACCTTTATCACCTTGGAAGTCTGTGTTTTTGACAAATTCCTTGAAAGTTGACAAACACTAGGCCGCCAGCTCTAAATCCCATGTTTCTATCTTGGACACCAACCAGATATATGGTCACCTGTAGGCACAGGCCTAGCAACTCATGTTTGTCCTGTCCTCTCCCACTCCAGCAGACACAAAAGACAGAGTGACACTCCTTTTATTGGATCTAATTTAAGCTCTCAAGGCACAAAATCAAACAAACAGGAAAGCTGTGAGTACCTTCTAGAGGAATATCAAGAATCACAACAACAAAGAACTAGTTCTTACAGGATCTCACAATGACTGTGATGGTTTGAATGAAAATGGTCCCCATAAGACCATAGTGAGTGGCACTATTAGGAGGTTGGGTCATCTTGGAGTAGGTGTGTCACTGGGAATGGGTTTTGAGTTTTCAATGCTCAAGTCAGACCCAGTGTCACCCTCTTTTCCTGTTGTCTGCTGATACAGATGTAGAACTCTTAGCTCCTCAAGCACCATGTCTGTCTGCATGTTGCCATTCTTCCCACCCAGACAATAATGGACTAAACCTCTGAGCTGTAAGCTAGACTCAATCAAATGTTTTCCTTTATAAGAGTTGTCATGGTCATGGTGCCTCTTCACAGCAATAGAAACCCTAACTAAGACAATGACCTACATTTGGAAAGAAGAGACAAGAAGAGTCTCTATTCACACTCATGCCATCCAACCAGGAGCAGAACTTTGAGAGTATGATATATTCTTATGTGTTTCAATCAGTTCATTCAGAGGACTCAAGGAATTAGCAGCAGTTTGCAGAGATGTGATTTTCTACTTTTTAAAGGGTGCTATAAACTGACATTAGAAAGATTGGCAAGAGAAAAGATTTTTTTAAAACCCTCAAATGTACATATGAGAGTTCACAGAAAATGCTATTAGAGTTGAAGGTTAATAAACCATCTTCTGCTCTACTCCACACTGCTCCATCTTAATAACAGAGAGGTGAGAGAGAAATGGGTTCTTAGAGCAATATGAAAAACTTTAGGAAAGCTCAGTGGGACTTTTAGAAAAGAGATGGGAAATATGATAGCTTAATAACAATGTCTGTTTAGATATGAGGTCAACTTGACCCCATGATGCTTTATTATTCCTGGTTGTTCAAGATGACAATTGAGTTCCTTTTAGAAGTACTACTTTCAGACAACTAAAAGATTTCTGGAACTCAGATGATGCCATCTGCTCACCATGAATTTTATGTCATAGCAGTACATTCTGGGCCCTTTTGGTATACTGTATAATTGCTACTGAGAGTACCATCTGCAAGACAATATCAGCAGAGATTTTTAGAAGAGAATAATATCAGGACTGACTCCTGAATTGCTGAATCAGAATCTGAATCTTTTCAAGTTCCCTTGGAATTTATAGAACACTAAAAATCTAAGAAGATAGTTCAAGATACCTCATTCCATCAACTTCATATGCCAATGCTACCTTGCCAAGATGAAGATATTTGTTCATTTGGTGTAAGTTGTCACACCTACACTCTGACAACACTCCTCTTCCCCTTCATTCTATCCCTTTGGCCTGAATCCCAACCACACCCCATGCTACCCTTACCCAATTCTTACCCTCTAGCTTCCAAAACTTTCCAGCTCCTTCACCCAGCTAGGACCTCAACAAAATCCTTATCAAGTCTAAGACTCCAACTGAGTTAGACATTGGAGTCACCACTGTAGCTTAAATGTATTGACATACATTGTCTTGGTTAGTTATTTTTTTCAACTTGACACAAGCTAGAATCATCTGGGAAGAAGGACATTAAGTGAGAAAAAGCTTCCATCAGACTGTCTTTACTGTAGGTGTATTTTCTTGATTAAATATTGACATGGGAAGGCACAGTCCACTGAGAGTGGGGCTAACCCTGGACAGATAGTTCTGGATTGTATATGAAAGCAAGTTGATCAAGCCACAAGAAACAAGTCAGCAAAATCCCTCCATATTCTTTGCTTCATATCCTGCTTCCAAATTTCTGCCTTGAGTTTCTGCCTTGGCTTCCTGATGGACTGTAACCTGTTAACCAAATAAACCCTTTCCTCCCCCAGTTGCTTTTGGTCATAAGTTTTGTCACAGCAACACAGAAACTTAATTAGAGCACCAGTGTTGCCCACAGAGTTAACTGATATGAAGAAGGTCTAATATACATTTAAAAGTTAAGGCTGATGTACATGGTCATTTCTCAAACTCCTTTGGGGTTTCTGAATTGATTTTCCCTGATCCATTGAATGATTCATATATGTCAATCTTTTACTTAATAAATTCAAAGATGTTTGCATTCTGACTGGGACTAGCTCAACTAAAATACTACTAACTGCTGGACTTAAATTTCATATACCTTAGGGGATATGCTAAACAAGCAGGGAGTGGGATTGGGGAGATTGTTGAGTACATTCTAAGCATAGCTTGTTATCCTGTCCATGAACTAAAGAATGGCCATTTCTTTTGAATTTAGGAAGTAGAGTTGCTTTCTTAGGTTTACAAATGAGTTCCTGATTCACTGAACACTCTGAATGAATGGCTTGAAAGTACATTTTCTTTTCTCTTCCTAGTTTGGCATAGAAGACAAGAAATATCAAAGAAGAAAGATGAAAAAGAAGGAGGAGGAGGAATAGGAGGAGGAGGAATAGGAGGAGAAGGAGGAGGAGGAGGAGGAGGAGGAGGAGGAGGAGGAGGAGGAGGAGGAGGAGGAGGAGGAGGAGGAGATGTTGTTATTGTTGTTTCAAGACTTTGCTGATTCGTATCTCCTGCTTCTGTGGTTTATAAGTTTAAAAAAAATAGTATAAATACCTCTTTTTAGGGAGAATCCAAACTTTCTTTTTCTACTCTGCTACCAATAAGAAAATAATCTGAAGCATCTCTACTATCTCTGTTCTTCAGTAAATATTTGTTGATTGCCTAAGTAGCAGTTATGTAATCCTTTTTCCTTATTAACAGGTTACTACTTCTATCATACTCTGGAGCAGTCTATTTACTAAGTGGGGTTATCCTAACCCCTAGCGCTACTAGGGAGTCCTACTCGGCCTAAACTAAATATTTGTATCAGTGCTTGGATTTGAAAGAAAGTTATAATCTAGTTCTAAGTCAACTCGTGTAAAAGAGATTTATGGCCACTTAATGCTTGTTAAGATGTAGAGCAGGTAGGTTACCTAAGCTAATCAAATAAAAGGCAAGACATTGTCCAGTAATTGAAAGTAAGAGAGCTGCCTTTCTTGGCCTGATTCTTGTGGGAAAATTTGTAGCTCAACCTATTTCTAGAAAACTCTTCTAGAACCAACAATAAAAGCACCATTGGTGGAAGTATATAGAGACAAAATGAATATGAACATTGAATTTTTCATTTTCATGAGACTATAACTGCCCTTATTGTTTGCCCTGGCTTATGTTAAGTTTTCTGTTACTCTGGAATTGTAAACAGATAGGACCACATATATCCAACTCTTACACTGTTGTAATTAGTTTCCTTTTTGACCCTTTATGATGTACAGAATGGTAGTTTACCGAGAACAAGGTGAAGAATAATGATGTTCAAACTTGTGTGTAGACTGATTTTTGTATCTCATTATCTATACCACCTCCAATGGTTTGATGGATTGCTTTAAGATGGAGTTTTGTTTGCTTTGTCTGTCGTATTTTCTTATTTTCATGGTAAGATGACAGCTAGCAGCTAGAAAATAAATGTGGGACACTTCAGTATAACAGATAAACAAATTTAAACTCTTTAAATCTTAATGTTACTATCCCCAGGATACTGTTGCTTCATCTAGACATGAACTCTAAGATTCTGGGGAAAGGAAAAAAAAAAAAACCAATTTAAGTAATCATGAGGAAATTTTACTTACCTTGTGGTATCCAGGGAAATATATTAGTGAAAGATGTAACTTCCTGACTTAATTTCCAAGTAGCAAATGTTCACAAAGGCTTTATAGGTCCCAACATGACAATATATTCTCTAATCTCTTTTCTCATCTCTATTCTTTTGCCAATCACCATGACAACTCACACAGACATTAACCAAGAAACCTGGAAGGGCATCTTTGGGTCTATTGCATCTCCTTTCTTAGACATTCCACAAAATAATTAATAGTTCAGAATTTCCTGGGATAAAGCACTAGAGAGGTTCATTTGAGATAGTTCTTCACTGCATTTCTATGCCAAGAAGGGCATGTCCTCCTCATGACATTGTTGGAGACAAAACTGAGAAAAGCAAATACATGTTATTTCTATTACTGACAAGGCTTGGTACAGGTTTATTAGCGCTTTCTCGCCCCATATTCCAATGTCCAAAGCAAGTGACATAGCAAAGCTAAACATCAGTGAAGCCCGAACACATCCTACTCAGAAGCATAAAATTCAAAGTCACATCACAGAATGTGGATTCAGGAGAACTGAAGAGTGGAAACAATAATGTAATCTAGCACACAGACAAAATTCAGGCTTTAAAGTAGGAAGGAATTGTCAAGCTTGCTCTGTAAGGAAACAGTGAATGTTTTAGCTTTTCTATGAGCCATATAGCTACTCTGCCATTGTATACAAAAACATAACAAACCATATGTGAATGAGTGAGTGTGGCTATAATCCAATAAAACTCACTCAACACTGAAATTTGAATTTCATGTAATTTTCATGCACAACAATATATTATTTTGATATTTTGCAACTATTTAAAAGAAAAAATCATTAGTTCATAGGCTGTATGAATACGTGTGGTCATCTAGATTTGTTCAACAGACCATAGCTTGCTTAGTCATGGTGTAAAAGGTTATGGTAGACTTGTGAGCAGGTGGCCTCCCCATGTCACCTGTAGAAAGACTGTACTCATACCGAAGCATGGCTTCCTTAATACACCATTCTGTTTAGTGATGTCCTAGCCACAAAGTGACTCTTATCTCACCCTCAAATTCCCTGGCCCTAGCCTGGTTAACCAACAGCTAGCCTGCTCTCTACCCCATTGAGTATGTGGTCCCACATTCCCTAAGGCCAAGGCAGGCTACGATGAGCCAGCCTTTATCTTTCCATTGCATGGTCTATACATGCTGATTTGAGCAGAAGAGCTGTTACAACATGTAATTCTGAGATTTAAATGGTTGGAGCACTAAATTTTCAATTGTCATGCATGTAATGGGGGCCATATGGTCAGGTGAGCATTTGAGCTCTACTATAGTCATTTAAGGATTTGGTCTCCTATCTTGTAGTTCAGCCTGGAAAATCCTGCTAATATGATTTATTGTACAATCAAATGGGAGGAGTATGTCTTAGGATTATCATTGCTGTGATGAAATACCATGACCAAAGCAACTTGTGGAACAAAGAGTTGCTTTGTTTTGTTTTGTTTTGTTTTGTTTTGTTTTGTTTTCACTTCCACATCACTGTTCATCTTTAAAGGAAGCCAGGACAGGAAGTCAAACAAAGCAGGAACCTGGAGGCAAGAGCTAATGCAGAGCCATGGAGGAGTTCTGCTTACTGGCTGGCTCCTTATGGTATGCTCAGCCTGCTTTCCTATAGAACCTAGGACCACCAGCTAGCTTATTTTAAGTTTACAAAAAGACTAGCCAGCACAGACTATATGAAGGAGAGTTTTATGGGCCAACCCTAGAACACATCTCTTTATATTTACATACCAGTAGGAAGAAGCCTACTTACTGAGTACATATAACAGCAAAGGAAGCTGGAAATGAATGAACGAATTAAATTGAATGTATAAATCTTTTTTATTCATTTCAAGTGCACACCTTATGTTCTTCATAGATGACTAAAACCCTTCATATCCACTGAATGTTAAGAAATAAACCAGACTAGCATATAGCCAGCTACAGTAAATTCCATATTCCCCTCTTCCTTTGTGTTTTCAGAGTTCTAAGATTATTTTCTGAACTGTGTCCTTCTCTGTGGCAAGTGCCTTTCACTAGGTAAAAGCAGACTTATTTTACTCAGGCTGCTTCAGCTTTGCCCATCATTTGACAGTGCATTTGCTCTTGTCGGGAACCACAAAGGACTCACAGGCATGTTTTTGTTAGGTGGTTTTTTTCTTCCCCCCTCCACCTGCATTCTGCTGACCCAAGTGAGGCCTTTCCTCTTCAGAGGATCTGTACTCACTCTATGCTGAATCAGAATTAATGCCACTCACTGCTTGCCTGTTTGTGTTACCCAGCTCTGAGATGTGTCCCTTTGTCTCTGTGTCAGCATGCTGGCTTGTACAAGAGCAGCTGCTTTCAGCCAGACCCACTGAGAGGAAACAACAGTGTTTCCTGTAGAGATGACTTCTTTGCTTGGGATCAAAGGAAACATGTTAAAGCCATGGAGTCCTTTTTAATATTGTCTCTAGGGACTGTGGTGAGGTTTTGATCATAGGCTTGCTAGGATTAAATCCAGCACAAATCTTAAGAGTGCGTCCAGAGAGAGGCTGCTAAGTACAATGAACTCAGAAAAGAGAAATAACAAGACAGCTTCCTGCTGTTCCTGTGGTGAATCCATTGCCTACTTCCCAGGTTAGCCATCCCATGAACCACAGAACAGACAGCAGCTGGGATTTATCAGCCGTTCCTTACTTGCCAAATGACACGGGAGATTTCAGAGAGCCATACTACTTGCTTTTCCTAGTTTCTGATCCATTTGATAGAGCCCTTCCTCATTTCTGTGCTTACTCTGTCATTCTGTCCTGCTGTCTTTTCTGAACCTCTGAACATGTTGCTCAGGAATAGTGCTCCTGGCAGTGCCTCTATGGATGCCTGTTTGCAATTACAGGAGATTTTAATGGTCCCAAGTCTTATATACCAGGCACTATGCTAAGTGATTTGCCTATGTTAGATACCGTTCAATTCCTGCACCATTCCTCTTGGTTTGGTATATGGAGAAGCTGAACCTGTGGTCAAGCTAGGATGTCCAGAGCTGAGACTTGAACCCTACTGTAAGCAGTTACAATCTTTAATCCAGAATTGTATGCAACTGCCGGTCAAACTACTTCAGCTTCAATGAATCTCAGAGACCATAAATACTCATATGTGTGCTCCATAGGCCATTAGCAATGTCTCATAAGAGTTGACATGCAAAGTACAGTGTCTCAGGAAAATTCATATATGCATTTTTAGCAAGGTCCATGTGATTCAAAGGCATATTAAAGTTTTAGAATTTCTGTTTTATAATATCTGATTTCATAGAAAGGTCAGCATGTCAAGTTATGAAGCTCAGCTTCATTAACTGGTGCAGACACAAGACAGAAACCCAGGTTGCTATAGCTATAAGTAAAAGATGCATTCTGTTGGGGGGGGAGCTATTTTTAGGTATATTAATGGGACACAGCCTCTCAAATGGAGATTATATTGGAGTGTGGGAGGTTGGTTATAACATGTACTTAAAGAGGGGGAAGAGGAACAGGGTAGAGATGACCTCCAATACAGGTGCAGGAGATGATTTAACATGCTATGTGGCAAGCTAAAATAATTCTCTGGTGTTGTCTTAATTGAGCCAAGGGGTCAGGCCTTAATACATCCCACCACTGACTAGTTTTAGATTTCAGTGTTATATGTAACTGAGGTGATTTATGATAAAAGACATTCCTGAGGTTGCAGCAGCCAACAGGGAGACAAACCTCTGCATCCTGAGGTGAACAAGTCTGGATGCTGTATCAGTGTGAGGTTTTTGCAGGGGAAAGGGGAAAGTTAGACGATTCTTAAGTATTTGAATTTATATACCAAGGATGGAATAATGTCATTTAGAATGACATAATCAAATCTACATTTACTTTAATAATCTCTTTGGCTTCTATGTGGCAATGAACCAGGAGACACAAAGGTTCATAACAGGAAATTCATTAGAGGAGAGTGTTGCCTTGGACAAAGGGAACATCCAACTTTAGAAATGGGCAAATTCCAAAGACACTTTGGCCTTACATCTGCTGTTGAAATATGGAGAAGAAAGTGGATCCTATATTTCTGAAATGCATAACAAGGGAAACTGGAGGTAGATTAGGGAAATATTATTTATGAAGATTTGTAAGGAGAGAATATCATTTTCCTTGATATTTTACCTCTCAGTTTTACCACAAAATTTAAACTTCTTGTCAACTCCTCATTTAGAACAATCATTCCTAGAAACTACAATTCCTTTAGCATCTATGGCCAATACTTGTCAGCTGTTCTCTAAATGTCTCTTCAAGAAGTTAGAGCCTTTTTTGTTTTGTTTTGCACATGTGTTATTTGATTTAAGTATGTATTGTAAAAATCTTTGAAAAATGTTTATAAACTATCATTATGTTGAGCATAAAAAAACTATTCAAAAATAATTCTATGATAATTAAGTTAGTGTCAGAAGGTTTCATCTTCACCACCCCCAAAAGACTCATAAGTAGAGGTCCTAAAAAATATTGAGCTCACATACAAATTTAGCCTGTGTGTAAATGAGTTTATGTGTGTGTGTGTGTTTTCTTCCTATTACATAATTAGTTTGGTTTCAGAGCCAGCCAGTTCTGTTAATCAATCAATTAATAAACACCATTAATGCATTTAACTACACATTTCACTTGTGTTTCTAGGTGCTAATGAGAGAGATGAATAGGATTTATTCTTACTTTTGAGAAGGTCATAGAATTGAAGGCAATAAAAATAAATATCATTCAATTAGAGTTTACAATTGAACTTAATGCTACCGCTATAAATCAATTAACCTTAATTGGAAGTAGGTGTTCTCAGGTGTTATTTCTGAACATGCATATTAAAGTTATATCAGAAAAGAGCTTAAATGCTACAGCGATGCTGAATATTTGAATTTATAAGTGTCCTGGAGGAATCTATCAGTTTTTATCAAGCTTTGAAGCTTTGAACTTATGTTCATTTCCTTATCGCTTTAAACAAACCTTTTATTTTAAAATTTACCTTTACAAGTAAGTTGTGAATGTGATATACATGTCACAATCTCCAAATCTAGTTTATTAAATCTGATGTTGGTATGACATTTAATGAATAAATTGTATATTATATTAATACATGATTATTAACTACAGTCTGAATCCTGTTCATTTTCTTAATTTTTCCCTAATATCCTTTCCCCCTATAAATCCCAACCAAGTTCTCAACATAATATTTACTTGTCATATTGTCTTAAAATCTTTTTTACTGTAACAGTTTCCTGAGGTTTTCTTTGTTCTGGGTGATCTTTGTAGGTTTTTAACATTTTTCAAATTATTGTTCTTGTTTGTATATGTCTGATGTGGAAGGTATTTGTGCATACCATTGCACACATGTGGCAGCCAGAAAATAATGTGGATTCCAAGGATTCAACTCAGCTAGTCAGACTTGTACAGCAAACACCTTTACCTGCTGAATGATCTCTTTCCCTGACCCATGATCTCAACAGTTTTGAAGGGGATTGGTGAGCCATTTCATAGAGTATCCAGACTCTTGGGGATTCAGGAATTGCCTCCCAAACCACACAAACATTGATCTCCGTCAGACAGTTTATTGAGCATATGCCCCAGGACTGGTTGACCAGGGCCATAGCCCAGATTCAGGAACTAAACCTTGACCTCGACTTAAGATCCTACAGGGGTTTTAAGTCCAAAATTCACAAACATCTGTGACAAATTATTTCACCAATCAGGATTTAGGGATATGGGATTTCCTTAAGAATATGACTTTTTTTTATCCTGCTCCCATTGGTTGGGCTATTCAGTTGTGGCAGGTGACTTGCCTTCTCTAATATTCATGTTCTAACTTGTCTACCAGGATAGGACTTGTCTAACATTTATGCTTTAACTCGACAACCAAAATTCAGCTACCCAAGCAGGATGCCATTTCCCAGGGAGGAATTAGAAACTTAAATGCTACTTGACCATTACTCAAAATGGAAGTCTTATTCCAAATAGTTTCTTATATTGGTGCAGGTGTCTTTCTTACATTGGAGTCCATCCCAAGTGCAGCTTATATCATAAAAGCTTGTGCAAAGGTGCAGGAAGTACTGTTGACTGGTTGGTTTGGTCCAAGATTATTGTAGGTAACTATACAAAACAATTCTACTAACTTCTATTGTGATTAGTTTCCAAGGGCACAGAAGATAACAGAATATGTAACCAATCTTTGCATTAGGAAGTTTTCTAGTAACTGCAGAAACATAAGAGAAAGTTTCCTTATAATAACAGGCTAGCCAAGTAACTGTTACCTAGGCCTTAATATTTTATCTAGGCCTTAACATTCCATCTAGGCCTTAACATTTTGCCTAGACCTTAACATAGACTCAGTATGATGGAGAGGACTACTAGAAGATTGTCATTTTATCATATTATATCAAAGGAACAGGTTATCAACATAACATGTATGGTTGAGGTTCGCCTTGGTCCCTGAGGTCGTATTTGTCATGTATTTGCACTGTGAAGTTGATGGTTCCCCCTTCCTTTCTACACTGTGTTCTACAATGTGTATACTGGGAATAAAATCATGATGTGCAGGTCATACACACAGTGTGGAATTATGTATCACCAACTTGAATGAAGAGTGTTTGCATAATTGGATATCGACACTTCTCTGATTAGCTGGTTAATGATTCGATCACTTATTTACATTGAAGTACCCTTATGAATATTTTATACACTGGGTGATAATTACGTAGACCTTTATTTTATTGCTCAAAAACTTCAAAGTTTTATAGGGAGATCTTTAAATTGACTCTGTATGTCAGGTACCCTTTCATTGTGCTGGTTTAGTTTAATTTGTTTAGTTTTAAGCATTTCTAACTTTCTCTATCTCTATCTCTATCTCTGTCTCTGTCTTTGTCTCTCCCTCTCTCCCTCTCTCCCTCTCTCACTCTCTTTCATTCTCCCCCTTTCCCCCTCTCCCCTTTCCCCCTGTCTCTGACACCTCAAGATGCTCTAATCTTGTCTTGTATAGTTTCTGCCCCAAACTTAGAATTAATCATTTCACCAAGTTCCTTTCTTTGGCAAATGGTGTGGTGAAAAGACTTGAGCATTAGGTATTTTTGTCTTCTTAATATTTTACTGTCCTGCTACATTATAAAAAATAAGTTATTATAAAAACACATTTTATGAAATATCAATGCATGTAATCATAAGGCAGAGAAATTGGATACTTTAGGAAAGCCCACAAGATGTGAAAGCCAGTAGTTACTGTGGCTTATATACATTTGTGACAAAGGAGCATTACCCAGATAGCAAAGGGCTATTGATCCAAAACTTCTGGCTGACATTCAAAGAAAGCTGAATCTCTTCCAGCAACATGCATTTTGATTAAAGAAAGGAATTAAACTAGAGTTTAACCAAATAGAGTATGGAAGTACAGCACTTGATTGCTTATATACTCCTTCAAATATATTGTCATCCTAAAGTTAGTGGAGAGGCTATATTCAGCAGCTCAGATTTTGAAAAGGAAACCATCACAAGGTCTTGTGTGCCATTGAAAACTGGTCCAACTGAAGCCTAATAGTTTTAATCCTTGCAATGGATTAATTCATCTGTTTAGACAGAATTTTATATTGAAAAAAGTGACAAATGAGTTATATTTTTTGCATTTTAATCTTTTTAAATAACTTCATTGAATTTGTTCTTTGTTAACTTTACACACACACACACACACACACACACACACACACACACACACACACACATAGCATAGCATTCTGATTGCTGTAACCCCTACCTGCTCTCTTCTGCCCCCCTTCCCCTATTACCCCTCCCCTACAAGTTCCTTTCCCACATTCCTGTCCTTTTTGTTTTGTTTTAAGACCTATTGAGATTCACCAGGACCATCTATGTGACTATGCAATTAGAAATATCCATGGGAGACTGGTGGGTTCCTCAGTGGGTACACAACTGCTTCATGCTCAGAGTACATCAATAGCTTATTAAGGAGGGGTAGGGCTTTATGAGTCCCTCCCTGATCCATGATTGATTGTTGACAAGCTCAGTCTTCTGTATAGGCTTATTCTAGGTAGCTACAGCTGCTATGAGGCCATGATTGCATTGGCTGTGCTGTGTCTAGAACATAGTATTTCATAGCCTTTCTCCCTGTTTTCTGGCTCTTACATTTATCTATCTATCTATCTATCTATCTATCTATCTATCTATCTATCTATCTATCTATCTATCTATCTATCTATCTATAGCCTGTCTTCCAGTGACATTCCCTGAGCCTTAGAGGAGGTAGCAAAAATGTCATGTTCAGGGATGACCACCCAACCACCACTTTTTCTCAACACCTTGAGCAGTCAAAAGTTCCTATATTTACTGCCATCTATGGAAAAGAGATGGAGGCTGAGAATAAGATTTGCCTGTGAGTATAAGCATAAAGATTTAGAAGACAGTAGGGTGCCATGTCAATTTAGCAAAATGATATTACTTTGCTCACCCCTAGAGCCTGACACCTCCTCAAACAGGAATTTTTGACAGGAATTTACAATATCAGGCATGCAAAGCTAAGGAGAGAATTGTTGGTTGCCCCATAACATTGCTGCCACTTTTGAACACATGGTCACATCTTACCCGGAACATTGGTATTGTTCCGATGATTCACAGATGATTAAAACTATTGATACATTTTCTCTCTCAGCCACTTGCAAAGCATCTTCCAATACTTAAAGTCAGAAGGGGAAAAGTTCCCAGCTCGATTTCAGCTCAATTTCTCTATATCTTGCAACGAAGATATATTCTATCTTCAGCAGTGGGTCTTATCAACTAAGTTCTGGCGTGCAACCAAGGGAAATGTTAAGAGCCTGTATTATCGTTTAGGATGGAAGGCTCTGGGACCTCCCTAAACAACTCATGAGGAGATATCTTCACCTGGTGCTGGAATTTTTGTTTAATTACCCAGGGGATTTTTGAAGCATCATTATCAAACCCTGCAGGATATCTCCTGTCTAACTCTCTTTTATATCTTTAAGTTATTTTTTTTAATTGGGTGCATGCTTTCTTGTGTTGAATGCATTGGATGTAGTTTGCTTTCTCCCAATTAAAATGATATTTGTATATTCAACTGTGATTCAGAATCATGAAAGTATTTAACTCCCCAAGGCCATTCTTCCCTGAATAGTAGGGAGCTCCTGAAGTCTCATGGGCTTTTGCTCTCCTCAGCATGAGCCAATGCTTTAATTTTCCTAGGATCAACTTTGTAAAGTCTCTGTGAAGTTGCCAGTTTCTCTTCATCTCCTTGCCCCCACTTCTTCTCACATTCTCTCTCTTCCTCCTCTTTTTTTCTCACCATTTTGTAAAAATATTTTTGAATGTCAGATGTGTTTCTCAGCATTACTCTAGCTTCTGGCTTTGTTTTGTTTGTTTGTTTTTTTTTTTTAAATTTCCCTCTTTCCTCCATTCTTTGGAATACTCTCAATAGCTTCGAAATATCTGAGATTTAATGATGTGAAAACTGTGCCTGTAAAAAACCTACACATCTTCCCCCCAATTTCTTCCATTGTTTGTCTAATTTCCATCATTTGCTCACTTTTTATCTATTTTAAAATATCTATCTCTCGATTTTTGAAAATTTTTCAAAACTTAGCGTGTATATGTGTATAATATTTTATAATTCTGTGCCTTTTGGTTTGTTTTGATCTTTGAGATAGGTTCCAGGATGGGCTTGAACTTGATATGTAGGCAAGGGTGGCCTTGAGCCTTTTATCCTTCTGCTTCCATCACGTAGGCACTGGGACTACAGGGCTATATAACCCTGCATGCCCAGCTTTGACTCATCTTTACTTTTATTCATCATATTATTTTCATAGACAAGTTAATGGCTTCTCTATTTTTAAATGTTTAAATGAAATGTTCCAATATTATCTGCATTTTCATATATTAATATCTTCTCAATGTTCTTAATAAAATTATTTGGTTTTCTTTGGTTTGTATTTCTTATTCTTCTTGAGTTAACTACTGAATTCACTATTTTGGCTTTGTTTATTGAATGAGTAGTTTATACTCTGGAAACAGCATCTGCTTCCTACATCAAATCACCATTTTCCTTATTCTTAAGTGTTTTATACTGGCTAATTTTGTACATGTTCTTCGGTCATGCTTGTGGTTTTGTTCTTTGTTCTCAGTTTGGTTTCATTGCCCTCATTTTACAATGTGTAGAACTACATCATTCTCCCTTTCATGGCATTTCATTGCTAACATAAAGGTCAAAGTATGTGTATCATGATACACTGGATTTCCAGTACATCGGGTGAGTGAGTGAGTGTGTGTGTGTGTGTGTGTGTGTGTGTGTGTGTGTGTGTGTATGTGTGTAGTGCAAAAAGACACTTCATTTAACCAACATAAAAGAAGAATGCAAGTATCCATAGTATCCATAGACCTATGCCACTTCTCAGTATCATAATGATCACTTCTAAGCTGATGCTGTTAGAACCCTAGGGTATTTCCCAAGATAAATGCAGCAAGCAAACACTCTTCCAACAGAAACAGAACTCAGCATAACATGAGACAAGATGAAAGAGAAAACAGCAATCCCCATACCATCAAACATACCATGTTTGGATTAAACTATGACATCCCCTACAGTAGTGCTTATTATATACAACTAGCTATAATCACTTTAGAATGTTTTTGACATTCAAAGTGTAAGCCACATCCTATATCAATTAAATAGTTGTCTCTGGGGTGGGACTCAGGTGTAGATATTTATAAAGCACCCAAAGGGATTTCAATGGACAAACAAGGTAGAATCCATTGCTCCATATATACTACCTGAAGCACATCCAGCTGAACCATATTTGCTTATACATCTGTGCCTTAAATCTATGGATCTCTATAATATATAACTATATAACTATATATAGCTTAATAATTCTATATAAAATATATAGCTATATATAACTATATATAATTTATATATTTATGAATATATATAATTTATATATAAATACATATAAATATGATACACACACACACACACACACACATATATATATATAAAATTTCTCTATGTAGTTGTAGTTCTGGCTGTCCTGCAACTCTTTCTGAAGATCAGGCTAGTCTCAAACTCAGATCCACCTGTCTCTGCTTGCGGAGTACTGTGATTAAAGGCATTCATCACCACTGCCCATCAACCGAAGATATTTCTAAAACATTGTTTCTAGGCTCCATACTTAAGCATTCAACAAGTCTGTCTAAAATAGCTGGAAAATTGGCATGAATGTTACCTCATAAGATTGATAGTTAGTCCTCAGACCACACCTTCAGACTCACTATTGTAGATACCTGAATTTTAGTTTTAGATTGGTGACAATATTTAAAATTTAGCTGCAATATGAATACTTTGAAGAAACCACCATGACTAGGGTGTCCAATAAGAAAGAACACAGCATAGATGTTTTAAGACCATGTAAATTTGCTTTTTATAAACCTGCTGTGCTCTCACTTAATAAAAGTCTTTATAAAGTATTTATTAACAAGTACTTTGAAGGCAGCCAAACTGATTGCCATATTAACAATTCAAGTATGATGTAGTTGCTTCAATCTAAGAATTTCATTTAGTATTTCAACATTAATATCTAATTAACTGCTAATGTTTTCTTATATTTTTATGGGCGCTCCAATGTGTAGATTATTTCTTAATTTGCACTGATTTCTGCAGCAAAATGACTCAATATTTTCCCTCATCTCTAAGGATCTATGACACTAATACATTCTCGGAACTTTTTAAAAAAATGAATTGCAGTTACAGATCAAAGTTTTGAATTTTAATACTGTATGAGTAGATGAATTTCTTTGAAATAGTAAAAGATTCCTGGTGCTATAGGACCTAAGACAAGAACTGACAAATTTTGACCTATACACCATGGTCAGTCTATAGCCTTACATGTGTTCCTTTTTATATTGTCTGTGGCTGCTCTCATGACACAGTGGCAGACCTGAGGAGTTAGTTCCACAGGATCTGCTCCGGCAGCAGACAGAACCCAGAAAAGGAATTCCTCCTGTCACATAATAATCAAAACACCAAATGCACAAAACAAGGAAAGAATATTAAAATCAGTAAGGGGAAAAGATCAAATAACATATAAAGGGGGACCTATCAGAATTACACCAGACTTCTCACCAGAGACTATGAAAGCTAGAAGATCCTGGGCAGATGTCATACAGACCCTAAGAGAACACAAATGCCAGCCCAGGCTATTATACCCACCAAAACTCTCAATTAACATAGAAGGAGAAAACAAGATATTACATGACAAAACCAAATTTATACAATATCTTTCCACAAATCCAGCCCTATAAAGAATAATTAGATGGAAAACACCAACACAAGGAGGGAAATTACACCCTAGAAAAAGTAAGAAAGTAATCTTTCAACAAACTCAAAAGAAGATAGCCACACAAACATAAAAATAACATCAAAAATAACAGGAAGCAACAATCACTATTCCTTAATATCTCTTAATATCAATGGACTCAATTCTCCAATAAAAAGCCATAGACTGACAGACTGGATATGTAAACAGGACCCAGCATTTTGTTGCATACAGGAAACACACCTCAGTTATGAAGATAGACACTACCTCAGAGTAAAAGGTTGGAAAACAATTTTCCAAGCAAATGGTCCCAAGAAACAAGCTGGAGTAGCCATTCTAATGTCGAATAAAATCAACTTTCAACCAAAAGTTATCAAAAAAGATAAGGAAAGACACTTTGTACTGGTCAAATAGACTTAATGGGTAACTTCAGCAAGTGTTACAGATATCTGATGAAT
>CM052722.1:19856501-19894338 GCA_028551405.1 Uromys caudimaculatus | reverse complement strand
AAAAAAAAAAAAAAAAAAAAAAAAAAAAAAAAAAAAAACCTTATAGAGATCCAGGCATAGTGCTTGCCTTTAATCCTAGCACTTAGGAGGCAAAGTCAGGTAAATTTCTCTGTGAGTTTGAGGCCAGCCTGGTCTATATAATGAGTTACATGACAGCCAGGTATACATAGTGAGAATCTATCTCAAACAAACAAATAAAGCTACAGGGCACAAATTTTCTGACAAATTTCTGATAAGAGAAAGAAAAGATTGTGGTTCTGTAGAAGTCATTACAGTTGTTCTAAGAAAGAGTAAAAACTCCCTAGATTCAAATAAGGTAAAATTTCAAAGAAAATGGGGATTAAAAAGATCCATTGGCTTAAACAAATGTTCATAATGGCTTTTGATATAATTTATTCCCTGGAACAGTGGGATAAAATCCAGAATAAAGTGGGTTAAAATGAAGATGCTAGGACAGGACACAGAGGCAGTAAAAGTGGACAGCAATTACAGAGAAAATGAAAAGGGTGAGTGAATCTGAAGAGACACAGGAAGTTTAATAGAGATATGGTACACAAGATAGAAAATAATTAAATTAAGGGTTGATGAGAAGGAAAAACAAAGGACTATGAAGTCTCTAATAATAGGAAATACAGAAAGAAGGTAGTGGTAATAGGCTTAAGGGGGAGATATTTATCTTCAGTGACAACATAAAACAAGAGAAAATGCTTACAGAAGAAAAATTCATTTGTGCTATGATGGCAGAGCACTGATGGAGTTACAGTATATTAGGCTTTTATTTTCCTTATTATGAAATAAGATCATTTTTTAAGAAAGCTAAGTTAGGAAAGGGCTGGAGGGATAGCTTACTGCTTGCTGCACAAGGGTGAAATTCTGAATTTGGATCCCTGGCATCAAGCTAAAAAGCTGGTCCCATGTTTGCAGTCCCAGCACTGAAAACTAGAGAGGCAGATCCTGGAGACTTGCTGATCAGCCAGTCTAGTCATCCAGTGAGCTCTGGATTCAGCAAGGGACCCTATCTCTCTTAGTTAGCGATTCCATTGTTGTGAAGGACACCATGACCAAGGCAACTCTTATAAAGGAAAACATTTTAATTGGGTCTGCCTTATACTTTCAGAGATTCAGTCCATTATCATCATGGCAGAAAGTATGGCAGTGTACAGGCAAACATGGTCCTGGAGGAGCCAAGAGTTCTGCATCTTGATGCTACTAAAGCCAGGAAAGAATGTCTCATGAGCAGCTAGGAGGAAAATCTCCTTGACCACCCCTACAGTGACACACTTCCTCCAACAAGGACACACTTCCTATTAGTGCCACTCCCTGGGCCAAGCATATTCAAATCACCACACTGTCTAATAACTTAAAGATGAAGGTGACAGAAGATACCCAACACTAACCTCTGGTCTTCAGAGGCACACATATAACACATGTAACTGCACCCCCAACACATGCAAACAACAACAACACACACACACAAACACACACACACACACACACACACACACACACACGGAAGAAATAAAAGATGAATGACAGATGAAATGTAGGCGAAGATTACAATAAAGACAAATATTTCTGTCTTCATAATAGCTTGTAAGTTCTAAGTGGATGGTAACTCTATTAATGACATTGATTCATTATAGTCTTGTGTAGCTAAGATACTATATATTTTAAAACAATAATGAGAAGTATGATAATGTCAGTGATTTGGGGAACACTAACACTTGAAATAATTGAAGACCAAGAGCAGGTATGGTAAATGGCACGTTAGGTGACTTTGGAGACTATGAACTTACTGTGAGTAGATAGTTACTCACCAAATCATTTTCCTCTTCTTTAAGATAGCCATCTTATGTATATTTTCAGGCCTATCATGAAGCCAATAGTTGAGTCTGGTCCAAAAAGATGAGCAGAGCAGAAGGTATAGTACTGTCCTTTATGGCCCTATCTCCATAATCTTCACATATGTGCTGTTTTCTTTTTCTTCCTTCATTGGATGGCTGGATATAGTGAACTCTTAACAATTTAGAAGCAGATAGAGCCACAACATGGGAAGAACCTGTGTTTCTGAGTGCAGTGTTTGGAGAACAGACTTCTATAAGAACCATCTGAGCAAAAATCCACATGTTTTTTCTTCTTGTATTAGTGACTTGTATTAGTCAGGGTTCTCTAGAATAGCAGAACTTATAGAATGACTCTCTCTCTCCCTCTCTCTCTCTCTCTCTCTCTCTCTCTCTCTCTCTCTCTCTCTCTATATATATATATATATATATATATATATATATATATATATACACACACACACATATATATATATGTATGTATATATATACATATATTTATATGATATACTAGAATCACTTATAGGCCATGGTTCAATTAATCCAGCAATCCAGCAATAGCAGACTATGAACGGAAGGTCCAAATAGTTGCTTAGTCTACAAGCTGGATGTCTCGGCTGATCTTCAGCAAACCAGGGAATTTCCCCAAACAAATAGGCTCTAATGCCAGTGAAGGAATGGACTTCTAGTAAGGCCAGGACAAGCAGGAAAAAACAAAAGCTTCTTTCTTCCATTTCCTTATCTAGACTTTCAGCAGAAGGTGTGGTCCAGATTAAAGGTATGTCTTCCTACCTCAAGATCCAGATCAAAAGCATGTGTATTTCTACCTCAAAGGTCCAGAGTACAAATTGCTTCAACCACATTAATAATAATAATAATAAGCAAAAATAATTTTCCACAGGTGTGCCCTACATTTCTGGATTGTAGTTCATTCCAGATATAGTCAAGCTGACAACCAAGAATAGCCATCACAGTGACTTTCACTATGTGAAGCTTCTAAAATTTGGGGATGAGCTGTCAGAAGAGTTGCTCTCTTTGTAAATATGTCTTTTCCTTAATAGTGGTGAACAATCCTGTGCAGATTCTGAGAACTGGTAACTGCCTTGTCTGTACTAAATAGTTCAAAGTCATCAAAGTCCCAGGGGGCCTACAACTGAATGAGTAATGAAAGGAGTAATGAAGAAACAATTGAATTTGTGAACAATTACATTCATTGAATAATGAGTACATAACTAATTAGGATCCCTGCTTAGAGGCAAAGGATGTGAGAACCTTTAGCAGCATATTTGGTAGTTCACAAACATAAAATGGATCCCTAATATAAGGAAGATACTAGGGCAAGTCCATTTATAGATAGGAATATTAGATTCCCCTAATCACAGTCTCTGAGTAGACTGGACCTATATAACCATAAAACATCCCTGTAGAGAATCAGAAGAGAAAAGACTTCTTTCAGTTTCATCTCAATGCCATTTTGTGCTGCAGGCTCACCCCTCTACCTGCAGAAAGAGCTGCTATTTCAAGAACTAGGTGTTGAATCCACTGGTCATGGACGTTTCCATCAAATGAGACAATTGTCCTTATTGACAATCACAAACACTAGGAATTAGAATAAAAGTAGATGAAATGACATGTAGAACCTAATCTGTACAAGAAGGAACCCTATAGAGTCGATAACTTCACGGACCTAACATTCTTCATCATACCTTGCCTGTTTTCACAGATACCTTCATTGTTGGAGTGAGATAATCGGTCAATCCCGGGATGCAAATGAAGCAGTAAGGAAAAGGAGTGTCCTCTACTTCTTTCTGAAATATCGGCCACTGCGTAGTCACTTTTAGAGCCAGAGGTAGGACTCTGAACTTTGCAGAAAGCAATATACCTTCCTCTGCTCTATACCACTCCCTATTCAAACAGTTCTCCTTTCTCATCCTCCTCATTTCTGCCCATTGAATCTTTACCCAAGCTTCACAATCCCAGGGTAGCTGTTATGAAGTAAGAAGCTGAGACTGAGAAGACAGTTAAATAAATGATGGAGCTGTTTTAGGTTTGGGAGTGCCATAGACTTTAATTTAAACCCTCTTTTATCACTTACTAGCTCTATATTTTTGGTTTAATCATGTGACTTCTCTTAAAGGTGGGAACAAACACCAGTCATCTGTGATCACCATCATTTAGATTAAATTCTCCAAAGAGTATTAGATAATCATAAATAATGATCTTTGGGGTATTTGAGAAGAGGAGAATATTTTCTGTTAGTTCAGACATCATGGGTAAGTGTTCTGAAAAAGTAAGGAGAATATGAGATAACAAGCTCGCGTTGAAGGAATACCCATCTGTACTAAACCAAAAACTCCATCTATCTCTAGCCTAACCTGATCCAGTGCCTAGGAACATGCCTCCACATGTCTTCTCCAAGGTCAGCACATAGCTCTTTTTTTTGTTACTTTTATGTCTTGCCACCAAAGTTACTTCCTCCGGAGGTCTTCTCTGGAACCTGTCTCTTTACAGTAGTGTGGTAGGTTGGACGGAAATTAACCCCCAGAGTAAATGACCCCCAGAGGCTCTTATGCTTGAATACTTGTGCCGCAGTTGGTGGAACTGTTTGGGAAGGATGAGGAAATGTGGATTCTGGTGAGCTCTGGGGTTTCAAAAGCCCGTGCTACTCCTGGGAACCACACAGGCCAAAAGAAGCAGGTAGGCTAACTGAAGATGTTCACCTCTCTCCCCTTTCCTCAAAAATCCAATTCCACAGTTTTATCTCTGGGTTTGTAACAAACCACCTGCCAAACCTTCCCTTTCTCTCTGCCCATAGCTCTAGTGGATTATGCAGATCTTCTCCAGCCTTTTATCCCTCACATCCTTTTGTCCTAGCCACTGACTCCAGCCAGCATTGCCTGGGGAACCTGATGCCCAAGCCTGTTAGAGAATCAAGTAGGCCTGGGAAGCAGGTAGGTAAACTTTGAGCCTCTACTCTCCCTTGCTTCCTCCCAATCCAGTCCATAAGTCTCATCACAGCTCTGTCTGCCTGTTATGGTCTCTGTTGAGTCTCTTCCTCCATGCCCAGGAGACAAATTCAACAGCATCTTGGAGTATCCTTGTGTCGTAATGTCATGACAGGGCTGTTTTTCCTTCTTTTTTTTTTTTTTTTT
This sequence comes from Uromys caudimaculatus, assembly GCA_028551405.1. Lineage (NCBI taxonomy): Eukaryota > Metazoa > Chordata > Mammalia > Rodentia > Muridae > Uromys > Uromys caudimaculatus. The sequence goes on along the minus strand of CM052722.1, from coordinate 19,889,345 downwards.
TTTTTTTTTTGGTACATTTATTTGTTTATTTTTACCCTTTGCATATGTACTATGGCTTCTGGTTTTATATTTTTATGGATTTCCTGAGTGTGTGAATGAGTAGGTCTCTGTGCCTATATCTGTTTCTTGTACAATTTTGGGAGGCTCTTTTCCTGTTTGTTTGTTTGTTTGTGGTGTCCTATTCTGATTTGTTTCTTTTTGTTTTATCTTATCTTATTTTATTTTTATTCCTGTGGTTCCTGTTTGTTTTCTAAGAGACAGGAAGAAAGGGAAGATGGGGAGGAACTGGGAAGAGTAGAAGGAGGGTAGACCATAATTACATTGTATTATATAAAAAAAAAATGTTTTCAATAAGAGAAAAAAAAAAAAGTTCATGCTACTCCCAGTGTGCTCTCTGCCTCCTGCTTGAGATTTTACAATGTGAGTTCTCTGCTGTTCCTGCTACTATACCTTTGCTTGGACCACATGGACTCTAATGCTCTGTAACCATATATCCAATTAAACACTTTCCTTTATAAGTTGCCTCGATCATGATATTATTTTATTACAGCAGTAGAAAAGTAACTAATACAAATTGTGAAATCTAGCTTTCACTTTCTGTACCATTTGTTGTATAGATTTTTAACAACACAAAAATCATCTCTGTATTTACTTGTTTATTACTCTCTACTTCAATTTGAGCTCCAACAAGGAAGGAGCCTCCTATATCTCCACCTTATACCTAGTGTGTGGCACATTGTAGGTGAACAGCAACATTTTAAAACAATAAATGAAAATTGAAAATGTACCATGATAACTACATCAGTTTCATCCAAAAAATGTACTAAAAGCATTATGAAAACATCTATTATTCATAAAATTTTCTCAAAATAAATATGTATACAAAAATGAATTTTCTCAAAGTGAACCATGCTTTAGCCTTCCATTCAGAGAGAGAGAGAGAGAGAGAGAGAGAGAGAGAGAGAGAACACCTGATTTTTCTTTAATAGGAATTCCTTATGGGGCCAGATGGGGTGTGAAAAAACTACAATGCTTTATATACCTGCACATAATTTTTTAGATAGAATCTATATATTTTCTTGAGAACTGGAAGTAAGGAGTATAATTAATCCTACCTGCAAACTGAGTTACATACTCTGTTATGTGAGTTTTTCCTAGGAATATGTGAATCATTGTCTAGTCACCCAACAACCTGTCAAAGGAATAATTCCATCTGAGTCTAGTTTGGTGAGTCAATGCGTTTATTTTTTTTAATCTATTTATTTATTTATTTATTTATTTATTTATTTATTTATTTATTTATTTATTTAAAACTCCAGCACCCTCTGACTGTTCCCCATCCCATACCTCCTCCCTGCCTCCCTGTCTCCATGAGGATATCCCCACCCCACCCTCACCCCACCAGAACTCTAAACTCCCTGGGGCCTCCAGTCTCTTGAGGGTTAGGTGCATCTTCTCTGACTGAACCCAGACCCAGCAGTCCTCTGCTGTATATGTGTTGGGAGGGCCTCATATCAGCTGGTGTATGCTGCCTGGTTGGTGGTCCAGTGTCTGAGAGCTCTCGGGGGTCCAGGTTAGTTAAGACTGCTGGATGGGGGTAGAGAGATGGCTCAGTGGTTAAGAGCACTGACTGCTCTTCCTAGAGGTCCTGAGTTCAATTCCCAGCAACCACATGGTGGCTCATAGCTATCTGTAGTAGGATCAGATGACCTCTTCTGGTGTGTGTGAAGACAGCTACAGTGTACTCATATACATAAAATAAATAAATAATTTTTTAAAAAAGACTGCTGGTCCTCTAACAGGGTTGCCCTCCTCCTCAGCCTCTTTCAGCTTTCCCCTAATTCAACCACAGGGGTCAGCAGCTTCTGTTCAATGGTTGGGTTCAAATATCTGTATCTGACTCTTTTAGCTGCTTGTTGGGCCTTTCGGAGGGCAGTCATGCTAGGTCCCTTTTTGTGAGCCCTCCATAGCCTCAGTAATAGTGTCAGGCCTTGGGTCCTCCCCTTAAGCTGGATCCCACTTTGGGCCTGTCACTGGACCTCCTTTTCCTCAGGCTCCTCTTCATTTCTACTCCTGCAGTTCTTTCAGACAGGAATAATTATGGGTCAGAGTTTTGACTGTGGGTTGGCAACCCCATCCCTCACTTGATGCCCTGTCTTTGTGTTGGAGATGAACTCTACAAGTTCTCTCTCCCTACTGTTGGGCACTTCATCTAAGGTTCCTCCCTTTGAGTCCTGAGAGTCTCTCACTTCCCAGGTCTCTGGTGCATTCTGGATGGTCCCCCAACCTCCTACCTCCTGAGGTTGCCTATTTCCATGCTTTCTGTTGGCTCTCAGGGCTTCAGTCCTTTCCCCCCAACTAATACCAGTTCATGTTACCCTCTCTCCCCATCCCCTTTCCCTCCCAGGTCCCTCCCTCCCCCCTCTTGTGGTTGCTTTCTTCTCCCTCCCAAGTGGGACTCAGTCATCCTCACTTGGGTCCTTCAGCTTGTTGACCTTTTTTGAGTTCTGTGGACTGTATCTTGGGTATTCTGTATTTTTTGAGCTAATATTCACTTATTAGTGAGCACATACCATGCATGTCCTTTTGGGTCTGAGTTACCTCACTCAGGATGATATCTTCTAGTTCCATCTATTTGCATGCAAAACTTAGGATGTCCTCATTCCTAATAGTTGAGTAGTATTCCATTGTATAAATGAACCAAGGTGTGTGGATGAGGAGTTACTTATAGAACACAGATTACTCAAAGGCAGCTGCATCACCAAAAAGTCCAGGTCAATATAGGTAATGACTCATGAAAGATACATCCACAGAACTCCTTGTGACTTCAAATTAGATGAGCTGTTTGGAGAGCCTCTCTTTACTAGCAATTGTCACTGCTTGCATAACCCTGAGGAAGGGCCTCGTGACCTCAGGAATATTGGTAAGCTTTTGCAGCTTCTAGAGACCAGTAGGTATTGTGTTTCCTAAGTAGTATGACCCCCTTCTTTCTAATAGTGCAACTGGCCTGGCCAAATGAAAACAGTCTAAAAATGTACTTTTGTGTTTCTCAGCTTGACTATCAGACTATTGAAACAATAAACTACAAAGAAATGGGAAAATTATTCACAAATCTCATGCTGGGAGAAAATAGCCCTTGCCAGAGTGGAAACTTGTGTTTGGGGCAGGGGGTTCTAACAATTCTAACATGTCAGCCTTCTTTACCTGATAAGGATGAAGTTAAGTCAATGGTGGGCAGAAACACACCTTGATCAGAACTGCTTAGATATGCAAATACTTGATCTTCTTTCTAAGTTTCATTTTATGTTCCCACCATGAGAATAATTTTGGGGGTATATCTCTTAATCCATTTTCCCAATATGACCATTTTGTGTAAATTTCCTTTTTATTCTTTCTACTACTAATTTCACTCCTTTAATTGGCTACTGGAGAATGGGTGGTCAAAGGTGACTTTGACCACAGGCTGTGAGCCCCAAGTTTGATAACAGGAGAGGATTTTTTCTATATGGAGGATATGGCTATGTGACATATTTAAACATTGGAGAGGCCCCAATGAGGGGTTGATTCTAGGAGAGCTCATCAGACCCAATAAATCAAGTGATGATTATGAAGAGCTTGGAACCAACCCCAGAGGGTTGGAAGGAAAGAATAACATGAGCTTCCCTGAGGACACAAACATTTGTAGGATAATGAGACTAGGAAGGCAGAAATAGCATGAGTTAGAGGAAAAGGCTGATGGTTCTCAAAACTCTTTGACACTTTAAAACCCATGTTTTGGGGAGGGAGTCAGAGCCTACTTATCCTAGAAACTGACATTCGGTGTTCCACAGGAACGGAACTTAGAAAGCAGTAGCAATAATCATGTCTTGTGGGAACAACAATAACACACCTCTACAGGGCTTTTGAGGCCAGCAGGGTCATGGAAAGTTTCAGATATATGAAAACTCCTGCTGAACAACACTGAAGTGAGAGACCTAGCTATAGTTGGTGTAATAATACCACTGCACAGCTCTCCTGGATATTTAGGGCCCGTGTGTCCAAAGACCTTTTTTTGTTCTTGTTTTTGTTTCTGTTTTGATTTTCTTTTTTCTTTTTTTTTCTTTTCCTTTTTCTTTTTCTGTCTGACAGCCAGAGCAATCAGAGGCTGAGCTTGACAAATGGGTACCAGAAAGATTGACCCAAAGACCTCTAAAAAGGGGAAATTTGCAAGGTACTGTCATTTCTGCATAAGCAGATAGAAGCTGGGAAAAAAGCGAATCCAACAGTGAGAGTAATAGAATCATATTTGTCCTTACAAGCTGGTAGAAAGGGAGATATTCAAGTGGATTTATGGCTACCAACAAGGCTAAGCTCCTCTAATTTCTGCATTGCCAGAATGGAAACCATGATTAACAAGTTCTCCTACACCCATGGCACTGATCCCAGAGGTTTGGGTCTTAGAGCATATACAACATTTTCTGGCCTAAGAAAAAGAATCAACACATTCCTAATGAAAGTCTAAAAAAAATAAGGCAGTTTCAACTTTTGAGGCAAATGCAGACATTTAATTCTCTATTAAGTGCAGTTCAGTTTTATTAAGTTGAAAACAATTTGAAGAAAAAGTCAATAAAATTGGAGTTTGGCTTAAATTAATGAACAGCACTTATTGCTTCTCACCAGATACACAGCTCTGTCAGTAAATTGTTTTCAGGATGACAGACATTTAACAAGTCTTTGCAGGAGCAAAATTAGAAAAGGTGCAAGATATAGTATATCATAATAAAATAAATATATTGGATTGAGATTTTATGTTATTAAAAAAAAGTATCTGCAGGAAAGAAAGCCTCTCACATATCCATTACAAAAGCATAGCAAAGCAACTGAATTTCTAAGCCAGAAGGAGGTAAACTTATTCAATAAAGGATTAATAGTAAATATCCACAGCTATGTGATCCATATACATTGTTATAAATAGACTATTCTATTAATATAACTCAAAAATAGTTACATTAAAACAGGACTAAATAAATGTGGCTGTGTTTCAGCACAACTTTTCTTATCGACACTGAAATATGAATATCATACAATATATACATGTTACAAAATATTACTCTTGTTTTATCAGTTGAAGCTATAAAAGCCAAGGTTAGCTCTTGAACCATATGTGAACAGATGTCAGGGTTGGAAAGATAGCTTTATGTACAAAAGCTCACTCCAGGAACATGAGGTCCAGAGTTCAAAGCCTCTGAGTTCATGGAAAAGCCAGACAGGTGTGGCACTGTTTGGGATCCCAGCACTCAGAATACAGGTACAGCATCCCTAGGGCAAACTGCCTGGCTAGCTTTGCTAGGCTTGACCTGAATGGGTGAGCTCAGAATGGGCTTAACAATGAGCTCTATCTCAATAAATAAAGTAGAAAGTTCTCAAGAAAGACACTTGATGTCAACTTGGGTCTTCCACATGCAGGTGTGGTCCCATGGACCACATGTGAACACATTCTTGTGTATGCACTCATCACACACACACACACACACACACACACACACACACACACACACACACACCAAAAATAGATGACAAATCAAGCTTGGCTAGTACAGACTGCAGTTTGTTCATTCACATTTAAAATGATGACCTGGTGCTGATGATCTGCAAAGGAAAAGAAGTCAGACTTTCTCACAGTCACACAATGTAGGTAGCTAATTTATACCATTCTGTCGTTTCCTATTACTGTTAATCTCAAAGTCCACCGTGAAAGCTAACGTGATGATCTGTGGACTCTTAACCACTCTTTCATCTGCTTTTCATCTTCTACCCCAAAGCTTTTGAGTTTTCTTTCCTTACAAACTGTTTCCTCTTTCCTAGAGTGCAGTTACTCCCACTGGTGTCTTTAGTGGATGTTCTTCATTACACATTAAGGTGCAATCAATAGCATTGATAGAGTCATTTGGAATTATAGAGATGAAAGAAATTACACTTTGCTTTGAAGGAGTCTATTCGCTGTGATAAGACTTTTATGATAAGAACAGCAGACAGTGCTTCTGGATCTTCATTACTTATTCTTCCCCACTTTGTTGCATTTAATGCATGAACAGCATGGATTACTAGGGCAACAGTAAAGTTATGAAGCAGAAAAGATAACTTTCATTTTTATCCTCCCCAAATAACCACAGACAAACTTTCTCCAAAATGAACCACTCCCTGCAAGTAGGTTTATGTGGTGTGTGTGTGTGTGTGTGTGTGTGTGTGTGTGTGTGTGTGTGTGTGTGTATGGGTGTGTATGTATATGTGTGTGTATTGAGAATGAGAGAGAGAGAGAGAGAGAGAGACACTCTGCTGTAACATTCATGACAATGCTAAGTTTTTCATGAGGTCAAACTCGGAGCTTGACCGGTCTCGTGTGACAATGGGCCTGATTACAATTCCTAAGAACGTATTTTCTTGATTTAGTTATAATACTAAATGTATGTTCATTGTGTAGTTGTAGGAGCTGGGGTCCATCTGCAAGGAGAACAGAGTAAGTTCCCCTTTGCATTGTGCACAGTCTTAGTGGGAAAAGTGAGTAAACCATGGACATACTAGTTAAGCCAATTGGATGATATGTTCAAAATAATGGCAGGCTATATGGAGTAAAGGATTAAAGAAATTCAGGAAATCAAGAGTTCTGGTTCTGGCATTTCTCATTCTATATATGAAGGAAGTTAGGCTTGTGAAGAAGTTGACATTTGAGAAAAGGCTTCAAGGATGGGAGGAGTTTGCTGGACTGATATCTCAGGAAACAGAAAGCATTCAGGTGAAGAAACAGCTAAAGTAAAGACTGATAGAAATGCTACCCTTTGGAATCATTCCTCTTATGGTGTAGAAAAGTTCAACCTAAAGGGTTGTCTCTTATAAAAATCACTAATACCTCTACTCTTCCTCAAATAAAATAGCAAAACTGGTTTCTTCGACTATCTCCTCTTTGTTCATTATCTAATTCATTAACACCATAGGAAAGATTTCTAGTTCCGAGTTTAATTGGCTTTCTAAAATGGCCTCTTTTATCCTGTGATGATAGGTAACAAAAGGAAGAAGTTAAGCTCTGAAAATTGGATAATTAGACATTAAAATCCAAGCTGGGAGTGGTGGCACATACCTGTAATCTCAGCACTTGGAAAGTAGAGACCAAAGACTCTGAAGTTTAAGGTCATCAGCTACATAATGAATTTGAGATCACCTTGGGTTATATGAGACCTTGTCTTAAAAGAAAATCTTCTTTAAAGTTTTTAATAAAACTTAAATCTTAATTCGACATATTAAAACGAATGTGGCTTTCACCAAGATTGCATCAATTACCTGAATTAAAAAGGGAGAACATAATATGTTAGCTACAGGGACTTCTCTGAAGATTAAGTAGAATATTCAGTACAGTAGTACATGTGAAACAATACAAGGTCGGACACATTTTCTGTTATGCATCAATTTCTTACTTTCTACATAGGAAAAGTAATTTTGATGATTTAACAGAGCTTCATACGGAGAACTTTATTACTCAAGTTTGTTCTTTGAGTTTTGTCCACATAAAGGTATCCCAAGTGGAATAAAACATACATCTAGGTGTTCTTCCACACTACTTGTGGCCTTGACTATGCCAACAAGGATGCTACTGTTGTCCTTGGTATCTCTGATGAACTGTGCACGTGAAGGTTTTCTTTTTTAGAGCACAATAGCTTGCTATTTACATCAATGTATACTCGGGAAGAAGAATAAACTAACTGCCTAATTAGTTTAAGAAGGGAGAGAAAAGCTTTGTATGAATCATTTCTTTCCTTCCTATTTTATAGAATTTTAAAATTGTATAATCAAAATCTCTCCCTGATAAAATAATCCAAGATAAGAATTTTGCTACCTGTAGAGAAAGGATAAGGCGGAGAAATGCTGTACCAAAAAAAAAAAAAAAAAAAAAAAAAAAGAGAGAGAGATATCTACTACGGTGACAACTGGAAGCAGAATAAAAACCCACTATGTCTTATAAATAAATATCATGATTTGAAGTACTAGACATAAGAAAGGGAAGACATAATTATAAACCTGTGCCTCTGAGAATGTTATTTAATGAAGCAAATGATCACAAACCCCCAGTCAGGAGCCAGTCTCACATTGTTAGCAATTTCTACTAAGAGGGAAGGAAGGAACCCAAGGAATCACTAGACTGAGATAAATCAGTGTTTTCATTTCTAGTGAGCTTTCCCACACACATTCATGTCAGCATCCTTATAGACTCATCTCTCAGGTGCTTTTGAGAATGGAATGATTGAGCAAAGAAAAACCTTTTCTTCTCATCTCCCACACAACAGGCTAATTGTGTTATATGAACAGAATCGAATAACCTCCTTGAAAAGACTTTCGAATCTTCCAAAACAAAAGCCTCAATCCATGATGTTCTCTTCAAAGCTGAGTGTTTCCCACTGTAACAGGAAAAGTGGGAAAACTGTCTCCCTGGAGACAGATGGGCCAGTTGGTCAGCATGATCTTGGGCAATTTACTGAAATTTCTGCATCTTTGCCCTCTTTTGTGAAACGGAGAGTGATGCTGTCTTAGAATGACAGTCTGGCAAAGAAGACTTGGAAAGCAAACCCTTAGAACCTCTGTAATTTCCATCAAGTACTCAGACTCAAGCCACCACAGGCAAAATGAACTCAGCAACAATAGCAAATCACAGGACTGTGAGATGATGGCTCATTTGGTAAAGCATGAGAACTAGAGTTTGGATGCCCAGAGCCCATGTGAAATAGAATAACAGGTATGGTTGTACATACCTGCAACCTTGGTCCAAGAAGGGAGAGAGTGGGGACAGGTAGACCTCTGGAGCTCTCTGGCCAGCCAGTGTAGCTGGTGTGTGAGCAATAGGTTCAGTAGAAGACCATGTCTCAAAAGATAATATGGGAACTGATCCAGGAAAATACCTAACATTCATCTCTGGCTTTCACAAGCACATCATGCACAGCTACAAATACATGTGCACATACACACAGTGTACACACACACACACACACACACACACACTTTAAAGTATTTAGGTTGTAACTTATAGGAGACCCTTTAAGTCATCAAATTGGAGATTGTTGTCTACAGAGTATCTCTTTTAGCTCCAGGAAGGTGACTCAGGTATGCCTTGATCTACAAATAACACTCTTAACATTAGTGTTTTAAAATAAAAAGAGACCTCTAGGACACAAATATTAACATATAAACAGGATACCTTAACCTCCTTGGAATTGCCAATTCTGATCAATTCTGCAAAAACTAGCAACAATCTTGGTAGTTTACAATTTAAATGTTTTTCAAAACACTAGGATGTTGTCATAAAGCAAGTTTCCCCTTCAGATTCCCCACAGCGAGGCAAGCCTTCTCCTCGCCATGCCCATAAGTTAAAACTGATAACTGCAATGACTTTTGACTTTTGTAGTTTTCAGGATTTTTTTGAGGAGTTGTTTATTGGTTGGGGTTTTTTTGTTGTGGTTGTTTTGTTTTTTTGTTTTGTTTCCCTTTTGGTTGGTTGGCTGGTTGGTTGGTTGGTAATACAAAGTGTGTGGTACCTTAAATCTCAGACCACTGTTTCCAGTGTTCAGTCCAATATAATAATGAGCCCTTCACTCTTCATTTGGAAGTTCCTGCCCAATTCCCCTGGGTCTGCTATAGGACAAAACAACAACAACAACAACAAAAAAAAAGAACAGTGCCTGTCTGGATTTCTCCTGCAAGTAAAGGTTTATCCCAGCACTCTGAATTTCTTGATGAGGCTGGGAGGTTTAAGGAGGGGTTGATTCTTTTCAAATGCTACGTGATGAGCTGCTTCACAGTCTCATTTAGAGTTGATGTTATTGATCTCATGGGTCCCTCAGACAGTGACACCTGGTTACCTACAACTTGCTCCATTTCTAGAAAATCACTCTTAATAACTACAATGGGCTTGTATGAGGTGTCTGGGCATTTAACTCCACCAGCTATGATTCCATGGGGCTAACATGGGGAAACAGATGTCTTTCTGTCTTTCTTCATGTCATGACGTGGAAGATTCTGGAGTGCTTTTTCTGGTCCATGCCTCCCCAAGGCTTCAAGCCCAAGCTAACCTACCCCTCCTATTTCAATTCTCTCTTTCTTCATCTCACTTTCCCACTTTGTTATAGATTCTCTAGAAGCACTCTCTATTTGTGTGTGTGTGTGTGTGTCTGTGTGTGTGTGTGTGTGTGTGTGTGTGTGTGTTATGGGTGTGATGTATGTACTTATATGTATGAAGGTTCAACTACCTGTGCCTACAAGTATAGAGTCCAGAGTCAGACACTGAATCCTTCTGCTATCTCTCCGTGACTTACTCATTTTACATAGGATCTCTTCCTGAGCTTGGAGCTCTTGCTTTTGGCTCCGTTAGAAGCCAGTTAGCCCTACCCATTCTCTTGTCTCCACCCACTTCAGTGTTGGGTTATAGGTGTCCATGGAATACACTCATCTTCTTATATGGGGGCTGGGATCTGAAGACATCCTTCTTGATTACACAACAAGCACTTTTAGCCACTGAGCCACCTCTCCAGCCTAATAATAATCTCTTAATAGATTATTTATATAAACATCAACAAGAAAATCTCATCTCTGTGTCTAATTTCAGGAAGTATAGTTGCATGTTGCACCTTAGTTTCTAATTCCAAACTTTGATTTAGTGCTTTTGTATAAAAGAAGCTGATCATAAGATACTGTCTTAGTTTTCTTCCATCAGAATAATTAGAAATCATCTCAAGGCTTTTTAATAATCAATATTGCTTTGGTTCAAGGGGAAAAAACCCTTCCAACTCCACAGCCATCTATACATCGCTCTATTTTCTCTTTTGTCCCTGATTGCTTTATGCCCAAGAAAAAGAGAGAATGAATGTGCTTTTCCCCTCCCTTTTAAAATCATATATTTGAGTGTCTAACATCTAACCTTGAATACCAGTATTTTCCAGGGAATTAGAAAAGAGGATTATCTGTCACCTCCAAAAGGAAAAAGAAAATCAAGCCAAGATGCACAAACAGAAGAAAAAAATCAATTTTCTCCAGGTCACTCACCTACATCATTCCATCAGAATAGAAACAAAATGCAAGAATTTGGTTTGTTCTTTCAAGCAATCTGACCGAAATGGAAGCAGACAGAGAGGAAGGAACTAGAGTCATCTCTAGTTTAAAAAAGCTTTCTTGTGAGTAAATAATGTGCATTAAAAGGTCACTCCTGACTCTTTTCACATAGTCCTAACATGGAAAAATGTTTGATTGCCATGAAGAGCATCCTGACCTCATGTGAATCCTAGCTCACAGAGAGGCAACATTAATCTGGACAACTTAGAGGGTCAATGGCAGCCTTATTTGTCTCTCACCACCGAACCAGAATTTTAGAAAAGATAAAACAAGAGAGGACATTCTCTATAACATTCCAGGTCAGAGGTCATTTAATATTTTTTTGTAAATTATCAGAGAGCTAATATTCTAGGAGAGACATACTACCTTGGTCTCTGTCATAGATACTCAATACTCAACTCTGCCACTGTAGCTTGAGTGCAACCACTGACAATACTTAAAAGAATGAGAATGTATGCTTTCCAATAAAGTTTTACAGATGAACATGGAAATTTGAATTTTATGTGATTGTTATACAGCACAAAATAATTCTTTTTGGTTTTTTTAACTCTATAGAGAGATGAAGATATTCCTAGCTCATGGTCCTTATAAAAACAGAAAGTGGGCCAGGTGCAGGCTGTGGTTCAATTATTCCTAGATTGCTCTTCAACAAGCAATAAGTTGCAATAGCCTAATTTATTCAGAAATAGAGAATAATTAGTGAACTTAAAATGTTAAAGAATGGAATTATAGTACAAGAATGTTTATCTTATCAAACTACCTTAAAACTTACACACACACACACACACACACACACACACACACACACACACATCGGGTTTTTTCCTCATGAGGCCATGACTTTTATTTCAGCTGAAGCCTGCCAACTGCAACTCAAAATGGCCCCCTTTAGCACTTTGACTTAAGTTCCTAGCCAAATGAAGATTGAAGTTATGTGCGAACTCATTCAAGATGCAGAATGTTTCTAACCTTTACAAGTCTCCCTAATCTTTGATACTTGGGCCACACATATTTTTTGACAGCAATGTTTAAGTAACTTGTCTGAGTTTTTCCAAAATACCCAACTCAGCAATTTTCTTCCTTATTAAACTATGTAGAGCAGTCGTTCTCAGCCTTCCTCATGCCAAGACCCTTTAATACAGTTCCTCATTTTGTGGTGACTCCCAACCATAAAATTATTTTGCTGCTACTTCATAACTGTAATTTTGCAACTGTGATGAATCATAATGTAAATATCTGATATGTAGGGTATCTAATATATGACCCCCAAAGGGGTCAAGACCCACAGGTTGAAAACTGCTGATGTCCCTTCTGCCTGGTCCCTTCTGCTGGGGCAGACTCCTAGCTGGTCTGTTCCCATGAAGACACCATATCCTGAGCCATCCTAGAGGATCCGCTTTACTCAGAGTAGTTGCCAGTCCCACAACACCAAGTGGAAGCTCCACTCCCAGGTGATCTAACATACCCAAGATCACAGGATGACAGGAACACAGGATCCCAGGAGCTTGGTCACACCAGGATCTCAGGGTCCCAGAGGTAGCTTGACTCCCAGGAGCTCTGACACACCTAGGATCTCAGGGTCACAGGATACCAGAATCACAGGATCACAGAGACAGTTGGACTCTGAGGAGTTCTGGCACAACCAGGATCACAGGAATGACAGGCTTCAGTCAGATATAGTGAAGGCAGGTAGCACTAGAGATAACCACATGGCGGGAGGCAATTGTAAGAACACAAACAACAGAAACCAAGGTTTCTTGGCATCATCAGAACCCAATTCTCCCACCATAGCAAGTCCTGGATATACCATCACACTGGAAAAGCAAGATTCGGATCTAAAATCACTTCTCGTGATGATGATATAGGACTTTAAGAAGGACATAAATAACTCCCTTTAAGAAATACAGGAGAACACAGGCAAACAGGTTGAAGCCCTTAAAGAGAACTGCTGATGTAGAGGCTATGACAAAGAAAAGTGGCATAAGTAGACAAAGGCAAATGCCTTGAACTCTTGATAAGCATAGAAATCAATGGTTGAGAAAGCTCTCTCTCTCTCGCTCTCTCTCTCTCTCTCTCTCTGTGTGTGTGTTTATATTGTTTTATGTTGATACGTACATGCATATATGTTGTTGAGGGATTATACTAGAAGCAGTCTATCAGGCATTGGGCATCCAATGGGCACTAAACATCAGTGAATAACGTATGTGGAAGACAGTATTAGTGAACCGAGCAAGCAGTTGAGTAGCGCATCCTACTTTCTGTTCATGCTATTTGAAATTTCATATGAGAAATGAGGATAGTGCGATGACCCTAGATATTTTCATTTAAAGAAACTTGTTAGTGGAATTGCATTTCCTATAATTTAAAGCATGCCTAGCTTCCTGTAAAGGAAAACATCTGTTCTTGCTTTCCTTAACAGAGATGTAAGATGAATTTCAGTGTTTGCCCATGATCTGGGAGACACATATGGAATCTTCCCAGAAGGCATCAGTGCTCTACTTCAGGCATGGGTAGGCTCTCCTTGGAAGAGCAGTTGGAATGTGTTTTGCAGATGTAAATTAGTACAGCTGCTCAAAGAATATTATTATGATTAGAGCATAATCATCATGAAGACATAGTCAAAATATACTGAAATGAGGCAAAGGAGAATTAAAGAAGAAGAATACAAGAGTGGTCCCAATGATAGAATTGCCACACTTTCTAAAACAAATGCATCATTCCTCTAACACTTACATTTGAATACTTTTATCTTTCCCAATGAGAACACTCCAGGTTAAAAGAAACCTAATTCACACATTTGAAATGAATATGTCTTCCTAGATCTCTGCAGTAAAATAACTACTTCCTCTAGAGTTAATATTTACTCTCTTCTCATGAAATGAAAGTACATTTATACTTCATTTCATTGCATTTTATATATTGCTGCTGAAACTTAAGTGTTCCTCAAAGGATGCTATGCAAAGTCTTATTGGAAGGGCCATTTCTGTTCATATTGTCTTTAACACTAAAAGAACCCGAGGTACCCACTTGATCAAGCAAACCTCTAATTAGACCTCAATTCTCATGTATGTATTTTTAAATCTTTTCACTTTCAAACATAGCTGAAATCTCTTGTAATACTTTTGATAAATATGTATTACAGTACCTTTAGAAAGAGATGGATGTGGGGAAGAGGGGGCTAATGTCGGGCTTGATCTTATAATGTTCATTTTAGTTCTTTTCCAGTTGCTGTTATAGAATACACTAACAAAAGAGATTTAAGGAAGAGTTTATTTTGGCTTTCAGTTTGAGGATACAGTCTGTCATAGCAAAAAAAAAAAACCCAAAAAACAAAAAAACCAAGATGGTGGAGCTTGAGAGCAGCTGGTCACATTATGCCTGAAGTTGGAAAGCAATGAGTATTTGTGTTTAGCTGGCTTTCTTATTTATTTTTCCTTTGCATTAATGAATTTATTTATTCACATTACACCCCAATTGCAGCCACCCCCTCCTCCCAGTCCCACTCTCACAAATTCTTATTATTCGAGATTATAGTTACTTCATTTCTTCCTTTCCCTTCCTCTTCCAAACCTACCCATATACTCTTCCTTGTTCTCTTTCAAATTCATGGTCTCTTTTCTCATTAGTTGATGTTGCATAATATATGTATATAATATATTCCTAAATATGACTGGTTTAGTCTGTGTAACCTTACTTGTATGTATGTTTTCAGGGATGACCATTTGGTATTGGATTAATTACCATTGGTAATTAATTAATTGGTGTTACCTTCCCTGCAGAAGACCATTTCTCTAACTCTCAGCATTCTTTAGTTGCCTGTAATTGTTAGTGCAGGGTTGAGGCCTGGGGTCCTGCTACATCCACTTTGGTATGTCTATTGCTGTTATCCTTGTTAAGTTTGTATTTAGGTAGGTCGTGTTGTTGAGACTCTGAGTGTAGTCATTACTAGAAAATACAGTCTCACAGCTAATTCACTGATCTTTTGGTTCTTTATTATTAGTATTGTTCTTTCATATATTACATCCTGACCCCAGTTTTTTCTCCCTCCTCCCCTCCAAGTCCTCCCCCCTCTTCCCCTCCCCCATCCAATCCTTCTCCATTCCCCTCCAGAAAAAGGCAGGCCTCCCAGGGATGTCCACCAAACATGGCATATCGAGTTGCAATAAGACTAGGCACCTCTCCTTGTATCAAGGCTGGAGAAGACAACACAGTAGGAGGAGAGTGGCCTTAAAATTCCTGCTAAGAATTCTCTGTTTAGAACTGTACCCTACTTTTTAATTTGATTATTTGGTTTGTTGAGAACTTGTTTCTTGAATTTTTTATATAATTTGGAAATTAGACCCCTTTCAGATGTGGGGTTGGTGAAGACTTTCCCGTTCTATAGGCTGTCTTTTTGTTCTATTACAGTGTCCTTTGCCTTACAGAAGATTTTCAGTTTCATGAGGACCCATTTAATAGTTGTTGATCTTAGTGCCCCTGCTATTGATATTCTCTTCAGGAAGTTGTTTTCTGTGCCAATACATTTAAGGTTATTTCCCACATTCTCTTCTATGAGGTTTAGTGTATTTTGTTTTCTGTTGAGGTCTTTAATCGACTTTGACTTGAGTTTTGTTCAGAGTGATAGATATGGATGTACTTCTGCATGCCAACACCCGGTTAGACCAGCACCATTTGTTGAAGAGGTGCTGAAAAGAAGTATATTTTTTTGTGTTTGGGTAAAATGTTCTGTAGATATCTGTTGGTTCATTTGAGTCATAATGCCTGTTAACTTCATTATTTCTCTCTTCAGTTTTTGTCTGGATGACCTATCTATTGATGAGAGTGGGGTATTGAAGTTTCCTACTATTAATGTGTGGGGTTCCACATATAACTTAAGCTTTAGTAATGTTTCTTTTACAAATGTGGGTACATTTATATTTGGGGCATAGATGTTGAGAATTGAAACACCATCTTGGTGGATTTTGTTCTTTGATGACTATATTGTGATCTTCCCCATTATTAATTTTGGTTGAAAGTCTATTTTGTTAGATATTAGAATGCTTACACCAGCTTGCATCTTGTGTCCATTTGCTTGGATAGTCTGACCATTAACTCTGAAATAATGTCTATCTTTAATGTTGATATGTGTTTCTTTTATGTAGCAGAAGGATGAACCCTGTTTTTACATCCATTCTGCTAACCTGTGTATTTTTATTGGGGAATTGAGTCCATTGATATTGAGAGATACTAATGACCAATGATTGTTAATTCCTGTTATTTTGTTGTTTGTGGTTGTGTGTGTGTGTGTGTGTGTGTGTGTGTGTGTGTGTGTGTGTGTGTATAAGCATGCACATGCACTCATGTGCTAGAACACATACTTTTCTTCTTTTGGTTTTGTGAATGTAATCCCTTTCCATGCCTGCACTAAAGAGAACAAGGGCCCTCAACACTGGGGTAGAGTTCTCTAAAGAAATATTTTCAGCCATCTTCTTTATGATGTCTTCTCTCTGGTATCATTTAATAGACCTTATATGCTGAAAGCATCCAGAAATCCTAGAATAAGATCTTGGAGGAAAAAAAAAGGTTCTTATATTCATCTCTTTTTAAATCACTTATGGTGATTTTGCTGACTCATTTCATACTCACATATCTATCATAATTTCTCATTTTGTCAGAAACTTCAATTTTAAAATAGTTATACATAGAAAATTCCATCAATGAGAAAATTATTGAAGACATCTGAGTGTATATACTCTTTTATTCTTCTGAACTATATTTTTCATAACAAAAAGGAAATTATTTTCTAATTTTTTTCAATTATCAGTACACGTGGAGCCTCTTTCCATACCAATAAATGTCCACATAAACATAAACACTGACATGTCTCATTTTAAATAATGTGCACCATGATTAGATGGTGCAATTAGAAGCTACTCTTATGGACTTTACCATACTTATTCAATCATTTCTTTATATTAACATACTGTTTCTTTTATCATGATAAGTGATTCAGTGTATAATGTGTATTTATATATTTTATATTTCTGAGTATTTATATATACCATTATATCCATCCAATTATTTCTATATTTATTGATTGCACATTATACTGACATGGGAAAGAGCTGCATTTTCATCCCATCCGACTCAGGATGCCATAAAGGAAATCACCGTCCATATTTGAATTCTATGGTTCCTGCTCTTGTGAGGAATGGTGTCTGGCAAAGAAAGTCACAGAAATCTGAAGTCATAACTGTTCAGCAAATGAAAGAACTAAAAATGGACTGTGATTTGCTTGTGAAAATTCCTAAATGAGGAATCACAGAGTTCAAATGCATGCCTACTTTAAGGGATTTGGTTTGTGTTTCTAAATTGTCCTGCAGATACACATGAATATGAGAGTGTACATTTACTTTCCTCCTTCTAGAGGAAAAATACTTCTTTTTCAAATTTTCTTCTCTAATAAGGGGAAACTGTGAACTCTAATTAACATGAATCAGAAATGTATTTAACTCTAATAAATTATTGGCTCTACTTTATTTCACTCTAATTTTATATTTAAAGCAAAGTTACAAAAATAGGGTCCTTTTATACACATCACCTCTTTTTCAAATCTTTATATCTCACCTAGACACAGCATAATTATCAACACCATGAAGCTGACACCATAAGATTAATAACTAAACATCCGTACTTATTAACAGTTTACCATTTTTCCCTTATTACTTTTTCCATTCAAGTATCTTTTCTAATATCCTACTTTGTAGAACTAGAGATGCCCAAGGGGCTAAGAGCATGTATTTCTCTGGCAAAAGAAATAAGTTTGATTCCTAGCACCCATGTTGAGTTGCTCACAATCATCTCGAACTACAGTTCCAGGGTGATCTGATACCTTTGTTCCTATAAAGCACCTTCACTCGTGTGCACATATACACACAGAAACATTCACACATGTACATAATTAAAATCAAACATAAATTTTTAATAAGGAAAGATCCTACTTTGGATTCTACTATGGGTACCCTGGATACTTCCATTTACAACATTATTTTTTTTTCATCATGGATGACCTTGGCTTTTTGGAAAAGGACTGGTTGCTTATTTTCTACAAACCTCCTTCAACCAGACTGTATCTGACAATCCTAACAACTAGAATGAAGTTATTCTTTTATTTATTTTTTTGGATATTTACTTTATTTACATTTCAAATATTTTCCCCCTTTCCAGGTCTCCCCTTCGGAAAGCCCCTATCCCATCCCCCCATCCCCTGCCTCTATGAGGGTGCTCCCCCAACCACCCACCACCCACTCCTGTATTCCCTCCCTGGCATTCCCCTATACTGGGGCATTTAACACCCTCAGTACCAAGGGCCTCTCCTCCCCATGATGGCCAACAAGACCCTCCTCTGCCACATATGTGGCCAGCACCATGGGTCCCTCCATGTGTATTCTTTGGTTGGTGGTCCAGTCTGGCGTAGCTCTGGGAGGTCTGGCCAGTTGACACTGTTGCTCCCTCCAAGGGGCTGCAAACCCCCTCAGCTCCATCAGTCCCTTCTCTAACTCCTCCATCCGGAACCCCACGCTCAGCCCAATGATTGACTGCGAGCATCTGCCTCTGTATTTGTCAGGCTCTGCCCAAGCCTCTCTGGAGACAGCTTATCATGTTTCCATCAGCCAGCACTTCCCAGTATTCACAAGAACATCCGAGTTTGCTGACTATATATGGGATGTATCCCCAGATGGGCAGTCTCTGGATGGCCTTTCCTTCAGTCTCTGCTCGACACTTTGTCTCTATATTTCCTCCTGTGAGTATTTTGCTCACCCTTCTAAAAATCATTGAAGTGTCCACATTTTGGTCTTCCTTCTTCTTAGACTTCATATGGTCTGTGAATTGAATCTTGGGTATTCTGAACTTTTGGACTAACATCCACTTATCAGTGAGTACATACCATGTTTGTTCTTTTGTGGCTAAATTACCTCACTCAGGATGACATTTTCAATTTCCATCCATTTGCCTAAGAATTTCATGAAGTCGTTGTTTTTAATAGCTGAGTAGTATTCCATTGTGTAAATGTACCACATTTTCTGTATCCATTCCTCTGTTGAGGGACATCTGGGTTGTTTCCAGCTTCTGGCTATTATAAATATGGCTATGAACATAATGGAATGTGTGTCCTTATTACATGTTGGAACATCTTCTGGTATATGCCCAGGAATGGTATAGCTGGGTTCTCAGGTAGTATTACGTCCAATTTTCTGAGAATCCACCAAACTGATTTCCAGAGTGGTTGTACCAACTTGTAATCCCACCAACAATGGAGGAGTGTTCCTCTTTCTCCACATCCTCACCAGCATCTACTGTCACCTGAGTTTTTGATCTTAGCCATTCTGACTGGTGTGAGGTGGAATCTCAGACTTATTTTGATTTGCATTTCCCTGATGACTAAGGATGTTGAACATTTCTTTAGGTGCTTCTCAGCCCTGTGAATTTCCTCAGTTGAGAATTCTCTGTTTAGCTCTGTTCCCCATTTTTAATAGGGTTATTTGGTTCTCTGGAGTCTAACTTCTTGAGTTCTTTGTTTATATTGGATATTAGCCCTTTATCAGATGCAGGATTGGTAAAGATCTTTTCCCAATCTGTTGGTTGCTGTTTTGTCCTATTGACAGTGTCCTTTGCCTTACAGAAGCTTTGCAATTTCATGAGGTCCCATTTGTGGATTCTTGATCTTAGAGCATAAGCCATTGGTGTTCTGTTCAGGAACTTTTCCCCTGTGTTGGAGAGTTGAAATATTTTTAAATGTATCATACCAACGGACTCATGATAAGTGTATGCTGTTAGTAATATGTTCCATGAGAAGAAGTAAATGTGATTTTAAGCAACAGGTTAATACAAATAGTATTTATAGGGTATCAACCATGTACTGAGTATAATGACTTTTCTATTTCTATAGTCTTTCTAAAGACTTTATAAAATAATCTCATTTTGTTCATTTCATTGAATCTCTTAAAAATATTTAGTGCACCCAAAGTCATACACCATCTACTTGCTTCCAGTAGATCAGACTCAGGTACATATGAATGGGGTTTGTTACTTTTTTAGAGTTTGATTGGTAGAGCCCTATAGACTTACGTTGCCAGGCAGAGTCTTTGTTATGTATTAACAAAAGAAAAGATTACAAATTTTTAAAAAGTTATTTTCTGTCATACCGAATCAAGGTGACTTTAGCCTTTCCTCTGTATTAATTTGTGAAAATGGTAAGTATTATGCAGGCATTATGCTTCAGGTGTTCTTCCCTGGAAAACAAACAATCTGAAGAGAGTTCTATCTAACAAATTCATGGACTTTCAGTCATTTGACTTGATGAAAGAGATTTGCTGTTTTCTGTTTGAAGGCTATTATAACTCAAAAGTCAAAAGACAAGTACAAAATAATATCTTACCTTGAAAAAATATTCTCAGCAATTAATGTATATGTTCCTATAGTACTATTTAAAAGATTAACATGTCAGTCTAATATGGTGGCTGATTATGAACTATGAAAACCAAAAGTTGAACCTCTGATGAGAAACAGCATCAGATAATGTACGGAAAGTGTTTATCGTGGTGCCCAGCACACAGGAAACACTCTATAAATCTTACCTCTTCTTTCTGCTGCTCAAGCTGTCTGAGGTGTCACTGTTGTTTAACCTGGGGAAGAGAATATGTGGCTGGCTCATCCCCTGCTCTGTGAGACAGAAAATCATACTGCTATAAATTGAGAGAAGAAAATGTCTGGTCTCTGGCCAGTTTGGCAGCTGTTTATCTTCTGTAAGTGTTCTTGTGCTGTTCTATTGCTGTATAATCTAAAAGCACTATTATGAACCCATTTGGGAGAAAGGCTGGAAGCTAAATCAAGGCAATGTGGCAAAGAGTCAGTTAACACTGCACAAGCACTTTCGCAATCACTTTCCTTTGGGCTTCTTATCTGAGAAAGTAGCTTCAGCATTTAAGCAATTAGAGTAGCCCTGGCTATAGAGCAGACTTATTCAATCTTGGCACTACTATTACTTGGAGCTTATACATCATGGGATATTTAGAAGCATCCCAGCCCCTGTTACCAAGATAACAACAGCATTCCCCCACTCCAGTTGAGACAACCAACAAATATCTCCAGACAATTCCAAGTATCTCCTGGAGAGCTAAATTACTTCCATTGAAAACCACTGATAAAAGGTATACTAGTCAGACACTCAAAAGACCATTGATTAAACTGGAAACAAATGGGAGCTAGAAAACACTTTTTACTTGGCAATAAGTGCTTTAAACGATGTTAACACGTGTATTCCATGTGTTTCCAAAACAGATCTGTAAGGTGGTTTTTATTTTCTATTCAAGGAAGGGAAAGCTAAGTTTCCTAAGTATCGAATAACCAGCCTAGTTTCACGTAATTGTTCTGCTGTGGAATGCTCTGAGAATTGACAACAAAACCCATACCTGTCCTGGCATGTCCAAGTGATTCTCTGGTCAAATAGAATTCCTAACTTTGTGACCTTTCTTCCGCCCAGAAAAGATAATACAAATGTAGATAGTAAACTGGTATGTTCTAGAACTGAATTCATAGTCTTTATTCAACTCCCTAAAGCTACAATGTGGCATTTTACCCTCAGCATTTAACTTCCTGTTAGGTTCTGCCCATAGCAGACCATAAAGAAACACTGGCATGCAAGAAGAAAAGAAAGGGACTTCTAATCCTGGTATACTTCTTGTACCTGTCACAAAGGCTGATCCAGACACTGCTACATCTAACTGCCTAGATTACTAACAACAGAAGCCAACACCAAATCCCCAGCACAGCTGCATTCTCCCAGGGGACCAGCCAGCCACATGGTGGCAGGTTAATTACACTGGAACCCTTCTGTCACCTACAAAGTAGTGTTCTTTCTTCACTCGAGTAGACATGTTTTCTAGATATTGATTTGCTTTCCCGGCCGATCACGTCCATGTTATCACTACCATCTGTACCTGCACAGAACGCTCTTTTGCCAACATCATGTCTCACATATCATTGTTTTTCTAGCCCACACTCAGTTCTCAAGGGGAAAGATGTGGCAATGGGTGTATTCCCGTGGAATTCCTTGATCTTATCTTTTGTAGTAATAGAGAATGAACCTAAGGCATTATGCATACTGGGAAAAGGCTCTACCACTGATCTACACACCCAAGCCCTGAGTTCCATCACCTGGAAACATCACAGTTTAGGAAAGGAACATTCAGCTACAGGTTTAATGAGGGTCAGTTGAGAGATAAGAACAAAAATACAATAGGTAGAAAAGACTGGATAAGCCAAAAATATCTATTTCAAACTGCCATATATAGCGTTTGGACCCAGAAACCTATAGATGCAAATGAAAATGGCTCATCTCACCATTCCACCTGATATCCTACTCACAGAAGGTTTTGCTTATAAAAAAATGATTACTTAGTTTCTGTCACTTGGCAGGGCATAATTCCAAGCAAAGTATATAACCATGTTTTCATTGAATTGGAAGTTGACACTATTACCTGCCAATCGAGGCTCTTGATGCTCTTGAATCTAAAGGCAAAGAGTAAAGTAGCACTGCCTTTTTTTGAATGACTGACATAGATTACTAATAGCAGGTTGAGATACTGCTACTCAGTAATATAAGGATGGGCCCCATCTAGAAGGTAAGGCATTTTCTGAGGATCCACATGGTGGTTTCTATGTCAGAAACTAAAAGTAAGATACACAAAACAAAATGGACAACAGTAAAAGATTGGATCATCCAACACGATAAACTAACATAATCGACATGTCTCAGAACAAGTGAACTATGTAACGGTGATTAGAAGAGAGCATAAAACCCTTCATAGGTCTACCATTCAGTGGTATTTTCCTTTGCATCTATAGGTTTCTGGGACCAAATGCTATTGACTTATCTAGTCTTTTCTACCTGTTGTGTTTTGTTCTTACCATTCACTGGTAGCCCTATGAAGGGTTGGAGATCATCAGCTGGAGAAATAAAATTTTCAGTTACATTTTCCCCTGATCTCCTGCCATGTGATATCGCTATACATGTGTTTAACTATTAGCTCCTTTTCTTTTATAAAATATTCTAAATTCTTTTACTTCTTGTATATGCATGTTTTGCTTGTACCTATGCCTATGTATCTTGTGCATACATTGTATCTGCAGAGGTCAGAAGAGGGCACCAAACGGTCCAGAACTGGAATTACAAACAAGTATGAGCCACTATGTGGGTGCTCAGAATTGACTCTGGGATCCCTGAAAGATCTATAGTCTCCAGTGGATTTTTATTTTATTGTATTAATGATAGGAATTAACATCATTGTCTTATTTCTACTTTGAAATAATTTTGGATGTAGAATTTACAGAGATAATTCCAGTTTAGTCTTTAGGAAGATGACTCAGAGTTTAAAAGCACTTGCTCCTCTTCCAGATGACCTGAATTTGGGTCCCAGCACCCACATCAGGTGACTCACAACTACCTGTAACTCCAGTTCCAGGAGAACTGATACTCTCTTCTAGCCTCTGTGGGCACATATGCTGCATATACTCAGACATACGCATGCATATAAATAAATATAAAAATAAATAAATCTTTGCTAAAAATGATGTTAGTCTTTAGTTTGTAGGATATTCAAGTCTAGTTGTGACTAAACTAAAACTTCTAAAATAAACTTTCTCCAGAAAGAGAAGGAACAGCTGCCAAACACAGATGACCAACAAAATAACTGGGACTTTGCTTTTCCTCTTTTTGAAAAGAAAATGAGAACATGTTTGTTTATTCAGTGGATAAATATCGGTAAGCAGAATGCTATAATAGTTACTTAGATTGAATATAATTGAAGCGCTGTAAAGTGTATGTGCAAGTGTTGAAATTCTGGTTATTATACTCTCCTTCAAGACTATAATGCAGCTAACCACATCCCCTCTTTGACTGTGGCTCCCTGTGAACTCCTAATAATGGTGGCTGGTAGGAGAGAGGGGCTCAAGAAAGCTGAAAATTATGGAAGAAAGAAGATATTTCTTTCTTCTCTTAACTTGCTGTCAATGTGTCATTCTGATGGAAAAAGACCTTTATCTCAACAATACAGTCAGCTCCAGCCTACAGCCCTTCTTTTCTTTTATTCTTTTTCTTTTTCATTTTATCCTGGAACAAGCTTTATCATGTAATAAGCTCCTGGGTTAAGTCTTCTCCAGGGGACTGTATCCTAGGTGCCCTTCTCCAGTGGACTGTATCCTAGATCTGTAGAACCCTCTTTTTAAAGCCCTTTGGTGGTATGGATGGTGTATCTGGCATTGCATTTAATCTGTCCACTTAAGGGGAATAGTTTAGATGCGTTACAGTAACAAAGATGAATGTCAATCAATGTAATCTAAGATTAGAAGATTTTCAATATCCCCCAAAGAAACCTAGAACCTATTAATAGTCACTTCCCATCCTCCACTCCTCTTCCAAGCCCAAGTAACCACAAACATGCTTTCTGTTTCTACTGATTTGCCTTCCCTGGGTATTTCCTATAAATGAAAGATAAAAATTTGTAGCCTTTTGTGACTAGATTCTTTACTTGGAATAATGTTTGCAAGGTTCTTCAATCTTTAGCATGTGTCAATTTCTTTGTTTTTTTACTACTAGTCCACCATGTGAAAGTACCATATTTTGTCTATCATTTTATGATTTTTTTTCCTTTGAGGCTACTATGAATTCACCTATGAGTATCTGTGCACAAGTTTTGTAAAAACATGCTTTCATTTTTCTATAGCACATAAGGTGAAATTACTAGATCATGTGGTTTTTTATGAGGTTTTTAATTCTTTTGGTACAACATCTCACTCTATAGACCTGGCTAGCTTTGAACTCACAGATGTCTACCTGCCTCTGACTCCAGAGTGCAGGGATTATAGATCTGTGCCACTATACCTGAACTAGTTCCTTAATCCTGGTCATCCTCACTTCTACATTGCTTCGCCCAGATTCCAGGAGCACCAGTCCCTTCCTGAAGTTATAAATCCAGGATTACCTTGATGTTTCCTTTTTCTCATCTTTCTATCCTCCAATAGCAGTGTGATCAGTTTCCTGTTTTTTTTTTTTCTTTATTACCTAGCATGATTTCTATGTTTCGAGTAAACATTTGATACTATAATCATATGAAACTTCATAAATAGCATTATTCATCTTCAGGAAATGAGAAACATATATGGCTCTAAATGTCACCAGATCATATAGAAACCACTCAAACATAGTGACAGTTGATAACCTTAGCATATAGGTTGTTAGGTAGTAGCAAGATTTCATCAGAATGCCCTGAATGAATATTTTAAACATCTGACTGAAAAGATTCAGGATCAATATCAATCCTATTGTTAAATTAATTCCTTCAGTATCTTTCATTCTTTGCTCATTCATAATTATGAATCACTTGCCTTGCACCAGGAACTGTTACAGGTTCTGGTGATGTCACAGGAAATAAAAGAGACAAAAATCTCAATAATCACAATATGTATGCTTTAGTAAAAGAGTAAGCACACGATTACAAGTGCCAGGTGTTGAATAATAAAATAAATATTTAAAAGTGAACAAAAAGATGAGGAGGCTATTGGGATTGGGGGGAGGTGTGAGTTGTCAGGAAAGGTTTCACTATCAAAGAAATGTTTAAGCCAACACCTGAAATAGATGAGGGAGAAAGCATATGGATATCTAGGAGCAGAAATGCTCCAGGCAGAGGGAACAGGAAGGTTTGCCTCTTGAGGCTCTGAGTTGGGAGGATGCCTAGATTGTTCAAAGAATAGGAAGGAGGCCAATGTGACTGGACTTGAGTCCAATGAAAGAGCTTTATAGGGGCAGGTAAGAAGGTCTAATACAGGGTTCATCTTATGGGGCTTTGTACACCATTATAAGAACTTAGGCTTTAACATGGTGTGATAAGAGGCCAGTGGAAGGTTTTAAACAGAGAAGTGACATGACCTGACAAACATTTTAACAAGATTACTCTGGCCTCTAATGTTGAAAGTACATTGTGGCAGTGCAGTCAGAAGGCAATAATCCAAGCAGGGAATGTTGTAAAAGCAGTAAGGAAGTAAGTAGTTGGCTTCGGAATTTGCTGACAGATTGAATGTGTGATATAAGAGAAAAGCGCCGAAGAGGACTTGAAGAATCTTAGCCTGAGTAATGGTAAATAGGATTGCCTATTACCATAACAAGAAAGATTGGAAGAAAACAAGATTTCTAGGAGAAAGATCATAAATTTCATTGTCCTTATGCTACAGCCGATATGCCCGTTAGCTATCCAGATGGAGATCAAAGGAAGTCAAGGGATAGATACAAATCTGGAGTTCATTGTGGAATTTAAAGTACTTGATGTATGTGGTTGAGATCACACATACAGCCATGAAAATAAATAAGGTAAATTTAGGATCTTATGTAGAAAAAAGCAAAACAGAACCAAATATAGAAGCTTGAGACACTTAGACCTCAGAACCAAGAAAGGTAAGAAAAAAAAACAAGAAAAACAGGCTTAGATTAGTAGCTGTTGAGATTACTGGAAAAGCAAAAGAAGACCATCTAATAGAAACTAAGTATGAAAATGCCCCAAGAGAGATGTAACTAATATTAAAACAACTTCCAGGACCTCACTACATTATGGTCAATGTAGATATGTACATGGAACAGTTGCAGCTTTCTTCTATGATGATTTGTGTTTGCAACCATTTACTATGTAGGATAAAATAGATCAATTATTTATTTCCTATAGATACATTATAAATACAGCAAACTAGATTGAATGACTAGTTTATAATTTATTATCATTCATTTGTGCCATGGAAAAAGATTGTAGTGATTTTATATTCAATAAGTTCTAGATAGACCCATATTGTTTTTATTAATTACATCTTAGAGCAAAGTATAAGGAACAAATAAAGATAACAAGTATTGATTGTTTAGACAGACTATTCTATGGTACCAAAAAAACCCAATGGTTTAATGAAATTATATATCTCACTTCTGTTAAAACTCTCACATAGGGAGCTGGAGAGATGGCTCAGTAATTAAGAGAACTTGATATTCTTGTAGATGCCCCAGGTTTAGTTCCTAGCACTCTATAATTCCAGTTAAAAGAGATGTGAAGCCCTCTTCTGCCACTGCTGGCACAAGGCATGCACATGGACATGTAGTGTATATACATACATGTACTTATACACATTAAAATAAATAAATATTAAAATATGTTATAGTCATTGAGGATCATCTCCATAGTGTCTTTCAGGCGTAAGGTGATAGAGAGTCCACTATCTTGTGACCGTATCATCAAAAGCACCTGGCCTCCAAGGATGTGGAAGCATAAGACTGGAAAACTAGGTAAACATGTGGATACCTTTAATAACATAATTTTGGAACAGCTTAAATAGCTTCAAACAATATGTCAGTGCTCCAAATGGAATTATTTAATCTCAATCACAAACTTTAAGAGAACTCTCCCTTAGCAAATAATGTGGATTAAAGAGACTTAAAAATCTGAAGTTATTTACAAATATCTGAATTATTTGAAGTAAATCATATTTATACAAATTCGTATAAATTAACTGCATTTGCTTATACCCTTGGATACATCAAAGAAGGGTTGGGAAATTGCAACATAATGAAATTGATTGAGAAAGGTAGTTGCCTGGGATGCATTCTGTTCTCTGTGGTGCAAAAGGTACTGAGAAGGTAGGCAAACGCTGTAGACTTGGATGCAGCTGCCTGCACGTGGTGAAGATAAGTATAACTGTGCATTCGTGTAGCATGCAATAGTCACAGAAATTTGCATTAATCGTCAGCTGCCCTGTGATCAGACGAAACGCTTAGAATCATTGTAATAGGGAAAATACATCATCAACCTGCAGTGATTTCTTCCCCTTTATTATTTATTCCAATCTTAAAGTATCTTAAGTATTTTAAAAATATTTTAAACTCTTGTTATTTGAAATCAGACCTGCAAGTTTCTTAAAAAGGCATGCTTATTTTAGTTAAGACATCCAATAAAGCTAATAGAGAAGCTTTGGTTTGTAAAGGTTTGGCAGAGCCAATTTCTTGATAATAAAATCCAGGTGTAATCACAGCTGCTATTCTCCAATATACCCAAACCATCATTCTCAGTGCCTGGAGCCATCTAATAAGACAAGCGGAAACAACATTATCATCTGTAGTATTTATATCTCTCCATTTCCCTACTGATAACACCAGTGATGCCATAACCACAGTTGCCATGGAAACCATAGAGCCACAAAAATACACTATTGGGCTTTTGAAAACTCCACATGTATGACTTTGAAAAAAAATAGAGAGAGAGAATTTCATAAACATGGCCCAAGAAAATGAAATGGCCATTGGCCTACACGAAGGGTATCCTGAAACTTGCTCTCATCAGTGTTCCCAAATAAGTTAATTTGTGAACAGAATTAAAGATTTATTATAACTATGAAATTATCAATGGTAGCCAATACAGTAGCAGCCATTTGAAGCATGGAATTATCTCAACAGAATACTAGCTAAGATTCCTACGTAATTCTGTCTTTCCTTTCTTTATTCACTACTCATTTACTCTTTTCAAATACATGTCAACCATCCCTGCATCCTGGACACAGAAATGAATAAAACACTACTGTCTTGTTATAGACACATTACACTAAGCTAACATATGCATAAGGGTCTTATTTGCACATGTGCACTTGCTTGCTACGTTTTAAAAATTGATATATGAAAATCTAAACTTATGAAAAATAAATGAGGAGACGATGCTTCTGGCTTCCAAAAAAAATTACCATGACATAATTCACTTCTGGGTTCTTTCAAAGAATGCATCCGCTTAGGGCATTTACGAGTCACTGATGACTGATCACTTGATTAAGGAATTAAGAGGGAATGTAAAGCAGTGGTTATCAGCATCAAATCACTTGGGGGAGCCTTTAAAATGCACTACTACCCAGGCTTCATTGCAAACCAAATTAATATCAATCCTGGAAGCAGGAACTGGGCTTTTTCAGGGCTCATCTAAATGTGCACACAGGCTTGAGAATTACTATACTCTAGAGCAAGAGCTGGCAAACTATGGCCTCTGTGCTCAACCATCCTGCCAGCTGCTTTTATAAATAAATCCCTGCTGTAAGACAGCCAGGCCCATAATATTGTCTACTGCTGCTTTCAGGCAACAATGGTAGAGGTTAGTAGATGGGACAAATACGGAGTGAAGTAGTGACAGAATAGTGCAACAAAGGTCATTTGGGCCACAAACCTAAGAATATTTACTACCTGGCTGTTTGGGGGGTGGGGGAGGAAGCCAACTTCTGGTTTGAAAAATTAAAGTGTTCAATAAACCATG
Source organism: Uromys caudimaculatus (assembly GCA_028551405.1). Classification (NCBI taxonomy): domain Eukaryota; kingdom Metazoa; phylum Chordata; class Mammalia; order Rodentia; family Muridae; genus Uromys; species Uromys caudimaculatus. Next base: position 19,859,859 of record CM052722.1, on the reverse strand, counting down.
ATTTGTAGTCTTTCTAGAATTCTAAAGCATCTCCTGAAATAACTGCAAAAGAGATGAAATGTTTTATTCAATTTGACAAACTTTTATTTACATACAACTTTTCAAGAGTATGCTTTTGAATTATTTGACAGTGGTTTAGCTTTAGCTCTTGGCTTCAAAATCACTCTTCTAAGTTTCCTTTGGCTGAGTCTAGGTAAGACTTTGTAAATCATGTTTCTTGTTTGCCACCTGCTCCTTGTTAGATTTTTCCAATAGGGGGCTCTAGAAAAACAGTGCAAGATACCAGAAAAAAGAATTGGTTTGTTTTGACTTGGTTCAAACTACTACTTCACCCTAACAGTCACAATCCATTCCACTAGCAACTTATTCCATTTGAAATTTTGCTGGCACTCTCTGAACCAGCTCACAGTATACCCTTGAAAATCCCATTACTGGACTGGAGAGATGACTCAGTGGGTAAGAGTGCTCAGTGTGCCAACACAGGGACCTGGCTTCAATTCCCCAAATCCCACACATATTTTTTGATGTGGGTTATGGCCACTTGTGCCTGTAACCCCTGTGGATTCAGACAGGTGGATCCTGGCAGCTCACTAGACACTCAGCCCAGCCTAAATGCCATGCTTCAGATTCAGTGAGAAACTCTGTCTCAGGGAACACACACACATGCACACGAGAGAGGGGGGAATTATCATGAGGAATGATCTAAAAAGTCTAGATCCTGGCCCCATAGTCTCTATGAGTTTAGAGATACCAGCATAAACCAAGTAATGGAGCTCCTCCATCACACAGCAATGTAGATTAACCATTTCAATATCTTTGAGAGGTGTTGAACTACAAATATGATAGTGCTTCCTTCAGTTGTTACCTCCACAATGTCCTGATAGTTCTTTTCAGTTTACCAATGCCTAAGTATGCTATGTACATTTAAGTTCCTGTTAATATTACTTCCATGGTTTCTTTCTATGTGTGACAGAGCTTATGTCTACTAAAGTGCTTAGGAATCATATATTATTACTGTACCCTATAGTCCATGGATATTTATGAAACCAACTAATGTTGGGAAATTAAATGCTAAGTCTGAAGATATTATGGTGTTCTCTCTTCAAAAAATCTACACACACATCTAACAATAATATTTTCTTTAGGGACTGCATAAACGAAAAGCTTTGTCACTGGGTAAAGTGTAGATGCCAACTTCTAAAGAAATGCCTGTTTTAGTTTTGTGAATTAATGGATAGAAATTCACTCTATATTTACAGTAGTGTCTGTTGCCAAGATATTATTTGGAACATCCTAACCTAGCCTGATTAGTCCCAAATGCTGAGAGACAAGAATAAATTATGTAACTTCTATCCATTTACTCAACACAATCTAGGTTATTTCCTCATTGCAAATAAACTAAAACCAAGTTTTATAACATAGAGCTAGAGGCAAGAAAATGGACAAATGATCCAAAGAAAAGTCCATCTATGACTTCTGCTTGTTTCAATATTTACTCTCTAATACTTATCTTCAAAGCTTTTATTTCCTAAAGTTCTGATTTTCTTTTTTTATTTATTTATTTTTTTTTATTTTTGATACCTTATTTACATTTCCAATGTTTCCCCTTTTCTGGTTCTCCTCTTTGGAAACCCCCTATCATACCCTCCCCCTCCCCGCCTCTATGAGGGAATTCCACCTCCCACCTACCCGCCCACCCATTCCCATATTCCCACCTTGACATTCCCCTTTACTGGGGCCTCTGACACCCTCAGGCCCAAGGACCTCTCCTCTCTCCCTGATGGCCATCAAGGTCATCCTCTGCCACATATGTGGTCCGAACCATGGGTCCATAGATGTGTATTCTTTGTTTGGTGGTCCTGGCTGTCTTACCACCATTGAATACAAAGGACAAAGTATGGTGGAAAAAATATAGCAAAATAGAGGAGTTAGAAAATAACAGTCTAGAAGTCAAATCTGACTTCAAAGTTGCTTTTCATAAAAAGTTAAAAGCACTTAGACATATTCATTCACTCATTCATTCATTCATTCATTCATTCATTCATACTTTATGGTCACTTCTGCTACAAAAGTAACAGAGATCCTGTGGCCCACAAAGCCAGAAACACTGACTCTCTGGCCCTTTACTCAAGTTTCCTGGCCTCTGGCAGGAAGGAAGAGTAGGTATAACTCATTATATTGTGTTGTGTTGACAGCCATAACAGTGTCAGCCACATACCTGGAGGGTCGGGGAAATTCTTATTCTTAGCTTTCACATTGCAACTGCATGCTTAAGTTAGAATGCCCCACTGGTTCCTTTGCCCTATCAATCATCTGTTAAGCTTCTAAGACCTTCTGTATCTTCCCTTCTGTGTCATCCATACTCCTTTTACTAAACATACCCTCTATTAACGATTTATCTTCATGAATCTTAATCTCTTATCCATTTCTTGTTCTACACTTGGAGAAAGCCTTACATAGAGTAGCTAATTAGTAATTATGGCTTGATTGATCAGAACTACCCAGAGGGACCCAGTGCTATACTTTGAATCAATGACTTTGATTGCTTTAGAAAAGAGCACTTGAGTTGCCATGACCTGCTTAAAAACATTTTATATGGCAGAAACAACATTCAAGCCATTGTCACCAAATTAGAAACACTCATATATGGGGACCAGTATGGGCAATGAGAAATTCCAAGTGGCCACTTGGAGTGTCCTGGTCCAGGGAACTATGAGAAAACAAGGTCAGGAATGGAAAGTGACTTTTCAGACACATATGTCTATCTAGGCATTCATCATTTAGAGACTTTGACTTCAATACTACAAGTTTGTATGAGCTCTTAGCTTCTGGTTTGGAACCTGGGCTGCATATCAGTTATCTAAGTATCATCCACAGGTTTGTGATGAAGTTGATCTGGAGTGTTTCCTATGCTTGTGACTTTTTCAAAGCTCTCCCATTGGTTCTGCTGTGCAGTCAAATAGGGATCAACTATCCCTGTTTAGACGGGACTGAGAAGTTTCTAGAAGGAGGGACTTTCTAACATACAATGCTTTCTATTGTAAAAGCAGGAAAGCACTGATTGTACCAGGATACCTTGTTCTCTTTAACCACTGTTCATAAAGGTGTAGCCTTGGGGGACCAGGAAGGGGAAGAGAGGCCATGCAACTGCCTATTGTAGAATCATAGAGGGTATCAAAAATAGACTTTCAGATGGCATGTTCAGAATTTTGTCACATAAAATTTCTCAGGAAGGGAAATATACTTTATATTTTATTTTTCCTTTGACATTTGCTTTTTTTTTTCCTCCTTTTTTATTTTTGATACTTTATATACATTTCCAATGTTTCCCCTTTTCTGAGTCTCCTCTTTGTATACC
>CM052722.1:19813650-19856401 GCA_028551405.1 Uromys caudimaculatus | reverse complement strand
TTGTGACTGAGTTACCTCGCTCAGGATGATATTTTCAAGTTCCATCCATTTGCCTGCAAATTTCATGAAGTCATTGTTTTTAATAGCTGAGTAGTACTCCATTGTGTAGATGTACCACATTTTCTGTATCCATTCCTCTGATGAGGGACATCTGGGTTGTTTCCAGCTTCTGGCTATTATAAATATGGCTGCTATGAACTGATGATGCCATCCTTAACTCTTTCCCTTAATTATAAAAAGACATTTCTTATAGCAGCTGGATTTGCTTCTAGAAGCCTCTGCTGTGAGAAGGGAACTCTGTCTCTTGCATTGGGACAATGGCAAATGGCAATTGGTAGTTACTAGGGAGATGTGAGCACACTGCTTCTTCAGGAAATTGTCTAACTCATGTTTTGACAATATTTTTTAAGATAGGGTCTCTCTGTATAGCCCTGGCTATCTAGAACTCCCTCTGTGCATCAGGCTGGCCTTGAATTCATAGAGACCCACCTGCCTCTGCCTTCCAAGTGCTGAGATTAAAATTGTCACCACTATACCCATCATGGGTTTTTACAAATTTCAATAACAATTGGCTAGTTGTAAACCCTTATGCAGAACTCATTCTTAAGCAAGTTCACTGGGTAAATAAGAAAATTCTACATCTCCACCCACTGGTCCTTCCAATTCCAGGTCTCCCTGACTCATGCCTTCTCCCCAACTCACCAAACCTAACATGAGTCACAAATCCAAAGCCCCCATTTTGTATAGCCACACTGACTCTACCTTAGCCAACCTCTATGCTTCTGGCAGAAACTACCCTATCTGTCAGCACCAACAGGTTGCTTCTGTGCCACACCTAACCTCTCCATTCAACTATTTCTCCCACATCCTTATCCAAGGTTTTGCTCAGTGAGTTTCCCTGACCCTCCTAACCCACAAACCCTCCACAGTCTGCAAGATCTAGCCTGGGTCCCACATCTAGTGCCCAGGTTAGTATGGGCTCTCCTGCCCCTGTGAGAACTGATCTTTAGAATTCTTCTGGGACCCTCCCTAAATATTTCCCAACCTACAGACCCTTCCCATGCCACATCCAACCTTTCCATCCAGCCAAATCCACACTCCAGGATTGGATCAAGAGGCACATCCTGCACACTATCTCTCATTCCACCTGACTTCATTATAGCCATGCCATTGCCAACTTCTAGACCCAAGCAATCCACACATCCTCTCCTCTATTCCATCCTCCTCTGTCCATCTCATGAGCAGTGCTAATAAAAGAAATCCATATGCCCAGATCTCATCACAAAAATACCAACAATTTTAAAAGCCAACCCAGTATCTTCACTCCAAAAATCTACAGTCCTATACAAACGCATGCTAATGAGAATACACCAGGAAAAAGAATTTAAAACAACAATAAAAATTTCATCAAAGGACTCAAAAGTTTAAGAAAGACAAAAAGAACAGCTCCATGGAATTAAGGAGAAAAAACCTTCGCAAAATAAAAGCCTAAGTGATGCCCAGGAAAACACAATGATGGTAGAAATGATAAAGACAATCTAGGACCTGAAAAGGAAATTTGATAAAGAGATAGAAACACTGAAGAGGATTCAAATTGAAATGAAGATGGGATTGAAAATCCCAATAACTCAACTAGAGACTCAAAGGAAAGCTTTAACAGTAGAATGAACCAAGAAAAAGATTGAATGATCAGTACTCAAAGAGAAAGCAGAAGATCTAGAACAAATAAGAAAAGAATATTTAAAAAATAAAACCACAGAAAAGGAACACTCAGGAAATGTGGAACAGCATGAAAAAAAAAATAGATGAGGGAATAAGAATCCAAATCAACAGCGTAGACCAGATCTTAAACAAAATCATAGATGGAAACTTCCTGAAACTAAACACACACCTATATAGAAGCAAACAGAACACCAAATAGACAACACCAGAAAGAAATGCCCAAGGCATTGCATCATTAAAACACTAAAAGTATATATAGCAAAGGCAGTGTATTGAAAGCTGAAAGAGAAAAACTCAAGTCATGTATGAAGGAAAGCACATCATAATAACAGTTTATTTCTCAGTAGAAACCTTGAAAACTGGAAGAGACTGGAAAAGTGTATTCCAAGTAATAAGAGACTATAATGGCCAATATACCCAGAAAAAAAAAATAGCCACCAAAATAGAAGGGAAAAAAAACTTCCATGAAATAAAGAGCATAGAAATGTTATATCCAACACATCAAACCTAAGAAAATACAAAAAGCAAATTTTCAGGCTTAACAATGATGAGTATAACAGAGACTGTGGAAGGAAATGTGAAGTCATAATTATTAAAACACAAAGTTCCACTGAGAACACAAACATTAAAAACAACAACACAATAACCACAATTAACACACACATTTCAATGATAACTTTAAACATCAATGGCCTAAATTTTCCAATCAAAAGACACAGGTTGACTGAATAGATCAAGAAACATAATTTTCCTATCTATTCTCCACAAAAAAAAATCTTAAGTTTAAAGATACCAACTCTGGGCAAAATAATAATAAATAATAATAATAATCATTATTATTATAAAGTATAACGGGACCAGGAGGCAAGTAGGCATCATTTTGACAAAATCCAACATGATAAATGTCCTAGAAAATACAGGGCTAGAGAGAATATACCTTAGCATATTAAAAGCTATATATAAGAAACCCACAACCAACATCATCCTAAATGGGAAAAAGTTTGAAACAATCCCACTGAAACCAGAAAGGAGACAGAAATGTCCACTATCTGTTCTGTTTCAATATTTTGTTTGAAGTACTAGGTGGAACAATAAAGCAAGAGAAGGAAAATAAAAAAGTACAAATTGGGAAAGAAATCAAACTATGCCTATTTGCAGATGACTTAATATATACAATAGAGATCCCAAAAATTCTACCAAAACTTTCAGAAACAGTGAAAAAATTCAGCAATGTTACAGAATACTGTAACAAATTACACAAATAATATGTGTGTGTGGATGTGTGTGTTTATATACAACAAACACAGAGAAGGAGATATCATGGACACACTCCCATTCACAGTAACCTCAAAGAAAATAAAATAGGAAAAACCTAAATAAGAAAGTGAAGAACCTGTACAATGAATATTTTAAACCTCCAAATAAATAGATAAAGACACTGGAAAATGGAAGGTCATAACATGCTTATGGATTGGTAGAATTAATGTTATGTAAATGACACTCTCCCAAAGCTATACATGGACTCAGTGCAATTACAATCAAAATCCCTATCTCGTTCTTTACAGAAATAGAAAAAAAATTAAAAATCCATATGGAACCACAAAAGACCCTACGTAGTCCAAACAATCCTGAACAAAAAGAATAATTTTGGAAGGACTACTACTCCAGATCTTGAGATATGTTACAGAGCCATGGTAATAAAAACAATATCACAGTGGCACAAAACAGACATGGAGACCAATGGAACAAAATTGAAGACCCAATTATGAGTACATGTATCTTCAGCCACTTAATATTTGACAAAAATGTCAAAAACATATACTAGAGAAAATAAAGCATCTTTGACTAATGGTTCTTAGGGAAACTTCCATGTGAAGAAGAATAATGAAAACAGAATTATATCTATCACTTTGCATAATAACTTACTGAATGGTTCAAAGTTTTCAAACATTGAAACTGTTAGAAGAAAACATATGGGGAACCCTATATCTTGTGAAAAATCAAAAAATCAAAAAACAAAATCAAAAAAACGAAGAAAACAAACAGAACCAAAACAACAGCAACAACAAACCAATTAACCTCATGAAAAGGAAGCGAATCTTTGATGGGATGAATCTTTGCAAGATAATACATCTGACAGAGGATTAATATCCATAATATAAAAAGAACTCAGAAAACAAAAAGACTCAAAAAATAAATGACTCATTTGAAATATGGGCCTGGCACCTAAAAAGAGAGTTCTGAAAATAAGAAAAAGAATGGCTAAGAAACATCTCAAATGTTCACCATCCCTAGAAATTAGGGAAATCTAAAACAAAACATTGTTGAGAATTTATCTTACCCCAACAACAAAGGCTAGAAGGAGTAAGGGGTAAAAAGGAACCCTCATCCACTGTTGATGGGATTGCAAACGGGTGCAGCTGCTCTGGAAATCATTATGGAGATTTCTCAAAAAGCTAAAATTAAATCTACCTTATGTCCCAGCTATACCACTTCTTGGAATATGCCCAAAGGGCTTGACATGATGCTCCACAGATAACTGCTCAGCCATGTTCATTACTGATCTATTTACAGTCCTGTAAGTAGAAACAACCTGGATGTCCAACAGCCAAGAAATGGATAATGGAATGCACTATGGAATACTATTTTAGCTGTAAAGAGAAACAAAATAATGAACTTTGCAGGTAATTGGGTGGATCATATCAAGAGAGGTAACCCAGACCCAGAAAGACAAATGCCACATTTTCTTTTTCATAGGAGGCTCTTAACTCCAAATCTGAAGCTGCAAGTACATATCCTGGAATAACTGCAGAGAATAGAAAATGAAAAGAAGGAATTAGGGAGCAGTAGAGTGGGGGAATATCAGGACATGCCTCTTTTGAACTTGAAATTAAAAGCACACCTAGAGGAGGTTCCATTGAGGGTACTGATCCCTCATCACTGCTCTAGCAACTTTCCTTCAGTAACTGTATAATAAGAAAAGCAGGTTCCCCTCTTCCCCCAAACCCCCATCCACTTTCCCTCCCAGGTCCCTCCCTCCCTGCCCACTTGTGGTTGCTTTCTTCTCCCTCCCAAGTGGGACTCAGGCATCCTCACTTGGGCCCTTTGGCTTGCTGACCTTTTTGAGTTCTGTGGACTGTATCCTGGTTATTCTGTCCTTTTTTGACTAATATCCACTTATTAGTGAGTACATACCATGCATGTCCTTTTGGGTCTGAGTTACCTCACTCAAGATATTTTCTAGTTCCACCCATTTGCCTGCAAAACTCAGAATGTCCTCCTTCTTAACAGCTGAATAGTATTCCATTGTGTAAATGAATCACATTTTCTGTATCCATTCTTCAGTCGTGAGATATCTGGGTTATTTCCAGCTTCTGGCTATTGCAAATAAGGCTACTATGAACATAATGGAACACATATACCCCTGTGGCATGGTGGGGCATCTTTTGGTATATTCCCAAGACTGGTATTGCTGGTTCTTCAGGTAGATCTATTTCCAATTTTCTGAGGAACAATTTTGCAATCCCACCAGCAATGAATGAGTGTTCCTCTTTCTCCACATCCTCGCCAACATGTGTTATCACCTGAGATTTTGATCTTAGCCATTCTGATTGGTGTAATGTGGAATCTCAGGGTCGTTTTGATTTGCATTTCTCTGATCACTAAGGACTTTGAACATAAGGCCTCTCAGCCATATGTGATTCCTCTGTTGTGAATTCTCAGTTTAGTTCTATACCCCACTTTTTGATTGGGTTGTTTGGTTTTTTGGAGGTTAGCTTCTTGAGTTCTTTATATATCTTGCATATTAGCCCTGAGGCTTACAAAAGGGACCTAGCATGACCACACTCCGGAAGACCCAACAAGCAGCTGAAAGAGTCAGATGCAGATATTTGCACCCAACCAATGGACAGAAGCTGCTGACCCCTGTGTTTGAATTAGGGAAAAGCTGGAAGAAGCTGAGGAGGAGGGCAACCTTGTAGGAGGACCAGCAATCTCAATTAATCTGGAACCCCATGATCTCTCAGATACTGGGCCACCAAACAGGCAGCATCCACCAGCTGATATGAGGTCCCCAACACATATACAGCAGAGGACTACCGGGTCTGTGTTCAATCAGAGACGATGCACCTAACCCTCAAGAGACTGGAGACCCCAGGGAGTTTAGAGGTCAGGTGAGGTGGGGATCAGGGTGGGAACATCTACGTGGAGACAGGGGGTGGGGAGGAAGTATGGGATATGGGACAGTTGGAGGGTGGAAGGGGGGATAAAATCTGGAGTGTAAAAAAAAAAGAAAAGAAAAGAAAAGAAAAGAAAAGAAAAGAAAAGAAAAGAAAAGAAAAGAAAAGCAATCCCTAACATATTGTTGATCTTTTCCAAGCTAGAGGCTTCATTTCTTTCTGAGTATTCTTTCTTGAACTCCTTTTGTGGTTTTCTCATTTTGGTAGCTTTCCCATGAGCTTACTTACAAGCTTTTAGGCTGGGAAGACTGGCCATAAAATTATAAAATGAGATGACAGAATTGGCCCTGTCTTTTGCGAGCTGAAGCACATCTTCCAGAATGAACAGTGCTGAGGTAGTGGCATGGGTTAGCTGCCACATCCTATTGCTAGTTATAGTTGATGCTACAGCTTTACATATATATATATATATATATATATATATATATATATATATATATATATATATATATATATATATATCTGGCTAGAAAGATATTCAATCTTTGTTTTAGTTCATTTAAAATACCACTCATATATACCTTAAAATGTGTCTCAAGTTACTTAGTACAGTGACCTGAAGTGAGATCCCTGGACTTCTCACACCACACAGCATAGCATTACATAATTAGCATAGCAATAAAAAAGGATTCCTTCAGCTGTGTTTGCTGTTTCATGGCACCACAGTATGATGTGGTGAACTTTCTCGTATTTGGGATAATGCAAGATTTTTCTGTAGCTTTGAAGGTTTCATACTCTTACCTTAAGCGTCACAGCTTCAGAAAATGATTGAGAAGAATTGGGAACATAGGGGGTCTTTGAGCAGTGTCTGGCATCTGTGCAGAGTGAATTTAGTTATACCTGAAAATGGAGAATTTTCTAGCTCACAACTCTAAGCAGTGTGGCTTGTGCAAGATGAGCTCCAGGGGAGAGAAGCAGTGTCAGCCAGGCAGCCTGTCAGTGCCACTGAGCATCACAGCCTGTGCATATACTGAAGGGCCCCCAGGACAGCAGGGAGATGAAGAGAAAAAAAATAAAAAGAAAGCAGTGCCAATCAGAAATAAGCAGAAGAGATAATCTAATTAAAATAGAATAATGGAAGAGATTGCTTCCATTGCATTAAGGATATTTTTAGAAGCACCATGCTAGTATTTTCTACAGGAAAACACCCACTGCTCTCACCAATATATTAAGAGTCTCTAGGTGCCTACTCAGAATTGGACATTGGCCAATTCCTTCCTGTTCTTGCTTCTAATAGGAACTTATTACGCTGTGTTTGCTATTTGAATTTTTTCTCCATTTTCTCCATGCAGCTTCACGATACCAGGGATACTGCTTAGGTGCCTTTCCATCTTGTTACTTTCCCCTTATTCTCATTTTTATTTCTACCACCTCGAAGCACACAATACAGCCCATTACTACAATAAAAATTCTGTACGTATACTAGAGGGAAAGAGCACAAGTTTGGTGCTGGTTTTTCATGGAGAACATTTTATGAAACAACAGAAGCTCCAATTAAGTGCTATTTCTACTTATAACAATTTAATTTAAAAAACTAAAGTTATTGATTTAAAAAAAAAAAAAAACATTAAAAGGCGTCCATGGTGTTGGTTCCAGGCCATTGCTGGCAGACCATTTACTCGTGGAGTATAATTTTCCATTTCCTCCAGTACAATGAAACCCTTTATTAAATGCTTTCTCACTGTGGACAGATTGGTTTATAGTTGAAGCAAGCAGGGATTTATAATCTCTTGCTGCTATTTGCTTGCCCTTCAACACAGACTCTGCCAACACCACACAGATTTATCTCTTTAGCTTTGAAAGGACTTTGGATTTGGGGTGGTTTTATTACACAAACTGACGTAGACTCAAACACAAGAGATTGTGACAAGCAAGTAGAGCTTGGAAGGGCTTATTAATTTCAATTTGTTCAAGATCATACATAAGCCAAATGCTAGTGAAAGACTTTACCCTCAGGCTTCTTGAGTATCTATGCAACATGGAAGCTGGATTTCCCCATCTTTAGTGACTAAGAAATAAGTCAAAGAAAAAAATCTGTAAGGTCATTTATACCCTAGTCTCAGACAGCACACACCACCACTTCTGCTGGATGTATATTCTTTCAAAAAAATAAGTGAGTCACTAAGTCAGCTCATATTTATGAGAATGGAAGTTAAGTTCAAATGGTATATCAGAATTTATGGATATATTTTAAAACCACTATATACTTGCTTTTCAGTCTGCTTATATTCATCCTCCTATAAATATTCAAATATATTAATCTAGTTTATTCAAATTATGGTTCAAATGCTACCACTAAAGAGGTCATTTTCACCTCCCTTTTATGTAAAACAACACCCTCCCAATGCTATTTTCTGACTGAATTTCTTCAAAACCATCTATCATAATATGATATTCTATCCGAGATCACTTTATATCTTGTATTCTACACTACTGAAAGGTCTGAAGGCAAAAGCTTTTGTAATTTATCCACTGCGGCAATGGCTAAACAACAGTTATTCCTAAATCAACAATAATTATTGAATGGATGAACTCATTTATTTTCTCATTAAGCAAAAATACTTGACATCATTTCTTTTGAAACAAAACAATAAAGAAAAGGGAAATGGTTTCTAGTAGGAGATAGTATGACAATATTAAGACAAGTTCTCAAACTTCTAGATATTCAATTAGTGATTTCCAAAATGAGTTGTCCCAAGGAGTTCTTGAGTGAGATGGGGAGATGAGTTGACCGGGAATACATGTTTGAAGTAGCGATAAAGCTACAATGGCCTAGAAGAATGGAATCCAGATAAATCAGCTGAGAACTCTAGATATTCTACAGAATGTATAGGACAACTCATCTGATCAGACTGAGAAAGACATGGATGACACTGATACCCTGAGAGTAGAGGAAATGTCTACAAAACAAAGAAAGGATATGTAAATAAAAGAAGGGCAGAAACAGCACACTGGAGAAGCAGAAGACACATAGGGTACTCCAGAGCAGTCCCAGCCAAGATATTTTCATTTAAAAAGTTCTAAAAAGAAGGTACCAGATGGAGGGGTTGGAGAAAGGTCTGAAGGAGCGGAGGGAATTGGCAGCCCCATGGAGGGAGCAAGAGAGTCAATGGGCCTGACCCTCCCCCTGGTCGTCCTCTAGCTCAGACCACTAACCAAAGAATACACATCTATTGACCCATGGTTTGGACTACATATGAGGCAGAGGAATCACCTCGATGGCCATCAGGGAGAAAAGAGAGGACTTTGGGCCTGAGGGTGCTAGAGGCCCCAGTAAAGGGGAATGTCAAGGTGGGAATATGGGAATGAGTGGGCGGGTAGGTGAGAGGTGGAATTCCCTCACAGAGGCGGGGAGGGGGAGGGGACACGGGGTTTCCAAAGAGGAGACCCAGAAAAGGGGAAACATTGGAAATGTAAATAAAGTATCAAAAATAAATAAATAAAAAAGAAGAAGTAAATATTCCCCTCAACAAGTTAAAAGTAGATTTACCATAAAATTCTACTCCAGCACTCTTGTACTTCTATCCAAAGCACTCTGAGTTAATATACTACAGAGGCAATTATTCATCTATGTTTATTGTCACACTATTAACAATAACAAAAATATGGAACCAGTCTAAATGTGTCTCATCAGCTGAATGGTTTTATATATATACATATGTGTATATATATATATATATATATATATATATATATATGTGTGTGTGTGTGTGTGTGTGTGTGTGTGTGTGTGTGTGTGTGTGTCAAAATTTTATTTGGCCAGAAAGAAGATTAAAATCTTATTATTTGCAGGAACATGGATGAAGTAAAATGTCACCATGTTAGGTGAAATAAGCCATACTCAGACATCCGCATATGTGGAAACTAATAGGCAAAAATGGTGTCATTAGATTCTGAGAGGGACTTTAAAGGGACCAGGAGATAAAGAGAGTGAAAAGGAAGGGTAAGAGAAAAGAGTAGGTAGGGTGGGGATGATTACAAGACAATGTATGCATATGTGGTAATGTCATGGTGAAATGCATTTGTTTGTAAATTTAATATGTGTTAACATTTTTCAAATATTTACAAAAACAAGCAAGTGATTAGAAGGATGAGTCGGTGAGTAAAGTGCTTGCTGTACAAGCATGGGAACCTGGGTTCAGTACACAATGCTCAGGTTACAACAAAACAAAACAGGCACAGCAATGCACACCTGGAATCTCCACACTGAGATGGCAGAGACAAAGGGAACTCTGGGGCTTTCTGGCCTGCCAGTCTTGCCAAATTGGTTGAGGAAAATACCCAATGTTAATGTCGGGTCACTATACATCATTCACATACATGTGAATAGAAACACAAACAAGGTAGATCTATTAGGAAAATCAAAAAAGAGAAAAGAACCAAATAGTTGTATAAAAGTATGAAATAGGCAAGAAATTAAAGATACGGCTGATTTATTTATTTATTTATTCATTTATTTATTATTTTGTATTTATTGAAGTCTAAGGCAATAAAGTGGGGAATCTGAGTCAAAACTATAATTTGTCTGCTCTGGTTTAGGATGAGCTCTGTACTGAGACTTCACTTTGGAATGGCTATGAAAGAAGGAAAAGGGAAGCCCCTGAAGGAGAACGTTAAAAATCTCTTGGAATCTTCATATGTCATCTATTCTCCCCTGATGTCCTTCATGTTCAGGAATTCTATCTCTGAGTTCTCATCAAAAAGCTTTGTGGCTTAAGCATGGTAGCATTGCCATAATATGCAATAGATGAATGGATGAATAGTTGTATGGAGAAAGATGTAGCAATGCAATTATTAAAGTTGCTAAGGGGAAGGCTATCGTGAGGTCCTGCACAGACATAACTGATGAAGTATATCCAGTTCTGTGCAAGCTGTGACATCTTCATTTAGAGGGAGATATTCAAAAGCTCAGGATCATTTTCTATCTATGTATCTGAATGCTGATGTCTTTACTTAATGAGCTGGACTCTGAACCACATCTCCTAGTTGATTCTTCCATGTCTCTCCCCATATCTATGCCACTTCCCATAGAAACCTATTATAACTTATGCTGAACCAATATCTTTAGGTACATTTTGGTCTCTTGATTGCCAAAGTCTTACACTAGGCTGAGAACACTGATGAGGCAGAAAAAAAATTATGAATCGTGAGGTTTAATAGGAGGGATTTGAATATATACTGATGAAAAAATGATTTCTTGGGGAATGACCGATTACATATCAAAATTTCAAGACTCCCTCTCCAGTATTCCTAATGACAAGTGAAACTGCATGCCTTTTGGAAACAAACAAGCCTGTCTCAGTCTTGAGTGCATGTAACATTTATGTGATTATCCCACTCATGCATTCCAGTACAGTGAGATTGACTGAAGTGGAGTCATCTTCGTTTTTAAAAATTTATTCTTTCCTCACACATTCCATCCTGACCAGAGTTTCCCTTCCCTCAACTCCTCTCAGATCCCTGCCCCCAACTCCCCTCTCCCCTAGAACCACTCCTGCTACTTCCCTTCAGAAAAGAGCAGGTCTCCTAGAGTTATCAACTGAACGCAGCATAATAAATTACAATAAGACTAGGCACAAACTCTCATATCTAGGCTGGAAGAGGCAACCCAGAAAGAGGAAAAGAGTCCCAAGAGCAGACAAAAGAGTCGGAGACAGCCCCATACTCACTTTACAATCAACCTGCAGATGGTTTTATGTGTTCTTGGACATGACAAGTGAAGATTTGGGGCAATAGATTTCAGCACTGAGGAGACTTGGGAAAACGACCTAGACCAGAAAGAGTTTACAAAGTTTTGTGAATATAGTCAAAACATTGGGATTTCTTAGAATCTTATGTTTTTGATGGGGATTTGGTTTGACAAGACTTAAGCGACAAATGCCAAACCTCTACCATACTTCCTAAAGTCTCTGCCCTTGAGTTGCCATATCCTACAATTGTCCTCTATAATGATAGCCCATGATATCCCTGAGGGGTAATTTAGGGCGAACTCTTCGGAGATTGCTCGGTCGGTGACAGAGAGCTAGGAAAGAAAGGCTTTATACAATTCAGTATATAGCGAAAAGTAGCTTCTGGCACTTGGAAAGTGTGTTTCGTATCAGATAAAATGAACCACCTAAATTCAAAGTAGCATTAGTTGACAATATTTTATTGGGAGCATCAAGTGAAAATTATCCAAACGGTATTGCTTAAAATGCTGCATAAAAACAAACATTTCATGCTTTTTCCTAAGCAATGGGTTCTGCTATTCCCTGGGCTCTCGGTGCAGCAAGACAGAAATTGCCTCAGGGCACACTCACAGGCAGCTAAGAATCCACACCAGGACTCTGTCCAATGCTTACATTTCTTTTTTCTCCCAGAAGCTCATAGAGCACCTTGGCTGACCCTTCTCAATCACCTCCTAAAAAGACAAAGATGCTGTCACCAGCTTAGCCATTAACAGGCACACGATCAATTCTCTGATTTTCTTTAAAGCTGGTTTATATATGCCCCAGAGAAGAATTAGCATTCAGGTCACTTGTGAACCTCATTCTCTTTCCGTCTCTCTCACCATGAGAAAAACCCCTCCAGGTCCCAGCATCTATTCAGAAAGTCACAAAGTTTCCAGCATCCTTGAAGTTTGCCCCAATTCACCTGCAACAAAAACCTCGAAGACACTAGTGAGCTTTTTTTGTTTTTGACAGGAGCTATATTTTTTGGTCCACACAAAGCATAGGGGAAGATGGAAGTCCTCCTCTGGGGAGAAGGTTTTAAAGTGTAATCAAATCTGTTACTGGCCTCAGACAGAAAGTTCAGGACTAGCCTGAGCAATCTTCAGTGGCCGCCTATTTTATCTAAGAAGCAGGCAATAATTGATTTGACCTGCTTTATGGAGACAATCTCCCAGGCATGACTGAGTGCTAATTGCTACTAATGAGGTGGCATTTGAAACTGGCTGTGGTCTTCAGCTTTCTGTCCTCTTTACTCCAAGCAGCATTCAAGCCACTGGCTTATAAGTACAGCTTCCAGCAAGCCCTCACCAAGAGCAAGCTACACTTCCCCCAGCTGCTGAAGGTTGTGTTAAGAAGGGCAAATTGCACTGCCTTTCAAAAGGACGATCTGGCTGAATGAGCAGCTTCTCAAGATGCACAGAGGCAATGCAGTTCTTGAAGAAATGATTTCTAAATGTTACAAGATTGCTGCAAATTACTTTCATAATGACTCTTACTGGTTTTGCCCATTTACAAACATTCTTCTTTCTTGCCCAAAGGAAACCCCACAAGCCACTTCCGTGAGAGAATGTTTTCTTCAGTTTTGCATCAACTCCCTGGTGTTAAAAAAGTAACATGTGATGCCACCCCTATAAATGGTTGTCACTTGTCAGTTTAATTTTATCTCTAGAAGATCAAAGAAAAACCACAACCCTTTGATCACCTGTGAAAGAAGAGCAAGATCAGATAACGCAAAGATCTAGAGCAAATGGCAGCAACACTCATGTAAAGGATTGGATGGGAAATATTTTGGCCTTTATTATCAGCAGACTTTCCATCATTCTGACTGCCCATGAACCACATCAATATATGGATGTGAATATGTTTTAGTATAACTATATGTACAAAAGCATAGTTCAGTTGCATTTGGCCTGTGACCCATCCCTGCCAATTTCTAATCTTGAGAAATATTTTAACTAATACATCAAATCTGCATATATACAAAATGTGACCCAAATGACCTAATTCTGAAATCTTCTATGATTACTTATTCTAATTAGTATTGTGAAGGTATAATGAGAACCATATTTTGTTTATGAGCCTCTGTTTCCTCACTTGTAAAAAAAAAAAATAGTGGATGGACTCTTTCCAAAATCAGCCAGGTCAAACACTCCAAATGCTAATCTCAATGTTCTGATTATGACTATTTTGGGTTTTTTTTCTTTTCTTTGATACTGAGAATTGAACCTAGAATATCATGCATGCTAGGCAAGCACTTTACCACCAGGCTATATCCCCAGCCCTTGGTAGTTGTATTGGTCAGCTTCACAAGTATAGTAGATGAGAACATAGAAAGTTTTCACATTTTCCACATTGATTCATATTATTCAATATAAATGGCACTCAGAGCACTTTCTATGAATCAAAGCCACCATGGATAAATGACGAAATGAATAAGACCATATGTAGCTCCTACTCTATGAAATTAGCCAAAAAATACTCAGTTTCAAACTAGGATCCATTCCTTTGTGCTTGCTGCCAATGTCTACATTCTTGTCTTCCAAGGTCTCTCCTGTGTGAGGCATAAGACAAATTTCACTTTTATGCTACAGCTTCAGTTGTTCTACTTTCTTCAGTATTTAATGATTCAGCAAGCACATATGTTGTGCACCACTTATAACTGAAGTTGTTGCTTAATTTGTTGTTTTTCTATCATGTGCTTTGGTGAAACAATTTAAAACCTTCTAGTTTCTGTGGATATGGGCAAACTATACATACAACCTAGATAGGCACAAAAGAACTGAAATACAATTGAGACTTATTTGGGCAGTTGCTTTGTGTTAATGGAAACCAACCAGAAGTAAAAGGTTGAAACGAGGGCCTTGGTGGTGTTCCTATGGGTATAGTAGAGAAATTATGTTCTGTAATTAAGACTCTGTCTTTTGGGTTACTTCTAATTCCTGTCTTAACTTTACTATTAGCTATCAATGCCAATAAATTACTAGGAATATTGAATTTAGAAACCACAGGGCTCTTATACTTAGCATGTATCTGCTTTGTGTAACTCAAGGACAAAAAAAGGAAGTCCTCCAAAGAATGCTTGATGCTCTTTGAGGATGGATGAATATTAGACAGTGTTTCTCAATGAGTACATGAAATATTTGAATAGCTATCATTAACAATTCTGTGGACTGGAGAGATGGCCCAGCAGTTAAGAGCACTGACTGCTCTTCCATAGGTCCTGAGTTCAACTCCCAGCAACCACATGATGGCTCACAACCATCTTTAATGGGATCTGATATTCCTTTTCTGGTGTCTAAAGACAGCTACAGTGTACTCATATATATATATATATATATATGTGTGTGTGTGTGTGTGTGTGTGTGTGTGTGTGTGTGTGTATGTATGTGTGTGTGTGTGTAATAAATAGATAAATAAATAAGTCTTTAAAAAATACAATTTTGTATAGGACAAAATTGATCTTTGATCTTTGTTGCCCCCTTGCCAACACTTATTGTATGTGCCTCATTAATTGCTTAATTCTACCAATTTTTTTTTTTGAGTAAAACTCTGTAACAAGCTCATCTTTCTTTTCCCTGTATACTTAATTTAATTTAATTTAATTTAATTTAATTTGTATTTATAAATGTTGAGTAAGCATTTATGGAAGAAACAAAGACTGAATATTGGATCAAATTATAAATGCTTGAAATGATATTGTAGAATGCAGCTTCTTTCTTGTACATACAAAACAAATGTTCTAATCGGAAGCATTGGATTTGGCTCTGATTTTATAAGCAATAGCTCTTTCTTTGACTTGAAGTGGGTCCCTATGGTTTGCAGTCTCTCTGATTTTAATGTAAGGAGATTGAATTAGATATTTGGAAGGTCATTCCATATTCTAATATATTATGAATAACCCAGAAGTATGGTTATGGTAACTCATGCTCAGGTTTTCATTCTTTATTATGATTATCCAGACATTCTGAGTGGTAGGGAAACCATCAAGGGATATCCTGAGACTGAGAATAAGTTCTTTTGAACACTTCAAAATACAGGTCAGTGACAGTTGGTGAATCTGCTCACCAGTAATCTAGCTTTCTATCCCTTCCTAGTGTCATGGTAGGATGTATACTGAAATTAGGTGTGGCTACATCACTAGCTTTAGCCAAGAAATTATGAACAGCAACATCATGTGTCTCTTTTAGGAGAGAGCTTTAAGAACATAAACATGCCAGAGACCTGGGTTAGAGGGATGGCTCAGAGGGTCTATGGGCGAGCGACTCTAGCTGAGATTCCTAGAGGTATGGAATATGGATCCTGAAGTGGACACTTCCTGTAGCCAAGTAGGGCTCCCAGTGGAGGAATAAAAATACCAACCTACCCACAAAACCTTCAACCCAAAATGTGTCTTGTCTACAAGATATATAGGAACAAAGATAGAGAAGAGAATGAGAGAATGCCCAGCCAATGACTGCCCTAAATTGAGACCCATCACATGGGCAAGAACCAATCCCTGATACTATTAATGATACTCTGTTATGCTTGCACAGAGGAATCTAACGTAACTGTCCTCTGAGAGGCTCCACCCAGCAGCCAATGGAAAGAGATGCAGTGATTCACAGCCAAATATTAGATGGAGCTCAGAGTATTATGAAAGAGTTGGAAGGATTGAGGGACCTGAAGAGGACAGGGACTCCATAGGAAGACCAACAGAGTCAACTAATGTGGACACTTGTAAGTTCCCAGAGACTGAATCACCAACCAAAAAGTGATCATGGGCTGGACCTAGGCCCCCTGCACATATGTAGCAGATGAGCAGCTTGGTCTTCATGTGGGTCTCCCAACAACAGGAGCAGAGACTGCCCCTGAGCATATGCGCCTGTGGGTCCTACACTCCTAATGGGCCACCTTGTCTGGGCTCAAGTGGGATAGGATGAGCCTAGTCCCCCAGCAACTTGTGGAGGGTATTGGGGGGATAGTGAGGATGGATGATGTAGAGAAGGGGCCTTCCCTTTCTCAAAAGACAAGGGAACAGTGGAATGGGGGTAGGACTTATAGGAAGAGGTACTGGGAGGAGAGGAGGAGCTGATATTGGGTTGTAAAGTGAATAAATATATAATTTTTTAAAAAATGAATATAAATATAACCATGACTTATTAACAAGTAGCATTATACTGACTAAACAGGTTACATTTAGGAACATATATGCATATATACATTCAATAACAACCACTGGAAGAAGGAGGCCATGAACTTGAAGGAGAGTTGATAGTGGTATGTAGGAGGATTTAGAGCAAGGAGAGGGAAGACATTGATGTTGTTTTGCTATACATAACTAAATATCTATATAATTACATATTTATATTTAACTTAATAAATATGTAATTTAATATACTATGTATTTTAAAAAGTGTAAGCATATACGTTGCCATGTTTTCTGTCCCTGCATCATGGTACTACACAATGTTCCATAGCAAAGATGGTCCCAAGTTGAGGATAAAGTGGAACAAAATTCTCAGCCAACCCTCACTTAGCATGCAGCAAAAGCAAGAAACATAGTTTCATTGACTTATGTCTCTGAATCTAAGGGATATTTTTTACCACAGCAAAGCAAAGCCTGATCCAGGTCAGTCCAGTCTATTAGTGTCATTCTTGAATTTAGCAATGGTCAGTTAACTACTATGATACACAAGTCATCTGTATTAACCGAGGATATGCTGCCAGCATTCGGGCACTATAAATATTGTAAATTGTCTTTTGAAAAGGGATATAATCCACCCAGTTTGCCCCTAGATCTCTAGAGTTTGAAATGATTTTTTTCCTTGCTGTGAATTCTAGAAAACATAAAGTTGTTTCTATTATAAAGTTATGTTTGCTTTCTTTTATCTAGACCTGGAATTTTTTAGTAAGGAGAAAAAAGAATTGGTGGTAAAGATATTGACTTGAAAATTGGATATATCTTTGAGTTCACTGATCCAAATGGGTGAAGAAAAATTGAAGAGAGCTGAGATGTTCTTTCCAAGCTGGTATAAAAACCAGCCACTTTATCAAACTCAGCCGTTTGGATGATGGTATCATATCTCAGGAGGGGTGAGTATTTTTAAGGCAAAATATTTCAGTTAATATGCCAAGTTTTAAGCTATAAGTTTGTGTCATGCTTTATTGACATCAATTATTCATTATTTCTTGATAACTACATCATAATGCCAATTATTTCCATACACATAATCCTTTGGGAAATGTAAGGGGGAAAGATAAATATTTGGCTGTCTGCTCTGAATAATAAATTTCAATTATGGTACTTTTATAAATGTTTTAATTGATATGAAACATTGGCACATAAATTTGCTTCACTCATGAGACTACAGCTCAATGAATTGTCATAAACTAAACACAGCTATGTCATAGCCACCCAGATCAAAAAAATAGACACAATCACCACCATGACGTTTCCCTCATTTCTAATCCCTTTGTCATCTCCAGAGAAACAACTATCCTAATGCTAATAGAATAGATTGGCTTTGCCTGTCTTTGAAGTTTATTTTCCTCTGAGAATTATGCTTGTAATATTCATCTGTATAACTGTCTATGGTTGTAGATAGTTTATTTTCATTATACACAGTATTGCATAACATGAAAATACAATAGCATATTTATGTGTTCTAAGTGGCCAGGCTAATGGAAATTTAGATAGTTAGTATGTTAAGGCTTATTATGATTGATGATACTATGAACATTCTAGTGGTATGTTTGTATAGTAAAACACACACATACAAATGTGTCTTTTAGGCATTTATCTAGGAGTGGTATTGATGAGGCAAAGAAATGTATGTGTTCTGTTTTAGAAAATACTGAGAAACACTTTTACAAAATGGTCATGTGATAGATGTCAAAAATTGCCACACTTTTCTACCTCTTTTTTTTTTTTTTTTTAGTATAGAATAGAGTTTATTCAGGGCATGGGGAAGGGAACTAAGAGGGTAGTAGAAGCAGAAAAAGGCAGAGAGAGGGAGAGAGTAGAGAAGTGGAGAGGTGGAGGTCGGCCCTGACCACGTGGAGAGAGGGGGGGACGGGAATGGGGAAAGGTAAGAAATAAGAGCTGCAAGAGAGAGGCAAGAGATAAGAGAGAGCTCTACCTCTTTTTTATCTATATAATTTTATAATATGACTTTTTAGTACTTTTCTCTGAGAAGTGCAATGATTTTTGTCCTGGCTAATTGTCTTGGAATACTGTTCAACACCTACATAAACAAGCTTAAGCTAGTATGTTGGATGGCAAGAAGCATGTAGTTGGGTCAGCTCTCATCCCAATCAACACCTTCACAGCCAGCAATGACATATATAAAAGTCTGTCATCTGAGTGAGACTGTGAGACAATCTTAAAGAAGCCTTCCCCAACACATGGGAGATGCTGGTGGAAGTGGACCCACCATCAACCAAGCCTCTTCTGGATCAGCAGAAGTACTCTGACTACTGTTGTTTTATAAATAATAGCAAATCGTGATTTTCATAAGACATAAAGCCACTCAGCTCTTATGAAGACTCTGGCAAAAGTACAAGGAAGTGGCTAGTATTAACCCCTTTTATTGATGAGGAAACTCAGTCAGAAAGGCCAGATGGAGTCAGCAATCAAATCCTGCCTAAATCCCAAGCCATTTTTTCTATACAACTGCATTCAATAGGAAAAGGTGAAATACATATAAGAACTTTCCATCTCTCCATGATCTCCTCTACTCTGAGCAAAAGGTCAATCATAATTCTCAGCAACCATCACTGGGCAATACTGTCATTTGTTCTCCAGACTTCTTCTCTAGTCTAGAAGCTATGTATTGGACTGTATAAACTGTGAGGGGGAAACAGTTACTGAAGGTATGCCTTGATGCCACACTTTGAAGCTTTGCTTAAAGGTGCATGCCCACCTTGTTTCCTCAAATTCCCCTTGTGTATGTTGCATTAATTACTTTTCCCACTGTTGTGACCAACTACCTGACAAGAAACAAACTAAAGGTACAGTGCATCACGATGGGAAAAGCATGGTGTCAGAAGTAGCTCTTAGATGTAGAAACAGGAATATAACGCTGATTACTTCCATCTAAGTAACAGAAAGTAGAAAGGTGACAGGAAGTACAGGGCAGGCTATAAATCTCAAGACCTCTCCAAGAGATCCACTTCTTTCATTGAGGTCCCGTCTTCCAAAGGTTCTACAATGTCCTATATAGAAGCTACCAGTTGGGGACCAAATGATAAGCACATGAGTCTATGAAGGACATTGCACATTCAAATCATAACACACTACTCCTGGCCTCCATAGCCATATGGTCATCTTACACTGTGAAGTGTACTTAACCTGTCTTCAAAAGTACACAGGTCAGATGCAACCATGCTCAAAAGACAGAGTCTTTTTCTCCCAAACATGAAGAATGGGATCAGAACAAACCCCAGCTGGGCAAACATCAAACCCTACATATCTAGCATCTGAGGCTATCATCTGAGTTCCAACGGACTTGGGCAAACCTGCCCCTCCAGCTCAGTTGCCTGCAACATTTGAGACCTTTCTCTTAGGCTGACTCCCAGTTGGTACCTCCCACTTTCCTTACATTTCTGGCATCTCAAATATCCCTGTGTATTTAATGTAACTTAGGCTCTACGTTTCCAAGTTTCACTTAGCCCAGTCAAGATCCATGCAGGGTATCTTACCCTACTACATGGTGCCTGGTCTCAAAAGGTTTCTGGAAGCTTAATGTAAACCCCAATGGTCCACCATTCTTACACTTCGCATGTCTGAACAACCAGCACTTTATAGATGATGCTAAGTTTTGCCAACTCAAACTGTGGCCCCCATGTCCCTCAGATTACAATGGCCTCTGTGTGTCTTCACAGATAAACATGGAAAATACATCTGTAATCAGACCCACCTAAACTTTTCAAATAAGAATTTCATAACTAAGCTTGCATGTTTATACCCTGGAGCTCTCCACAGATAGGGTCTTAACATCATGATCTATTATATTATGTAAAGTGTGTGGTTTCTTTATGGGGTGATAATTTCATTATTAATTATGAATCTGTTTATGTTAGATTTGTCTACAACTTTAAACTCATTCACGCTCCATTTCCCACCAAACTGCATAGTTTTCCTATCTTTTGGCTCTATTATATTTTTTGCTCTATCATCAAGAATGTGGTGAAATAGTGAGTGATACCCATGCCATAACCAAAATAAGCTGTCATTTGGAAATTCTTTTCACCGTACAAATTAGTCCATTACTTTTGGGCTCAGTCACATTCAAATGTTTTGAATGCTGGCAGAACATGGCCAAGTGCTTTGCTAGATTGTAGCATAAATAGCTTCTAGTCCAGTTTCCAGTAGAGTCCTTGTTCTCCTCTGATGTCTCAGGAGCAAAGGATTCACTTACTACATTTCTGCCATCATTCTGGTCTTCAGAACTCCCACAAGGATTACTCAGTAAGCTCGGCTTAAAGTATTCTCTGTCCTGCAGCTCCAAACCCTTTAATATCCCTAGTCTACTACAGCAGTAAACACCTATAACCCACATAGTCAAGTTTCTCACTATAGTAGCAATAACTTCACTTCTCAGTCCCTTTTGCATTCATTACTTTTCTAACTGTTCACACAGGATACCAGATACAAAGAAACTTAACAAGGATTTATTTCCATTCACAATTGAGGCACAGCCCATGATGGTAAGAATAGCATGGTGACGGGAGTGGCTCCCAAGTATGAAGCCAAATCCATGAGGCTGTTTTCTCATATCTCAGAGGACCAGGGAAGAGAAACAGGACAGGAAGAGGGGCTGGACCTGTTCTTCAAGATCCACATCTTTTAGATAAGCCCTCATCTCCTAAAGGTTTTGAAGCCTTCTAAAATATTACCAGCAGCCAGGGACCTAGGATTCAAACACACAAGCCTGTGGAGAGCATTCTACATTTAAACTCTAACATAGGTTGGCCCGATTTTATTACACTTGGTATTTACAGATCCCTTGACCTTTAACACTCATCTTTTATCACATTTCTAAGTATAAACTTTGTCTCAGTTGATGCCAATATCATACACATGTAAAAAAGGCTATGACAAATGTCAGACTGGAAGAGCCAATTTTAGGCATACTGAAAAGGTTCCGGGCTTTATGCAGTAGGAAGCAGAGGTATATCATGATCATTCAAAGCAAATGACATGTGGGCATATATTTTTGACAAATTTTAAATATTTCTATAAAAGAACTAACAAATAGTTAGCAGAAGACATGGAAGGGTCAGATCTTTCTCCCATTATCAGGCATTTCTGCACCAGTCACATCTTCATCCCAAATAGCAGATATATATGTATGTATACTAGATTTGTTTATAAGGAGACAAGTATTAAAATTCTAATAAGCACTGCTACACTTCTCTTACATGAAATTTATCTATTCTTTACTGAGTAGTGAAAGATCAGGATATATACATAAACCATAGAGGGGGAGGGGTCCTGAAAACCTGACTGAGGATGCCAAGGGAATGAAGAAAGAACAGATGCATAGATCCTTATACACATAGATGTTGGGATCAGGTGGTCTGTGTGTGCTCTAAAGGATCTGCACCAACTACACAATGACCTAGAACCTCGGTCTGTTTATTATGTACACCCCTAGAGAGGGTTGCTTGTCTCAGCGGAAAGCCTCTAGGAGAATCACCTCAAGGAAGCTACTTTTTACACATACTGTTAACAATCCCATTCAGACCAGAGAAAGGCTATGCCTGAGCTGTGAGTGAGGAGGCTTTGCCAATTACCCAGGAGTCTGGTACTTGATCCTTGACATCGCCTTGCTCATATCAATGGTACACATTCACTCCTGACATTGCCTACTATTTCCAGATTCATTTATGGATTCTGGGGCTCCCCACCTGTGTGTACATATATGTGTGCATGTGCATGCGTGCGTGTATGTGTGTGTGTGTGTGTGTGTGTGTGTGTGTGTCTGTGTCTGTGTTTGTGTCTGTATGTTCTGACAACAGAACACACATTTACATTGTTTATGTTGGAATAACTATTAATATTGTTCCATTGTTGGTACTGTTGATTGTTTTTACCATGACAACTGGCATACCACAATTTTTTTTCTTTTACAGCCCTAACTAAGGTAGTCTAGGAAAAAGTTTCCAAAATGCTACTAACTGCCCATCTCAATAAGTTGTTAAATATCTCTATTCTGAGCACTTCAAAAATACAAAGTAAAAATAAGCTATCTTCTTCCATTTTGAGAAGGAAGTATAAAATAGTAACCTAAAAGCCTCACATAAAAGTTAAAAGGGATTGTGTGCTATTAAAACCAGAAGGCTTTCAGAGGGGATGGACGGAATTTTGAGAAAAAGCTGAGGTCACGATAGGAGAGACATAGCTGAGGAAAAACTAATTCTAAGCAGATATGGTAAAATGGGTGGGTTTCAGCTGGTAATGGGAAAGGCATTCTCAAGAAACAATTATATTAACTAGTGCAGGATGAAGGCTGGAACCATGAGAAAGAAAACTCGAATTTAAGACTAGCAAACCAGGGGAAAGATTAGCAAGCCATAGGCTCATATTGTAATGGAAAATCTTAAGCAGACAGTTGAATAAGTATTGATATTTTAGTTAGACACTTGCAGAAGAAAAATCTGACTAAAATGAGCAGATTGGTTCAAAGAGCACAGAGTTTTATTATAAGTTGGAAAGAGACAACTTAGAAGAGTTAGCATAGGCAGTTGCCATAGAATGTAGGAGACATGTTAGGAAGAAGGGCTTTTAATGACAGAATTAACTAGACTTGTCCACTGAGGTGAAAGGAAAGAAATTAAACATAACTCGAAAGCAAAATCTTATGTGACTGGGGGAAGTGTGGGTCCATTAGCAGGCAGCCTTCACTTGTACAGGGAAAAGGTGATATTTCTGTGCTCAGATCAAAGTTTGGGACTATACTGAAGGAAAATTTCTTATATACCAAAACTCAGAAATTGTATTGGCAAAGAACAGCATAATAGAAGAGGACTTGGGTATCATCCAAAAATATAGCTCAAATAATCTTACATCATGAAAATTAAATATTCTGAGTCATCTAGGGAAGTGTGAAAGGGGGAAGTGAAGTTTTAATAGGCCTGTAGCAATTTATAGCACCAAATAAAAATGACATATATATATATGTGAGTTGTCTAGGAAAAACACATTGCTGATCAGCAATGAGAAAAATTCTTCTGGGATTCTGTCCAGGAGCACAAATCTTTCTTGCTTGTTGCTTCAGGCTCTAAACCTCCTTCCTAATTTTGGGTCAGCTCCCAGTTCCTGCCTAGTTCTCTCCAGCTCTTACTTCAAAGCCTGGCTCTGGTTTTTGAATTTTCCAATTCACCGAGTTTCAAAAAGAAGCTCGAATTCTCTTGTTTTTATGTTCTAACTCTTCTTTTTGCTGGCACCAAACCATAGAAGTAATAAATGGAAAGAATATCGTAGACTTCACACGAAATCTTTAAAATGTTGACATTCATTATTACTGATCTTCATGCAAATATCAGGTTACAACCTATTGGAACTGGCTTGTACTAGCTCATGGGAACTGACTGTCAAACTCTGAGAAGTTTTATGAGCTGGAGATTAAACATAGTTTTTTTTATTAAAAGTTAAATTGTATACATTGACATTAAACAAGTTATCAAAAGCAAATGCGATATTCAATTATGTCCTAAGTGTCTTACTACCATCTATGTGCTTTAAGTTTTTTCTATCTATTTGCATGGCAGATAGACCACTTAATGCTGGGCTGCCGGGCTGCCGGGCTGTCGGGCTGCCGGGCTGCCGGGCTGCCGGGCTGCCGTATATCACTCTTTAGCTACATGTGGTGGTAGCAAACTGACCACCATGGCAGAATTTAATGCAAATTGTAGCTTTTTCATTTCTCAACCTTCCCAGTACTATCACCTTTTCACACATTTCCTCATGTTGTAGTGACCCCTAACCATAAAATCATTTTTGTTGCTACTTAATAACTGTAATTTTGTTACTGTTAAGAATCATAATGTAGATATTTTTGAAGATAGAGGTTTGCCAGAGACATAGATACCCACAGGTTGAAAACCACTGCCTTAGAGATTTAGTTCTTAAATATCTATTAGTTACTAGTGCTGTCATGTGTGTGCAAAGGCATGGCAAAAGCATCAAATTATAGATGGAAACATTTGGATAGAGTCTCTGTTCCATGCTGATAGATCAACCTTGAGCAAGTCAGTAAATCTCTCCTGAGATTTTGAGAAAGGGCATCTTGATACCCTTTTCCCAGGATGATGTGTCTTGAAACCACTGAATGTACATTTAGCCTTATGAGAATTCATCTTCATCATTTGTCTTAGGAATTAGTCTGCCCATGTGTGTCTTGGTGGGACAGTTGACCAAGGTATGCCTAATGAAGTCTAACACATTTAAGTTGTAACTGCTGTGACATTTGATGAGATGCTTGATACTTCTAGAATTAACACCTCAACCTTTTCTTGAGAGCATATGGTCTACTCAGGAATGTTGTTATATCCTAATTACATGGAGGAATCACAGCCCATATTAGACCAGCAACCCTAAAATGGATCTAATACAGTCTCGTCTTCCTCCTTATATCAGAAGAAAACTTCTCTAAATCTTGTCATGAAAAACATTGTAATATCCATATATTTTAGATAAAATTCAAATAACATACATGCTTTCTAATAAGGGAAAGGGAAGTGTGTATGTATATGTTTTCAGGGTAGTATCATGAAATATATAAAGCAGACTATAACTATTCTTGCTAGGTTTATATGTTAGGAGAAATATCTAGGATAAAATTTTTCCAAACAAATATACGTTGCAAGACTGTAGAAAATGATTTACATTCTACATGAGGACATTTTGACAAACTATCTGTAAAATTTATTTTGATGAGTTTCAGAACCCATGTTTTAAGTCTGACAAGTACATTCAAGTGATTTGTGTCAGCTTGTATGATTGGATGGCTGGCCTACTTAATTTTACCACTTGTCTCTGTCATCAGTTCTTATTAACTCTTGTTTGATGAAGAATACTATATACCTTCCAGATACAAAGCAATCTCTCATTTTTATTTAGAAAGTCATGTATATTTCAATTTACATGATTTTTCTAATAAACTAATATTCTCTATAGTTTATCTGTTTGTATAATTCTTTATCATTTGTGTAATAAAAATATTTTTCCTCATAAAAAGCAAGCATGAAAGAAAACTGGTTACTATAGATTCAAGACATTCAAGAGACAGTTAAAAATTCAGACAGTTGGGATAACATTTTGATAATTTTGGATTCTGAAAATATTATACATTATCACATTGAATACCCAATTCCGTATTATAAGATGAAGTTGCAGCAAATGGTATTAATCAATCAAATGCAACAACTCCAAAGATTTCAACCCAAAGGTAAACATATTAGATGTATTTTCACAGAAAAAAAATAACAAGTAACAGATAAGGTAGGATCCCTGAATGAGCTGCAACCCAAAGTAAAGGTAAAAGATGTTGAAAACAAATACATGTACATCAGGATTCAAAGAGAACTTCATAGTTAATTCATACAGAACTGAGTACAGACTATAAAATCTCTGCCTTATATAGAAAACAGGTAGTCAGAGCTATGAAAACTGTCTCAGAGACTTGACACTCCATTCAATGGACTATCATTAAAACTAGAAGCCCAGCACTAACTTTATATCAGATCTCAGTCCAATAATTTAAGATACTGGCCAAGTCCTTAATTCTTATTTATGAGGTCAATATGCATATAAGTGCAAGAGATGAGTATGAATATGTGATGGATCTTTAAAATGCCTATTTTCTTAGTCTCTTTGTGACATCTATTTGTATGTTTTCAGGAGGTGCCTGTTAAGTGCCTTTTATATGTGTAGCATAAGAAATAATGTGATGTAAAAGAATAGGGTCTCTCTCACACAAGTAGTCACATTCACCCTAGGGGAATAGTACTTAAATTAAGAACTATGAAAACACACACACACACACACACACACACACACACACACACACACACACACACACGACATATATATATATATATATATATATATATATATATATATGAAAATTTTTATAAGAGGATGTCTATTTTAAATGCTATTCAAAGAGTTTAGTTTATTTTCTACCAACATTAAGAGATTTCTTGCTGTATATTTGTCATTCATTAATTTATTTACTTTAATTTGCTCCCTCCTCTCCTCCCAGTTCCTCCTTCCCACCTCACCTCCCACTGCCCTCCCTTTCTCCTCAGAGAAGAGGAGGCCTCCCCTGAATATCAACCAGCCGAGGCATATCATGTTGCAGTAGGACTAGGCTCATCTTCTTCTATCGAGACTAGAGAAAGCAGCACAGTTAGGGGAAACTGATCCAAAGGCAGGCAATAGAGTCAGAGACGGGCCCTGCTCCTGCTGTTAGGTATGTTAGGTGTCCCTCATGAAGACCAAACTGCATGTCTTGCACACCTGCTACATATGTGTAGAGAGCCTAGGTTTATCACATGCAGGCTCTCTGATTGGTGATTCAGTCTCTGTGAGCGCCTACAGACCAAAGTTAATTGATTCTGAGGCCTATTTTCTTATGATGTCCTTGACCTCTCTAGCTCTTTCAATCCTTCCTTCCCATCTTCCACAAGATTCCCTTAGCTTTGCCTAATGTTTGGCTGTGAGTCTCTGTATCTGTTTCCATCAGCTGCTCAGTGAAACCCCTCAGTTGAAAGTTACTCTAGGCTCCTGTCTACAAATATAGCAGAACATCATTAATAGTATCTGGGATTGGCTCTCTTTCATGGCATGGGTCTCAAGTTGGGCCAGTCATTGGTTGGCCATTCCCTCAGTCTCTGCTCCCTCCTTATCCCTGCACATCTTGTAGACAGGACAAATTGTCAGTCTAAGGTTTTGTAGCTGGATTGATGTCCCTACCCCTCCATGGGAAGTCATACTTGGTTACAGGAGGTGGCCATTTCAGTTTCCATATCTCCTGTTGCTAGGAGTCTTAGCTAGGGTCATCCTCATAGCTTCTTGGGAGTTTCCTAGGTTTCTGGCTCATCCTGGAGATGCAACCCTACCACCTATTCCAGCTTGCTCTCCCTGTTCTTTCTCTCTCCATCCTCCCTACACTTGATGTCTGCTGTTCCTCTTCCCACCCCCTCTCTCACCCAGTTCCATCCCTCCATCTACCTTCCTTGTCTACTTTATTTCCTCTTTTCAGTGAGATTCAAACATCCTTTCTTGGGCCCTCCTTGTTACTTATATATTTTTAAATAATTTTTATTGCTTGAAAATTTCATATACACATATCATGTTTTGATCAAATCCATTCCCCATTCTCTCCACTACAATTTCTCCCTAACCACTATTCCCTCCTAAGTGTCTGTATGTGTGTGTGTGCGTATGTGTGTATGTGTGTGTGTGTGTGTGTGTGTGTGTGTGTGTGTGTGTGTGTGTGTGTGTAAAACCTCTGAGTTTGCTTTGTGCTGCCATTAAGTTTGTGGGTGTAGGCCCATCTACTGAAGCATAGGTAGCCTCTTGAGATCCTCATCCCTGAAGAAAACTGGCCTTCCTCTCTATCCATCAGTTACCAGTTGCTAATATATAATCACCTAGGGGTGGGACATTGCCACTCTCTCCTAAATCTATTCTAGTATATTATCTGGCTTGATCCTGCACAGGTCTTGTGCATGTAGTCTAGTTCCTATGAGTTCATGTGTGTACCTTCCCTGTTGTGTATGGAGAACACTGCTTTTGCTGTACTATTATCTTTGACTTTTAAAATCTTTCTACCTCCTCTTCCATAATGGTCCGTAGTCTTGGAAGAAGGGAGTGTGATACACATGTTCTATATAGCACTGAACAGTCCACAGTCTCTTATTCTCTGCATGTTGACAAGTTGCTGATTTCTGTATTAATTGCTATCTATTTTAAAGGGGGGGGAAACTCTGATGAGGGTTGAGAAATACAGTATTCTATGGGTATAAAGACAAGTATTTAGAAGGCCATATAATAATATATAGTTTCAATTTTACTTTATTTCTGTAGAGGGAGTTTGGATAACAGGTAACAAAATATAGAAAAAAACACAAGTCATGATGTTTCACAACACAGATGGATGACTGTAGCTTATAATAACCTCATATGTAGTTTATGAAAATTGAAAAAAAGAGGTGATCAAAGGCTCCAAGCACAAAGAAATGAAAAGGAGATAGAAATGCTAATGATCCAGATTTGATCAATGCACTCTGTGTGCATGTGTTAAAATATCACGTTGGAGTCAATTAATATGCATACAATTAATGTGTGTTAATTGGAAAGATTAATTTTTAATCTCTAAGGTTTGAAATTCCAGTTATATTTTCAAACTATTTCTGAGGATTTCAAAACTGAAAATTCTATGAAGCATGGGAGTGGAAGGAAATAAGGCAAAAGGCATCTGTGGAGACAGATGGGACTGGAGGGGAGAAAGACTAGGCTGTGGGGGTCTTTGGAGCCAGTCCTTCTCCCTACCGTGCCCTCATTTCCCTCTTCAAGCAGATCAACTAGTTTCAGGCTCCGTTCCAGTGAAAGTGAAGTTAGTAAGTTTCAAGAGATCTCTGCTTGCTCACGAACACAGACCAGCACCATCCAATGTGAGGTCAGTTCAGAGCTTCTAGTTGCTCTGTATCAGCACTAAATCAACCATGGAAATCAGACTCACTTCATATGGTGACTATCAGTTAATACCTGTATCTTTAAGACTTCTTGAAAGTAATTCAAATTTAACAAGATTGTTTTTGCTTCAATATAATTATATTTTTCATTCCCAAACTGGTTAAATAAATACACAAAGAATATAATATATAAACATTACTATTTCAGAAAAAAAAGACAGTTTTCTCAGAACTGTAATTTCAGAGTCAGAAAAAAATCATAAGCTCCTGTCTTATCAGGTTAAACACAAATGCTTTGCTCTGACTTCATATATTCAACAAAAAAAATTGTTTTCAGACCTTCCTTCCATCTGTTGGATACACAAGCTATTTCCACATTTATTTAGATATTTATTTCAGCTTATAGGCAGTTTTCCTGTACTTTAACACGTTTTCAAATCCTTGTTTATTGCCTATAGAACTTTTTTCACTGTTCTGTTGTAACATTTTTCTGTGTGAAAAATAATTGATGTCTCAAGTTTGGATGGAATCCACAATAATTTTTCATATTGATATTAATGAAGATGCTTTTCATGTAAAGACTTTTCACATTGCAATTAAGACTTCAAGTACACTTTAAAGGCAACAAGTCAGGCATGTATATATTTATTGAGAAACTGCCATGCTTCAGAAATTGTGATATGCACTGTAAGGAATCATGTGAGAAAGCCATGTGTAGTCCCTGCTTTCTTACTGTTTCCACCCAAGCTGAGACTATTTCAGGTATCCAATGATTAAGTGTTTTTTACTACTTAACTAAGATCTGACTCTTTGATAGCATGTAAACATAAAACTACTGAATTCAGGTCTGGTGACACATTCCCTAGTAGAATGCTAGCATGACATACTACCCTGGGATCTTGAAGTCTTTAAGTTATTAGGATCTATCCTCCAGGATTTTCTGAAATAGATATTTATTTTATAAAATTGAGTTAATGAAGCTTCTAATATTACCTAAAGGTACAATTACTTCTTCAGAAAATCATGTTCAATGTTTAATGGTCATAATAATTATAATTTATTCAACACCTTTCTGAATCTATGGCCCTGAACTCTTTAAAGACAAAATCTTGCTTTGAAGCTCCTGTTTGAATTTTAAAACCTAGAGCCCCCAGGTCTTTATAATTCGAATACTGACTAGACAATGGGCTTTTTGAAGTACTCCACTTTGTGTTTTGGCTTTCCAGACTCATTATTATGAGGCTATAACCAAAAGGAAAAGTTATATCCTCACTGGCAGGGAGAGATGTACAAATGAAGGCCAACACCTGTCCCAGCCAGCTGAAGAAGGCATGGAGAAAACTGGCTAATTGCCTACCTGGATATGGTATTCAAATCTATCAGCCACCAGGAAAGGAAAAAATGAGATCCACATTCCAAACTAAGATGTATTTAACATTATTGCTCCCACAAAGCAATAATGCACCATGTATGCTGCTTGCATGAGTAAGTTGAGGCAAAAATAGGGAACACCCAGATTTTTGTCTTCAAGTGACAAAGTAATTAAATCACTCTTGTTTGCCTTCCTGTGATATGGTGGAGCATCTTTTGGGTATATGCTCAGGAACAGAACAGCTGAGTCTTCAGGTAGAACTATTTCCAGTTTTCTGAGGAACTGCCATACTGGTTTACACAGTGGTTGTATACGTTTGTAATCCCACCAGCAATGGAGGAGTGTTTCCTCTTTCTCCACATCCTCACCAACATGTTCTCTCCTTTGATTTCTTGATCTTAGCTGTTCTGGTGAATGTAAGGTGGAATCTCAGAGTCATTTTGATTTGAATTGTCCTGATGACTAAGGGCTTTTAACATTTCTTTTTTTTTAATTTTCTTATTAATCGTTCCATTTGTTTATATCTCAAATGATATCCCCCTTCCCAGTTACCCCTCCAAACCTCCCATCCCATCCGCCATCTTCCCCCTCCCCTTTGCTTCTATGAGGATGCTCCCCCACCCACCTACCCCCACCCCACCAATCCAGTATTCCCCTACATTGGGGCATCAAACCTCTACAGGACAAAAGCCTCCTCCCATTGATGTCAGACAAGGCCACCCTCTGCTACATATGTATCTGGAGCCATGGATCCCTCCCTGTACACTCCTTGGTTGGTGGTCTAGTCCCTGGGAGCTCTGGGTAGTCCGTCCAGCCAGCATTGTTCTTCCTATGGGGTTGCAATTCCCCTCTGCTCCTCCAGTCCTCCCCCCTAGTTCCCCCACTAGGGTTCCTGAGCTCAGTCTAATGGTTGGCTGCTAGCATCTGAATCTGCATTAGTCAGGTGCTGACAGAACCTCCCAAGGGACAGCCACACCAGGTTCATGTCAGTAAGTGCCTCTTGGCAACAGCAACAGTCTCGGGCTTGGTGTCTGTAGACAGGATGGGGCGGTGCTTGGATGGCCCTTCCTTCAGTCTCTGCTCCACTTTTTTGGTCTCTGTATTTCCTTTGGACAGGAACATTTCTGGGTTAAAAACTTTGAGATGGGTGGGTAGCCCCATCCATAGACTGGGGGCTGTGCCTTTTGCTGGTAGGACTGCAAGCTGGTAAAACCACTTTGGAAATCAGTCTGGCAGTTCCTCAGAAATATGGAAATAGTTCTACTTGAAGACCCAGCTATATCACTACTGGGCATATACCCAAAAGATGCTCCAACAAATAACAAGGACACATACTTCACTCTGTTTATAGCAGCCTTATTATAATAGCCAGAAGCTGGAAACAACACAGATGTCCCTCAACAGAAGAATGGATACAGAAAATGTGGTGCATTTACACAATGGAATACTACTCAGCTATTGTAAACAGTGACTTCATGAAATTCGCAAGCAAATGGATAGATCTAGAAAATATACTGAGGTAACCCAGACACAAAAGAACACACATGGTATGTACTCACTGATAAGTGGGGTTTAACATTTCTTTAGGTGCTTCTCAGCCATTTGAGATTCCTCTGTTGAGAATTTTCTGTTTAGCTTTGTGCCTCATTCTTTATTTGTCTTATTTGGATTGTTGGTGTCTAACTTCTTGAATTCTTTATATATTTTGGATATTAGCCCTCTGTAAGATGCAGTGTTAAGAAAGACCTTTTTCCAATCTGTAGGCTATGATTTTGTCCTATTGACAGTGTCCTTTGCCTTACAGAAGCTTTGCAGTTTCAAGAGGTCCCATTTATAAATTGTTGATCTTAGAGTCTGAGTATTGGTGTTCTGTTTATGAAATTTATTCCTGTGCCAATGTATTCAAGGATATTTCCCGCTTTCTCTTCTGTTAGATTCAGTGTATCTGGTTTTATGTTGAGGTCTTTTATCCACTTGGACTTGACCTTTGTACAGCATGATAAATACGGATCTATTTACATTGCTCTATCTGCAGACCACCAGTTAGACCAGCACCATTTGTTGAAGATACTTTCTCTTTTTCCACTATAAGGTTTTGGCTTCTTTATCAAAAATCAAGTGTCTATAGGTATGTGGGTTTATCACTGGGTCTTCAATTCTATTCTGTTGATCAACTTGTCTGTTTCTGTACCAGTACCATGTGTTTTTTTTGTTTTGTTTTGTTGTTGTTGTTGTTTTTATCACTATTGCTCTGTAGTAGAGCTTCAGGTCAGGGATGGTGATTTCTCCAAAAGTTCATTTATTGTTCAAAATTGTTTTAGCTATCTTGTTTTTTTTTTCTATTTCCATATGAAGTCAGGAATTGCTCTTCTCATGTCTTTAAAAGGGAGCTGAATGTGTTTGCAACCCCATAGGAAGAACAGCAATATCAACAAACCAGACCCTCCCCCCAGAGCTCTCAGGGACTAAACCACCAACCAAAGAGTACACATGGAGGAACTCATGGCTCCAGCCCATAAGTAGCAGAGTATAGCCTTTTTTGGCATCAATGGGAAGAGAGGCCCTTAGTCTTGTGAAGGCTAGATGCCCCAGTGTAGCGGAATGCCAGAGCAGTGAGGTGGGAGTGGGAGCACCCTCATAGAAGCAAGGGGAGAGGGGATAGGGGTTTACTGGGAAAGGGGATAACATTTGAAATGTAAATAAATAAAAAATCCAATAAAAATGTGCTGGAATTTTGATAGGGATTGCATTGAATCTGTAGATGCTTTTGGTAAGATGGCCATTTTCACTATGTTAATCCTATTGATCCATGAGCATAGGAGATCTTTCCAACTTTGGAGGTCTTCTTTGATTTCTTTCTTCAGGGACTTGAAGTTCTTGTCATGCAGATCTTTGACTTCCTTGGTTAGAGCTAGCCCAAGATATTTTATATTATTTGTGACTATTATGAAGCATGTTATTTCCCTAAATTTTTCTTAGTCCATTTATCATTTGGGGCATTGATGTTCAGAACTGAGACTTCATCTTGATGAAATTTTCCTTTGATGCATGTAAAGTGTACTTCCCCATCCCTTTTGATTACTTTCGGTTGAAAGTTTATTTTATTGGATATTAGAATGGCCACTCCAGCTCATTTCTTGGGTCCTGTGCTTGGAATACCTTTTTCCAGACCTTTACTCTGAGGTAGTATCTATCTTTGTTGCTGAATCTTATTTCCTGTATATAGCAGAATGATGGATACTGTTTTTGTATTCAGTGTTCTAGCCTGTGTTGTTTTATTGGTGAATTGTGTCCATTGATGTTGAGAGTTATTAATGTCTAATATAGTTACTGCTATTTTGTTGGTGGAAGTGGTACTATATGTGTGTAATTCTCTTCCTTGGGCTTTTTTGTGGGATATCTAATTTTGTGTGTATTGGGGGGTGTAGTTCCCCTCTTTGTGTTGGAGTTTTCTGTCTAATAAGCTTTGTAGGGCTATATTAGTAGAAATTTTATTTTTTTCGTGAAATATCTTGGATTCCCCATATATGGTGATTGAGAGTTTTGCTGGGTATAGTCATCTGGACTGGCATCTATGGTCTCTTAAGGTTTACATGGCATCTGTCCAGGATCTTCTGGCTTTTAGAGTCTCTGTTGAGAACTCAGGTGTAATTCTGATATGTTTGCCTTTGCATGTTTCTTGGTCTTTTCCCTTATAGCTTTTAATATTCGTTCTTTGTTCCTTTCTGGTTCACTCTATTTGGTGTTCCTAGGCTTCCTGTATGTTTATGACCATCTCTTTTCTTAGGTTGTGGAAGTTTTCTTCTATGATTTTGTTGAAGATGCTTTCTGTCCCTTTAAACTGGTAATCCTTATACTCTGCTATTCCTATTATTCTTAGGTTTGGTCTTTTCATTGTGTCCCAGATTTCCTGGATGTTTTGGGTTAGGAACTTTTTACCCTTGGCATTTTCTTTGATCTATTTCTTCTATGGTATCTTCGACACCTGATATTCTTTCTTCCATCTCTTGTATTCTGTTGGTGATGCTTGCATCTGTAGTTCCCATTTTCTTGCCCAGGTTTTCCATCTCTAAGGTTGCCTCCATTAGTGTTTTCATTATTGCTTCTGTTTCCAGTTTTTAGATCCTGGACAATTTTGTTCAATTTCTTTACCTGTTTGGTTGTATTTTCCTACATTTCTTTAAGGGATTTATTGGTTTCCTCTTTAAGTGCTTCTACCTGTTTGTCTGTGTTTTCCTGTATTTCTTTAAAGGAATTATTTATATCCTCTTTAAAGGTCTCTATCTTTATGAGATGGGATTTGAGGTCAGAATCTTGTTCCTTGGGTGAGTTGGGATATTCAGAGCTTGTTGTCACAGAAAAGCTCTGTTCTGATGTTGACAAATTGCACTGGCTTCTGTTCATTATGTTCTTGTGCTTGCCTGGTGTGAGCTGGCCTGGGTGTCTTGGATTGGAGCAAGCCTCCCAGGAGACAAATGGAGCTTTATGTCCTGGGTTAGAGCAGGCCTCCTTGTTGGAGACAGTGCTTTGTCTCTGGTTAGAGCAAGTCTCCTTAAAAGAGGCAGTGCTGTGTCTCTGGCTAGAGTAGGTCTCCTGTGGCCCTGATTAGAGCAGGCTTCCTGGCAGACAACAGGGCTGCAGGGCTGGGGAGTAGGTACAACAATTCTCTGGAAGTGTAGGTGGAGATGTGGACCAAAAAGGAGATGGGACTCTGACAGGGAGGGACAGAGCTCATGTCTGCTGGGCTCTATGGGGTCCCAGCTGGCTTGGGGGTTGGGGTGGGGGACCTTACATGTGTCCCTGGTTAGAGCAGTACTCCTGGGGTACAGGTAGGCCTGGGGGCAGTGGGCAAGGAAACTATTTTCTAAAGAGAAATAATGCTGATTTATGTGGAGGAAAGGCTAGTCACTTAAAAAATGAAACTACCTTTCTGGCCACCCATTTCTTTATAGAAGTAATGGAAAATAAAGAAGTAAATAATTGTTCCTATAAAATGATAATACAACTATATTCACTATTCTTGTCCTTCATGAAAGGTCAGATAGCAAATATTTCTGGCTAGCTCTTCAACACTGCTACCATTGTATAACTGCAGCCATGTATAATGCAAAAGTTAAAAGGCACAGCTGTATTCTCAAATACTTTTAAACAAACAGCTGCCAGATTTGGTCTATAGGATCTTGATTTCTAATCCCTGATCTATGGTATTAATTAAACATATAGCTAGATGACACACATGCTTTGGAAAGAAAAGAGTCTTCTCAGAGACAAGATATTTATTTTAAGCAATAATTCATATATAGGTGATGGAAGAATTCCATCTTGGGGAAACAGAAAAAATGAAGAAAATAATTGTATCTTCAGTACTAGAAGAGACTTCGGGCAGGGTTCTAATTTCTGGTGCTATTCCCCCACAGTTATAGATACCAAGGCTTAGGGAAAATGACTTGACAGAAAAAATCATATAGCATCTTATGTCCATAGATGGCTGTAAAATACAAATATTCCAGTTTAATTCTTTTTCCAATCCAAGGCAATTTTTTTACAAGTTTTCTTTGTGTGAAAACTAGGATTTGCATTGTTCAAACCCTCAACATTATCTTCCATTTCTATATGCCAAATTGTTAAGAGATTTTGGTGGCAATAAACTTTCTTTTCATGGGCATGCTCTGACTATAGTTATTGTTTAGCACAGCTACTTGGAGAAAAGGAAAATAGTGTTGAGAGGTTTTCTGTCAGTGACATTATCCATGGGGCCATAAAATGGGAGTTCTGTGCACTATACTTTAATGCTCAAACTTTCAGGTTTACTGGATATAAAGACTTGCCCTACTAAAGAGAGATTGAAAGTAATGAGCAAATAGTTTCTTTTTTCTAACAATTGGTAGGAACTAGTATATCAGAATAGTAAATGTAATTTCAGTTCACTGTTGGATATGAGGACATAGAAATTTAAGTCAATTAAGTCTCGTTGAACAAAGGTGTTTTCTTTGATACAACATTACAATATTTTTAAAGTAATAAGGCATAACAGTTAAGATAATTAAGTGTTAGAGCTAAACTATAGCAAGTGAAATACCATTTTATTCTCTTGGATCTTATCCTTGAGTTTGACAAGCATCTTAAAGTGTTGTGAAATGAGATATATCCTTGTGGAGTACCTTGGTCTTGAGGGTAGGTTAATCCCATGGTCAGCAGAATACAACAAATGATATAAAGTATCACTCCCCTGACTAGATTACAGTATATAAACCTTTATCTTGTCAAACTGAGCAGAGTTATTCATACTAGCTCTGGAGAAATAAACTACCACATTGAAAGAAAACCCAGTGGCAAGAACCAGGGAGTTCCCGGAAGTGAGAGTGGATTCAAAGCAATAGCTGTAAAGAAGATAAACTCAGTCCTACAATAGTTAAAAATGATGGATATGACATGCAACATTAGGGATTTGGGAGGTAAATATTTTCCTAGTATAGCCTTTGCTTAAGAATGTAATTGGACAACACCAAGACACAGTGACAACTTCGTTAAACTATACTTCATCTCTTGCCCCATGGAAAATTATACAGAATGTGTATATTTGCGTTGGACTACTAATTGTGTAGTAATTTATTGACACTAATAGAAAGTTTATATATTACAAAAATAACAATCCTTTCTGTGGCTAATTTTGTCATAACGAAGAGAAAAAATTGTTTCTGTGGGATTAATATGAAAGAATGGATAAATTAATATGAATAAAACACATAGGATGTATGTAGCTTATTTTGTATGAAGTTCTGAAAATGTCAGTTATTATAAATAATGCTATGGTTGTGTCAATCATCATTAAGATAATGTCAGTAGTTGGCTTGACAGTACATTCTTACCTTCAATCACTGAATAACAAAGTGTTAAGATCTCAATTTAGAATTAGAATACTATCAGTTAATTATTCAACCAACTTTCCTCTACAAATATGAAAAAAGGGGTCCTATGAAATCATTACAGAGGAAGTAGAATTTTTGTTTTGAAAAGCTCTCCCCTTTTTGATGTATACCAGGCTATCCTAGAACTCCTTATGCAGTTCCCACTGATCTTGACCTTATGGTCCTCTTTCCTGGGCCTTCTAGATCCTAAGATTAAAGGTGTGCTGCTACATCCAGCTTATCCACGGAATGATAAAAATAGCCTTGGAAAAAGCAATAGACACAATCTTACAACAGAAGTTAATTTTGTTGTTATAGTAAATAAATTGAAGTTACATATATCAACAATCATAATATTGAGAGGAATATGGAGGAAAAGAAAACTATATAAGCATTCAGATTACTGCTACTTTAGAATTTCAAATGATGTAGCACTATATAAAGATATACATCAAAAGCATGAGGGTGTATATATGATTCTAGAAGGGGAAGGAAGAGGAGTAGAGTGAGACTGGATTGCAATAGAGCTTTGTTTTGTAAAAATAAATTTAATGTAAACATTAGTTAAGTGTGGTAGTAAAGATAGACTTTTGTGCAACTGTCTTGTACATTTTGTGTGTTTTAAACACTCCTTTCAATGAATTGGTTCTGTCTCTTTGGTCTGTGTATGAAGATAACTGTTTTCCAATATCTGACCTATTGTTGGGCTGAGCGCAGGGAGTCTTCCTTGGGGG
Organism: Uromys caudimaculatus; assembly: GCA_028551405.1. Classification (NCBI taxonomy): domain Eukaryota; kingdom Metazoa; phylum Chordata; class Mammalia; order Rodentia; family Muridae; genus Uromys; species Uromys caudimaculatus. Next base: position 19,818,031 of record CM052722.1, on the reverse strand, counting down.
TCTCTGGCCCAGCCGAACGCAAGGGTCCCGGCAAGGGGGAGGGAGCGCGAGCAGGGCCAGAATTTCCTCTGCCTCAGTCCCTACTGCCACCGCCTGGATAGCGCCAGGATGCCTCACTCACTGCCCTGTGCTGAGTCAGGCCAGGGCAGCTGGAGACGGGGCGGGCTGCGAGTGTGAGCCGCCTCTGTAGCTCTCCCGCTCCGAGCCAGGTCCTGGCCACAGTGCGATCCCCGAGAGACCCGCAGCCGCTGTCGGCGCACACCCCAGCGCTCAGCCCGGAGAGCGGGAAGCTTCAGGTCGTGGGAGAGCAGATCTCTTCCCGGGGCCAAGAGTGTTACAGCTCTCAGGACAGAAGCTCTCAGACACCGGAGTAGTTTTCACACCTTTATTCCTTCTGGATGGCAGTCGGCGGCAGGCTGGAGCGAGCAGGGCAAGCAGGGAGGCTACACAGGTCAGGACAGTCTGATATACTGTTTGGGAGGGCTCAGGGGTTTGGCAACTTCCCATTGGTTTGGTCTGGGGGCTTTGTAGTGCCTCATTTGCTTGTGGGAGGACTCAGAGTTGCTTTCTATGTGACAAGTCTCACATTCCAGGCCTCTCTATATATAGGGGTTGTGAAAGCTGAAGTTGTTTTTAAAGGAGTCTTCTGGGAGCGTTGGCCATAAACATAATCCGGTCCCTCGTGAATATTCCACTGCTCGTGGATATTCCACTGGGTCTCCCAGAATTTTCAGCCTAGGCTCAACCGGGTGTCAAATTGCCTGCCACAGACCACTGCCCCACATCCTATCACCAAAATATTGCCTGGCCTAGATAGAGCAAACCATCTTATATCTCCAGGTCATGCTTTCATTGTCAAGTGGAGCAGGAAGCAGAAAGCTAAAAGATTATTGAACATGTTTTTTCAATTTACCGAGATTCCATAATGCCTTATCCCATTCTTTACTTCCAGAAAGAGCTACGCAGGAAAGATTCCCATATTTACTTGTTTTAGTATGGGTTTTATTGAAGTGATGAGACACCATGACCAAGGCAATTCTTTAAAAAAAAAAAACATTTAACTGGGGGCTGGCTTACATTTTCATAGGTTTGGTTTATTATCATCATGGCAGGAAGCATGGCAGTGTGCCAACAAACATGGTGATAGAAGGGCTGAAAGTTCTATATCTTCAACCAAAGACAGCAGAAGGAGGCTGTGTGTCACACTGAACATAGTTTGAACACATATAAGACCTCAAAGTCTGCCTACACAGTGACATACTTCCCCCAATAAGACCATGTCTACTCCAACAAGGCTATACCTCCTAATAGTGCAACTCTTTATGAGCCAAGCATTCAAATACATGTGTCTAGGGTACCATATCTATTCAAACCACCACTCCCTAAACCACATAGTCTTGTAGCCATAACATAATGTAAAATGCATTTAGGTCAACTTCAAAATTCCCCATAATCAGCTGGGCAGTGGTGGCACATGACTTTGGTCCCAGTATTTGGGAGGGAGAGGCAGGTGGATCTCTGAGTTTGAGAGGCTAGCCTGGTCTACAGAGCTAGTTCTAGGATATCCAAAGCTACACAGGGAAACCCTGTCTCAAATAACCAATTAGGAGATCGATAAATAAATAAATATATCCCCATAGTCTATAACATTCTCAAATGTGTTTAAAAGTCCAAATTTCAAAGTCTCTTCTGAGATTCATGAAATCTCTTAACTGTAATCCCCTATTAAAATTAAAAAGCAAATCACATACTTCCAACATTCCATGGCATGCCTCTGTTTCCTGAGTGCTGGGATTAAAGGTGTATAACACCACACCTGGATGTAAACTAATTTTTAATTTCTCTCCACAAGATGGAAGCTTAGCTAGGCAGGATCTTGCCCTGAGGTCACCCCTCCCCTTATTCTATTTAGCATCTTTAATATGTTTATCTCCTTGAACACAGGGTTTAGCTCCCTTCTATTTCCTGGTGCTCCTTTTCTCTTTGAACCATACAATTGTACTTTTCCTTTCTTACATTGCTATGTTTGATCAAAACACTTTTCAGAAGAGTAAACCACAGAACAGAATTAATGCTAGGCTGTTTTGAGATTTCCTTTACCAATGGAATAAATCCCTTTACTTTAGTCTTAGGCAGACTCTTCAGACAAGGGCAAAAAGCAGTCACATTCTTTACCAAAATATCACAGTGATTTCTAGGCCATACTAAACTCTTCTCTGTAACCAGGCCCCCACAGTTCAAATTACCCTCAGCACTACTGTATTCCATTCTTCTACTAATATGGCCCTCTAATCTCTACTTAAACATTCAACTCTTTTCCTAATTCAAGTCCCAAATCCAACATTACTCCATTACTCCAAAGAAAGCATGGTCAGACTTATCTATCATAGCAATAACCCAGTCCCTGGTACCAAATTCTATATTAGTTTAGTTTTATTGTTCCAAAGAGATACCATGACTATGGCAACTCTTATAAATGAAAACATTTAATTAAGGCTAGATTACAGTTTCAGAGGTTTAGTCCATTATCATCATGAAGTATGAGAAATATAAGCAATGTGCAGGTAGACATGGTGCTGGAGGAGTTGAGAGTTCTGCATCTTGATCCATAGGCAGAAAAAAGGTAGTATGTAGCATATTAGGCAGAGCTTGAGCATAGGAGACCTCAAAACCCACACTTCCTCCAACAAAGCTACATCTACTCCAACAAGGCTACAAAACCTAATAGTGCCACTCCCTCTGGGTCAAACATTTAAATACATGAGTCCATACCTATTTAATACATAGGACCATACCTATTCAAACAACACTATTCTGACACTATTCTTAAATCCATGTAGTCACTTGATCAAACATGCAAGCCATGTGTCACATGTAACTTTTTAAATTTTGTTCCTCAGTTATTCTAGCCATATTCCAAGTGTTCATATTTCAAGTCTCTTATATATAATTAAATGACCACTATACTCAACAGGAAAAGTAATAAAATATTTCCATCAGAAAGTTTCAATGGATAAACCCATTTGAAGCCTCAAAGGGTGATCTGATAATTATTTTAGTATGGTTAGCTCCTTTATAATCCATATTACTACATATAAAACCAATAGGTTGAGTTATTTATGAGAGTCAAGATTTCAAAGTAGAATTTCAGTTTCTTTAATCTGGAAACAAACTTAGAAGAGAAGAAAAACTGAGAAGGATTAAATACAAGTTTTAACCAAACAGTAGATTGTAAGATACTATACTGAAAAGCTTTTTTCTCACTTTATTCACTCCAAAATGTTTAAATCTCTCTCTCTCAGCTCCAATACCTATCAATTCCCAAGATAAACCATGTTCTTATTATAGTCCTCCCATAAAACACGGAAAACTTTGAAACTGGCAAATTCAGCATAATAAAATACATGTTTTAATATGTGCACACTAAATTTGAAATAAATAACCTTTATGTACTCATTAATTTTCCCATTCAACTCATATTTATATATTACCTACTCTACTTGGCAGTCTTCCTGACATTTGAAACAAATACCCAGAAAAAAAAAACAATGCAGAAACTGAAGCCCAATGTGAGCTTTCAGACCTAGATTACAAAGTAAACTGAAAAGCAGGTATTCGTATATTCTTTGCACTTTTAATATAGTCTACTGCTTCTCAAAATTAACTGTGTATGAACCACAATCTAAACTTATCACATTGTTTCTTAAAACACAAATCATTGGATCCCAACACCCTAAGTGCTAGTTCAATAGAGCTAGCCAAGGATCCAATAATTTCTAACTCTAGCAAGCTTCTTGGTTGCTCAGATGTGGCTGATCTTGAGACTCCATTTTGGTAGCAGAGCTACATTAATTTCCTCAAAAGTATGTGATTTAGGAATTAATGCTTTCATCTTTAAGATAATAAAATAGTTTCTCAGACATTATTTTTTCAAAAAACATATCAGCTGTTCTATTTGTCAGAAGGAAAAATGAAGTTTTTACCATCTCATGACATAGCAGTGCCCTTTTTACTTCAACTCTGAGCTAGTAAAAAATAAGTAACAGATAGAATATAACCCAAAATCATCCTTTACCAGATGCCTCTCTGCTTTATTTTCATGTAACAGGTGAGGCTTTTGAGAGACAACTCGCTAGTTAATCATGAAAAACATAAGTTCATCAATCAGATATCATTGCCTTTTTTGACTCAGATCATGTAAGAAACAATGTAATGAGATTAAAATTTGCTTTCAGATTTTTTCTGAAATCTAAGTTGATTTCATCTAACTTAACATTGCTTTGTCAGACAAATCAGACTTTCAAAAATATGCCCAGATTTTGAAAAGCTGTTTACTCTGCTAGATGCTAGAAAGTCAGGGGTTCTAACTTACCATATAATC